>JAPQRQ010000026.1:12923839-12959911 GCA_037367365.1 Apogon talboti | reverse complement strand
CGGGGGCACCGCCACTGCGTTGCCCGCCCCAGAAATAGGGGGGGGTAGGTCAAGGTTTCGTCTCTCTACGACCTTCCGTAGCCCAAGGTCATAGAGAGACGAAACCTTGATGGTGCCCCTGTTTCCGTGCGACTTCCAGTATGAAACCAGAGTTCTGTTCCATGGAGGTTCTGGCTCTGATCTAGTTACCAAAGACAATGATGGAAGCTGTAGAGCTACCTTGAGGTAAAAAGTAACGGAAAAACATGAAAATATTTAAAAAAGGAAAGCACTTTTTCTATGAAAACAAAATGCTGTGACAGCAGTTATTCGCAGAAGCATCCTGGAGGTCTGTTATCCCTTTTAGATATTAACTGAACTACATCTGAAGGCCCCCAAAAGGTACGCAACCATCTTAGTCTAATGTTAACTATTTGAAAAGCTGTTATTAAAAAGCACCAGAGGAGTGGACAGAAGACAAGCCAGAAACCTAGACTCAATTGCAATCACTAGTAATACAATACTATGTCGCTGTCTGACTAAAATACACACAATCAGCAAAATGCATGACCATGAGCAAGCTCCAATACAATCAGGCTTGTTCAGTCATGTATTCCATGCCGAGACAGGCTGAGGAAGATTATGTAGAAGAGGAAATATGCCTGCTGAGATCATAATTATAAATCTATGAGCTGATTATAACTATGGTTACAGTTGGTAATCATCATCAGAGCTGCTTGTAGTACTGGTGATTAGAGGCATACATGCATGTCATTCAGTTAACAGGCAGTGCGGCTCTGTTTTGCTATGCCCCAGCAAAGAGTATCATGTTTTACAGTGGATACAGAGAATCTTAAGGAAGTAGTGAAAAATGTCTGGGTCCGGAGCCGGTGAGGCTTTATCACTTCCATATGTAAACACTGGCTGTTGTGCTAGACTTTCACGTTCCCTGCAATAGTCCTGAAAACATATATTTCAAGAGAGCATGTGAATATACATTAAGAGTGTCCAGTATAGGACATGATGATGTAGTGCTGCACACTCACATTTTTGTGCCTCCTCGAAGCGGTCATTCTCAGCTAACCACTGGGCATAGGGCACATAGACGTCATTTTTAAACTGGGGGTGTTTCTCCACCAGTGAGAAGGCCTGAGAAAACGACAGGTGAAAGGCAAAACAACAGATGTTAAGATACTGTACAATGGACCAGCTGACATGAGGGCTTATCAGTTGCAATAACTTTAAGTATAGGAAAGCAGTGTCAGAAATAACAATTGACCTATGGTGATTAGGGACAGCAGAGTTACAGGCACATCATACAAAGAGAAACACATTACTTCCAGTCAAAGCAATCGTACAGTATTATTAATTAGTTTAGAAGAAAGGACATTACATGAGCTCAGTTGATTCCACACTCAATTACGACTATAACTGCTGTCCAATAGCAGTTTGAATGACAAGGTAAAAGAGCCATTGTAGTACCCCACGGACACATACTGTATTCGCTTGTCATAGTGACGGATTAATGTAAATGTCCTGTGGCAAGACCTCAGCCAAGAAACACACACCAGTCATACCACACGGTACAGAATGTTTTTATGTCCCTAGTCTGTGGTTCCGAAGCCTTTCAACAAAATACTTTGATTTAGAAAATAGTCGGTGCAGTGAATAGCATCCATATGGCCAAGGCTGAAACTCGGTCTGTGCTCTCACTGTCCTTGGTGTCCACCTCCCCCTGTGAAGCACATAAAGCCTAATAGTTCTCCAACCCTCTAAATCCCTCCCTCTGTCATTTCTTTTTTCCCCCTGAGGATTAAATCCAGGAAGACTTCCTCTGACATTAAAGCACAACCATGTGATCATGATCTGATGTTCTGTTTTTGGCTCTTCTGTTTCAGCATACAAATTACCAATGTGCATTTCTGTAACGCCTTTAACTCGATTAAAGGCTACAGATGGATTAAAGCAATGCAATTTTTTTCTTGTCTGAGCAGCACAATCCATTCTGATAGAGGAATTTGATTGGAAGCAGTGTACAGCTTTAAGTTGATACTGCAATGGAGAATTTTGTGCCTCTCACTCTCTAATCATTAAGAGGGCATGGATTCAAATAAAAAGCAAACGCTGGATGAGTATCTGAGGAGTGTGTGCATGGTTTCAGTTTGTAAGTGTACAGGGAAATTAGGCAGATGTACTGTCTTATTGTTTGCATTCAGCTGTGGTTACTTTAACAACTACAGAGTACTTTTCTGCAGATCCTTGCAAAAACTGAGCAATCCATGGACATTTGCAGTTTGTTTTGTGGTTTATGATATGTCTTTCTAAGCACCACAGCAGTTTATTTAGCACAGACCTATGTGGCTCGCATTATATTTATATTATAGTCTCAGGAGACTCTATATAAGTCATGATGAGCTGTGCAGGTGTGCCTCTCATGTGCATAAGTGTGTCAGACCTCGTCCCAGTGGTGGGTTTCCACATGCAGCTGCACCAGAGCCTGCAAGTCTCCCATCTTGGAGAAGGTCTCTGAGGCATAGCCATGGTGTTTCAGCTTCTTGAAGTAGAACGCACACTTTGCCAGTGGTTCTCGTTCGGCCTTATCCAACTTGCGAGCGATGTCGATTAGCCTGGATGAAAGGAGAGAAATGAGCACACTTGTATGAAGGGAGCATGTGAGGGTGAATGCACATAAATCCTCAATGGGGTTCTGCAGAGTCATTACCTGACCCATTATGTCACTGTGAACCTGTCAGACTCACGGGCTGAATGTGATTCAGAGTAAAAAGCCCTATTCAGCTGCAGTGCCTGTTTTGTTGACCCACGGGCAGCACCACAGGAGGCTTATAGCATGCAGACAACGGGTCAGATGAGTCAGCAGGGAGCTCTGATACGACCACTAGACCACTAGACACTCTCTTATCAGTTTGCCTGGTAACAAAAAAAACCCAGCCTCACACAAAACTTTCCCATGGCTCATTTCTCCTCAGTTGTACACGAAGGAGTACATATTAGGCATGTGTTCTCTAGTTATTTTATCAGCTGTCACGGCTTTCACGAGGCATGTCAAAGGCATCTTTTAATATTGATCTTGTGTGTGAGAAACATATGTTCCGGATATGAGTAATATTAGATTTAAATTTGTAAAATCTCAGCTGGCTAAAGTCTATATCTGTGACAGACTCAAGGGTGGATCAGCTGTTGACTCTGTTTCAGAGATTAAACCTAGCCTCGAAACTCTCCCAAGCTTTCACGCCTCCTCTTATTAAAATTAATGTAAAATATTGTGATTGTGATAATCATAGTATTGAGTCAGTGTTTGTGAGAATAAAACTGTCAAACATACAAACAAAGGACTGGGAGTTCCATCAATGTCAGACCATTTGCTGCATGTCATTTTTCAACAAAACAATGGTGTCTTAAAAAGATGAAAGGCATTAAGTTGATACTAATTCACAATGTTACAAAAAAGTGAATGAGGTAATAGAGTGAGATAATACTCCCAGTTCTACACAGGCTCTTTTGACACAGCTTCTAAAAAAGGTCAAAAATGTTTAAAGTGAGCATATGAGTAACACTTACATGTCTGCCCAGCCGTGCTCGCCTATAATGTCTATGGCTTTGAGATGTTCTCCTGCTGACAGGTACATCTCTGCTGCTGCTCGGGGCTCTTTACTACTTTTGGCCCAGTCTGCCTGTTTGGTCATCAGGATTCGAGTGCTCTTTGGGTCTGTTGCTCCAACAAATTCCTACAAAGGAGAAGGGAAAACATGAATTACAAACTTACTTAGAAGTAATAAATAACAGCATTTACAAACATGACAACAGATATATTAGACATGTAATTTGTCTTGTGGAGGGAGAGCGAGAGGAAGTCGATCTCAGACAGACAGAACCATGTGGGTCAAGGCCGATAGAGAAGGAAGTCACATAAACCGCAGGCAGCTAGAAGGTCTTCCCCTGTGTCCATCCTACCTAAAACAAACAGCCTGTGGGACCAGATGGCCACACAGTCACATAAATATACAGCAGCCACATCAAACATACATAGTCTGATACCCACTCACACACAAATACACAAACTAGCCATGACTGTGTCATCTGCTTCAGCAGTCTGAATGGAATACTGCTGATCAAAGTGCACGCCCATATGTAAACATAATAAAGTATGAATTTATCCAACTCCAACTGACCTTCTCATCAAAGTATGCATGTAAGCAGATGCTTGCTGTGTTGTTCTTCACTTTTGCTCCATTTCCAAATGTAGAAGTGTGTGTATATTGGCCTTATGTTTTACAGATATGTGTGCAAAAGTGTGCGATCAGATGATATACGTGGAGCTTCTAGTGATATATGAGGAGATGAAAGACAGACGATAAAGGGGGGCTTTTTGAACAGAGTGCAGGGCCCCAACTTGGCATAACTGCACATGATGAAGAAAAACATATGTGCTACACCCTGAAAACATACAATGTTCTGCAGGTCTTTTCTGCCTGGATTGATACAAAGGTATGTTTTATGTGAGTGTATGTGTGTGTGTGTGTTCTGTCTATTGATGATTGAATCACCTTTGCGTACTCGAACATGCGCAGGTCTGTGTACATGCTAAGGGCTCTGGATTCTTGGCCAGTACGTTTGTAGAGCTTGGCTGCCTCATGGAATTTCCCCTGGTAGGCATAGACGTCTGCCAGGAACAACTCATTGTCGTTCTCACCCCGCTTCTTCCTCTCCTGCAAATCAGTCAACAGAAACACAGGCATGGGTGCCGAGATAAACACTCGTATGCATACACACACACACACACACACAACATTTATGACTATGCATTGACACACAAACACCAATGAGTCAACAACACGGTTCTGAAGCAACCTTTGGCACAGTAGATCAAAACCTCCTTCAAAGTCTTGTTACACCGGACATGAGTTATTGAACAAACACAGACTTAAATTAAAAAAGTGTGTTCAATGACGGCCATTCCTATTTCCAAAAGACTTTCCTCTGACGTTCTTGCATATAGTTCAGAAATATGTGTGTTTTTAAGTGCATAGAGTCGGATTGTTTGTGAGTTTGGAAGAAATCTGAGAAAGTCATTCAGGATACAGGTTCCTCCCTTGTTTAAGATTTTGAAGTGCAGCCCAGAGTGAAACCTAGCAATTACATGTATGATGACAATGATAATTGTGATTGGCCCAGTCTCTATATCCCCCCATGTCTGTCTAGTATTGGTGATGTCAGTGCTTGATTTTAGCCAGAGAAGAAATTATATGTTGGCTTTAGTCAAGTAGCAGGAGTAGAATTTATATTTTATGAAGAACACTCTATGTTTTTACCTCGATACTATTGATGAGCTCCAGGTAGCGCAGATCTCTTATTCTGATGAAGGCCTGAACATACAAAAGGAGAAAACACCATCAAAAACATCTGAGAGGGACTTTAATTAAATTTATAACACATTTCTTTGTAATGCATCTCAACTTGTAAATTATAAATTGCTATCAATTTTATATTACTGCCTAGTCCTGAAACTTTGATGATCACACAGTCTTTGATAAGTATCTTCATAGGCCACTTTTGGTTTCCAACTTCTGCATAATGAGCAACATTTTTAAAACCCTACTGTTTTATAATAAACACTACCTGAAATGTGTAACAGTTTAAACAACCCTGACGTCAAACTGCCATGTATGACTAGCTACGTGGTTTCTCCATTTACCTTTTTTAGACAGAAAAATGGGCGACTAAGACTCTGCTCATCAGTATGATTCGTGTACTTCGACTGACCTTTTTAGCAGTATCAAAGTCAAGTCCCTCCAGGGCTTCTGTGGCTAAATCCCTCCAGTCACTGTCTGTCACACCCAGACAGGCGATCTGGTAGGCCTCCTTAAACATCTTCCTCTCCAGGTACTGGTACATGGGCGCTGACTGTGAAGGGCATGTACAAAGTGAAAACAGGAGCAAAATAATGATTGAATAAGATCAGGACCACCTACATAATGATCCTGAATACACGCTTGCTTATCTTTATGAATTCTTTGGGGAAAAATCTTTACTTTTTTTTTGTCTTTGTGGTTAGAAAACAGCCCTGGATATGTGATAACAATGATGCACCAGTACCATTAAAATAAAAGCTGGTTATTTACAATGTTCACAGATTAGCTGACAATATACCCACCTGGGGCACTTCCACTGCAGACATGGAATAGACATGGAGACAGAAGATCTTAGAGCCATTGTAGCCGACCATAAAGCCTTGCATTTTCTGCTGGTGCACAGGAAAGTTGCTAGCCTTGATGTTGAGGTAACCGTTGCCTGAGAAGCACAGCATATCCTCACATTGGGTGTTCCAGGCCACACTGTTAGCATTAGGCTCCTGCAGGGAAAGAAAGAGAGAGAGAGAGAGAGAGAGAAGAAGGAAAATAAGGTTTAAAAGTGTTAAACACAAACCAGGCACCGTACACGAGGATATGCACCCAGGAACAGCACTTTAACATGCACATTCATTTTTTGTGAATGAATTTTTGCTGGAGCTCTTTAGCCTTTCAAAAACTACTGACCTGAAAAAGCAGTTCTTTATTATTGATATCATAGACCAGCAGAGTGTTGTGTTCATCCACCACAGCCAGCTTATTGCGGGAGGCACTCATGTCCAGGCAGCGCACTGACGTTGACAACTTGAGCAGCGTGATGGGAAAAGGGTTGTCAACGAATATCTTCAGGATCTATAGTGGAAAAACAACGACAAAAAGCAAAACAAAAATCAAAAGAACTCTTTAGCAACGGCACTACATGAATCTAGTCATAAACTGTAGTATAACAAGGATCTAAAACACACAGAAATGTCTTCCTGTGGTCACAGCCTCATTAAAAATAAATCTATTCTTTTTTAAGAAGAAAGATGTTTTTTCTGTTCCAATTCCCAAACACTCACAGCGCCGTTCTTTAACCCAACAAGAAGGCCCTCTCTTCCTGGCGGGCCACCGATGACTTTGATGTAGCGAATTAGAGACTCCATCACCCACTCTTTTTCTCTGACACTGGTAAAGGACAGACACTGGAGTCTCTTTTCCTGCATAACATCAGAGAAGGAAAGGTGAGACCATGGATACATAGAGCAAAGGGAACATTCACTTGTTCAGTATCATCAAATTGGTCTGTTTTATCATTTAACAGTCTATTAATCTTACCGTTTACCACACGGTGAGATATTTATAAATGTCTAACCAATCTTAACACATTACTCTCTTATACTTTTAAACACTGATAATTACTTTAATACCATAAAGATAAATAATGATTGGATCTGACACAGACATACAGACCCCATAAATGCACACTCCATTAATATAGTCTAAAAGCTGTCTGGGGCATGAAACACAAGCATGCCTATTAGGGGGAGATCTGAAGCACCTCTGTCACACAAAGACAGATTTAGAAAGAAATAACCTGTGTGTTATGGCTGCTCCTCTTCCCTACCAGCCTCTGTCAAACACATACAGACAAGAAGCAGAGAAAAGCCCCGAGAGACACCCTCTGGTTCCACAGACTGTGGTCCTTCCCCTTCATTCAACTGTCTTACTTTATCTAGCTTGAAAGGGTTTGAGAAGGGAGAGAGACGGAGCCTGCAGAGCACATGCACAGCTGGAGCCTTTTTCCAACTATAGTGTAGGCAGAAACATCTGGGAAAGCAGCTATTTCATGATAATATCGTGTTTTTTTTTTTTTCCTCTGAGCTGTTTAGTGAATGTTTAAACACTGATTCACTGATGTTTATAGTGCCCAAGTGTCTCCAATCTGTCAAATGCTCATTAGTGTGATATACACAGAACAATACTGGACACTGGACTTAAAAACAACAGAGGAAAATCTGTTTGTCTTATAATGTAAGAAAAGATGCATAAAACCAAATGCATTTGAGGACTGCGAGCATAGAACATGACTTAGCAAGTTTAAACAAATGATTGATTTTTTTTTTCTTAAATTTATGAATCACACTGCAAAGAAGCCCATTTCTGTCGTCTCTCACCTGACACAGGATGATATGCTGAGAGCAGACTACCAACAAATTGCATTCGAACTTCCTGCATATTTTCTCCTTGATGCGGTAGTGCATGTCTGAGGAATCATCTGAGTAGAGCTCATAGATGAGGATCTTCTCAGGCAGCTGGATGGCAAGACGGTTTCTGTAGATGGCAATCTTCTTCACCAGTTCTCGACACTTGATCCTCACTGAGTAAAAAGACAAGAGTTAATATTTAAGGTAATGCACGGCATCTTCAAGAATGAGCCATATTTTGACTAATCCTTACAATCCCAAATTTCCTAGGTGATTAAGAAATTAAAGGTGCATTACACAAGATTCAATGGAATCTAGTGGTGAGACTGCAGACTACGATCAAATCCCCCAAACACGGAGAACATACGGTGATAGCCAAAAACATGAAAATTGCTGTTTTGTTTATCTATTATGGGCTGCTATTGAAACATGGCTATGCAACATGGCAGACATGGCTCTGTAAGGCTCTTGTAAGGTAACAAAAACACAACAATTCTTATATTCAGGTGATTACGCACTAATGAATACATAATTATTTATATTATATTCCATTTCTGCAATTAGACTCTCCTAAATCATAGACAGCGCACATTTAAATACCAAATACAGACATTTGACTGTTCAATATCAATTTTTTCCCCTGCCTACACTGTTCATATCATTAGATTAAGGTCGATACAGCTATATACATACATAATAAAATGTGTTGTATACTTCTCATAATTATTTTGTTATTATATTATTAATTTATTTTTGAAGGTGTTAAAGAATGTGTTAAATAAATATCACGTCATTAACTGTGATTCTTTAAGTAACATGTAACCTATTATACAGAGTGACATTGCTATAGGTGCTTTAGCATAAACTTAATGACTTGTTGCAAAAGAAAAATCACACCTTTTTGTTCAGTAATAAGATGCTGAACAATGACGTCAGTCATGCTGTCTCTGTATGCATAGCGGTCTTTGTAGAGGCCATGAACTGTACTGAAGATAAGTTGGTAGCAGGTGATGGTCCCATCCTGGCAGCCCAACACCTAGATAAGAGACAAAAATGTAGCAGTACATCCTATTAACACTTCTAAGAAAAGACTGCGAGAGTGGGAAAATGTTCCTGTTGGTAAAGCATCGACACAGTAAAAAAAAATGAGAGGATCTGCCAACAACCATTTGTCCAACGTTTGCCTCATGACTTTCAGTTAAATATAGTGAAAGGGAAAGCTCAGTAGTGTTACTGTACAACAAAATGACTTGTTATCATTTCAGCTAAAGAGGTGTTATTTTATCAGGTAAAGAACATGCATGCTGTCATTTGAGTGTCAGGTTGGAGTTCATGAAGCTCATTCTTTTACTGAACTACATTAAATTCTTCTTTTGCTGCTTTTACTCTGACACGCTATTGTTTAAGGTCATCTCTCCTCTGGACACGTGTTTTAAAAAGCTTTGGACCTACCACAAAGTTGGAATCAGGCTTAACCCCGCACGTCCACACCCAGGAATTCTGCTCTCCAATGGTACCCAGCCGCACACCGTCTTTAGTATAAAGGGAGGCCTGTTTGTCAGAACCACCCATGACTATATACTCGCCCTTGGAGAAGTAGCTGACGCAACAAGGGTCGTAGGTGAGAGGCCTGTCTTTTCCAATCTGAGCAGGACAAAGAAAGAAGAGACAATAAAACAAGATTAAAACAAGTACTCTTCATATTTACAGCCCAGGGTCCTGAGCCAAAACTCTTTGCTGTCTGGGCTGACACACATCAAAGTCTTCAGTACGCTCAAATAACCCTTTGGGTGTTCGATGAAAAGACAACGCTTTCTGTTTTAAAAGCCTTTACTATGTTCGGGTTCAAAGTCCATTTGCACAGCATCATATCAGGTCCCAAACTCTGAGCATCTGTTTCTTCTTACTCTAGAAAAAAAAATTGCCTGACAATCCACAGTTTTATTGGTTCATTGGTGTCATAATCAAAACAGAATGTTCAATTAAATAGATAAATAGGCTGATGACAAAATGCGAGCCTAAAGCATAATGGCAGAGTGAAGAACGGTGCATATTTGGCTATAATTACCTTAATGCCCAAAGGGTATTTGCAAGGAAGGAGGGATAGTGAGGGCGCTATTAAAGCATAGCAGGATCACTTCCACTGTGCTGTTATGATTACGCAAACTCTGACAGTCTGATTGCAACAGGAAACATAGGTCTTAAAGTTAATAAAGGCTGGGCATTCCCATTTCTATGTATATTTAGTACAGAGTAGGAAAATTACTCTTGTTTCACATTGCTATAGCAACTGATAGGAAATGCAACAAAACTGAGAATACTTTATTTGGTTGTCATTTACCATGTTAAGCAAGACTACTATTCTTTAATCAACTACATACTCTTTTAAAAATAAAACAAGACAAACCTTTGGTATGCTCATGAGTAGAGGTGTCACAGTATCTGAATTTGTGCACACAGTTCAGTACACAGTATAGGCATGACAGTACCTGTCAGGCTGAAAGTGTAACGTTTGCCAAACTTTATGGATGTTTACAAGTAAAGATATTAAACTACATTCACAGATGCTCTGAAAGCACCAGATGAGCGATGGCTTCTAAGTACATGTATAACGTTAAATGCATTTGTAAAGGAGGGGCTGGTTATAAGTTTCCTGATTAGTGACTGTATTTAATTAACTAAACAGACATGAAAAGAACTGGATAGTGACTGACTGTCATTCAGTTGCTTTCAGTTCAGTGTTCAGTTCGTTCAGTGTGTAGTGTCTCATGTCGTCCTCCAGAGTGTCCAGCTGGGTCCAGTCCAGTCTGGTACGAGGTTTAATATCCATGTTTAGCTAGAAACAGCGTCTTCAACAATGGTATTAAATAAAACTGAATATCATCTTTACTTGTTTTCCTATTCTGACATCCAACAGCAAAACACAACATTTTTATTCCTTATTTCGTGCATCTTGTCCAGTACCTTTCATTTGTTTCTGCTGGGTTCCTGTCACCAGTCTGCGCAGGTAGCAGCAAGTAGCAAAGAAGTAAATTGCACTACTCTGTGCTCAAGATATATGAAAAGAAACTAAGGCATTTACATTTAGGATTATACTTTTTTTGCAGTTTCCACCTCTTACTATATTGTATTGTACCATGAACCATGACTTTTGTGTATAATGACACCCTTACTAATGATGCTTAATATATCTGTACAGAATAGAACAATTCTCCATGTTTCCTCATACATTTAAAAATCCCGGTCTACTCGTTGATCTGAGTTGTGATATTAACCTGCTTTCCACTAAGTTGATAAAAGGACAGCTTCTGACCCCAGTCTGCCACAGCCAAGATGTCATTGTGCTCATCCCTGGGAAAACACAACAGAAGGATGACGGTGTTAACAAATTCAGGATAGGAGAAACAGTAAGCTTTAGGAGTTAGAGACCATTCTTCTACTAGGTGACAAATATTCAGTTCTTATGTACTTGCTGAGAGGACCACCAGGACTGTGTGAATACATGGTGTATATATTTTATGTCCTTGTATCTGTCTATTGACTAAAATGCTCTAATTCAACACACTGATACTGTGGAAACTTTAAACACACTGTACTTTGACTGACCTTATTCTCTGAGGAATAAAGAGGCAGGTAAATCATATCTTTTCCTATGACAGTTGAATAGCATTATGCTCCTTTATAAACTTATCTGATCTTTTCATTTCATTCTCCTGCAACAGCAATGGCTCTGTTTAATCCCTGTACTATGCAATTTCCCACTGTTCTGCCTGCATTTCCTTCAATAGGTCTATACTGTGGCTACTGCTAAGTTCCTGGTTTTGGCTGCAGGGGGAATCATAGAGCAGGGACACCTCCGCCAAGGCATCTCCCTTACACAAACGGCTAATGCGATCCATGGTTAACCACTGCCCCCTGCTGGTCCCACACAAAACATACCCTTACTGTGATAATGCCCTTTGAAATTTTACATATATGGACAGTGGGAAAAATATAAGGCAAAGAAGGGAATTAAAGTTAGAAAATATGAATTTACAGCATATTATTTGAATTTGAACTCTATGGTATAGTGATTAAATGGAACTAACTTAGAAGGGTTCCAGGCTATAGACCAGATAGGAGAAGACGAGCCTCCTGGACGCTCTATCTTGACCTTCTCCTCTCCATTCTTGTTCCGAATGCTCACTACCCCATTCATCATACCAAGGGCAAGGTACTGACCGTCATTTGTCCACCTGAAATCAAATAACAGCTTTTTAAAAAAAGTGGGAGTCAAGTGAAGCAAAGTCACTGATAGTTAAAGCCACAGCTATTTTTACTTACCCACAACATGTTATTTTGCTGTTCACTTTATGTTTATTTACAGACTTTTGCTCTGGTGACCACAGACCTAAAATCATAAGAGTTATTTAGATAATCACTTCTCTGTGTAAGTCTCCAGAAAATAGCTGTGTAGATTAGATAACTCGTATTACACTCACCAAAATCCCCAGAGGAGCAGGAGGCAAGTTGGTGAGTGACGGGGTTGTACGCAAGGCACTGGATAGAGTCATTATGACTATAGATACACAGGTGAATTAATTAATTGAGTGTGAAGACTCACTGTAGCGGATAATATAAAATCAAATAAAGAAATACCACTTACGTGTATTTTAAAATACCCTCAAGTTTGGATGTCCAGATGACGATGCTTTTATCTGCTGATCCTGAGGCAAACCGTTTACCTGCAAGGAAATGCAAGTTAGCATCATAACAGTGATGATAATACGTGGTGAAGGAATACAAGGTTTAATACCATCTTTGGCATATGCCACACAATAAACTATGTCTTTGTGCCCTTTCAAAGGCTGCTGAATAGTTCCATCTACGGTGTCAAAAACCTGCAACAAAAATATCACATATCAGACAGTTATATTTTAGGTACATGCCCTTGCCAAAATTACTTTAAAAACAGAGCAATTCTTACTAGAACACGAAGTCCTGCCGCAACAATGAGTTGAGTGCCATCTGGCTTGAAAGCAAGGTCATAAACACTGCAACACAGATATATATGTTAATTAGACTGTTGACAGATGACAGATCACAATCAGCAACAGTTTAAACCTTAGATGTCTAGTTTAAAGAGCAAACTTTAACCTAATGTTTTGCTGAATTCATAGATATACAGAATGATATACGGCTGAAAGTGTTAGAGCTCCCAGAACTCACATAAATATGACTCAATATGCCACTGAAATGAGGGGAAACATGTTTTGAATGAATGATTATGAGAACAAGTTGTTTGGAGATTTCACTTTGGGCTCTGGAAAACTATATTGCTGATGATTTAACTGTAAAAAATATTTGCACATTAATTAATAGGGATAATGAAATGGTGTTTGGTCTTGGATATGGCAGAATGACAAAACCAATTAATAAGTTGCGATAAAATGCTTTGATTAATCATGCATTGCTTTGTTGCAGTAGCGGAATCAGTACTAATAAAATGTAGCAGAGTATGCTATTAAATAATATAAACCTTTTATGTTAGTATGAATAACTACATGTCTTAAACATAATGCATTTTCTTAAAGATATGACATAACCCAGAGCAAACATAGCACCGACCGCTAACGAGCTACAATATATATAGATGTTACACAGGACTGAAATTTTGCTGACAGAAACATCAGTACATTACAAACAAAATAAACACGATAACTATGAGTCAGTCTCAGTTCTTATATCAATTCTAAACAAAAAATGTAATTGGTTAAGGGCTAATGCTAAACAGCTAGCTAGCTAGCTAAAACAAGTTTACATAGCAACCGCCGTTGCTAACCACCTAGCATTACGTCCCCGCGTTTGGCCTATGTTGAAAATGTAAACATAATATATGGAGGACTCTCACCACTGGTCACGGACAGTTTCTTTCCATGCTAAAACGGCTCTCATTGCAACGTTTTAGCAGTATATAGAGGCGCTGAGGGTTTTAATCGACAGGTTATTACTGCTTGTGCAGTTGATTTTTCATACTAAGCTCCGTTTACATGATTCGTTGTCACTGCGCAGACTCCGATCGTACAACTACTTCCTGCTCCCTGTCGGTACACACACACAGTGACGGACTCCGATGTTGACATCAAAATAAACGGGAGGACGGGAACCCACCACTCCCAGTAATAATAATATGTTTATCCCAACGTCAACGAGGGTCGAGGAGTCATAGATTGACCAATATTCAGGTTTGAAACAGTCTGATGCGCCAACATTTCTGCACTTTTCAACAATGCATTCTGTTCAACAATCAGCTGTAAAGCAATGCATTAGGCTGTAACATATTATCTATATTATATAATAACGTGAAACCTGTCAACATTATTTGTGCATCTGACTGATGACGTGTATTTCACTGTTGCAATGTGTGAAATTTCAGGTAAAAATGACACAGAAAACAAATGCCTGTTGAAAAAAGTCAGCTAGAAGAAGAAACATTCATCACAACTGGGCTGAAAAGCAACAGCACATCTCAAAATGCAGCCAACTAGCTGCCATATCCACCTGGAGACTTGTGAAGACATAGAAAAGCCAACAGACAAAGATGAATCGTGCCATGCCTCTACAATGCCCCCTGGTTGGATCAGAGAGGTGAGGCAGCGGAAAGCTGGCAAGACTGCAGGCAAGCTGGACGTCTACATTATAAGGTGACTCATTGTTGTTTTTGTGTAACTATGTCTGTGTGCAACCATAAATTACATGATAGTGTAGCTGATTATATTATTGTCTAATTGGTCTTTCTGTATCTTAAGTCCCCAAGGGCAGAAGTTTCGCTCAAGAGCATCCCTGGAGGCTTTCCTTCTAAAAAATGGAAAGGGAAACTTTGACATAAGCTTATTTGACTTTACTCAGCGCAAGGATGACGTCACCAATTCAAAAACAGTCTCCTCCCAAACAAAACAAAGGAGACGGAACAAAAGACCTGTGGATGGACAACAGGAGACAAAAGACGATGCATCACAAATCCTAGATCCACCTCTAACCACATCTAAAAGATCATCTTCTGCCCCTGGTATTCAGACTAAAGAAACAAAGGTAAATGATGCGTTAGATGATATCCATATTAATACTGACATCACAATTACCAGGAACACGGATGCATTAGAAGTATGTTCTGGTGAAACTCATAAAGATGCAAAATGCTGTATGGAAACGACATGTACAACCACAGAGGATGATGTTAAAGTGCAGAGTAGCCCCCAGAGGATGGGGTCACTGAGAGAGAAGCTGCTCAGACTGAATACTGGCCTTAAACAGCAGGACATTTTGCGTGTTCATCAGAACACCCAATCAGACTCTCAGCCTTCCCTCCCTACTCTGAGTGTTGAACCAGCACCTGAGAGTGAGAACGAGGGTGAGGATGAGCGAGATGGAGATAAGATACTGATTCACAGCAAAGGTGACAAGAAGCCTATTTCAGACGTGAGGACTGACACCGACGGTTATCTGAATGTGGAAGAGGAGGTGTTATTACCTGACATCCCAAGTGGGAGCTGCACACCATTGAAAGATTCCCAGAATAGTAAGTATGATTTACACTTTCTGATATACTGTCAAAGGTGAAGGTTGAGTAAATTTTATTTATTTTTTTGCTTCTGTTTTTTACATTAATGCATCTCTATAGGGTCAAAGAAGCCGGAGGTCAAACGGAAAACAAGCCCTTACTTCAGTGGGAAAAACTTAAGAGATGGTAATGTTTAAAATGTTAATTTAGTATAAAAAAAAAAGAAGGATAATGTAATATTTAAAATATTTGTGTCGGGTTTAAGGAGATACACTGTTTGTACACAGGCCTTAGCCCACCGAGGAGGAAGGCTTTCAAGAAGTGGACCCCCCCTCGTTCTCCTTACAACCTGGTGCAGGAAACCCTTTTCCATGACCCATGGAAGCTCCTAGTGGCCACCATTTTTCTCAACAAAACTAGTGGTAAGATTGACATGCACACATAGATTAATTATTCTTTTGTTTTACTATAGCCGTCTATTATTCTTACCATAATTGTTTTTTTGCAAAGATCAGTTTTAATTCTTTCAATTAGTCTGTAAGCTTTATTGTTCACCGAATTAAAATTCCTTTTATAGTTTTTATCCATGTTTGTTGTTGTTTCTCAGCTATATTAAATTAATTAATTGTGATACACTGGATATTATATATTTTTGTTTTTCAATGCTCCAGGAAAGATGGCCATACCAATTCTCTGGCAGTTCTTTGAGCGTTACCCATCTGCAGAGGTGGCACGGGATGCGGAATGGAAGCCCATGTCTGAGATTTTGAGGTCACTCGGCCTTTATGAGCTCAGGGCGAAAATAATTATCCGCTTCTCAGGTGAATGTGCTTTTCCACTTCATTTTGAAACCAACATGTACACTCATGGCCAAAAGTTTTGGGAATGACACAAGTTTTGTTTTTGTAGAATTTGCTGCCAATGTCCCCGCCCCCCCATGTTTCTGGGGTGCACTGAAGAACAATTAGGAGCATTATATACAGTAGGTTTCAGATAAATTTAGTGACAAATAAATTACATTTAAGCAAACAATCCATTTGTGTCATTCCCAAAACTTTTGGCCATGAGTGTACCGGTATTTGCTTTAAAACTGCTGGGAGCTCAAAGTGGCATTTCTTATAAAGGTAAATAAAAACGAGCGAATAAACAAAACAGCTTCCAAAGTTGTATAAATTAAATTGAGTATAAATAAATACAATTTTGATTTCTTCTTAAATGTTAGTCACAAGATTGTGGTGCAGAAAGTGGAGTTACTCTGCATGTTACAGAGTGATGAAGTGATGATGACAAGAGCCAGCTAAATCAAAGTTCTACACAAAATGTTACTGATTATCATAAAAATGCTGAAAGTTTCATTGTGTATTTCTGCATGTCTCCAGTGTGCAGTATGTTTGTGTTCAGTATTTGCATTAGCACTGCAAAGTTACTGTAGAATTTTAGGAGTAGGCCTCAACTGAAGAACCTGCTCACCTCACCGTACTGTCACTTTACTTTATAGATGAGTATCTAACTAAACAGTGGCGTTATCCCATCGAGCTGCACGGTATTGGGAAATACGGCAATGACTCGTACAGGATCTTCTGTGTGGGAGAGTGGAAACAAGTAAGTCTGCCCCCGGCCATTTTCAGTCGTTATTAAAGTGTTAAGTACACTAACAGTAACTCTTCTGTTTTATTTGTATGAAAGGTGACACCTGAAGACCACATGTTAAACAAATACCACGCCTGGCTGTGGGAGAACCATGAGACACTTGGAATCTAGACTAAGACAAACACTACATAAAGAACTGCAATGAAGAGCAAAAAATAGGACAAATTATTTTATTTCATGCTGCTAATTGTTCTTAGTATTATACACTTAAACCTGTTAAACTGCTAAACCTGAATGGCTTTAAAATTATGGACTGTTATACAGAACATTTTAGTCTTATAATGTGACCTGTCTTTAAAAGTATTGTAATAAAATGTTTTAATGTTCAAAAGATTAATGACTGGCATCTTCTGACCGGTATTCTCGTCTCAGCTCGTTAAATGTAAATGAGATACAGAGATGTCTTTAGGCAGTGTCTCGTTCCTTTGTCACAGGCTAATAATCTCTCTTTTTGAGTGCACCGATGCATGACTTTACACTCCACGCGCTGCCTTTCTCTTCCTTGGGGGCAACATGATCCCCAAGGCAACTGTTGCCACTGCAAAACACTCAGAGAACGCACAGGCATGTCCTGGTTTAATCTCTAACTAGCACCGGTACAGTAATCTGCGATATTTACATTTGGAGTTATGCCATTACCTAATTATAACAGATTTACAAAAACAATGTGAAGAATTTGTCAGTTGGGAGACTTTTTGGAGAGTTTTGTTGCAAGAAGAGTGGATTTCTCTGGTGAAGGACAAAAAGCCCGATCAACAAGATGAAACTCCGTAAGAAAATAGTTTGTCTTCCATATTTTTGCATTACTACTGAAGAGCGCAGTGATTTATTTAGCTTGAATGTTCATTACCGCAGCAGCCATCTCCATAGCCTCCACACCAGTGTGCATTCCTCGTAACACACCTCCTGCCCGGCAGACCCGCTCCCTGGTGGTTCCTCCCATGACATTTCCTATCATCTCAGATTCTACCCAGCTGCGGACTGGCAATCAGGTGGGCAGAGATGTATTAAAAAATCATGGAAATATTAGCATTTGAAATGTGGAGTTTTTTTTTACAAATATGATCCTCAGGCGATTCCCAGGCTGAACCCTTTACATCCACCGTTGGTCCATAAACGCACCGTCAGTCTGGAGACACCAGCTGTTCACCACCACAACCACCAAAGGACACTGATCATGCAGAGGAGAGAACATTACAGGTAGCAGCATCAAGTGACCACAAGCAGTGTATGAGAATTTACTATGAGTTCATGTTCTCTTTTGACGTGTTAGGTATCATCAGGGATGGCGAAAACCCTTTTACGGAACAAACAATGAGAGAGAAGAGTACAGGTACAGAGTAACGTCTTAACTTTACTGGCTTTAACCTCCTAAGACCCTCTGTCCATGTATGAGGACAACAAATTCACAGCTTTATACAAAAAAAAAAACATAAAAAATAAAAATTTTTAAGGATGCATCTGAAAAAACTTTTTGCATCATGATGTTTCAAATATAAGCAATTATTTAATTAAAAAAAGCCAAAACTCAAAAACCTGTGGCTTTCCTGGGTCTTAGAAGGATAATAATGAATTTGGATCTTTTTATCTTATAATGTGTCCTTATTGAGGGTTACTGCATTGAAAGTTCATTCTCCCTACAGGAAGGAGTTGCGTGAGCAGTTGAAGAGGCAGATAGAGGAGAAATGTGTGGCGTTGAAACTGCAGCTGGCCAGCGGAACAAAGGAAGCAGAGTATCTATGTGAAGTGGACCGCCTTGCTTTAACGAGTGAAAAAGAGCAAAGGATGCAGCGCAGGCAAGCAATGACAGCGTACAGAGACGAGAACAAGAGGGTATTGTCCCAAACAACCAGTTTTTTTTTTTTTTTTTGTCCACTGAAAATGCTTTTATGTTCCTTCCAAAAGTGTCCGGGCTGAATAACCATCAACATGCAAGCTTTTTCCTTGTGTTACAATAATATAGGGAGTGTTTTTCTCTTGTTTCTGTCTGTACTGTGTGTGTGCAGCTAATGGAGCAGAGCTGGAGGGACAGAGCACTAACACGTTCCCAGGAGGCTCTGAAAGAGAGAGAGCTGCTGCGCCTTAACCCCATTAACTGGAGTGGAACGCTGAAATAGGCTGGAGCTCAACATCCACATCCAAAACATCGCACTCAGGCCCGGCTCGTGTAAAGTTGGACACGCTTTCATGATGAAAATGGGACACAACATGCATAGAGATAAGCCAATTAATCGATGCAGACAGGATGTTTACAACTATCAGTATCGGTGGAACTTGATTCAGATGGTGGCCGAGGGGTATTTTATTAGACTTCTGAAGAAGAGTTATTCACTTTGAGGGAAAGTATCTCCAAATTAAAAATGGCTCACACCTACAGTTCTGTGTAAAAGTCCTAGTCCAACATTAGGTTTGTTGGTTTAGTAAAGTTACAATGACCACATATGCATTTGTCGATCTTTGTATTAAGATACAATCTGGATATGGGGGGAGAATTTTCTGGAAAAAAACGGCCTCTGTAAATCAAAGAGGTAGTATTTAGAGTGACCTACCTTTGCATTTATTATGCCTTTAATGTCTACAAGTAAAATGCCTCAAGAATAAAAGTAGTGAAACTGTACCAAGTTTGAATCACAAATAAAAAAAAAAGTTAAGTCAAAAATGCTGGTTGGCTGTTGTTTACAACATACAGTCTTGGGTCATGATGTTTAATTATGATAATTAATGGGTTTTACACAAAAGGAATGTTTGTAGAGTTACCAGATCTACTTCAAATGTTTACCACTATCAGTTTCAGTGGAACTTGACTCCGATGATGGCCAAGGTGTATTTTATTAGACTTCTGAAGAAGAGTTAGTATCTCCAAATTAAAAATGGCTCCCACCTCCAGTTCTGTGTAAAAGTCCTAGTCCAACATTAGGTTTGTTGTTTTAGTAAAGTTATAATGACCACATATGCATTTCTTAGTCTCTATATTAAGATCTAATCTGGATAAATGTGAGGTATGTACAGCAGTAAAAACAAATGTTTCAGTGGAAAAACAGCTTCTATAAACCATATTTAGTGTGACCTTACTTTACACTGAATATGCTTTTAAAGCTGATGTTCAGACAACGTGAGATTTATTGAATTCATTTCCTGGTGTTTTATACCAGGTTTCATTCAACACATGTGCTACTTTTTGTCATGGGGTCAGGGGTCACAATAAATAGTCACTTTAACCTTTTGAACAAATAGAGTTCAATGTTTTTAAGGCTGTGCACATATTCTGTGTATTTCCTTGTTATATCTGAAGAAAAGGGAACGAAAAGTGGGTGTGTATGCAAATTTAAACCCTGCAAAAACAACAAAGCTCGAGGTGGCCTAAGACTTTAACGCAAAACTGTATATTTTGCAATTTTTAGTTTAAACTTCAATTACGCAGGCATATTTAGATTTTTAATCTCATTTTCTGACGCAATATTATATTGGCCTTTAAAATTATCTATCTGTTCATTTATAATGCCTATCACCAGTAACTAATACTTTCCCAAATCATTAACGCCCAGTCTTTTCTCCAATGTTATTATTCACATTAAACTCATGTTTTTCCTATTGACTTCCAGTAATATATGTAGCAAAATGTATAAACATATACTCTGGGGTTATTTTTTGTTTCTGTAAAGAATAAAGGAAGTTTGATAAAAATGAAATAAATTAAGTAAAAATTAGTATCAGACAATTTTTATTGTAAAGCAAACATCTATCATGGATGGCTGGAGAATACTTCACACTACAAAACCCAAAGATAAATTAAACATATTGATAAAAAAGTGATAAATTAAGGACTTTCTATCTGCTGTAATAACTTAATTGATTTAAAAAAAACAAACTGTATTGAAATACACATCCAAATACATAGAATAGATGGCAAGCATCTTGGTAATAAATATTACTGTGAAAAAAAATGAAAAGCAACGGAACATGGCTAGCATCACCTGCACTCATACGGTCGTCAGTAGCAGTGGTGGTGTTGATCCAGCAGCTGTAAAGGTCAGTCTTCCATGCCAATGTAAAGACAGTAAATTAATACATACAGTGTATTATCTCTCATTTCAAATCTTATTCTCATGCATTATTACTAAAACATATCATTCAGTAAGTATGGAGGTAAAAAAGTTATGGTGCCAACATAAATAACCAGTATTTCATAATGGAAAAAATCCCAGAGTTTCAATGAATCCCGTTGCATAAGCTTAAGTTTTGCTTTAACCTGCTTTGGTCAAAACCCGTGTACTAGTCACTTCATCGGCTTCACCGCACTGAGAGAACCAAAAAACGACAAACGTGATGACTAGAGGTGTTTGTGTGGAAAAAACTGTGGAAGAAAACTGCATTTCTTTGACATCAGCGCAAAATGAAACATAAAAACGCGTTATACATTTAACAATCAGCAGTTGTCTTCGTGTCACCCTCATTCCCAACACGGTTGAGGTAGGGGATCGAGTTCAGTTCCTTTGTATCAGTGCAGTGTAGCTTAATTCCTCTTCAAGATTTACGCCTGTAACAGCATTCAAGTCCTCACTTTTTCCTGCATTATCCTATTTATAAACAGAAATAAATCCAAGCCCTTTTGAGTATCTCCACAATCCCAAGTCAATCCCTGAAAGACAAGCATCATAGGGATATTTTCATGCCCTAACGGAGTTTTCAGTGCTTTACCGGCTGTGGTTCCAAGGTCCTTGTTCCGCTGGAGACCTCAGATTCACTGCCTAGCGTCCCTTTAGAAACCCATCCAGCATCTGGTCTCCTTTTTCTGTCAGCCAGTATCCGGCCATAGCAGCTACACCTCCGATGAAAATGGCAGTGAAAACCATGTCCCCCTTAGCAGCGAGCGTAGCCAGGGCACAGATTACAACGCCGAAGAACATCTGCTGCAGCACAAGGACCTCGTCGTCCGTCATGTCATCAAACAGGCCTTTCTCCGGGTCAGCTGGAGAGGTAACAAAAAAAAAAAAACAAACTCAGCCAAAAAATCTGAAAAACTCTGTCATTAGCGTCTGCATATTCTGTTATAATCAGTCCTTACTTGGAGGCTTATTATCGACACAAATGCTGTCTCTTCGGATGAAACCATCAGCACATTCACAGTGGAAGGAACCCTCTTCATTAATACAGGCCTCATTTAACCCCGGGCAGGCTATTGCACGTTCACTACATTCATCGATATCTGGACAGAGTGAAAACAAATCAGTCAAATGAAGAAACAGTATTAAAATAAAAATAAAAATAAAAATACAACGTACACATTTAGATAAATAGTCAATCCTTACCAATGCACTTTGCGCCTTTTAATCTGTAGCCACGGGCGCATTTTTTACAGCGGGCAGGACCACTACCCATGCAGCCCACACATGCCTGGTCACAGCCTGAATATAACAAGAGCAACAAGACACAAATTCATCACTCAGTGAAAAATGTTCTCTATACTTTATATGTTTTTACATCTCTACACATAAGTATTTCAGTTTAGTACTGAGCTACTGCAGGTTTTTAACTCAACTACAACACTTAAAAAGAAACATGCACATATGTCCAATTGTATTTATTTTCTCACAATGTTTTTACCTGATAGCTAGTCCTAATTTACCCATCTTCTCTTTAACTGGAATGTGTTGCAGGCCTTATTTACAGGAATGGATTAATATTAACTGATCACATGAACCTGACCAAACAAAACAATAAATATCTTGTCTCCATACTGTCTATCAGTTAAAAATAAGTGAATGTAAATGTAGAGGTGCCTGCTGCTTTCTGTTTTTATGTGCGTTTCCAAAACAGCCCCAGTCTTTTCTAACATACAGTTGTAAAATAACACAAAAAACTAGTGAAATCATCAGGGGGAGCAGCCATTTTTCATAACACTTTCCAACATAAATACCTCACCTCTGCAGTCGTATGATCCATCTGTATTATGACAGTAGGTGTTGGAAGGACAGCGGGCTAGTTCTGTACCACATTCATCCACATCTAAGAAACGTACAAGGGCAGTCAGATAAAACACACCTGAAAGCTGGCACACGATGTATAAAATGTTACCACATGACCTCTAAAGCCAGACTCACCCACGCACTTGTTGTCATGGAGGATCCACCCGGGTTTGCAGTCGAGACATTTGTAATCCTGCGGCCCTGTGCATTTCTTACATGAGTGGTAGCAGGCTACAAAGGGTGAGTGGAGAGGGATCAGAGACAGGGTCAGCTTTGGATGACCTGTTGTACCGCGAACAGGGTTTAACGCATACAGAGGTTTGTCTGAATCCGAGGTACCTGCACAGGCTCCTGCACTGTCGTTGGAGCTTTTCTCTCGGTAATAGCCGTCAGCACAGCTCTGGCACAGATGGCCCGAGTATCCAGGATCACAGACACAGTCGCCATCTCCCAGGCGAGTCCCCTCCCCCTCGCAGCGACCTAGACCTCCACATACACCACCAGGACCAGATGGACACTCTGTATATAAAAAGGACAAGCTATTATCAGGAAAAAACTCCTCAATATCAAGGTTTTAATTAGCTTTACAGCAGACAACTATTAATTGTACAACAGCTGATTTCTTCTCATTTTTTGTAAAATTACAATGTTTTAAAATGGTTCTGACAAAGACATCTTTTGTTTAAGGTTTCATGTATTTCAAACCTTTGCAGTCTGGTCCAAAGCGACCGGGCGGACAGCAGAGTCTCAGCTGCTCTATACACAACCACTCAAACAGGTCGGGTGCCTCTTGCTGCCTACAGAACACGGAGAAGAGGAAGGATTTCTTTTGAATAAGGAAAAATTATTCATTTAGAATAAAAATTTCTTTTGCAAAAGGGTCTTGGCCAGGGCAGCAGCAGCACGTTACAGAAGAATAGAAATTTCAACCATACATCCACACTAAAACATACATAAAACACTAAATAAAACTGAGTACTGAAAACATACATAGAAAACACCACCAATAATTTAATATTTATTTACTGTAATTGCTGTGCAGCTGCAGAAAGATTTCAAGGTCATTTCACTTTTATTCTCAGGCCGTTTTACATTTTGAATTGCATCACATTTCACTTTTACCTGTTCTTGTTTTAACTATTTGGGATTTTGATGAATGCAATTATTCTTAAGGATATTTTATTTGACTGCATTGCGTTTTTTTTATCGTTTATTTTATTGTTTTTCTTTTATTTGGGATCAGTGTTGGACATTTTAATTACTTTTTGAAGCTGATAAATAAATCTACTTTAAGTCAATTAGTTGGGAAGTCATTATTAACACGTGCACTCCACCCAAACCAAAATAATGACTATAGAGAAAACATTTAAAAACCAAAGAGTGGCAGGACCGCAGGTACACTATTGAATTTATTCAAACAATTTAAATAAAACTTTACTTAACATAGGCAGCACTCTACAGCTGTATGAAGTAACTACAACATTCATCCCCATGGCAAATAAGTACCAGTCCACTCTTAAAGATAACTGTTGACTAATTGACTAATCGATTCTTCATGCATATCCTTACTGGGCTGTATTGGAAATTAGCTTTCTAAATGAATGAAAATGGAGCCACTGGACAATCTGTGTGTAACGTAATTACACAAAGTCGGCTCTGGCCTAAACTGTTTCAGTTTAAAAAAAATTTAATTGATCGGCTTAATCTGATGATAGTACGAAGACTGGCTCTTTGGAAATGTATAAACTAGGGAACTGTTGTTATTTTGCATTTCATTTACATGTACTTGTAAATGTGTAATGGGAATTAATTGAAGCTGATGTTTTTCTTAACTATTAATACTGCACAAGTATTCCAAATATTTACCTGTGAAACCACCAGGTCTCTACTTGATCTTCTATCTGCTCCAGCAGCCGGTTACATTCAAAGTCTGCCTTCTCACAGGCAGATTCTACAATCTCCAACAGGCGAGTCTCACTGAAACAAGAAGCCAACAATTTGATAAATCATGTAAAGGTTAAATAATAGAACATATGTTAAAAATGCAGCCTGTTTTGTAACTCACTAAGGATATAACTGACACTGACACATCACAAGAAAATCTTTATTCACTATTACCTTGTTGCATATTTAGCTAACTTCTCCTCCTCCCAGGCAGTGTTTCCTCCCCCAAAGTTTTTATTGGCTGTTCTCTCCAAGCCCTAAAAAGAGGGGCACGATGGGAACTTGAATACTGTAAAATGTGGTTCAAAAATCCAAGTGTGAGCAGTAAGTTTAGTAAACCATCGGCAGTACCTCGATGAAACTGTCGGTGAGTTTTCTACAGGTTTGGCATGGTGCCGTCTGGACTCTGACCACAGACAGCTCTGACAGGAGCACCAGAGCAGGCAAGAAGGACCAGGCCCACCACATGATCCTCTAATGGACACACAGAGAAGCATAAAAACACACAGTTTTTAGCCTGAGATACAACTTATATCAGACACAGACATAACACATTAGCAAAGCCATACCACTGCAATATATATTGTACTTGTGACTGACCTGCTGCTTTTTGCAAGATTGTGTAACATAGGTTAGTTATCTGTAAGTTGTAGTTGGTGTATTATAACACAGTTCAATTCAACTAAATAAAAAAAAAACATTATTTGTCCCCAGGGGCAATTTAAAAGCACATATGAGTAGCATGAATACACAACACTTTTATACAACCAAACAAATCTAAGCATATAAAGTAAAAAAATATGGTATAATATAATAACAAGAACCGCTATATACAATAAAAATACCAAAGCTGTGCCATAAATATTAAGAAAAAAATATTCAACTGTCTGTTCTGTCCATTCATTCAAGTTTCTGTCTATTTCTGTCTATTACGAAACTTAAAGAAGGAGAAGTTTAGTTTTTGCTAAAGTATACACATTCAATATTGTTTTTAAAGCTTGGTTTGAAATCAGAGTGTGAGCTAGCTTGGATGCTCCTGTTTCACTGTTAGCTTGCTCAGCATCAGCACCACAATTAGCCAACTAGCCGGCTAAGGTCAACAGCTAACTGCTAACCAGAGCTAATATTGATATCACAGTCAGCGTATCTGCTCTAATGACCTTAAAACTAGTTACACTCGCCGTCAAAGCACTATACAATTGGAGCTAAAGTAGTCCTGAGTGTTCTTGGTGCTAAAATATCTGATCGGTTTGTTGTAATTGGCTAGCCCGGTACCTAAGTTACCTTATTGCAAAGCCACCGCGTCCGTTGCACCACTGATGATTGTCTGATTCCCTGCTGGTTCACACACTATCCACAATGTGAGTTTCACATTTTAAACATCAGGGTTTCACATTTCAAGCGTGCCATTTTTGCTGACAATCTCCAGCTAAGCCCACTGTGAGAACAAGCTAGCGTTGTCAGTCTGTATGCAGTACAGTAGGATGAATGAGCAGCTGCCCTGCAGATGAGACGCGCCTGTAGACACCGCCCAGTACCGCTGGGATTCACTCACCGACCAATCACTCAGCACCACTTTATCCACAAGACCACGTCAAGCCTCAAAAAAACAAATAAAGTCGCAGCTCCTCTTTGATTTCCCTTACTATCAAATACCCTAAATGTACTGAGAATTAAATCACATACTTAAAATGAAAATTTCTCCTAAAAAAAAAGTAGACATATGTATAATAATCTCATGCATTTTAGGACAGGAGTCAAGCTTGATGCACCCAACCCCCACCTTCTGTCCTTCACATTTATTGTTATTTGAATAAGATTTTACTATACATAAATTATACGCTGCTGCTATCAATTGCACTGATCCTAAAACAACTCAATGCATACACCATAAAAAAGCCTATAAATCATGAGAACTCCACCTAAAACATGACACAGACGATCTCAAACGGAACAAATACAAATTTTCATTCCTTGTGAAGCAAAACAAAATTCCACCTACGAAGAAAAAAATATTTTATAACAGGTCCTTTAATAAATTATTTTTTTTTTAAATCTTGCAGCATCTGAATGGCAGAATGTTCTGTTGTTCCTCCTCCTTGTAAACAGAGACGCTTTCTTTAGCAGTAGTGACATTTTTTCCATTCTGGTTTTTCTCTGCGACATTCTGTGCAAAAAAAATGTGCTGTAATTGTGCGTTAGGCCTGGAGTTGGCAAAAAATAAAATGAAATAAAAAATATTAAAAAATTAATTAAATTCCCTGGTTATTCAAACCATTATTTAAATAATGGTTTAATTCTTGAAATAATTAAATAATAAAAAATTTTAGATCTACAAACTATCACAAAAAAATCAGACAACCCTAAAATTTCTTAAGAAAAAGAAGTGCAATTTTGACAATATTTCTAGTTGTGTATTACAGTGAACCTACAAAAGCACAAAAGATTTAGTATTGTTAAAACATTGGTGCTTGTCTTGTGTCTGTTAATGTCTTCAGTGTAACTTCTGGATTTTACAAATTCATTCCAGCAGATTGGAACCATGGGCTGCATGTTTGACACTGCAGATCTAAAGGCTTTATACATTAACACTTTTAGGTGGCAAAATGTGAAGTGGAACTCAAAGAAAAGAATTCATATTCTTTATTTAAACACTTACAGTAAGACAAAAACACAGTATAAAATTAACTCACCATGTCTGCTGGATAATGTAAGAGTATGGACACAAGAAGAAATAAGTTTATTTCTCAAAACTTTCATATCATCTGTGCGAAATGTGAAAAAACACAAATCAAACACACATCAGGGCTAAAGTACTGAGGTCAGGACAAACACAACAGAGTAATTCTTGGATATATTGGATACTTGTTTTTGAATATTACTCACTTAGTAAAGAAACTCTATTTAATATGTCTTTATGAGTTTCCTTTTTCAAGGTGTTTGAGGTTTTGTGTTGTGCTTTACGTTTTAGTGTGGTGTACTTGTTTTTCTTCATGTTGCGACAGTTTTTCAGAGAACTCGACCCCCGAGGTTTGACGAAGCAGCAATCTGATATATTTATGTGATAACCTGCAGAGTATCACTTTCAGTTCCTTCAGTTTGTTTTGTCCTCTGCTGCTCTCAGACCCAGTCCATTTCACTCTTGGGGGTCTTGGGGTCTATGTCGGGGCTGGATGGAGGGGTAATAAGACATGGCTGGAGGGGCATGGTTTCCCCAGAGTCTTCCACTCCTGTTCCAACACAACTGTGCGGCATCCCTGCAAGGCGTAATACAGTTGTCCCTGCAGTAAACCCTGACAGGCCTCGTGCCAGGGCTCGAGATGCCATCCTCAGGCCCCCCGCCCTCTTCCGTCTAGCTGAAGCGCTGGCCATTTTCCGAGCCCCGGCCAGTTCGGTTAGAAACCCCAGGCTCTGTGAAGGGAGGCTGTAGACGTGGAGGCCACGGAAAAGTTCAGGCAGTGGTCGGCAGCCACCTGGAGGCTCGGGTGGAAGTGACTCAAACTGTACCAGCATGAACCGTTCGCCCGCACGACCCTGTAAATAATCAGCTAGAATGCAACTCAACGAGGCACTAAAAACATCTACGCAGGGAGGAGAGGCGGGGTAGCTTCTTCCTGTCCCTTTCTCGTCCATGCCGCCCTCCCTCTGCTTGGGCGTGTTGCGTTCCCAGCTCCGGGCTCCCCACTCTTCAGCCTTTATCCAGGCTGCTTGGGTCAGGACTAGCACCACTTTCCCACCCTGCCTTTGCAGCCGATCCAGTCTTGAATGGAGCCAAGGAACAGGACCCAGGGCACTGAGCTCCTTATGGCTCCACAAGTCTAAAGACACACTGCAGCCCAGAGCCTGCAGCGACGATCCCAGATGACACATTAGCTCTGGTAAAGTCTGCTCATCATCAGGTGGATACAACAACACCACGTGTCCACCACCCACAGCACCTATGAAAGACCAGGAGAGGTGGAGAAGAAACACACTCAGTACAAAACTGAAACTCTGTAATATGATGGTGTATTAGGGCCAGGATATAAAACCGTTTCTGAAGTACTAGGATTGGTTAAAGTGTGGACTCTTAGCTGTAATTCTGCGACAGATGTTCT
This sequence comes from Apogon talboti, assembly GCA_037367365.1. Classification (NCBI taxonomy): domain Eukaryota; kingdom Metazoa; phylum Chordata; class Actinopteri; order Kurtiformes; family Apogonidae; genus Apogon; species Apogon talboti. The sequence goes on along the minus strand of JAPQRQ010000026.1, from coordinate 12,930,682 downwards.
GTATGTTGTTCAGTGGCCAACCCAATAGAGCAGCTTTTCAGTTATTGAACATTCCACTGAGGGCACAAAGACCCATAAACAAGCTGCAACTGAAGGCAGCTGTAGTAAAGACAGGGCAAAGCATCTCCATGAGGAAACTCAGAGTTTGGTGACGTCCATGGGACCCAGACTTCACACATTTTCATCCAAGTATTGACAACACTTCATATATTTATAATTTATAATAATAATAATTTGTCCAATTACTTTTGAGTTTGAAAACAAAAGGACATTGTTTTGCATAGCTGTAAATCTTAAAAGCTTAATGCAATATTTTTTGTAAAACCACTTGAATTAAAGCTGAAAGTCCATACTTCAATCACGTCTTGATTGTTTCATTTTAGATCCACCGCGCTGGTGTACAGAGCCAAAATTACAGAATTTGAGTCACTGTCAGAATAGGCCTGACTGTATTTCAAAACTCATCATTTCTGAGACTGAAGTCATACAATTCCAAAAAAAAACAAAACTGCATGACAATTATTACATGTCCACAGTAAAGTAAATATGAAAGCTAAATGGGATGCATATGGGACTTACACCTAGATAACTAAGCTGTGCGTCTCAAACAAAGACTTTGAAGGAAGTATTTTTATTCTAATTTTCAGTGGCCGTTGCAGTTTGGTTCGAATTAGACAGCAAACCAATTTGGTTGGATTTAGGAAACGGTAGTGTGGAGCATGAATGCAGCCAATTTTCTCAAATATAAACTTGAATTGCTGGAATTCAGATTATTCTTATTTTCATTATCTTTTCTCCCCATTTGTACAGTACCTATCCATAATTTAAATTTTCAAATGTATTCGTTCAGACCACTATGTGAGCAGCAATTTTGATTTGTCATAGTACAAAAAATACTGAGTTTTTACATCATTATTTTACTTCTTTAAACTTGTACTTTTCCTTATGTGATAGTTTCAAAAATGTCTTATATGGAATGAGAAAAAAGCCTAATTTTGCCTCGTATGACTTGGACGTCAGGCTGTTACATACAGTATATACTGTATATGTATATACAATACCTTTCACATCATCTTCTTTCAAGCATTTCCACACGTAACCTAAAAAAAAAACATTAAGTTAAATATCTTCCTTAGGTGTGGTATTAAAATGTGCTGATTCATAAAAAGAAACAGACCTTTAAGCACCCCCTGTGCAAAATAGGCTCCTAGTACAGACAAACATATCAGTGGGAACCCAATGAGGAGGGGAAGGATCCACCTCCAACGAGATGCTGGAGAAATAAATCAAACAAGTACAAAATACTTTATAACGTGTTTTAAAAAACTACAGTGGACAGTAGTAATGCTAAGAACAACATCAAAAGCAAGTTGGTGGTTAACCCTGTGCCAAGTAAGTGAGCTGGTGCATGGATGGAAAAAATGTGCTTGTGTAGGTGATAAGAGTTAAACATTAAACCATTTAATACAAGTATGGGCAATAAATGTTAGTCTTACTTGCAAATGGGCAATGAGGATCCAACTGTGAATGTGCCCCTTTAATTTTCATCTAGAAAATGAAAAGAGAAGTCATAGATTTTAAAGGCATATCTTGAAGCAGTGATTAAAAATGTCCACCAATGAAGAGTTCATGTTGTATTTTATGAGCACTGTTACCCATAAAGTTGGAATATTGTTGTTTTGTTCCTATTTTTACTCATCAGTAATCACCTTTGACCATATGAGTCCCAGTTACACTTTACCTATGAATAATAAATCACATTATCACAATCCTTTCATGGGAAGAGATAAACATGTTTTATTCCAACTTCATGGGCCTCAGTGTAGTTTATTAGGAACCAAAACAACTACTACCTGAACACAAATCAGAGGATGTGACGACCCATTGAACTCCCCTGATTTCTGAAATAACGCAATAAATCAGTGAATATTTAGAACATTTTAGCACAAAAACGATTATCATCATCTGCACCTGAAAAATAACAGCTCATGTCACAGTTGCCGTTGAACAGCTGAACAGTACACATAACCCGCATGAGTGAAAATGACTTTATTACCCAGTGTCCATTGCGTGTAGCTCTCCATCCAGCATGTGAGTGGTTGTGCAGGGTCTGCCTGGAGCCGGTCACCTCCTCGCACTGACCCCCTGCTGGGTCTCTTTTACAGAGCCACACCTCTGCCTCCAGTCTACAGGGGGCAGTCACATTCCAGATCAGCACCGAGCCCCCCTCCCTCACCGGAGACTCCACCATAGACAGAGACACCCTGCGCTGCATTCTCTCCCGTGCAGCTGCAAAATTAACACAATGATAAGCAGTGAAATCGTTTAACATTCAAATGAGTCTTGATCTAGCATTAAGCCTGATGGCCTCTATTTACCTTGTTGGTTTTGGAAAGGGCAGTACTGTCGGCGCAGTGTTTGCTCCTCCCACCATACCTGCAAATAAAGTTTGATAAATGCCGCACAATTTTATTTTTATTTTTCGTACTCAAGAAGCAGTAATAGTAGACGATATAATCTATTTCTTTTCATTTGCAGTTCACTTGAACTACCTGGAAGCACAAACATGGTACAACGGACTCTGATGAGATGACCACTTCTCTCTTGCCTTTGGGCTATGAAAGATAAAAAATATATATATAAATATTAGATACATACAGTCAAAACTGAACTTACAGAAGACTGATATTAACCCTACGTTAGTCACCTGGGGTGTTTCGATACCCCAACTTTTTTAAATTGCTCATAAATTATAGTAGTTCAAATATTAGTTTAAATTCAAATATAGTTCAGATTACAAGAGTTTTGTTCATGTTTATGTTATGGAGTAATATTTTTATTTTGAAGTTCTAAATATAGCTTATATGACGTAACCATTCATGTTCGAATAGGCCACGTGACCAACCAAGGGTTAATACAACATGCTAATATGCTGCTAATATGAACACTAATAAGCCAATAGGTAGTGATGAATACATCTTGCAGCTTATTATAAAGTGTTGCTGAGCACTTCAAGCATGTCCTCCTGATGTGAATTCTTCCGAAACACAATTTACTCTAAAAACACTGTCGTCGTAAAAGGAAATGGAACGAAGTCATGAGGGCGACGGTAACAGACAAATGCATGCGAAGGTGTAGCGGCGGTAAGGAAAGAACACGCGGAGAAGAAGTGTCTGGTCTTGTTTGTAACTGTGATGGAGATTGGAGCGGCTGTGACATCATTTCAGTAGCAGCAGCAGCAGCAGCACATTTCACACACGCTACAGCGACGGCCCTTTGCAATTTGCAGAGCGCCACCGACAGCTGTCACTTCCGCTGGGGGATCTCGCCTCATCTCCTCTTCAGGGCAACATGGGTAATTAACTAGAGTCTGAACACCTGAGGAGAGAGAGAGAGATAGAGAGAGATGGTGGAGGCAGCCTGTCAGGTTTAGTAACTTCTGCCAGTTGAGTGGAGAAGTCATGTACGCGCATACTGCCACTTATTAGCATTGTCATCCGGAGTTATTATGAGGAGACCAATATTTCAGCGCATTCTCAAAGGGGCTCTCTGTTTTCCATTGCGCTCACTGGATGTTTCTAGACTCCACTCCTGCTCTGCCAAGCTCCTGTCCTCCGCACACTCGGCTATAATTCACTGTTGCCTCCACAATTATGTCCCAAACTCCATCCTCTGCCTTGACGTGCTGCTATGTGTAGACACTTTGCCGGTGGTGTTTTTACATCAAACGTAAGTGGTCTACGATGGAACACTTGACTAACTCAGAAAGTTGAACTTTTATGAGAATGTGGAGGCTCTGTGATCAGTAACCCCAAGAAATGATTTGTCAAACATCAGGTTGCAGGGGCCAGATGTCTATGTAATCCAAAAAAACTAAAAAAAAAAAAAAAAAAAAAAAAACTGGCCTGGAAAGTAATGACAGGCAATGTTCAGGTTTTCTTGACTGTAAAAAAAAAACCCTTAAAATCAAAGCTGTTTTCCTCAAAGTCTTGTTCCGCTGCAGATATCGGGTTGTGCCTTTTCATAAGTGCTGATGCACTCTCACCCTGCAGCCTCCTGATTGATGTGTCTTTGTTTCGGTGCTCTGAGATGAAAAGCACAAACAGCAGCATTGTTAAAAATAGCCGGCGCATGCTATTAGCCAGATAACATCATAAAGATTTGCTTGCAGTGTCGCGCTGTATAGCTGATAACATTTTTTTTTTTGTTAACTTGGATTACAATAAATATATTTGCACAGTGGGAACACACACACACACACACACACACACACACACACACATAATCACTGTCAGGCTGATTATGAATGTGATGTTAATGTGGCGACTGATCACACACACAGTTGGTCAGAGTCTGCTTATGAAATCATGTTGAATGGTTCTGCCCTATTTTTGCCACAGTTTAAAAAGAATCATGTTTAATTGAGGTTGAAGAGTAAAAGGAGAAAAGCAGTTCAGAGTCAGAAAAAGCTGACAGCCAATATCACCTCTGGAAAATATCACTAATGACACCTTTGACTGTATTATAAACTGGGAAACCAATGACCTGGACGTCTAAATAAACTAATTGGGTTTACTAATACTAAAGTGTGTATAATTAGTAAATGTGAAGCTAAATATCAAATATTCTGTAAAAATGATGATGATTGTGGTATGCTTTTTTATATTTTTCCTAATCAAAGTCAGTAATTCTAGTTTAGAGGATCAATGTTAGGTATTGGCCAGTATCAGAGCAAAGTTCTGCCAATACTGAAAGTACTATTGACACAATACCACTAATATCTGTGTGTTTGCTTCCCTGTTTGACTGAATCCAATTTATATTGTACATGCATACATGTTAATGTTGTATTCAGGTCTCTCTTGCAAATGAGATCTTGCTCTCAGTGAGACATCCTGATTAAATAAAGCAATGAGATGAAATAATACCAAAAGTTTGTTCAACATCCTATCGGTGCCAGTTAATTGATTCAGTTGATTGTTATTTAATATTTGCGACTGATGCTAATGTCAGAGCCACCCAATAGATGTAAACAAACATAAGATGAGGAAAGGCAAGAAAAGGGGTTTCTGCTGTGAACTGAGATGCGGTGGTGGATCCAGGGGAAGTTTTACTGTTGCTTAATTTCAATAACATTATAACTTAAATGCATTAGCTTATGTTAGCATTAATTATCATTGAATTACATGGTCGATCAGCTAGCCTGCTAATTAACTCAAGTAGCCATTAATAATAATACTAATACTAATAATAATAATAATAATAATAATACATTTTATTTATAAGCACCTTTCTTGACACCCAAGGACACTGTACAACAGTAGATAAAAAAGGGAATACATAGAATACAAAATAAAAAAATAATAAAAAAAGAAGTAATTATGATACATAAAAAAATTAGTTTATACATTTTACAACTTAGATTTTACTGTTATCAGACACAAGTGAATGCGTTAACATTTATTTAGCAGCCAAAATTTCTTCAACATCTATTATTATGCTGTTAGTTAAACATGTAGTTGGTGTTTTGAAGGAGTTCTGGTTTCATCCCTCACTCATCACTAACTCTGCCCACTTGGTTCCATTAAAGCAACATGGTGACAGCTGTGTTGCACATATCAGTTCACACACCAATGGGAGATGTCATGAAGGGTTTGTCCACTACTTTTCTAAAGTCTTTTGCTGCTACTGATGGCGCCCAAAGGAACAACTCGTTGATCTAAGCCAGTCCATACTTGTTTTTGACAGAAGTAGGTGGGAATCCTCACAGGACGGGAAGAATGTCCAACTGTGTCTCTCCAGTAGTTTTTAGTAGTAGTTTCCAGATGTAGACAGTTGTGACATTTGGTTGTATGTGTGTGTTGTGTCGTGGACTGAATCAGTCATCAGGGCTGTACTCCTCCTTTTCCCTCTGTAGGCAAAGACAGTGGAAAGACTTCATTCAAGAGCGTCTATTGTCATACGCACAGTGACATGTTCCCTGTACAATGAAACTCTCGCTTTGCTGTGAATAGAATACCAACTATATAAAAAACAAGGTTAAATAGATAAAATATATGTCTTATGTCTAGTGTTTGAAGGTTTTATCAAGTCTGTAGTAGTTTCAGAGCCTTACGATCCTGCTGTCTTTTTGTGTTATCTGTAAACACAATATAAAATGCTGAAGGCTCAGTGTTTTTTTTAAGCCTTGTAGCAGAACAAAATGACTAGAACGACTCACTTTACTTACATCTTTTAAAACACCAACATTAGTTAAGTTTTGTGTCGCGAAATTACACCATCCCCCGCAGTTTAAGAAAATTAGCGCCTCTTGTGATGTTGATGACTCTCAGTGTGCGTTTTTGGGGGAAAAAAATGAAGATGAATTTGAGAGAAAACACAAATGATCTGATTTTGCTTTACTTTTAAGTAAAAAAATCAACAGTTTCATTTAGACTGTGTGCCTTCAGATGTTTATTAAATCCAAACCTCCTCATTTCAGTGTTTCTATTAGACACCTGAGAAGCTCAAAGTGATGTTGTGATAGTGAGTTTTTACCTTTTAACAAAGGCTATGTTCAGACAGCAGGTCTTAATGCACAATTTGGATTTTTTGGTGAAATCCGATTTTTTTATGTGCTCATTCATGTGACTTGTATCAGTTTTGTATGAATTGAATGTGACCCCCAAGTGACCTGCATGCACAAAAGAGGTCCTGATGTACAGTAATACGTGACCACGCAGGCACGCATTGTGTTTACGGAAGTAAATATGTTTTTCCCGACGCTTCTCCTCCTGGGATGCAGAATTGTGACGTTTGTCGCATTTCAATGACGTAAAGGTCGGATAAATGCGACCTGGCCGTT
>JAPQRQ010000026.1:12860339-12910877 GCA_037367365.1 Apogon talboti | reverse complement strand
TAGATTAGATTAGATTAGATTAGATTAGATTAGACGAGATTACACTAGATTAGATTAGATGAGATTACACTAGATTAGATTAGATTAGATTAGACTAGATTAGATTAGATTAGATTACACTAGATTAGATTAGGTTACACTAGATTAGATTACATTAGATTAGATTAGGTTACACTAGATTAGATTACATTAGATTAGAAGAGATTACACTAGATTGGATTAGATTAGATTATAGTACACTAGATTACACTAGATTAGATTAGATTAGATTATATTACACTAGATTAGATTAGATTAGATTAGATTAGATTAGATTAGATTACACTAGATTAGATTAGATTAAGACTTTATTGATCCCACAGTGGGAAATTCAACAGTCAGGGCAGTACCAGAATAAAGGGCAAGATAAAGTATGCATGCATAAAGATAGTGCAAAAAAACAGTAGTAAAAAAACTATTAAAAACTATACAGACTATATACATGCATACATACAAAATGTCAGACAGTACAGATGAGCCACACACAGGACAAGGTTACACTGGTGTGTTGTGCAGCCTGTTGTAAGACTGAGTTTGTATTAAAATCATCTACATTTTTCTCTGCTTTACAAACACATTTTTACAGTTTACGGTCTTACCATTCTACCTGAGTGAACCAGTCCTATGGGTGCACATGCTTCGCTCTTCAAGAGACAAAGTTGAGCTGAGAACTTTGCAGTGACTGAGGAGGTGATATACACAAATATCCTCTGCACACCTGCCTGGATATTCACCTCCCATGACGACATGTCTTTTAGGCACCAAGAAATATGCAGTCAAAAGAGAAAACAAGAATAAAAAATGGACAAATTATTTCAGAATAACTTAGAAAGAGATTTTTTTTTGTCCTTCAGTTTTTTACTTACCAGCTTGAAAAGGGCAAGAGAGATTATAGCTGCCTTGTAGAAAAAACTATAAAGATGAAACACAAATACTGATGAATGTGCAACTATCAGCAGCACAACACAACTATAAATAAATGGACGTCTGTCTCATTCTCACCTGGACACACATTTGAGGGTGTTTGTCCACAGCAGATGTGTTATATATCTGTTAAGGAGACACGGTAAGTATTTGAGAACCCCATTACTTCATTTTATATTTGTTAGGAAATTGATGCCAAACCTACCAGCTCATGTCCGTCCTCCTTCTCCACCTGGGACAGGTTAAATACAGCTGTGCAGAGGTATTCATGCTGCTTCCAACAGAGGGAGGCAGAGATCTTTACATCACTGATAGGACACTTCGACCTCCACACCAGACGTTCTGTATGCAGTTCGACTTCAGCGGAGTGCCAAACATCACTGACACCTGTTATAGTGATGTAGACATGGATGTGATTAAGACATAGGACATATCTAACAACGACTCAGCTCAGAATGTGTTTGTGAGGAAGTAAACCGACAAAAAACATCTGTTTGTCCATAAACTGATGGTACAGATGGTTTAGTTTTTGAGCCATTGTTTTTAAATATTATTTTTTACACAACAGTTCCAACTAAGTAGTACATAACCACATGTAGCCGCAACTACAGCGTCCACAGATCAAACTGGGTCAAAAAGCCTTAAGAGGAAGCGCCCTGAAGGTTATAATAACAAAACCTTAAATCTTCAAATTTATTACATTTTCATCTCACTATATTTGAGATAAACTACACAGACAAAAATTTGGGACACACCGCACCTACAGCCGTTCCTGTTAATTTGAAGGTACCTGAGATTACAACCTGAGCCGCTGCGGTATGTGGTATGTGCTCTGCCAGGTCAGCACAACGTCTTTCAGGTAATAGAAACAATAAGAGCATTAGGGAAAAAGGAAAGAAATCAATTCCTGTGAAAGGCACACAAAGGAATCTGTGTAGTCTGGAGTAAAACCCAACACATCTACGCAAAGAAGTAAAGGAACGGCTGTTTTCTTGTAGATTTTTGTTCATGTTTCATATTCTATTAAATACCGAGACTGTGTATAGTGGATGTATTTCCTGATGACCGTGATGAAGGCAAAAGGCTGAAATGTGTCGGTCTAAATTCAGAGTGAAAAAAAAGTGTTGCTGCAGTTCCTGACCTATTGCAAGTTTTTTTTTTTTGCAAGAAGAGTTTTATTAATACAAAACAGTATTAGTGTACATAAAACTACAGACAAAATGATAAAAAACTTCTCTAAAACAAACAATCAAACAAACAACATTAGTTATTTTCTATGTGAGTGTGGCCAGTTCACCTGTGATGGTTGTATTCCTAAGAGGACACTTGGGCAATGGTCTCTTGGCATCACTATAGGTGTAATATACCTGTGAATGCAGAAATGCAGACATGGACAGATGAAAAACCGACTAGAATAACAAAAAACATCAATATCAAAAAGTAATGTTGGGTTAAGTACCTCCACACATGTGCAGGGCAGAAGGAAGGGGAAGTTTATAACAGCTGACGGAGTCTGAGATGGATCAATCTGGAATGAATGAATGCAATGCAGAACATGGTGTTCACCTTCTGCTTTGTGTTCATACTAAAGTGTGCAGAGGAGGTTTACCGGTGATGCTTACAGTAGTGGGACGGGCGTCACCACTGCAACGTCCTGACTTTGTTCGGTAACACCATCTGATGTGTACTCTGTTTCCAGGCTCCGCACTGACAGTGAAGGATTTCGACGACTTGTTCGCAGACACATGAAATTCTGGAACAGGATCTGAGTGACAGGAAAATAGAAACATTTGGACAGTTGGCTTTCTCCATAAAGAGCAGACACATCTGGAACGCAACGTCCAATGACATAAAACTGATAACAGATGTCAAAACGTCCACAGGAAAGATTTAAGAACTGAAGCAAGAATGTACCCGTTTATAAAATGTATGTTTGTGAGGTCTGGCTGTTTGACTTTGAGTGTGATTTGATATTTTTTGTTTATGCTATTGTTGATACTGTTTTTATTTTACTGTTTATACTGTAAATGCATTTCTCTGTTGAGAGGCTCAACCAGCGACGGGAGTTGCAAACTATCAAAAATATATATATTTATATAATTGTCGCCACTCCCGCCACAACTAAGTGTATTTGTGATATGTCCGCCCCCTCTGTATGTTGTTCTTTTGTATTTGATGTTGATGTGTGTGTTTGTGTGACAATTTCTATGTACAGTCAAGTGGAAACACATCTCCCACCTGGGACGAATAAAGTCTAAAGTCTAAGTATAGCACATTTTTTACTGTTTGTGCAGAACATCAGATTTTCTATATGTCCACTATGTTTCACGGCATTGTCCCTAACAAATAAATAAATAAATAAATGAATAAATGAACAAACATGATGTGAGCTTCACTGCTGAAACTGTATGAGCCTGGTTTGGATACAGTCTCAGAAAGCAATACCTGACACACTTATCAAAACAACTGAAATTTTTTTAAAGATGCAATAAATTTCAAGAGACAATTTGCAGTTTTTTAAACAGAGGTAATAAGGTTTTTGTAGCCTCAACTGATCATTTACGTAGACACAGGCATCTCTGTTAAGCAAAAAAAACATGAAAAGGAGCAAATGCAGAAAAGGAAGAGCACATGAGACGGAAAGGAAATATAAAACAAAAGACAAAACGTGAGGCCAAACGTGTTAAATTCTGCCCATTCGTACTCATTACACTACCTGGCACTGTGTATTGGGCACTGCAGTGTGTTGATCCAGTTCTGTAAGACACTAGGACAGTGTGTCTTACTTCAGTCGGGACACAATCATATACCAGCTCCCACTGAAAAAATAAAGCATCAGAATTATTGTAAAAAAAATGTATTATACTGTAAAAACCTTATTATAAAAACCTTAAAACAGTAAATGTTTCTCACCAGGGCTGAAGTGGCATTACTATATTTCAACCGCTGTGTGTCCCGGCTGCTACATCTGACTCGTCTTGCATTTATATTTCTTTCCTTGACACACTAACGAACAGAGAATAAAGATACAGTTGGATCTTGGTGATTACATGTAGGTCGCGCTTCAGGGTGACTAGATCCCAACTAAATGAATGTGGGCCAAAGAGTATGTTAGTGTGGAAGAATGTTATCAACTCTGAGCAGCTGATATTAAAATAGTATGTCTGTCAAACTAAAACACATAAAGTATATATATATATATATTATCTTTGCTAAGTCGATGCTGTTTGTTGGTTCCTGTGACAATTCTGACCTTGTTTGTTCGATTTCAAACAGATCTTTAATGCAGATACTGACAACACAAACTGTACAGAAAACAGAGGTGATTTATGGTTTTACGGTGACTGTTTTCTGTCTGAAAAACAGAGCTAAGCTAACAGCGCTACAATGTAAACTATCAGCTGATGCAGCACGTGAAGATTATAAGTCACTGTGATTTATTGACTTTTGTTTGAAGAAGAAAACTTGATGATACCGTAAAACATATGTGTGTAAACGATGAGATATGTACTTTATTCAGTGAGTGATACAGTCTGTGGATATATAGCATTGATTCATTGGTGGTTTTGGGAGTTCTAAGTTTGTCTTGGTGTGTAATTTCCATTGCTGTTGAGAGTTTGGAATATAATATATGTGTAATCATTGTTCAGTTGAAAGGTCCATATCAGTGTTTATTACAGTATATTGGATGCTTTGGATTCGTTTTACTGCTGCATTTGACCTACTTCATAGCATGTGAGTGACTCCCTGCAGTCAGAGTTGTGATGAATCTCTATCTAAATTCTAATCTGACTGTTCAGACTGATGTCGCGCTGAAAAAGATCTGATTCAGGACCACATATGGAAGTGTCCCCAGATCAAACCTGAAATGATTAGATTCTATGTTTGCATGACATCTCACCAAAAAAAAAACAAAACAAAACTGAAGATTTAGGACACTATTGCCTGCAGTGTGAACATAGCTAAATAGTCTCAGTATATACACGTAGACATGGATCCATGGGATAAAATGCTGTGCAGTTCCACATAAGTAGTATTATTACACAGCTTCAAGAAAGAAAAAAAAATCCCAACCTGTTTTTCTTTTGTCTTTTTAAAGGTAGGCTGAATCTGTTCATGACCCAGAGACTGAATGTGATGAATGTGAATCCTCGGGGCATTACAGACATCTGAAAGAAAACACAATGATGCAACACTTGTTTAACAACAGTTTTATGTTGATGAATAAATATGACGTAAGTGATTTGATTTTTGAATTTTATTTTTTATATATACCTATATCCTTCATCCAAACACGGACTGTGATGCATTCATAGTAAGAGCCCATAGGCTGTGGGACTGAAGTCAGGTTCACCAGACAGGGACCTTTGATTAAGTCTGTCGGGGGGGGAGGAGAGGGGACCAGCCAGGTGACTCATGGGAAATTCTCGAGCCTTTTATCGAAACAGCTACTTGTACCACAAAAACATCAAACTTACCATGTGGCTGGCGCATCTAAAATAGAGACAAGAGAATGACATTTGATAAATACAAAGGAAATATTGTGTTGTAGAAAGAGCATATTAGATTATTTGTTACACTTATAGATTTATTTCATCCAATAAAATATTTACTGATTTGTCCTCATCTTCAGTAAAATAGTATCAGTCAAGGTTTTAATACTATATATGATATATTGGGATAAATGCTGCGCTAAGTGTATGTTTTAATTTACTAATGCAAATTAGTAACTTTTTCTATTGTCTTTACATATATAGGTGTGTGTTTGTATATATATATATGTGTGTGTGTATTTTTGTCTATTGTCTTTACATATATAGGTGTGTGTTTGTATATATGTGTGTGTGTGTGTGTATTTTTGTCTATTGTCTTTACATATATAGGTGTGTGTTTGTATATCTATGTGTGTATTTTTGTCTATTGTCTTTTTTTATCTTGGTTTTTTGTCTATTGTTTTGGTTTTTTGTCTATTGTCTTGGTTTTTTTGTCTATTGTCATCTATTATTTCTGGTGACTTGTTCTTATTGTTGTGGTTTTGTAAGTAAAAATTTTTTTACAATTAAAGGGAAACAAAACAACTTTTTTGTCATTTCAATGCATTATTGATGGAAATTACTAGTATATGTAGATATAAGGTTCCCATGTGTTGTTGTCCTTTCTTCAAATTTTCATATAAACACCATAAGACAAAAGAGAGACAAACCAGTCAGAAAACATAGTAATAAGTGAAAGAAGGAAAATAATAATAATAAAATTCACATAAGATTTAACTCCCTAAATGGAATTATTTAACCCTGAAAGACCTAAACAGACATCTGCGACTAAGAGTGAATAAAATATTTAATAACCTATGATCCACTAATCTTATGAATACGTTTAAATAATTCAGGTAAAATACAGTTTTTCAGCTTTTCAGTCACATCAGAGATGACCCATTTGGATGTTCAGAGGCTCTGTGGTGAAGGTGGAAACAGTGGCATCTGCTGAAACATTGACTCACATAATGACTGGTCGTAGGTGTTTGCTTTTACATTCAGTAATGACCTACTTTGCTGAAACAGTCACTTTTTCTTTCTTTTGATATAATAACCTTTGAATTTACTCTGAGCTTTTATGAACATATACATAGTCAGTGAATTAAATGCAAGAAAATACACTGAAAACTGCAAATTGTAGAGAATAACAATAAATGATGATGAATAACTAAGGTAAGGTTAAATGTGGGGAAAAAAGTCATTTGGAAGTCGCCACAGAAACAGTTCTAGGTCTTTAATTGTAAAAAAAAAAAAGGCTCTATAATACATTGTTGTAACTGCAAAGCTATGAGATGAAGTCAAATCACAGTCAGGAGGTTACAGAGCCATGTTATTAAAGTATGAAATGAATAGTTGACACTTCTTACTAAAGCAATCATTGTTTCCATTTAATGCATATTGAATTATTCCAGGTTTCAAAAGTACATTTCATCTTTTATCGTGACAGATTTCAAAGCAGCATAGAAAAACAGCGGTAAAGGCACTAATATTTGTAGATGATTAAATCTGAGGTCATTTTCACAATGACTGTGACAGTGTGATGTATTCTTGATAAATATAGTGTGACTGGGACTCAATATGTAATCATTTCTCTGGACCAAAGGTGGTTATTGATGTGTATAAATATGAATTAAAAGCAGAATGCGTCTGTAAACCAAACTGTTCCAACTTTATGGGTGTATATTTGGGGCGTTCCTGTCCTGTTAGAACCACGTATCTCTACAAAGTCAAATCAGTTTTCAGCTTTTGTGACAATTTTACAGCTAACTCAGGAGTCAATGCAGCTTAGTTTGATCAAAATGCATAAAGCAGTGGTGTTAAACATATGGTCCATGGGCCAAATCCAGCCCACAAAAGGGTCCCATCAGGCCCATGGGATGGATTTGTGAAAAATAAATATTACAAAGATTACATAGAGATATTAACTCTTAGGTCCTCCTCTGGCATTTTTGTACATTTGTCTCTTGTTTTCTTTTTTTTATTTGTAGATCATTTTGGATGTGCTGCAGTTTACGGCATTAAATTTGCCAAGAACCTTTCTTTTTAGTTATATTTTTGAAATCCAGTGTCTTTTACTCTTACATGTGGTTTATACACCCTCTAGTTACCTTTGTGGCAAAACTGTACACGCGCAAAAAAAACAGCTATAAAATAATCATACAGCAATATTTTTTTTTCAGAAATCTCTTAAACAACTTCCACCCTGCTCAAAACTACCACACATTCAACCATTTTCAGGATTTTAACCCATTAAATGCCAGTTGAATTATTTAAATTCAAAGTGATTTATTACAAGGAAAACACAACAAATTGAATATTTTCCATATCTCCATATTTTCAAGTTAAAATCATTTCAGTTCAGAGGCAACATACAGGTCAATGTGACCTCAAGTGGGTCCGACCAGTAAAATACTATCATAATAACGTCCAAATAATGACGACAGAATTTTTTTTTCTTTGTTTTAGTGTGAAAAAGAAAAATTACATGAAATTGTTTATATTTGCACATTATCCTTTCACGAAAAATATGAACCTGAACAAATATGAACAACCTGAAATGTCTTAGAAGAGAGAGTGCAGTTTTTTAACAATATTAAATGTTTTGTGTCTTTATAGATGCTGTAATCTGTCAGTTGTATTACATATCTGTCAGTGATAAACTGAAGAATAATACTGTTAAAATTGCATATATTTTCTTAAGGGGTCTTCATGAGATTCATATTTTTAAAGGTTAGTTTGTAGATCTAAACATTTTCATAATGTATTTTTACTTTTATCACTCTATCACAGAGAAAAGTATGAAGTTGACGTTTTTAATGGGTTATTATGTTATTATTTTCTTTCTTCAGATCATAAAGCAACACTTAACCCTTCAGTTTATCACAACATCAACACATTTGGAAACATAATAAATATGGAAAGATTCATGTGATGGAGTAAAAAAAAGCACAGTATTTGTCTTTAACCTCCTCAGACCCAGGAAAGCCACAGGTTTTTGAGTTTTGGCTTTTTTTAATTAAATAATTGCTTATATTGGAAACATGATGCAATAGTTTTTTCAGATGCATTCTTAAACATTTTTATGGAATGTCATTTGTGGTGGACAGTTGTTTATTTATTTATTTTTTGTATAAAGCTGTGAATTTCTTGTCCTCATTCGTGGACAGAAGGTCTTAGGAGGTTAAGATGTATTTGAAATAGGTAGAAATACAGTATGTCCAATCTGTGGAGTGTGTGAGTAAAAACACAAAGTATGCTGCGTGGTCATGTTGTGTTGACTTACCTGGCAGGTGGTTGTGGCACATTCCGTCAGCAGTGGAAAAACCGCGACAACAATCAAAGTCAACGCGATGCCAAGACGCATTTTGACGCCTACCGGACATTACACGTGGAGAAGGTCGTGGTCATCTGGAGGTCTTCTCTTTATGGTCCAGGTGTTTCTGCTCAGATCGGTCTTAGATGCGGAGTGTTCTCCAGACCCGGAGTTCAGCCGCCTCATGGAGCCAAGTCTTTACGCATCAAAACATGGGGGTAAAATTTAAAAGGTTCCCGTAACAGCTTGTTTTGCTGAATGAGTCAGTCGTGAAGGCGTTTGTGAGAAAGAAAAAAAAAACTTCTTCTTCTGTGGGAATATTCGTCGTGAACCTGAGCCCCGCCTCCGGTTGACAGAAGGAGGAGACCCGTGGACTAGAGGCGACATATAATATTCTCGCAGGGAGGGTGTGTGCTTATGAAACTCGTGGGCCCCATAATAATACCCTCCCCATATACACACACACACACACACACACATACACCCTGCTGCCAGGAAGTGATGGTGGGAAGTCGCTTTTCTTTTTTTTTTTTTTTTAATTTAAATAAGTCATAAATATAGCAAATAATAAGACCATTTTCAAAAATATTAAAATGATGTACAAAAATACACAAAAAATATAGAAGGAATTTTTTTTTTAATTAAGCAACATTCTCATTACATTCTATATGAAATTTTTCACAGAGACATTTAGTTTTTAGTGCTTTCACATTTTTGACAGGAGTAAAGGACTGCAGGTATAGTTGAAAGGTTTTACAGAATATTTTGATTTATGGATATGGAACTTTGAGAGGAGCATGGTGGGAGGTCGTGACAGGTCTGAGTCACAGGATGCTTCTTAAAGTCTAGGATCCTTCCGTGGTAGTGGGTTCATTCACAGACCAGACAAGACACTGATCAACATATCGAATGAATGGAACATACAGACTGAATATTGGCTCATAAAGGTGGGAACAGTGTTTATTTGTGCTGTAACATGAAATAAATTCAAATAAATATTTTCAAAATTTAAAAAAATATATATTAAAAAATCTAATTATTAAAGTTTATTTTTTACATTTTCTTTTTTAGTTTATTATCATTATTATTATTATTATTATTATTATTATTATTACTTTTTACTTTAAGTAATGCAAACAAGCAGCAGAGAAAGCAAAACAACAAAGATCTACAAAAAAAAGAGAAAAAGAGGAAGTAAATATATGGTTGTCCATAAAGTTGGAATAAAACATTTGAATGAATGAATGAATGACCCTTTTAGAGCCTCATATGGTTCTACAGAGGCATCTTGTGATTCTCTGTTATACAGATGTCCCTGAACTACTCCTGTCTCACATGCACACCTGGACATTCAGACACTAATCATTATAATCTCAGCATCTTTTCCAACTTTGTAGTAATTTTTAGTATCGTGCATTGGGTGGAGTTGGACTCAGAACAGGGTTGAGGTTTCACTTTAAAGGGGGAGGTGTTACCTTATAACCACATAAGCAGAAAACATTAACTACATTGTTGCCAATAAAGTTAGAATAAAATATTTTACCTCTTCTCATGAAATGATTGTGACAATGTGATTTATTGTTGACAGATAAAATGCAGCTGGGACTCAGTATGTAATCATGTACCTGGTGAAAGGTAATTAATGATGTGTTTAAATACGAATAAAAATTGGAATGTGTCTAAAAAGAAAAAAAAAATCCCTACTTTATTAACAAAATAAATAATAAATTACTTTATTGTTTAATTGAATTGCTTTATTGCTTATTGTACAGCACTTTGGTGAAATATGTTGTCTTTAAATATCCTTTGTAAATACATTTGGATTGGATAATAATAATGAGAAGAAAAGGAAAAACATTTCACTTTTAATGTGCTTGTGATTCAACTTTTAATTCTCATTTCACTGTATGACTTACTATTAGTAAATGCAGTAGTACTGTCGCTCCTATTCATCATTTCAAAGACTCTTATCATGTTACTTTTATTATGACTATGCATTCTGTATTTTCCTTTCTCAAATTCTGTCTTCAGTGATTTTATTCTCCTCTGCATGTTCCATTTATTTAACTATAGGTGATTTTGAGCTATGTAATGTGAATAAATATCACCCAATAAGATTGCTTGGCTATATCTTTATTTCTCATCTTCATTGAGGTTTTATTATTTGGTTGTGGTCGACTCTTTTTCATTTGGAAGACTTGCGCAGAGGATTGTGGGTACTGAAACATCACCGAGGATCCAAAGGAGCACCATTAAAAATATTTAAAAGGAGAGACATTGAAACAGTTAAAGATACATAAATGAATAAATGGTCATTACATATACGTTCCCTGTCTTGGTGTTTCACATGTAAGTTACACCCATCAGTTAATATTTATATTACCCACTTTGTACTCATTTTATACTTGTCTTGTCTTTCATATGATTTCTGTGCATATTTATGTCTTGATTGCCACCCTGTCTGTAACTTGGTTTATTCTTCTACTGTTTGTCTTAGCCAGGACACTCTTGTAACATTTTAAATCTCAATGAGTCGTTCCTGCTACATATAATAAAGGTTAAGTAACTAAATAAATATATAAATGTGTGCAGTTCAGACATAAGGGCACAAACCAACTGGACAAAATGGTAAAGAAAGCTGGTTCAGTTTAATGATAAGATGAACCAAAGAACAGACTTTACATATCTCCATTTCCTTGGGGATATGCAAAGTTATTCTGTATCTGTTTAAGGAGGAATGGATACTAAGGATATGCACGTAGAATTAGAATATGAAGTCATTCAAAGTCTGCATTATTGGTTACTTCAGCTACTAAATGCACCCTTAAAACCACCGGAAATGCAGATTAGACCTGGATTATTGTGTGAACAGAGATAGGGCACAGCAGGTCTAGTAATTACAGTCAGAACAGGAACCCGTAAAAAGGCTTCGGTAGACAGATAGAAAAACAAGTTTCCACAAAGTCATAGGTCACCTCCTGTCTTAACTGTAGGCTGCTGAAACCACTGACTGATGCTTATCTGCCGTTTCCAGTCACGTTCTGAGCAGCGTTCGGCGCAGGAAACGAGGCATCTTTAACCAGAAGGTTGTCATTTTGGTTGCAAATCTGAAAACGTAGCTCTTGTGGTGAGTGGGTGTCCCAGTTGGGCGGGGGATCTTTATCATGTGTGGAAAGATTTATCAGAAATCTTCACATGGGAAAAGAAAGTTAAGAGTTGTATTTCATGACAGCTGGTAATGTCACAAGCCAGGGTTTAGGTGCATACATGTACAATTATATAAAAGCTGTATGTATTGTCATTGTGAACACATTTAGCTGTCATTCACTCCATGTCCATTACATGTGTTTTTGTGAACCCTGATGAACCAGTATAACCAGTTAATCTGTTGTTAAACAGTTCACCTCAGCAGGGAAACCAGGACGATAGGCTTAAATTACAGCTATGGTTCCATAGCACACAAGTACGGTAATCCAATATTGTAAAGAGATTGTATTTAATTACAGTTCATACTTGATTTAACGCCAAGCCGCAACTGTTCCAATGTCAGGATTATAAATTTGCTAAAATAAATTCTGAAACTCTGTTGAAACATTAGTATGTGTGGATGCATATAGTTGTGAGTTGTCTTAAATATAACGTAAATGCCCTACCCAAACAAACATAAAAACTGTTATAGTTCTGCATCTTAATACAGGTGGTAAAAACCTCTCAGAGCACCAATAGTCCACCTTTTCTATAACATGAAGGCACGGCAAATAAAG
Organism: Apogon talboti; assembly: GCA_037367365.1. NCBI lineage: Eukaryota > Metazoa > Chordata > Actinopteri > Kurtiformes > Apogonidae > Apogon > Apogon talboti. Next base: position 12,898,302 of record JAPQRQ010000026.1, on the reverse strand, counting down.
CAAACAGGAAGTCTATTAAAGATCGACTCAATACACAATGACCACAGCCCAGAAGTTTTAAAAAACTCAATTCTTTTTTATTAAATGTCTATTTTTTATGCAATCTGTTTATATAAAAGTTCTACAGCCTTCAGCCTGAGACTAAGACAGACAGTGACACGATCATGTGTTTCAGTTTAGTCCTCATAATTCATTAACCAGCGTTCGTTAACAAAACAACCGTAAAAACAAGAGAGATGATGATCTCAGTACTGACAGATGAAAAAGAAGAAAAAAAGAAACCACACAACAATGAGTTTTGTGCAGCCGGAGTGATTAAAAGTAGTCCATGCTGAGAGGAGCTTGTGGACCGTTTTAAGAAGAGTGAGCAGAATAAATAACATCAAGTCTGTTTTCCCACAGTACTGGCTGCAGCAGTCCCTCTTTGTGCTCCTCTGATAAACTACAGGACATTAGCACCAGGCCTGTTATTATTCGTTTTTCTTTTGGAGAGCTAGGTATTGCATGTGAAGACGGTGCACTGGGGCTCTGGCAGCCATTACCCAGTGTGTGCAGTTACTGTACACTACATGCATTTCCCTGCTCTGATGTACAAATACATGACAGATCGTGTAGAAGTCAGGGAGGCAGAATTGTGTGTGTCATAGTGGAATACTATGTTCATTGTATAAGTGTGTAAACGATCTCATTTGTTACATATATCAACCACGTACGAGGAATATCTGAATTATGATTTTAAACACTTATTTTTTTCAATCATTATTATTAATACCTTTTTTCAATTCTCTTAAATACAATATTTTACATGTCTGATTAAATATGGCTTAGTGTGCATGAGTTTTGGGGCCACTGGACTGGATGCGTTTTCCACTTGGTGCTACTGGCACTGTTTCTTTTGATCTGTGTGACGTCGGGCTGGGCTCTGTGTTGAGAAACATACTCCACGACAGTTGTGAGTAACAAGGGTGGGTTGTGGGGGGGTTTGTGTGTGTTCAGTCACTGTCACTGGTCTCACTGCTGGGGTCTCCTTGCACCTTGCTGCGGTGCTGCATAGCGCGATGGTAAGCCACCTGTACTGATTTGCGGATGTTGGATTTTCTTCCTTCCAGCATCTTTTCCTTGTCCAGCTCCTGGTCCACGCCGAGAGGCACGAGCTTGGAGCGAGGCAGCCACTGCCTGCACGAGAACATACACTCAACTGTTAATACAATAACGATCAAACTGCATTTTTGTGAAGTATAATTACAGTATTTGTTTATTAATACATATTTAATGTGAACAAAATACAATATAGGTCTGGTCATTTTTAAATATAATAATGCAGAAACGTTACGCATTCCAGTTTTAAAGCCAACTCATTTCAATGGAAAGATTAAAAGCATAAATACTCTGCTGGTTGTTTCTCAGCTTAGACACAGAAGACAGCAGATTTATGAGCGAGGTCTATGAGAATCATCAAAGCTCTTCAAATGACTGCTGTCATCATGTTTCTAACAGATTTTTTTGTTCATAGTGTCACACACAATGACCTAAAAGACACTGTGTTTTTTCCCTCCTCCTCTTTTCTTAAAAAACCGCTTTGCCCTATTTCTGCAAAACTGTCTGTTGCATCATGTCTCCATGCTAAGGGTGCAGTTTCCTTTGAACTACTGCAGTACACTGCTTAAAACATCAGCCTCAACTTCGTTACACAAAGAGAGAAAATAAATACAGAGGAGACACTTCACATTACAACGGCCAGATGAGCCAAAGCACTGACCAGGTTCTCTTGTTGTCAAAGAAAAGGACCAGGAACAGGTGTTCTCTGGCCTCCTGGGTCATCTGCTCTCCCAGCTTCAGCACATCCAACGGTGGGACAGGAATTGGAACGCCCCGGTGGAATACGCCCTCCCTGGGCATTTTTGGATCAATTATCTGCAGGCAAACAGAGGCAAGAGGAGGTTACACATGCAATTATAATGAATATCTATATTAATCTGTAAAAATGTATATAGACTGTCCTATCTCACCAGAGCAGGATATGAAGGATAGCCTCTGCACTTGGCCCACACCAAATCTAGGGCTTCCAGAGAAGAATAGTCATCAGAAGTCATCCAACACCCGGATCTAGCCCGACTACGTACCACTGAGAGCAGTAAAAAAATACAAAAAAATAAATAAAAATAAATAAAAAGATAGGAAGATAGTTAACCTTAAGTAACTTCGCTTCTAGCAAAATGATGTGTACATAATCTACAGGATTTGTGTTAATATCAAGATACAGCCCTTTTCATTTCTACTAAATTGTGCAAGAAAATTCTCTCCCTAATAAACTTGCACAGAAGAGTCAAACACAGGCTGTGATGTCAGCTGGCTTCAACAGAGGGGGAATGAAATACAACAGAAACAGAAATGCTGACATTCATCATTGTCTCACATCCCACATCTGAGTCACAAAGTATCTTTTTCAAAAACAACTCAATTCATGCCATGAATGTAAAATCATGCTTCTGTTCACCAGTGTGTCTGAATTATTACATGAACGTTTTCACACTAAACTATTGCGGCACCAACCACAGATTATAATACAACAGTACACCCGTTTGTGGCATTTTGCATTGTCACCGAAATGTATCACATTAGATTCACTTCATACAAGTATGATTTCTGTGCTTGTGTTGTGCACCACAATACAATTAATGATATCTAACCAGACCAAACGATTAATTATTTAATTTCTGTTACTGCAAACTAGACATTAAAGGTTGTTTGCCTTGATATCCAAAGCACTGACTCTTATGCCTTATCAAATGAGGACCTGCTAAACCATAGTGTAGTTTGCCTGTAATTACGGTGTTAAGATCCATAAATTATCAAGGAATAAAAACAAAGTTGATAAACACAAACTTGTTGGCATTCAGCAACTTTCTTGTGTTTGCAGGCAACAGTATGTAAGAAAGAGAGGCTATAGATTTTCCATAATTTTCTTGTAATTCCAGTAGGATGGCAGTCTATTAATCACACAATGGGAAAAAAGACAAAATGGGAATCGACATAACTATAGGTTATTTTGTATAAATTAATATGCAGTTCTGATGTGAATAATACATCATGAATAATCTGAAATGTAATTATAAATCAACTTTTTTGTGGGAGGTGCCAGAAAACACATTGTTTCATGAAACGAGGTAGGATAAGAGTCAGTTTTGTGTTTCTTTTTCATTCTGTCATGGGATTGGGATGGGACAGGAGTGAAAATCCAGCCATACGTCAGTCACCCTATCATGAGTGTGTGCTTACAATGTGAAACGCTGCGTGATCCTCCGACAGAGTAGGAGTCATTTTCTGTGCCTGATGTTTCCTCACTGCTGTCCTCCTGGAAGGCAGAGCGAGAGAACGATGCCTTTCCTCTGCCCTGCTTTGAAGGGGTTGTACTAGAAGAAAAGAGAGAGGGCTATGAAGAAGCAAATAAATACAGTGCAAGATCCAATTTGACCAGTCATAACTTATTAAATCCCAATAAAATATAGCTAAATGGTTGCTTTAATTTAAGAATTTTTCATGGATAATTAAAGACTTTTTTCTTTCAGATGGTTGTAATATCCAATCCAAGTATAATTTGGGGGAAAAATGAGTCCTCTGTAGTGAATGTCCTGACTGGACGGAGCTATTTTGCGCAGTGAATTACCATTCCCTTTACCATCTGGTCAGAGAAAATATTGAGTTAAGACACTGTAGACAGCAGGCATTGTAGCTCTGTTAACTCAGTGAAAATACTGTGTGTTTGTGCAGTAATCACCTGGTCCTGTCAGAGGCTGCACTGCTGCTGCTGCTGGTCGTGGACTCCGAGTCTGAACTAGATCGTGGGAGACGAGGCTCATTTCTGTACACGCGGAAGCTCTCTGTCACCGGCTGGTTTCCTCCATCAAAGCCATTACTGGGCAGTCCTAAGGGCAAAGAGTAAGAAATGATTCTGCATTTCAAAAAAAACCAAAAAAAAAACTGCACATTCCTCTGTTCAAAGCGTGCGTGTCCTGTACCTGGCAGCATGTCGTCATTGTCGCTGTCGCTGTCAGAGCTGGAGCTGCTGTGGGGGCTGCGGGGTCTCTTCCTTTGCCTGCTTGGTGACAGCAGGGGCAGCTGAGGGGGGCCTATGGAGCTTGGGCTCACCCCTGTCGCGGCGTAGGCAGCGTCCCGGTTCTTCGGGGGCCGACCCGGCCGTTTGGGGGGGCCAGCCATTCTTGGGTTTTTCTTTGAGAAGAGGACAGAAGTCCGACGGCCCACCTCTGGAGCTAAGGCTGATGAGGACACACCCAGATCTTGATAAACACGAACATTTATGTATTAACATACAAGTAAATGTGACATTGAATAGTTAGTTCAGTATTTCTCATCACTGAGCCTGGTCACATGAACACTAAAACTCCAATCATTATCTGACTTTTGGAGTTATCAGATTATTCAAGTGATCACGTAACTAGCATAATATTAGATAAAAGCAATAATCTGACTATGAGGAATCAGATTAACACACCTGGATTTCTCCCCAGTATAATCATGTATACATGTTAATCTGATTCTGATTTATTTTGTTTACAGCTGCACATGTGTTAAAAAAAAGAAATTAGAAAATGGAAGTGACATAGTAAAACAAGTGCAGATGACAATGATAGGAAGTTTGAGTCTATCATACTCCAACAGAAATCCAATAATAGACTAAAATGTCCAAACCGGGGTGTTTCAATTGTATTTCTGATGCATCAGATCCAATTGTTACTATTATCTGATTACTCCCAGTTATTGGATTTTTATGGTCATGTAAACGGGCCCGCTGATATATTTATACACTGCCACAGCAAACATTTGAAGTTAATCACTGTATTATTGATGGGATTATTATCAACACACCCTTTCCGCCAATCTCCTGGCTGCTGCTCTCTCCCCCTTCATCATGGTGTCCAGAAGCAGATGCATGATGGGGGAGAGAGCCCCGTTCTCCTCCCAGTGAATCCCTGGCTCCCATACCAGAGCCTCCCTCCCGTTGGTGCGCGAGCTTCCTCTTGATGACACTGATCTCTTTCCTCAGAGCTTTGGCTCTCCGTGACTGGCCGATGCTGTGCTTCCCTGAGTTGACCTCATCGAGACGTGCTTGCAGGTAATGCAGCTGCTCTTCGAGAGGCAGCCTTCGCCTGTTTTCTGGCAGAAGCAGGTCTGTGAAAGGTGAGGATGGACAAAGCTGGGTTTTACTAAACACAAACAGCATTACATGTTCCCCTAAAACAGTTGACATGATGATTTCAAGACAATGTATGAATAAACAATGCCATCTAGTGGTCGAGAGGCAAAAATAACTCCAAAGACTCTGGTCCTTAGTTACAAGAAATCCACACTAATGTTTAATAAGTTAATGAAATAACTATAATTATTAACAAACAATAACAACACCTATAAGTTAAACTTCCTGTATAACTGAAATTCATCACCAATATCAAATTCATTTGTTTCCTTTTAGGCTTTGTAAATATTTATCCTCAGACCATCCTCCCATTCAGACCCAAACCTCTCTCTTATGACACAGAACATTATATTACATTATATGTCTCCTAATTCATATTCTCCATTTCAAAAATAAGTACTTTTTGAGACTCAAATTTCCAGATTTGACTGTAGGTTTTTCAAAAATATTTCAGACTGTGTATAAATAACTAGACCATTTATAGTCTTTCAGGCCTTCATCACAATGAGCACAATGTCAATCTTCATTCATAAAAATGAATGAGATAAATTCTTACATAAGACAAGGGAGCATTAGCCCCGCATCAATGAAATATTATTCTATTTTCTGATAGCTGACAATATTGATATTGGCTGATATATCTATGCATCTCTAACTGAAACATGCATAAAATACAAGGTATCATTCAACCTCAAAAATGTTCCAGGATGAGCCAATGGTTTTCTTTGTTAACAGTGTAGGATGATTGCTTACCATCTTCATTTGAAGACAGCTGTCGGTCTCGGTCTCGATCCCGGTCTCGATCTCTGTCCCTGTCTCTGTCCCGATCTCTGTCTCGATCTCGATCTCTGTCTCTGTCTCGTTCCCGGTCTCTGTCTCGTTCCCGGTCCCTCTCTCGGTCCCTCTCCTGGTCATGCTCACTGTCTGGGCTCGGCTCTCGGTGGAGGTGCATACCAGTCTCATAGTCAAAGCCTATTCGTTCAGCTTGGCGCCTGGCGGATCTTATGACGGCTCCACCCATTTCTCTGAGCCGCAGGGCGGCGCGATAGAAGACCGTGTCCTTGGCGTTGTACTTGAGGCAGTTGTTCACAATTAGGCCAAAGTCTGCCTCAAAGGCCTCAAAAGTGAGGTAGCGATGGGACTCCAAGAGGTTCCACATGGTCTGGAAGTCCATTGGAGTATCAATATGGTCCAGGTAGTCTGGTACCTGGGAAGAAGGTAAAGTAACAGAGATGCTGTAATAACCACTAAGCACTTAAACAAACGGGAAGAACTTGTGCAGTGTGTGCATTTACCTCTGCCAGGGGTACAGGCTCAGTGAAAAAGTTGTTAGTGTCTCTTTCCTGTAACTGCTCCAATGTACTCCTCAACAGGACCAGGAAGGGAGTCAGCTGCATCTCCAGCGCCATCTGCTGCACTTTAATCTGAACACAGACACAAACTTCAACAAAGCAGAACTAGCAAATTAATAAATTAATATAGTTAAATTTAAAGACCTTTGAAGACCATTATGAGGGCACTTCCCTTCATGAAAGACAACTATGGAGATATGGGAAGGGCGTAAAGAAGAACAAACATAGGCAGACTGTCAATAACCTCATGAGAAAAGTTGTTGGCAGTTTCCTATGGGGAAGTGGTTGAACATCCATTAGATATTTTGGCAGGAGTGTGTTTGTACATTATGGAGAACACTTCAATAACAACAACCACAGCACAATCATCAAACTTCTGAACACATAATGTGCTGGCAAAACACATCAGTGGCGAAGAGTCCAACCAAATAATTCTGCACCTACAATCTCCAATCTCAATGTAGCAACCAGGGCCTCCAGGGTCAGCTCCAGCTACCTGACATCTACAACTCTTTACTCCAACTCCTCCACTCAGATTTGTCTCCATAGACATTCCAAAACTCTAGATCTACAGATGTTTCTAACCCGCTGAAACCTACCCTACATACCCAACCCCTCCCTTCACCATCACTATATTTATTTTATTACGGAAAAAAAAATTAATTGTGCGATTTTTTCTGTAATACACTAATGCAATGCCTATAACCAAATTGTTGTGGAATTATGGGAATCCATCAATCTGCCTCATATAGTAACCTGACATGGGAAGCAGGATACAAGAGTGACATTTGGCAGTGATGCATATCCACTGCACCTCTGTTCATTGTTGAGACCTAAAAGCTTCCACTGTGTACAGTATTGCTATTTTGAACAATTTCGAATATATAGCGTCACGATGGTATAAAAATGCATGTATAATGGTAGAAGTTTTTGGCTGTATAACCCAACCACTGAACTTGATGTGTGGACAAGTAGCTGGTGCACACTGGATTCACCATTCCTGACACAGGGTTGTATCTTACCGTCTCCCTCTTGAGTTTCTCCCTCTTGCGTATGAGCTCCACCAGTAGCCTGGCTCTCTCCAGGTCGTGTCTCAGTCTCTGCCACGCCTTCAGCTGCTCCTTTAAAGCACTCTGTTTCTCCTCACTGTCCCTCTGAAGCAACGATAAGCACAAAGAGAATTACACAGCTGAGAATGGCAGATTTAGAGTAACATTCCCTTAAATTCCTGTATTGATACTTGGGCTTTATTTGTGGCTTACCGCAGGAAGTTGAGAAGACGGTTGCGGTGGAAGTGGTTCAATATGTCGTTGTGACTGTAGGTGGGTTTGGAGTCGGCGTAGCAGAGGTACACCATTACGACTTTGCCTCTTCAGGGTCCAGTAGCTGTGAAGCCGCTGCATAAACTGGCTCTTCCTGGGTACGGTCAAGTTACTTGTAATTTTGCTCAACCTAAAAAAAACCAAAACAAAACAGACCCCTCCTCTTTAGATCATATCCATTATGCTGGATAATTGCACCATGTTGTGAATGCTGTGAATACAATAAAAAAGTATATATATTAGAAAGAAATTCCTTGCCTCTTAGAACATACTCCCAATAATGAGTCATGTGTTTCTCATCAATGGTCGATGCAGATAGACCCAGTTGTGATACCCTCGCAGGAGTGGGTGTAACTATAAGATATTCTTTTGCTATGGGTAAAAGCTGAGTGTAAAGCTTCATTTTCCTCCCTAAGGAAAATATCCTGTTTCATAACATCAGACAGGGCTGGCAATAACAACCGCCTGGTAAACACTTCCATTGCAGGCACACATTAGAGACGCTTGTTCCAATAAGCAGGTCATCCCACTTTATATTAAATACCTAGGCGGCATTAGAGGCTTCTATAACCTAGGACACATACACACAGCATAAATTTAACATCATCTGTGTTCATACCTGTGGGGTGGTATACAGGGTACAGAAACTACCGGCGCAGCAGCTCTCCTCTCAGCTAAGATCTTCCTCGCCCTCTTCATCTTCAGCCTTGATTTGGCCTTTGCCCTCTTGGCCCTTTCAGAGCTCCAACCCTTGGAGTCGTCATCATGGCCAATGCTGGGTTCATCATCCTCCTCAAGCTCTCCCTCACTATGAGATGAACCCATACTGGCCCCGCCCACTCCCCCTAAAGGTCTCGCTGAGCCTGGGGGTGTGTGGATGTCACAGTATGCCGTCTTGCGAACGCTGAAAGAGGTGCCGTTAGCTCCCGTCTCTCTGACAGGCTCCATTTTCATATAGAGGCCCGCCTGCTGAGCACAGGTGACGTGGAAGGCAGTGTAACAGTTGGCTTTGTGACACTGGATACAGGCGCCTGAGCCACGCTGCTTGCAGATGTAGCAGGTAAGCTTCCAGCGTGCAGGAGGGATGTGCTCAATACTGTCGATGGGCTCCAAAAAGACAGTGTTTGCAAAGCAGACCTGATGAAATGCAGGAATTTTTTGTTTAGTACAATAGTTTTAGAAAAATAATTCAAAATCAGACTAAATAGGCTGTGAAAACGGTACATAAATTACAATAATATTTATGACAGATATACTGACTATATCATTTTCCAAATTATTTTTTGTCCAAGAACTATAATTGACAAATTACACAAATATTTTGTAACTTTTCTTTAACAGAACACTCCATTGTGTATATAATGATAAAACACTGACTATAGGAGGCTAATAAATAAGTTTTACATTGTCTCCAAAATTGCATCAGCTTATAAACCCACATCACTCTCACAAAAATCTCAGAGTTAACTGCTCTAGATCACTACAAAGAACTATTTTCTATGAATGAAATATGAATCCAAATGAAATGCAGTATATCCCACTTTATCCAACATCTCACCACATCAACACAGTAGCAGTACTATGTGCTGTCCAGTTAATTTTTTTCAGTGCATCTTCCCCACTGACAGGAAAGAGCTTCCACTTAGCTCTAATTTGTGGCCGTTAACATTAGTGTTTGCGCAGCAGCTGTGTACTATGTGAAATACTGTGCAGGTGATGTGTAAGATATGACAGTGAACCACCAGTTATGGACACTTAAGCTGAAAAACAGATAATTGTCATCACTGGCTGATTGATGGGTCATCGTTGATATTCAATGACTATGTTATCATTTGTAATTCTTTGTATTATGATTTACAATAATGTCACTTACATGAGCAGTCAGGGACGTTTGACTAAATGAGTTGAGCAATACACTATAACTATATATATACCCTACATGTATGTGATATTTCACTTTCACTCATTTCACAATATCAGACCTAATTAAACCCTTATGTCTCCATGAAAGGACAACAGATCAGTAAAAGCTGTTTGGAACTGCTGAAACACAGTCCAAAGTAGAGCCTCTTGGATTTAATTATTATCACTTCTAATGAAACATATGTTGTGGTGTTTGGATTCACCTCTGGGATCCAGAGAGCACACACTACATGTGCCCACCGTGCATCATCCGTCTGTTTGAAAGCTCCACCCTTGTTAGGACAGAGTGCACAATCCACCGCTCTGCTTGGCGACTGCAGACAACGGCGACATAACCACTGTCCCTCTGGGATGTAGGGCACACCGTAACACTCCTGGTGTACAGCCAAGTTACACATGTCACAAAACAGGATCACATTGCTGTTCTGACACTCTCCATCATTGCAGATGCAGCACACAGCGTCCTCATCAATTAGAGTGCTGGGGTCAGCCTGAAAAATGGAGAATGGGAAGATATTAAAGGTGGATATCATCTATATCTATCCCCAAATTAAAATGTCATTTAACAGTTAGTATTCAGGTACCTTGTTGTGACTCTCAAAGTAAGATTCCTTCTCCAAGCGGTCCATGAGGTACTCAAAGACTTCTTGAGGAATGGGTGTCACACCATCACGCCTCCGCTTGTCATTCATGATGTCGAGCCAGATGTAGTCCTCTTCGTCGATGTCATACTCCACTTCCTCGTCCAGCTCCTCCACAGACTTGTCAATGTACCTGAAGAATTGAGGAAAACATATATAAAATACAGAGCATGTGAGGCATGAAGAAATAAAAATATTAATTACGAGTATGTTACATAAACTTCCACTTCCACAACAGAAAATAATGCTGATAACATACAGGTGCAAAGGTCAGAATATGGGCATACTGAAGATATACCGGTATTAGTTTATACAAATACAAAATCATGCAGAAAAACAAGTTTATTTTGTAATTTCAAGTAAACATGTATTCTGTTCTACACATATTAAAATTTACTATTCAATACACTGATATCAGACTTGTTTTAGATAGTAACGTTTATTATTAAATGTAAAATATGACGTCTCCATCACATATCTTTGTCACAAATGTTTGAGAATGATATCGCAGAATCGCTGCAAAAAATGTGTGTGTTGACCAATATATCAACATCACAAATTTCAACTTTTGGACGGGTTCTAGTCAAAATCAGCTAGTAAAAAACAAACTTTTATTTCTAATTAAATCATCTACAAGAACCTCTAAAACATTATTTGCTATACATTCTTATACAATCATCATTCTAATTCTAGTCTTTAATTACTGCAGTGTAATCATTAATGAAGCAGCAGCTTTTAATTCACACTGCATACCTGTAGTAGGAAGAAGGTCGAGGAGGGGCATCTGGTCTTTCTTGGTCCAATTCTCTGAATACTGCCTCAGGCAGCTTGACTGCAGGTCCAGACTGTGCACTGTGATGATGCTCCATCTTCTTCTTTTCTTTACCTTTATATTTGGACTTTGGAGTGGCTTTGCCGCCATTGGCAGATGGGATATCTGTCCGGTCCTTGCCACTACCTCCAACCTCACTACCACCAGCTCCACCATCACCACCGTTACACACCCCTCCACTACTACCGCCAGTGCCAGATGGTGGAGCATCTTCTGCATCACTGTCTTCCTCTGACACCACATCAATGTTCTCAAATATGCTAATGCGGTGGATACGTCCTTGAAATTCCAATTCCACCATGCGCTGTGCCTGGGCATAAGTCATCGTCTCTCTGCCTGGGGAGTGAGAGCGCTCTGACCGGTTGGGACTACCAGGGGTGTTCCCACCGTGCCCTGGACCACCTCCGTTACCTCCGCTTTCATCTGCATCCCCTGAGCCAAGCAGCGGTGCACGAGGAGGTCGTCCTTTCCTCTTCTTCTGTGGCATAGTCTGTGCTGGAGTTGGGTTGTCATGGTCATAGTGGTACAGGTGGTACTCAATGCCGCTGTAGCTCTTGTAGACCTTCCGGCAGCTCTCCACAGGACACTCATAAGGTGGCTTGGTGGCCCGCAGGTTATGACAGAAAGTCTTTACATCAAAATCCAGTCCCATTGCGCCAACAGCCACTGCTGGTAAAGATGCTGCTCAGGTTTACATCTGAAACATGGAAACACATATGCAAACCACTAGTAGATCAATTTAATTTCTTTTATAAACACACAGAGAGTAGAGTACGTTAGTGCCATTTAACTGTAACAAAGAAAAACAACAGTGACAGATGTGTCTGGACATTGTGCACCTGTTATGGTGCAGTCACGTGACCATTACTCCACCACAGACACACACATACTTCAGCAGCAAACAGACAAACTGTTAAGTTAAGCAAACTAATAACAGGTGCAGTTTAGGTCAACAAGCTTTGTCAGTATTCCTGGCTGACATCAAGCTGATGTCTGGTTGTTGTGCACCAAAACAACTGTCACAACAGTGGCTTGGTCTGCAGTGGACTCAGACTCAGCAGAACGTTAACTTAGTATAAGAACAAGACAAAATAAAACAACACAGTGTTAAGCATTAAAGCTAACCAAACGATGTAATGCTAATCCAGTTTAGGTTAACCTTAGCATCTTACTGCTGCTTCCTGCTCAAACAATGAAGCGGTGTTGCTGGAAGCTTTAGCCAACAAGCTAATTGCGGTTAGCAAACACCATCACCAAGACACTTTACAAACAGTATTGTAACGTTATAATAGCGACAGAGAACAAGCAAGTTACAGAGTAATCATTTTTAAGTTACCTCCCATTGATATTTTATCTAAAGCGCCGTTGGGCTGACGGTGATAATTCATTGGGCTCACTATCCTGAACGTTAGGTTGATGTCCATGCTAAATTCAGCCTGAGCACAGAGCATACGGTAGCTAAGTTGAACTGAGGTGTCAGTTTAATGGTGCATAGCAAATTTTGTTGGAAGTATTACTAACGACAAACATATAATAGAGTAACTGGAGTTACTATAGCGTACCCTGAATGCACCTTAGACGACCAGTGAACCCTTTTCACCGTTTCCCTCCACAATGACCTCACCCTGTGTTTCCCAGACACAGAGCAGTCAAATGACAGTGAACGTCTCATTAGATTAGGTTAGCACACAATAAAGCATCTGTGATCAGACACACTACTTTTACCAAAACCAGACGTCCAATAGACAATGTGTAATCCCTTCTTGTAGCAAAATAGCTCAGAAATATGGTGCTGTAAGAAGAAAATATCCAGGAATGCTTAATTTGCATTGTGGTGGCGTTACTGCTTCGTGTTTTCAGATCACAGCGGGTTAAAACGGGATCCTCAAATGCCCGCAAAATAGCACTACACTTATGTTTCGATGCTGAAATGTGACCCAGTTCGCCACATAACGAGTCTCAACCGTTTAACGTTACAGATTTGCACTAGCGTTATAAACACTTACTACTCCACGTTCCTCAGGACTGCGTGCTTCGGAAACCTCACGCCAGACCAGAAGGGCTGCAGATCGATTTTTAATTCATTAGATAAATCCACAGGAGGTCACAGGACGCGTAGGTATGGTAAAATGTTTTGTGAAACGGCATAATATCCAGATAATTTCATTGTGATGGGAATAATTCAGGAACTCGGCTGAACAAAAGGGGCATCCATTGCTGTAACGTTACGCCGTAAACGAGGTTGACACATTCGCCACACAAAGCGGGATCTACTTCTCGCCTCGACTATTAAAATAGTGCCTCAATGTACATATTAAACACTGTTTGCTGTAAGATAAATTATTTCTTACTTTTTTTTGCTAGTGTTTTTAATTTCCAGATGATTAAAAATTTCTCGCGTGATTCATGTTAATGTTGCGAATCTGTGGATTTGCTTTAGAGATGTTGACAGGAATGAACGTGAAACATACAGTTTATGCGTCAAACACATAGGGATTGTATTAAAATCATTGTGTACATTAGTTTATATATAGTTATAGCACTGAAACACCATTCATTTAAAACAAGTAGCCCAGAGTTTATTAAGTTTTTCTGCAAGTACACAATAAATTAAAACAGAATCAAAAACACCAACACGACACAGTCAAGCACAAAATAATATTTATTTCTCTCTCAACATACAGTCTGTGATTAGAGTGCAGCAGGGAAGGGTGGGGTTATGCAGTGGGACACAGAGCAGGCAAAAGCGATCCCACACATCTGAAATACAAGCCTTTTTGACATACAGGGCTTATTCACCAGGGGGCAATGTTGTCCAGAGAGAAATGAGATGAGCAGAGGAGGAAGTGTCAGATCTGGACCTCCTTCTCCTCTTCTGTGCATCTCAGTTCTCTATTTGATCACTGCATCCAAATGAATATGCCAACAATACGCTGTTATTCCCTCCTCTGCTCACTGTGAGTTAGCAGGGAGGGACGTGGAACCAAAAAAAAAAAAAACCATACCAGATACAAGTGTAACAGAGAACAGAAATCTCTTACTACTGGAAGTATATCGCCAAAGCAGAAGACTCTGCATAATATCCTATAAAAGTCCAATTCAAACCGAATTGATGGAATAATATACATCAAAGCAACCCCTCCACCACCGCCACCTCTAAACAATCAAACAAACAAAATGTACAAATATAAACTACAATACAACTGTACAGTTCACAGCTTGGCAGGACTGGGGTGCTGAAACTGTTCAAATGTGGAGATGTGACATTTATAACCATAGTTGTGTCATTTTATCTTTGCTTTAGGAAACATGAATAGTTGGCCATGCTTGTCAGTGGTTAAAAAAAAAAATACAGGCGGTGAAACCCACTATATACACTGTAGGAAATTTTTAAACACAGGTTAAAATTAAGGGAGACTAAATGTTGTGCAAATCTCCCACATCAAGTATATTTTGAATTTTGTGATATATTACTGACAAGAAAGAAAAAAAGGCCGTCATCAAAAAAGAGCAGAAAGAAAAAACATAACATCAAACTTCTAACAAGGCAATAACACTGCTTTGTGAGACTCTGTTACTTCAACTATAAGAGGGGATCTTTATTTTTAAGTACCATCCAATGTGAGGAAAACGCTCAACTGTACAGTGGAATCACCTCAGACAATAGCAGCATCCCAAAAAAGATCAAGCTTTAAACATTAAGTCATTTTATAAACATCAGACTGAACTGGTGATTGCACAAGGATAGTTTACAGTGTATGCTCTGTAAATAGAACAACCAAGTTGAAAGAACATTTAGCAGTAGTGAATTCTGCGCTTGCTTGGTGTGTGTAGTGTTATACTTTGCTTGGTAACGTCTGTGTGATACTGGGTGATTTGTAACTTTGTTCAACTTTTCAGCTTGCTCCTGTTGCACACATCAGAGATAAGGCTTGTGGCAAGGCCACGATCAAAGCTTTGTGGAGGGGATAAATTGCACTTTTAAGCCTCACACCTTCACATATGAATTGCTACATTCTGATAAGAGCACTACCAGAGGCATATACTGTATAAAAAGACTATGTACAGTATCATAGGCTCTGGACACTGCCTTTCATCTGAGCACAAGGCTACAACACTGCCAATTCTTGTGCTGTACTACGTACCTGTTGTCTTATCAAAAAGAGGCTGTGTCCAACTGAACCATTCGACCTGAAAAAGTGGATTTTGGCTGCTGGCGATACATATATTTTTTAATATTTTCCCATCTTCAGTCATTCATGAACCATTTGTTTCTGCAAGGCAACAGTACATCTCACCACTATGGCATTCCATCTGTCACAGGGGTGGAAAGTAAACAAGGATTAAAACATGATTTTATTTAAATAAGAGCATATATTGTGTTAATAGTGCAGTACTACAAGGGCATTTATATGTAAACCAAAGAACAAAAGTGTCTGTAATGCATTAAAATGAGACTGCACTCAAGCTAAAACAACTTGGATGCGGACATGCTTTGTTTCACATAAGAAAAGAAATATATTAATCAATGTCCAAGGCACTACATTCCTTTTCATCTTAAATACTGCCCTGTTTCTGTATCTCAAACCACTGGTATTTGGATTTTCATGTAGTGTGTAAAGTGTACATACTGTACATGTAGAAAAAGGCAAAAAAAAAAAAAGAGGAAAAATCAATGTGAAAACGGTTGTATTAAAGAAAAAAACTGAAATGTTTTTCTGATTGCTGACAAATTGTCTTGTATGGCTGAGTTTAGACAAAGACCAAAGCCAAAAAGCATTAGGTATTCAGGCATACATACTTAACACTTACTGTATAATATACACGCATACCTCACTCACGCGAACTACAGATATAGGTGTTGTATCAAGAATATCAACACTTGCATCATGTTATTTACAAGATCAGATTATGTACATGTGTGTGGCTCTGCTGAACCAGATCAGAGAGGACTGTCCTACCCATACACACTGACAAATATTAGTAAGTGGATTAAGTAGTCCTAGTGGTTTTTGGACAGGTGCCATTCTCAGCGTTGTGCATAACCAGAGGGTAGGCTTGGATTCCTGGGTTTGCCATTGTGACATAGGGCATCATTCTTGCAGCACCAAGCAGGCCTACAGGACCCACAGACCCTACAGGACTAGGCATACCAGGCCACTGTGAGGGGTAAAGAGGGTTGGGTACCATCCCGCCATAGGAGCCTGATGGCAAAAGGTATCCGGGAGGGAGCACTGCGGAGGTGTTTGGAGCCAGGGCTTTGGGCATACCTGGCCCTAAAGCAGAAGTCAGGGGGCAGGAAAGGGGAAGCTGGAACTTGCTGGATCCAACATGGCATTTCATCTGGAAAGGAACAGAGTTTACAGGTGGTATAAAACAGTCCATACACTCCCATAATTACACGAAGACTGATCCCAAGTCATCACCCTCCGTTCCAAATACCTCGTGCGAAGCTGCTCCTCTGGGTGGAGCTCTGCCATCCAGCTCCTGCCGGAGTCTCTGCTGTTTGATCTGATTGAGGGAGGGGCGTGGCTGATGGGCTGCTGCCACTGTCTCCTTCGTCCAGTCATCCACTAGTTTGTGAAGGTCGTCGGTAAACGTGCCCCTCTTGTTGTTACTGTTGTTGGTCTGGACCTGAGCGAGACGTGTGATTGGCTGAGGAGACGGCGTGGCTGTGGTGAGAGACGGCTGCGTCTGATGGGAGGCGGTCTGAGCTGCAGGCGTGTTCAGAGAGGACCCTGAAAAGACATTACATTCTTAACGATTTACCACCGTTTAGAAAATCAACATATCAATTGGCTGCTGTACGGCCACAGTAATTTAAGGTACTTCTACCACAATTAACCTATAACATTATCGGTTGTGGAGCCAACCTTCATTTTAGAAAAGTAATCTTCAAACGTTTGGTTGAGGGTAAACTACCTGTGTATAGCTGCAACTTATTTTACTGCGACACATATTTTGCAAAAGAGCAGCCAAAAGATTACATGAAAGATAACAAAAATGACTGTCATGAGTAATTACAGACACATGAAATGTTTGGTACGCAAGCAATGACACAAATGAGCAAACACAAGTAGGCACACTGCCATGCAACAACAACAACAACAACAGTAAAACACAACAGAGCAAAATCTGTATAGTACCCATGTTTTCAGAGAGGAATGACACATCTTAAGTGTCCAAAAAAGGTCAAATTAAGTGCACATACAAACATAAGGGAGACTGAAATAGTGAGGACAGAGTAAGAAAGACAGAGTAAGAAAGTAAATGAGATAGTTACTACTACTGCGCTCTTTGCCTAGACATAGTCGTTTCAGAGTGGACCCTATAAAAAGGTAAAACAGCACAAGACAGAAACAGTTAGGCTAGGACACACTGCACACCACAGGTATGTGGACAAGCTGCTTCAAAAGCACATTCAGCTATCAAAACAATTAGGGAGAGAAACAGGAGAGGAGGACAAGGGGTTTAAAAATCAGTGAGAAGGACTGGAGGAAAGTGCTTATGTGTTTCCTTCAAAATGATCAATTGAAAACTTCTGACAGGCTTAGAAAAAGAACCAAAAAAAAAAAGAAAAAGCACACTTAGGCTTGGTTTGTTATGCTGCATGGTAACCACTTCCTGCAACCCCAAGACCTTCAACTTGAAAAATTTTGGTAAATAAACTTAGCGAAAGCAAGAGACAAAAATGGCATTATTGTTTTTCTCTACAATGCCACCTTGGGCAAAACTTAAATATGACCATTGTCATTTTAATCAACCTTACACAGAAATGGAATAATAACTGAATATGGATTACTGGCCAATTCACTGATAGATAGACAGAATAATGGCATGTTCTAAGAAAGGAAGACTGGATTCTGGATTAAAGAGAGATCCCTTCTAGTTCAGCATTTGCTGATGTTAGAATGCCTGTGAAACAAAATAAACAAAACTGAAGGAGCACACAGGTAACTAGCTAGAACGCATCAGAGTCAGCAACTGTCAGAAACATGCAATAACTCAAAAGGCAGAAAGGGGAAAAAGAACAAGTAATATTGATGATACAGCCCTTCATATGGCGGAGCAAGTCTCCATCAGTGCCCTGCCTGGCGCCTGCATCATGCACGTCTTCTCCGTCCAAACATGAGGGACAGAGAGAGCCCGCTTCTATCACAGCAAAGGGCCTGGCTTATCAGGGAAGGACTGGGGCTGGGGGGGGGGGGGGTCTCTATTAGCATACAGAGGACTGCTGACTTAGGGCAAAGTGCCTAGACTTGGGAGATGTTATTCAAACAAAATTAACAGTGGATGGAAACACACAAGAAATAAATTAAGTGTTAAAAAGGATTTGGGTCTGTCTTTCACACACATACACAATCTCATACACACATACAGTACATAAACAGGCCTCCTGTCTAGTTTTAAATCGGACCTCAGGCCCATGTTTGGAGAGGACTTGCCATTCACAAGCCCCACTCAGCTTGTGTCTGATTTGAAAGCCAAAAGCACTGCACAAAGCATTTGTATGCAGGGGTGGGGGATTTTAGGCATAATACCCACAAATGACTGGTCATGAATGTAATTGTGGTACTGAAATATTGCCAGAGGACAGACTGTGTACAGCGCCTCAGAAACTTTAAATAAGATGTACTGTCTCATTACTGAAGGCTACTGAAGTGTAGAGGACACATGTACACCCAGGAAATGTTTCCTTTTACATCTTCATGCCAAAATCCTGATGACATACTCCAGAATTTTAAGCAATTTAGTTACCATCTTCTGTTCTGCTTAATCCTCTGACCACCAGACAACATGTCCCAGCTTGGGAACTAATATAATATAAAAACCTCCTCAAAGGAAGAGATCTCCTATGAGGGTCCCAGTAATAAGAATGGCACTGCCATAAGATTACAGGAGGCCACGCACAGTAGATAGTATGACTGTGCGAAATACTGAACACTAGTCAAGTGGCCGTGGTGCAAACACATCAGATATTACAAATGAAATAATACTGGAATTACTCTGCACCTGCACATATTACTAGTTATTTTTTAAACAATCCATTTGTTAAAGCACTTTATGTGAAAACAAGAAATTTTAAGTCATATTGCAACTGTTCTGAAGAGGTGAAAGTGACAAAGGCTGAGCAAAACTGAAAATGAACAGCTGCCTATATTAGTTTGAATTCTGGTTTTCAGTTTGCTTGAATTATCATCTATCAGCCTTTCTTTATATAACCAGAGGAGGGCATCAACGTAAAAAAAATATTAAAAAAATATAATTCTCTGTACAGTGGCTTTAATTACACTTACATGATGGCATGAACCACTTTAGGAGTTCATCTTTTAAGCATGTTTAATTATTAATATGCTGATAAACTAAAACACAAAGCAATAATTAACCTGAGAGCGTACTACGCTTTATTATTTATGCTTATAGATTGAAAGCAAACATTTCCTGATTGCACATGTTTTGCTGACTTTTGTTTATATAAATGTTGTTTGTGTGTGGGATATCCTCTGGCTGGCAGAAAAAAAAAAGATATCAAACTCAAGCTTTGATATTGCTGAGGGAGGGGGCCGGTGGTAAGAGTCGAAAATAGGGAATGTAAGTGAGAAGGCCTGAGAGGAGGGTGAAATAGAAATCTGCTGTATTACATAAAAAAAACTTGGCTGACAGAAGAGAAAGGCAGGTAAAAGAACAAAAAGATGGAATGAGTGAGGGGAAATAGAAAAGAACAAATACAAACAGATGGACAGAGACACAGGTCCACTGAGGAATCTAGTGCGTGGTTTGCTACTAGATTTATAGGTGACTCTCTCTGACGTTTGGTGGTAAACCGTCCAGCCTGTAAAAATGAATATAAGAGGGAAGAAGAGAAGAAACAAGAGAGACACTTTGTAAAAGTGCACAGAGACCGGGATGAGACTCCCACCATTAAAAGCAGCAGCAGCAAAGGATATTAAGGAGGAGCTCGTGATAAGCCGAGGACACTACATTGTCTGCAGATCTTTTGTTTGTTTGTTTTTTTTAAATGACGGGATATCTTCCATTAATTATAATGTATAGACTTTTAAGGTATGCTGGAAAAAAACATCAGGTTAGTGTGTAGTTTGAATTTTGTGTCCTATATAGTCTATTTTATTCGCATGCTTTTAAATGAGCTTGCTCAAGAAAAAAACCTGCTGTATCATAGCTTTTGAATGGACAAAATTATGATACAACACACAACAGTTTCTATTCTTGTAGCATATTGGTAGTGTAAGGGATTCTGTCATGCAATCGAACAAAAACAAATGTTTATGCGTTAAAGTGTAAACTAAAACTGTACAGTAAAAACACCATAGATATTGCTTATTGAAAAAAAAAAAAAAAAAAGAAATTAGCCTAACTTACCAAAATCTGCATTACATCAGATGAAGAAAAAATACTGAATTCATACATTGACATAACAAGTCAGTTATTATTGTAAGTTCAGAAATTTCACAGAGGAATCTTTATAATACTTGTAACACAGATGGTTTAAAGTACATTATTATTTTTATTACTATTCTGCTTTCTTCCACCTCTGCGTTTTTAAGAGTGGTTCTACAAAGGAAGTTTAGTTCAGTAAAAGGAGAACCTCTTTTAATGCTACAGTATGATTTGTTGTCAAGATACCATTTTTGGATGTTTTCCTCGGGACACACACACATAAATATGTATAAACCTATATTGCGTACCTTGGGCAACGTTAGCTTGGGAAGCCATTCTGTCACTGTGTAGACCAGCATATATGTTGTCTGAGGACAAAGACCCCTTCAAGGAACAAGGCTGTTGAGTATGGACCTGCTCTGGGCCAGTACTGGGCTGACTGCCAGAGCTGGAGCTTCCACTGGAGTGGGCAGAGCCATCTGATAAAACTGAACTTTTAGCAGGAGAGCCAGATGAACTGGCAGCGCTCTCACCTTGGTGAAAAAACGAAGAGGGGGAAAAAAAAGAGAGAGAGAATGTGAGTCAGAGTGAATCACTTTATGAATCATACACTCCTACATTTTTTTCTGAACCTCTCTGTTTTCCACTTGTACAAGATGCACGCTTCCAACAGAAAATGCCCTTATATACACACACAAATCCACACACAGACCAGTTGTCACCACACCATCCCTTCCCCTCCCACACACCTTTTCTCTCAACACTGGTGGTGTTGAGGTTGTTTCTGAGCTGCTGCACCATTGGATTGAGCAGTTTTCCAGCCTTCAGCTTGTGTTTGCTGGCCCTGCGTCTGCGGCCACTTGGAGGTGCAGCATGAAGCAGGCCGACATTTGGGGGCAGAGATTTACCCAGTTCCTTGTACAGATGCTCGATCTCGCTCCTTTGGAAAGCCTGCAGCTCTGAGATTTCCTTCATGTGTCTAATAAAAGAATGGAGACAACGTAGTTTAAACTCTGACAGCAACTATCACAAAATAATGCGGATTGTAAGAGTCTAGTTTGTTTTACACTACTGTAGGACATTTACTACAATAAAAAGGTTCTATGCAATAGCCCAAGCGGAGGCGACCAAGTGTATTTGCTGACATTATGACTTATTATCAGAGGCAACTCAACTTGATACATTACCAACACTGTGGCTCAAGACAGTGTCATTTTTATGACTCATTTACTGATAGATGGCTATGACTGATGATTATATTATAATTAAATATAATATTATACTTAATTTGGTGACACTGTACTGATTCTCATATATACTATATATTTTCAATAATAATGTTAATAGTTTAAAAGAATAGATTCCAGACTGGTTCATTTTATTGTGTGTTTAAAGCCTCAACCACTAGATAGACTGCTGTAACTGATCTTCAGCCACTTGACTCTTCCACTCAAATAACACAGAGAAAGGAAGTAGCGTTACACTATGGCAGTTTTCCAGTCATAGTGCCTGACATAGCGTCATCATGTGTGGTACAAGATTCCTGTCAATGAATAGCAAATCAAGTGTCAAATATACATTAGCAATTTCAAACTCTGAAAGTAGTTATTGAACATCGCAGGTTATGAATACAGTAATAACACACTTTTCAGCTTTAGTTGTAAGTAAGTATGCAAGTTACTTTACTTT
This sequence comes from Apogon talboti, assembly GCA_037367365.1. NCBI lineage: Eukaryota > Metazoa > Chordata > Actinopteri > Kurtiformes > Apogonidae > Apogon > Apogon talboti. Next base: position 12,875,929 of record JAPQRQ010000026.1, on the reverse strand, counting down.
TCTCTCAGTTTCTGCAGTTCTTTCCTCATGTCTGCATCCTCAAACTCAGAATCATTGTCACTGCTAATGTAGGATGACTGGGCATGTCCTGCAGAAGGTGAAGGAGCATGACCGTTCATTGCCACAGGTTGCCGGCTTGGCGAATCAGCGCTCTGCTCACTTTTGCTCCGGCCGGTACGCCGCAGGAAAGCCACTGCCCTCTTCATGAGGTCGCTTCCGCTGTGTTCAGACAGAGCATGGGCAGGGGGAGTAAGGTGGGGCGGAGGGAGGGCTATGCTGCTGCTTTCTTCATCTGCTGAATCGGAGTACAGGTGAGAGGAGTGGTGGTAGTGGCGAGGTGTGGAGGTGTCTATGGTCTGGGCGCGGGGAATATGGTGAGGGGTGCTATCTGGGCTGGAAGTAGGGGTGGCGTGGTAGAAGTTAGGTGGGGCAGAGTAACGGTTGCTGTGGGGTTTGGAGGTTTCTGCATTCTCATCATCTGGTGCAGCAGATACAGATGACTTGCCAACAAGCATACCATCTTTCTCAGTCCTGCCTGGGCCTTTCGTCAGACTGTGAGACCCTCCAGAATCACTAGAGGGTGCTGCAGAACTACAGGTACTGTGGCTTGTCTTGCTTTTCTCTAAATGGCAAATAACATCCGGTGGGGTGGGGATGATCTGGCAGGAAAAGAAGCCAATGTTGATAACAAAATTAGAGTCCATAAACATCATCAACTAATGCAATGTTTGAACAACTAACTGGCACAGGACAGACACTGGCATAAGTCATGACCTGCAATTTCATTAAATTTGGCGAAATGACATTTATATTGAGCAGATTTGCCCATTTCAAGTTTTGAAAATGAATTCTTACTTGAAAACGGCTCTTGGAACCATATGAACTGGAGGTGGAAGTTGTATCTCTTCTGCTTGAAACCCTATTGGTGGCTGAGGAATCACAAAGAATATATATATTTTTTTTACATATTTGTTTTCAAGCTGTTGTGCAGCAATGATAGGAGATTATAAAGGACTTCAACCTACCTGCCACCGCAGAGTCACTTAGTGCACCCACAGCATCTGTACGCTCAGGTATCTGAGGCTAACAGAAAAAGAGAGAAAGGTGTGTTAGTATGTGGGAGGTTGTAATAATTGAAAAGTGGTAATTTTCTAGAAGGAGTTCATCAGTGGGCTAAGGCTAGCCATTATCCTCCTCTGACCTGTGTTTTGTCTGAATGAGTCAGACCCTCTATTTTGTTTTTGGATGTACACACACACACACATACACACACACAATGAAGACATTAGAGGAGGATTATGATGAATTATCTGGCTGACAGCAGTAATTTTGTTATCCTCTCCTCTATCTAAACACAGCATTAGTCTTGTTCTTTGCAGCCACTAGTCAAATCAATACAACAGATCAAGGAAGCCATTGAAGGATGCTGCCATTAACTTACTAACCAATGTATGAATGGTCACATCTCTTCTCTCGCTCTCTTTCTCACACACACGCAGAGACAAATAAAATATGGATTTTACCAGCAGCTCTGTCTTCTTCTTCGTAAGTGCTCCTTCAGTGCTTTGGCTGTCTGAGACTGGTGTTGCGCTCACTCCCTCTGTAGTGGAGGCCTGGGGGTCAGAGGTAGAACTGCAAGACTGGGCTGGAGCATGCTCCTGGTACAAAAGGTTTCTTAGTTTCTCATCCAGAGTCTTGATGGTGCGGTCGACAAACTCCACCCTTCGTGGTCCCTCACTATCTGACTCCCCTGGTCCACCGCTTGCTGCTGGCTGCTGCTGGGTTGACACCTGGGAGCTCTGAGAGGCCTGGGAGGATTGATGGGCTGGACTTTGGGGCTGGGACGTCACTGGCTGCATTGATGCAGCATAAGGTTGCTGCAGAACCACAGATTGATGGGAAGCCACCTGAGGGGGAAGTTCTCCAGTAGGACTGGTCTTCAGGTTGGGCTGATTAGTTTGAGAGGAGGCCAAACCACCAGCTGCCCCTTTATCACTGGCATTCACTTCTAGAGAGACAGGTGGCACAATAGCACAGCATGGCATCTCTGTTACCATAGAGACAGCTGAGATGCAAGGCTCCTCTGCAGGAAGGGAGTTGTTATGGCTGACACCTGCAGTAGCAAGGTTATGTTTAGTTACACAGGGCTGCTGCTGCTGGACCCTAGCTTTCCCCTTGTTTTGGTCCTGAGGTTGTACTGATGACTGGGCTGCAGAGGGCAGAGAGGAGGAGGACGGGTTCTGAGAGGATAAAGATGCAGCTGGGGTAGACACTGCAGCAACATTGTTGTTGGGCCTGGCTGATGATAACACAGGCTTTTCAGATTCTAGAGAAATTAAAAGGTAAGAGTTAATTAGAAGAAGAACAGATTGGGAGTTACACACGTGGGGCATGAAGAAAGGGAGGCTGGGTCCTGTGGGTGCCAGAGTGTTACATCATTGCATGCCTTCCCCCATCAGGCACTTGTCAGCTGGAGTATAAATCCTGCCCTTCATTTTTGCCTAGAACTACTGCAGAAGCACTCTTATATAACTGACCCCAACGGCTGAACTGCACATGCACACTAGAGCATGCATATCATCTTCAGAATGAACAGCAAGAGAGTAAGATAGTTCTGTGTGTTCCCCAGAAAACAGCCATCCTCATATGAAAGATTTTTGCTCATTAAGACATAATATGTGAAAATGTGTCAAACATTAATCATGCTTTGTAATTATCCAAGTATGCAGTATACCATGGCCTGTAGAGGTCTGAGGTGTAGCCTTCTCTTTGTCGATCATGGGAGTTTCATCCACTGGACAGATGATAAACCAGCGTTTGCCAGTGTGGAGGACTGTCAAGGACACCGACAGAGAAAAACTCATAAATCCACACCTATTTTAAAATCTGCTCAGGAGAACTGTTTAGACATCAGCTGAGAAGAATATGGAAATAAAGACAAGACAAATCTTTTTTTTGTGCTTGAAGGTTCAGTGTATGTGCTCGATGTACACTGTGCATGTATTGCCCCCTATAGTAGATCAGAACAGATTTCCATATTATGACATGTGGCATCCAGTGTTAACATTCATTACTGTCATATCCTACATTTGCGTGTGGACCAGTGTTAGCCCCTACCCTTATTTAAAGAGACCAGAATGGACAAAGCAGATATTGGCTTTCACATTTTTGCCTTTTTCAGCAGCCATCATAGGGGAGGGTGAGGCAGTTTACAACTACACTGCTAGATGCTACAAAATATTACACATGGACCTTTAAGTAAATACATAAATATGGTGTAAAAAACAAGCTCACCGTTTTGCTGGTACACTAGCTGTGGGGAGCTGGGTGCAGTGGCCTTCAGACACTAAAGAACAGGAAAATGATTACTACTGCATGGGCTGCATTTGAATAACCATGCAAAAAGTTGCTTAAAGCAGCCAAAAGGGCTAAACCGTAGAAGGGAAATTCAGTTAGATCAAAATGACACATCAGCAAGAGTGGTATTTTTGGCAGGCCCTTTTGGCAGCACTGCATGCAAAGTCATCTTGAGAGTGCTGTCAATGATGTATCCCAGAGCACAGGCACTCCTAGACTGATTGCGCCATCGCAGCTATTAACTGCCAACAGTTCCTTTCTCACCTCTGCTCCCAGAATGCCAGCTCCATCACTTTGTTTGGGACTGCCTCCCTGGTCAGAGCTCCTCTCACCCTCAGTGTCTTCACTCAGCATGTCCTCAGCCTTTTCCACAATGTCCTTCAGCTGCTCAATAAACACCTCTTTTTCCAGAGGCAGAATGAAATCATTTTCCACCTGAGAGGAAGGAAAACGGCCACAAAACTTTAAGGGTTTCATCTTACCACCCAGTGCTTAAAATAACTTTATTCGTGGCCTGAGCAAGCATGATGTGGAAGAAAAACAACATTCAAGAGAGTAAACAAAATTATTTCAGTGGGAGTTACACCATGAAATATTGATCCACCTATCTCAATATAAATTTTGCTTAATTTGGAGAGACTGAAGGAGAGACAGAGCAAGAGAAGCACAGACAGAGATTTTTACTGCATTGCAGCTGAAAACAGCAACATGAGGAGTTTCAGACTTGGCCACAAAAAAGCATCTCCGGCAGTGCACTGCATTGAGCATATTTATGAAATTTTTTTTTTACTGATTGGGGGGGGGGTGTCAATTCATTCTCCCACATACCATGTACGTAGCTATTTCTTCTGGTGCATCTCCATCCAAGTCAAATTTGAAAGTGACCATCTTATGGTTGTGTGTTTCCAACTGACACTCTACCATCTTATCCCCAGTGTTACACACCTGTAAGAAGGGGGAATGTGAAATTCATTATCTGCTCTAACAGTTGTCCAACACAGAATACATTTCTGCAGCCTTTATTCAACAGTATAGTCTGGATACCCACGTTGAGCATGCTGAGCTTTGGTCTGCTAATCTTCTCCTGTCGAGAGCGAGTACGTGTAGATCTGCGGTGGTGTTTGCGGACTTTCCCTTCGCCTTTACTTCCATGTGTCCCCTCATTACCATCACTCATCTCTTTTCCTGAAGTAGCATCTGAGTTGACACTGGTGTTTGGAAAGCAGTATATACATTAATACATGTTTTGGTTAATCCATAAGTACAAAAGAGACAAAATTTAAAAAAAATAAATGATCAATGAAAATGGACTTGTTAAACAGAGATAGGCAACATGACAATAATCCAAATAAATCAGGTGCATACGTTCTGACATCCCTACAAACAACATAAACAATGTCAGGGAGACAGGGTTTCATTGTGTGTACTTTCTTTTCCTTTGTACCCACACATTCTGATACAGAAGTTATATACGATGCCAATGGTTTGACAGTTTACTAGTACACAAAAAATTGCTCAAGGCCCTTCTCAAAATAGAGCTTGGTAAGAAGGTTTTGTGAGTTTAGTACTGTGGAATGTCTACAGGATTTGGTCAAAAGTGATACAGTATTATCAGATATTGCTAGCAAAAAGCCCAAAATCAGCTTAAAATGGATATAGATTTGTGGGAAATTATAAATACACAATCCATTAAGAAAAATCAAATTTCTAGAAAGTATAAAAGTATAAAAGTCAGCTACTGTCGTTTACATTTATAGTTAAGACAAACCAATGCCATTTCATTGGCTTTACACGCATATTTTCTTCAAATTGTAAAGCTATCCTTTGGTCACCACTGTACCAGAAAGGCTCAAATAAAGATGTACATTTAAGTGCTGAGCAGGGAGGAGCATTATGCAATGCCTGTATAAATGCAAAAGGCTGAGCTGAGACACACTGTGTAAGACAATCAAAATTAAAGTTGCTGCATTTTTAAAATAAGGTTTTGTATTGTAGTGGTTTGTGTTTGAATGTTTGAGGTGGATTTCAAAATGGTCAGCAATTCTCTGCATCTCCCTTGATAACAAGGCAATTACACACAACTCGTAAAACTGTCCTCAAACACATCATAAAGCCACACAGCCCAAGAACTCTATCTTAACATGAAAACATTTCTTTTGTTTCACACAAGCATCATTAGCAACAAATTCAAGTTACTGCCAAGAATTCTTTCAACTTATGCTTCTCATAGTGTTGGTGTGACTTCATATACTATACTGTAGCCACACAAACAATAATTGGTTTAAATTGTTGTACATTTATTTGACAAAACAGACAATTGGTCCAGATTTGCTTCATCTAATAGGCATTTCTTTGAAACAAGCAAGTGAAAGTAGTCACCTGCAATGATAGCTAAAGGAAAATACGCTAATACCTGTCATAGCTCTGTCCTGCGGTGTGTTTCTCTGCAGCTTGATCCTATGGACAGAACAAAATTCAGAAATAAGAGAGAATGGATTATGAAGAGTCACAGTGTTCAGACATTTCACTTTAACTTGTCTTGCAGTGGTGGAAGAGGATGTACAGGAATGTTATACATGCTGTGGGTAGGTGTGGAAAATAAGCTGGCAAATGGGGATAGAACTTCAAAAAGTTATTTGCTCATACCTCCACAGTGGTCTCTGCTGGACCCTGACCAACAGCTCCTGTCACAGCACTATGCTGTTTCTGCTGAGTCAAATTGGCAGATCCTGATGACGCAGTCTGAGAATCAGAAGGGTGCAGTGTAGGAATCTGGCTCTGAATATGAGTCTGACTCTGGTTCTGTGGGGGCAGCTGGCATGGATTCGTATTGTCCAGCTGGGCAGCAGTAGTTACAGCTCCTGTATCAGAGCCAATCTGCACAGGTGAAGAGGACACTGCTGGTTGTGTAAGCTGAGAAGCCTGAACTGTGTGGGCAGCGGGGACAAGCCCAGGAGGGCCGACAGGGTTCTGCTGGGGAACCTGTTTTAGAAGACAAAAAAATAACACATCAGGTTCATATGTTCTGACATCCCTACAAACAATATAAACTATGTAACATAATTATAACAGATACAGATATCTGGGCATGTGCAGCATTTGGCTGTTTGGTCATAATTCAACATTAAAATATTATATCAGACTTGTGAATTCAGGATGTGCAAAGCACACTTAGCCACCATCCAACTGAGGCCAGAGTTCCTTGACATATGTCATTGTTTATCATTATTTAGGAGTTTCACCAAAATCAAAGCTTTGTTGTGATGCAAGAAAAGATGCAAAACAATGACAGAGGTTATCAGAATCAAAAGTTCACTTCAGCCACCCTTAAAACACACCAACACTCCAATTCCAAAGCACACCTTCTTAGTAAACATCTGCACTCCACTGCAGCCTTGATAATTACCTGTATCAGGGACTGAGTGCTTCCGTTTTTGGGAGGGTGTGTGTTCTGGACCGAGGCAGTGTGTGCATGTAATGGGTGTGTGGTTAATGGTGAAATAAATGCAGGTTGTGGAATGGAAACATCAGATCTAACACTCTGCAACACGGCAGTGGTGGGGTGGTGCTGAGGGGAAGTGGGTCCCACTTTACCCATCACAGGTGTCGGAGATGGTATGAGCGAAACCGGAATTGATGGAGTGAAGACGTTTTCAATGAGTAGGGGGGAAAGGGGAGAGACAGAAGGAGTTACAGGAAGAGTTTGGCCAGGAGACAGGAAAATGGGATTGAGAGAAGAGGAGGTTGAAGGGTGGGGGACAGAGCAGTGAGGGTAAGAAGATTCACAGTCAGTCACAGCTGGCAACACCTGGACTGTGGGATACTGTGAAGGGAACTGAGGAAAAGACAAAATGAAAAAGAGAAAAATCAAATAATCGAGAGGTCAAGGTTGATACACAGGAGGATTATTATTTGCATCATGTTAACTTGCTTCAAAACAAAATGGTGTGTAAACATCTTAGCCAACTAGAAAAAAATACAGCCAAGATGTACAAAAGCAGTGAAAGCAGACTGATGATACCTGGGGCTGGTGTGTTGTTTGTAGAGAAGATGAAATCTGCAGAGGTTGGAGCTGTTGGTGGACAGATGCCTGAGAAGGTAAAGCCTGGGATGGTGCACTGGAAGCTGCCTGTTTGACATTCAGCCCATAGCTCTGTCCATCTTGTCCTAGTTGTGAAATGTGTTGACCAGCAGCCATGTTCTACAGACAGAAAAACAGCACACAACAAGGAAAAGAAGGAGAGACGAAGTTAACCAGTGGCAAGGATTCCAGTTACATCTCTGAAAATCTGCATTTCCTGCTATTGACCAAGATCAGAATAGCTCACATTATACATCCTGTGTCTATGTCTGGTCATCTTGTGATGCTGCACAGAAAAGGCACAGAACAAGCCTGGATGGCTTCATTATCTCTCTATCCATGTAAACTCTGTTTACTCTATCTTCTAACTAGCATGTTTGGAATTCAGCAGCACTAAATCAAAACCAACAAACCAAAGGATCAATACAAAGGAGCTGGAAGCACGGTCAAGAACAGTTTTACAATTATATATTAAAAGTACATCATAGTCAGATCCTCCCGAGTCCCACAGTAACAAATTGTGTGGAGTCATTCTACCTGATTCAGGAAAGCAGCGAAGCAAAGATTTGGTTGAAACTGATGAAAAATGAAAACAGGGCAGGGTCAGAGAAGGGAATACAAACAGAATCCAAGACTGGGGCACTGTGTGTGCAACCTAACTAAATGTACTGTGCGAATTATTGACACTACACACTCACCTGTTGTGATATGTGTGCAGCCTGGCTATGCTGGGAAGCAGTTGAAACGCCTTGGGGAGTCACTAACTGGCTGGCTCCTCCATAAGTCTGTGAAGCAGCATTAGACTGTGCAGGCAGGTACTGGCTCTGAGCTGGAGCAGTCTGCTGCTGTAGCCCACTGAGGGAGGAATGTGCATAGGTCTGAGATGCAGCATCAGTTAGGCCTGCAGCAGGGTAACTTTGATGTGGAGCTGCAACATTTATAGCCGAGGATGCTGTTGGATGGGGCTGGGGAGCAGGAGTCTGAAGTGCAGCTTGGAATAAATCATGGCTCTGCTGTGGAACTGGAAGCTGCAGAGACGTCTGACTGTGCTGTTGCAGAGTTGGTGTGAGTTCTTGTTGCCGAGTAGAAGACTGCAGGCTTTGTAGGACAGGCTGTTGTGTCTTTTGTTGGTGTATATTTGATGCAGTTTCTTGGCTATGCTGGAGATTAGGCGGAATAGATATTAAGCCTTGCCCAGCGTGTTGTGTTTGTTGAATATTGGACTGAGCATTTTGTGGTGGAGACTGTTGGTGGTCTTGCTGAATGGGTATCTGTTGGCTGTAAAGTGCTGGTGTGGATGAGCTCTGGCCAGGCTGCTGACTCTGCAGTTGGACTGTGGCTTGGACGTGCTGCAGTGAGCTGGGAGCCTGTGCCGGATGACACTGAGCTGAGGCTGCCAATGTTGGTGCTGCAGATGCAACAGGATAGCTTTGTGCTGGCTGCTGTACTGTCAGACTAGCTGCTGCTGCACTCAGTTGCTGAGCTGGATTAGGATATCCTGATGAAGACTGAACCTGTTGTGTTGGAGCCACATAAGTCTGACACGTTTGCTGGATCTGTACAGGAAATGAAGAGCTTTGTCCTGCTCCCTGTTGTGGTTGTTGACCTGGTGCTTGGTAGCTTTGCACATGTTGCGGTACTGCTGGGCACTGTTGCACATTAGGAGGGGTGTAGCTAGCAGCATTGTTTGTTTGCTGGATGTTGACTGAACAAATATTGTTTGGAGCTGGTGCTGCAGCACTTGAATGGCCACCATAAGGAGCAGCAGAGTAACTCTGTCCAGGCTGGATGTACTGCAGAGGTGTGTGCACTGCTGTGTTGGATGAAGAAGGCAGGCCCTGGACAGACGGCTGATTCTGGTGACCTGCAGAACTAGCCTAAGAACATAAGAGATAAACAAATGTGACTGGAAATAATTGAAGTCATGGTTAAAATGCTACAAATGTAAACGGTGTTAGAATTACATCAAATCATATAGGATTTTAAGTATAAAGACAGGATAAGGCATAAAAACATGTTTATAAAACATCTGATTTTACAGTAAGCAGACAGTGACAGGTATGTGCTAAAACAAGGAGGTAAGGGAGAAACAGAGACAGCTGCAGGAGATGAGACAGCTGCCACTTCTGTAATCAGCCACCATCTACTCAGGATACAAGCCAAGCTACGGAGAAAGACAGTCGTGATATTGGGCCGGTAAGCAGGAAGTGAAGATGTTAAGGCCTGGGTCAGTTCTAGAAGGATTGGTTAAGGTTAATCAGCAGGAAGAGTATGATCTGTTAGAGACTCTGCCACCGTCTTCCTACAGGAGCGGGCTTGTGATTTTTAGGAAGATGGTCAGCTCTGCAGGCCTATGTAGGCAGCAAGACTTAGACAGCAAAGAGGAGTTCAGGCCAGCTCCATGCAGATTAATGCTGAACTTCCTACTGATTGAGAGAAATTAGGTAAGCAGGTGAAGACCCCATTTAGTAAACTAAAGGGACTTGTCAGCTATTGATCTTGTGACCTACCACTCCGACAGCCCTGGTAAGTTGCTGCTCTTGAGCACCGTATCTATTCATGCAGTCCTGGAGGGTTTCTTGGTCCCCAACTGAACTGCCACTCAGAAGATGCCTCTTCAGGCTCCCATCTCCATCACTTTGGGCTGGCCTATGAGCAGCTGAGGGGTGCAACAGCGAGGTTTGGGTGGGTGTAATGTGACACGGGACTGCTTTGCGGCTAATTATATTGTACAGTGACTTCTGCAGAAGTGAGAAATCTGAACAGGGGTTCACCCCATATCCGGGGGAAGGTGTTATGCCACCTGTGGAGGAGGTGTGTCTCAGGTCACATGGACAAAGATGTGTTGGCAAAACAGAGGTGTGGCGGCTACTGACGTCACGTGTCTTCAAATGAAGCAAAGCAAGGCAGGCTTGGCACATGTGTCCTCTTTGCATGGCAAATAAATGGTTGTGATGAGAGGCAAGATTTATAAGACTGCTTAAGTCGGAGTGTCTGCGTCCACTTGGTACACGTCCTACCAAATTTTCACTGGTAAATTCAGATAAAGGTTTGATGCAGGTGTCACTGAGGCGACGGAATTCAGAAGGTGAAGAGCAAGGGGTGACCGGTAACACTGGTAATGAACTCTGGGGAGGGGACCCATCCTTAGTCTCTGAGTAAACCTCTGTGGGGCTGAGCTCAGACTGGCACTCTGACACTCTGGGGGTGGGACTGATTGATCTCTGAGACTTAATGAGGGCATGGAGTTGAGCAATGTGGTTTGCCCTGCGAGTGTCAATAACAGGGGCACTTCCTCTCCGGGCTGCTGCTCCCAAATGAGTCCTGAGCTCTGGGCTCAGTGTTGGCTTCCACACTTCACCTTTCTCACAGGAGTGAGGACGAGTTGTTGCCAGAAGAGGTCTCTGGCACTGATCAAGCTGATACCCAAAAGGAAAAAACAATAAACAAAAATAAAGAACAAAACTATAAGGTGAGATGATGGTTATAAAAAAAGATAGTTTCCAAGAACACATAGTGCATATATCTATACTGTAAGGGCTACTGCAATGTAGTGATGATGTAGATTCATGTTCACATGTCAAAGATGTATATGGGTGTGTTTACATGGACTTGAGTGTTCTGCTATGATCATGTTTGCAAAGGTATCCTGTTTGTTCATGTAAACATCCAATTCCAATTTTAGAATAATTTTTAAGTGCTTATCCTTGTGAAAAAAACAAACAGATCATGCTAGGTAGAACAGACCAAAAGAAAGACTGCTGTCAGCTGCTTCTACAGGCATAGATTCAGCCAAATGACATAACAGAAACACAAAAATCTAAATATACTCAGCAGTTTAGTGAAAAACATGGTATTGTAAATTAAAAAAAGAGTTACTTGTAATTATGATACATCTAGGGATAAGAACACCCAGATGCCCCATTTATGACCAGACCTGGAATAACCAGGACACTGGCCAAATCCCAATTCACCCCTTGGCCCTCCCCCTTACCCCTCCGTTTCACATGTTCAGGTGAAGGGGTAGGGGTGTCCCGATTCCTGGTGAGTCAGAAATGCCCAAAGCCCATGCAACAGAGATGGTTACAGCTGCTGACGGCATGGTGAATTCTTTCACAAACATAATTGTTGCATCTGTTTATAGCGGCATCGATGACCACTGATGATGTAACAGGGCTTGAAGAGTTGTCCCATTTCGTAGGGAAATATTTCAACCCCTACCCCTTGCAACTCCATTTCAAGGGGTAGTGCCAAGTGCAAGGGCCAAGGAGTGAATTGGGATTGGGCCACTGATGCACATGTGAACACAATCAGGATGTGTTGAATGTTTAAGTGACATTTTATTTGTACAAATACCTTTTGTCTGGTGCACCAGAGACAGGAACATTGACTGCTTGCAAAAAGTATACATTTTAACAAATCTGAATGTTCATAGTAGGTTTGGGTGTGTGCCCCCCGATACAGACCTGCTGTGTTGCCATAGTGATAGGCTCCAACAGGGACTGGTAGAGGACACTCTGTTGGCTGCTATGTGAATCTGAGTACACAGTAGAGCCTGTGCCACTGTCAAGTGTGCCGTCAGCTGCAGAGACACATGCACAAATCATGAGCTCATAAAAAGTCAGAGAATAAAGATGCGTGTCCTTTGGTGAGGGGACAGAATATCTTACATGTCACTGATGTAGCACTGGTTGGTAGGTTACGCAGCCTGTGCTGGTCTGCCTCTGGGTCTTCTGAATCAGGCAAAGGGGGCTGTCCTACATGTGCAACCCCAGCAGAGATGCCCTGAGATGGGGTCATCTGAACCCTGTGGCCGCCTTCACTCTGATCCAGTGGAGCTGCAGCGGACACAGTCCTTTCTCTCCTCCATTTGATCAGTGCCACACGATCCCTGATTGACTTTCCCACAGTCTTAGCATCACTCTCGTGGAAGAAGCCAGACTCCACCTGACAAAGAAAGGGGAAGAGCATGACTTCCAGGATATTTTTAGCAATAAGCATGTGAGAGAAGGGAGGGTGCAAGATTGAGAGAGAGAGAAAGAGAGAGAGAGAGAGAGAGAAAGACCAACAAAAGGAAGGAAAAGGAATCTATTTTAAGGGGATCAGACCAGTGGGGAACTATTCCCTTTGTCAGCAGCTGAGCTCACTGTTCAACAGGGCAGTCTGGACTCGAACATCTGCAAATTAACATGAGACACAATGCCCAAAGCCAATCCATCTTTTATATAACCCCCAAAATAGTTTGGATCTCAAAACCCAGATATGAAAAAATAAAGTCTATTTAAACTGACAGATCCAGATCTATTAATGAAATAAACCATGATCATCAGTTGCTTGCTTGCAAAGAAATCACTCAGGTGCATAAGAAGCCCATTTAGCACACGGTCTATTAAAATGCAACCACTGTTGAAATGAGGCCAAAACACCGAAAGACAAATGAAGAAAAGAAAGCAAATGATAAAATTCAGAAACATGTACAGAGCAGAAACAGGAATGGAAGAAAATTGATAAAATAAGCAAAATTTGGAGGACAGAAAAGCAAGTTATCAAAATTTAATTGTATCACTTGGTTGGGTGAATAAAAGTTTGCTTTAATTGTGTGGAAAAAATGAATTCTGGGCGACACTGTTTGTACAATTTTCTATTGTAATGGCTGAGAAATTTCAACGAGAACCAGACAATGTATGGTGCTCATTCATAATTAAGTATGTTAAAGGATGAAGGCTGACAATGACAAGATTTACAATCACAAACTAAAAGAACAGAAACATACACATACACTCCTTGTGGTGAGGACTTAACAGTTGGGAATCCAGAACCAGCTCTGAACTAGATAGTGATGGAATCAAAACTTTGTGTCTCAAAGCTTATCAATTAGCTTTTATCAATGTCAACATGCATTTAATCAATGTTGCATTGACAAACTCAAATTCTAACAAGAAGCAATCAAGAAGTGGAGCATGTCCAAAGTATGGCTTAGTTTCACAAAGAAAAGATTACAGTGCTACCTGTAATATTTGTAAAATTATTATTCAACAGTAAAAACAGCTGTGTTGACACTGACAACATGTGTAGGGCAAAAAAAACTTAGGATATGAAAAACTGAACCAACAGAATCAGTAATGGCCCTGTTTATCAAAAACAACACAAAATATTATTAATTCCCATCCCTTGCAGAGTATAAGGATGGGAAATGTCAGAGAGGGTACAAAGTCAGCCTCAAGTGGTTCAATAAGTAAGTAGACATGTGTGGTTATTTTCATTTTAATTTAATGTGGGTTGTGTTTTTCTATACAGCAGAAAGCTAGAACAGTGATATTAAGGCTTCAGGGCTATATTATACTGTAGCTCCCACATGGAGGGAAAAAAAAAAATTTTCAGCTTTCTGGGCTGGGCTCTGTGCTGTGGATGCTTTATCTGATCATGATGTGCACTCAAGAAAACCATATAAACAAAAAACAGAAAAAAGAAAACAACAATCACTTAGTGTACATTCTCCAATGCCAATGAGATACGAGTGGTGCCAGAGGTTGAAACACACTACACACTGCAAATGAGAGTCAATTATACATATACAATATACAAACATTTAAAATTGGAAATGACGAAGATAGATTTTGAAATATATTAACTATGTCCCATTGTAGGGTGGGCTCAATGTGCAAAAAAAATTAAATTAGGTTAGGAGCTACATAGATACAGTAAGTCTCAATAACATGAATAAAATGTATAACTAAGTGTTTTCTGACTAATTATTCACTCACCATCTCTTGTGCCACAACTTCAGGGACCTCCTTTTCCAAGTCAAAAGTAAACTCGATGGCTCCACTCTCTTTGTATTTCCCTTTTAACTTCTTGTGGTCTTCTACCCACAGTTTCAGTGCTATAGAGACCTTTTTCCCATCATCCTCCTCAGCCAGCTCCACCCTAACGCCTGTGTCCTCAGCAAAGAAGGCATGGTTCAACAGGTCTTTGATGGTGTAGCTGATAAACCAAGCAGAGAAGAGCAATACAAGTGTGTTGTGTTACACATCTTTTCTTGTTTTTTTTTTCATGTAAAATCATTTAGAGTATAACACTACACAGCAGAGTGAAACCTGTACGATGGACAAAGCCACTCTGTTAGCATTCATGCTTCAACAAAAACTGCTTGGACCATAAAAAAGCCACAGAGACCTTATTAAGGGTTATTTTCTCCCCTATACACAACCTCATTATATAACTGAACTGAAAGACGCCCTGCAGATATAGAGGGAAAACTGCAATGCTGCTGAGAGCCCAACTGTCAGCACCAGAGCAATGAAGCGGGGGAGGCGAGACAGGACATGAAGGATGACAGGGCACCTTGCAGACCTTACTGGCTGGACACAGGACAATATCAAGCTCAGTCACTCACCGCTCCTCTTTCTTTTGGCAGATACACTCCCCAATAATCTCCTTGATTTCAGGATCCATGACCTTGTTGTAGCTGGCCGGTTTTACTCCCTGAGGAAAAAGGAAACACAAACAATGATGAGGACATGCCAGGAGAGGCCATCTTGATTAGAACATTGATTCTGAAAATAAAAGGAAAGAGGCGTTGGTGGTGTGTTTTGTTTGTTTTTTTTTAAATAACACTCAAAGTGACGCCCTGAATTTTATCTTTTGAGTGAGACTGTCACCCACTGAGGGCTTGTTGACTTTGACAGACAATGGCAGCTGTTGCCAGTCTGACTGCAATGAATTCTGCTAGTGATTTTTTTTGTGGGGCAAAACCTTAAAACACATGCAAAAAGATACTTAGAAAATTCTAGCAATATCTTCTGTATGCTTAGTATAACTGATACAGAACAGTGAGGACAAATGAATCAAACTACAAACAATAGGGCACTCATCTCCTTACATCGGTCATAGTCATCAGGTGTTCTATTCTCTTGTTTCTAAACTACAAATTAAACACAGTTGTTTCCATTGGTTACATGACTTATGTGAGAAGTTATGTGAGAAGTTTCCAGGGATAATTCAATACTTATTCTTGCTATGCAAATTTTATTTAGAGTTTTAAAACAGTTACACTTTTGGTAAGACCCCGTCTTCTTAGCTAACTAAGTAAAAACTTTTATAGCAGGGACATTTTGCTCTTTTATTTTCTGTGTGCAGTATTATCACTGGT
>JAPQRQ010000026.1:12842656-12860239 GCA_037367365.1 Apogon talboti | reverse complement strand
CTTAGCTAACTAAGTAAAAACTTTTATAGCAGGGACATTTTGCTCTTTTATTTTCTGTGTGCAGTATTATCACTGGTCCATATGATAATGTGTATACATTCTCCGATGCTGTAAGAAATGAAGAAGCAGTATAAACCTACAAGGGTTTCCTTTGATCAATCTCCTATTAATATCCTGCAGTAGTCCCTGCAGGATAGTCTAATATACAGTAACAGTGAAGACGAGCATATCTACAGACAGCTGTAATGATGCTCTCTGACCATTAATATGGACATAGAGAGCTTCGCTTCTTAAACAGCAGGTTAAAGAGTCGTCGCTCAAATTCCAACCCTGCCAAGTCCCAAGAAATGGAAAATCGATATTTCTCAAAGCTGGAGGTATAGCATGATCTCCTAATCTACAGTTTGCAGACTGCTTTGCTTGAAGAGAGACATTGAATTGGAGTGGAATACAGCCTTTAGGCTTTATCTAAAAAAACAAAGGAGATTTGGACCCCCTCTGCAACTCCATATGGCTCATTAAATTCTTCACCCAAGAAATGCTGGGCTATGGAAAGCAAGAAAATACATTTCCTCCAATCATCTACTGTATATTTCAGCAATAAGGCAAAACATCCCTGACATTACAGTGAGTTAACCACCACTTTTAAATCTTGTCATGTAGAACTTACTTGCTTTTTTAGGAGAAATAGTAAAAATGCTTTAGCAAATGCATAGATACTCAAGGCAAAAGTCAATAAACAAACCCTACAGATGTTACAATATTTTACCAAGGACACTAAACTTATCTAATTAAAATCATATGTAAAATCTTTAATGTAATCATTAATTATATGTGTTTGTAAAATAAACTATACTCACACTAGTAACTTTGCGGTAAATCTGAGCAGCATTTTGACACTCAGAGTAGGGGTATTCTGAGGTGGCCATCTCCAGCATACACATCCCAAAGGCATAGACATCAACTGCCTCATCATAGTGCTCCTCATACATCTCTGGAGCCATGAACTCTGGGGTTCCTGAAGAGAGAAAAGACAACATTTTCTGTTTTATTGCCTTTGCCTTACCTAGGGCAAATAAAAAAATATATACATCTGTCAGGTTGATGTTTCAAGTTTCCTACCAATGACACTTTTGGCAAAGGAAGCTGCCTTTAGTGTCGCCAGTCCTAAATCACCAATCTTGACTGAGCCTGTAGGTCCGGTGATAAAGATGTTATCACATTTGAGGTCCCTATGTATGATGGGAGGGGTCCTTGTATGGAGAAAGTGTAGGCCTTTCAGGATCTGTCGGCACCAGCTCCTCAGCACCTTGGGCTTCATCACCTTGAAACGCTTGAGATAGCTTTGGAAGAAGCGATAGAGATATTTTAGCAACTACATTTTAAAATACAAAGCTATTTAGTTATTTGTCAGAGTAATTGCCCCTTATGTGGATTTTTCTGTACTCACGTTTTTAGTGTTCCTGATGTCATGAGTTCTGTCACTAAAACAATACATTTCTTTCCTTTGAGGGATGACTCCCAAAAGTCATAGAAACGTACAATGTTGGGATGCTGAAGACCCTTCAGCATCTCTGCCTCCTCCTTAAAGCGCTGTCTTTCCACTTTTGACAGCTTACGATCCTATAGGAAAGAAGCAAAGGAAAAATAAAGGGTGAATATGAAGCCCCAATTAGAGATACTCATAATACCATATTGGCTTCTTTTGAGCTAACAGATGGCAAAGCCTTCACCTTGGAGGCTTTTCTGGGCATTTTTGAATCCATTAAGCCTGACCACATAGAGAAGGCAGAGTAAGGAAGACATCAATGTCCATCGCTGAGTTGTACAGACGTCTAATTGGACCATATGTGGTACCAAAGCTCTGAGAGTCAGCAGCATATTTGAGTATGTACTTGCTTTCTCAAGTAATAACAACATTAAGGTCTTCTTTAAAAATGGCTGCGTTAAAGAGACATAAAAGGTTGATAAACCACAGGTCGGTCAGGGGAAAATGAAAATGTCTAATGAGAGCCGATTCCCAAAATGTCACTGTGGTGAATAAACATCTCCTTGGGAGCTCACAGGTTGTGCGGACCTTATCTCATTTTTTATTCACTGTTCCTTTGGCTCCACACCACATCTTTTAGTAACTGGATGTGCATGTCATTACCTCTTTTCAGGGGAAAACACCAACATGGTCACACCCACCACACATTGCAGCTACATGCCATCGATCTCCTTCATCTACTTCACATGCATGCTCACTCTCATCCACTACCTTTTGCTCTTCTTCCCCCTCCCCCATATCTGCAATCTCTGCACCCCTCACACCTACCACTCCCTTTTTCATCACCAAACATCCCTCGTCTATACAGAACTATATCTCTGGTAATCCACACCCCTCTCGATTCCTTTCTCATCCAACTTTCTATGAAGGCTGACTCCACTCTATAAAGAGCCTTGCTCCCACCAGCACCGGGGCTTTCTTTTCACTGCATTTCTTTAACCACAGCAGCTAAGGCTTATGTAACAAACACACGTACACTCAGTCAGCACAGAGCACAGTCATGAAGCACTGCCCCACCCATTACAGAGACGACACTGACGGAATGTAACGAACACATCCTTGCGAGATATAATCTATTTAATTATTCAAAAGTAAACTCTGCTTGAGACAAAAGTAATTTAATACCTAAAATACACCTAAAGATGCCCTGTGATGCAATGTGCTGAGGAATCGAGTGATATGGTGATGAAGCATGAAATGTGTGTGCAAATGTTGCACATCAGGTTGTGCGTGCAAGTGTGTGGGGGGTGGGGATTTTCACTGCACTCCTCTAAGTCCCATGAATAATTCAGTTCTGCAGAGAACCCTTTCTACTGAGGCAAGCTGAGCAATAGAAGGCTGGGGCCGCCCAAGTTTGGCTGGGTTATCCCTAAGTGCTCCTTGCTGCACAAGAGGAGCACGTGGACTGAAGTTTTACCTCAGACACAAGTCAAATAAAAGAAATGAGTTTGACATCTTTGCCCTTTCATCTGACAGACATCACTTATTTGTTGCTTCAGGCTTTCATCTTTCATGAATCCAGCTGCTTTCCTCAATAACCCCACCACGAATGCTCCCCAAATCCCAATCATACTCCCTACACACCTCCATTTGCTCTCCCATTTCTGTTTTGCTCACAGCAGACACTGGCGCTTCTGCATAATTCAGAAGCCACATGTAGGCTCAGAGGTGTTGTGAACAGCATGGCGAAAGACACAGACATACATATGCACACTGAGACACCTAAACTGTCACTCCAAAAACACCCATCCACACACAGATACACACACATCGATCACAATATGTGATAAAGCACATTACACAAGCATAGATGAATGAGACTTGTTGTTCAACACTTCATATTTAGTGCAAGGGATGTGAGCTTTTAACAAGTATGACTCATTATTACATCTGAAATCCAAGCACTGCCTCAAATAGATCATCTAGTGTTGCTGTGCGTATATGTTCTCAGAATGCCATCAAGGCTGTGCTGTGCATTTGATTGGAAACCAGCTCAGACGACCATGGGAGTGTGGAGCCGCCCAGCTGAGGTTAAACACACACATAACCAAGACAACAGGCAGCAGGGACAGAAAAATAGATTGTGACATTAGCAGGAAGCAATCTATAAAGCCGTGCTCCACTCTGCTGCCACCCACTACCTCTGTGACTCTATTAGTCCCACAGTCCAGAGAGCTCATACAGTAACATACTTAACAAAACAGTAGGCCTCTGTGCTCTAAGGGACCAGGTGATACATTAAAACATTAGTCGTGGGAACTTAGCAGGCCGACGTACCGTGAAATTGCAAAACTATGTGTTCAAATCAAGTTAGTGGTCTAATGTCACATGGTGTTTCTATCTGTACTGTCTATTTATAAAGAAAGGTGCTCTATAGATGAGAGATGACTATCAGTTCAGTTCAGTTCAGGATTCAGAGCAAAATATGGACAAATGAACAAGCCACTGCTCCTATAGAACAACCCTCCAGTATTATCCTCAACTTTATATCATTAAGTTAACTCAGAATACATTGAATACATCAAGCTTTTCTTGTCTGAAAATTGGAGACCAAAAATCTGGCAAAAGAAAAAGGAAATGTATCATTCCATTATTAGTATTAGAATTAATGATGCAGCAGCAGAAATCAAACCAAAAAATGCCAGTATCTCTTCTCAATTTAAATGAACAGATGAAATTTAAAATTAATATATAGTAGATGACCTAATGTGATTCCCTGTTATGTACAAAAGTGAAGCCACTTTTCTGAGCTTCTGTGTCAGGACATGGAGCACAACAAAAACTTTAATGACAACAAAATCCCAACTTTCTCAATAGCAAGTAACCACTAAATTTTAAACATCTGATAGGTTAAAAATGTCTTGAAACAATTCATAAGGCAAAAAAAACAAATAAATATGCTTTTAAAAAAGACAAAAAGGTCATGTTGAAGGACTAGTACACTGAATTGTTATAGAAAATCAAAGGGGGACTAATTAATTATTTCCAAAGCTGCAGGTTCCTAATATGACATGGCCCATTTTCAGAGAAAATAATCCTGGAGGTTAGCCCATGTTATGTAATGAGAACTGGTAATCAAGCTTGATTACTAGCAAATCAAACTCATGCAGAGAGTAGACAAAACACTCAAAATGCAAAATAATCCATCAGACAATTAGCACCCTTCAGGTAGAACCTCTTCAACAGATAAAATTCTCAAAACACAGATATACTAGATGTAGCAAGAGCTTTGTAAGCATGTCAAAACATCTACCATTAAAATAGAAGTCCAGTCTCAAGGAGGAAAAAACAACCCTAAACACTGCACAAACAGAAGGTATAGATTCAGCGTACAGGCACTTGGTGTTTTGAGAGGGAAGGCAAAAAACAGTTTCACTAACAACAGAATGATACAGCCAATGTTTTCTGCAGTAATTGCACTTTTGCTTGATAAAAAAGTAGTGACGTGCCACGGGGATTAAGGGGCCTATAGCAGAATGAGTGCCTACTATTGATTAGCTACTAATAGAAACCGACAGCTTCCAGTGAGGATAGAAGCTGTGCAGCTGAAGAGTGTTGAAGACGGCCACCCCTTTGGAGCATCAATCTAAGAGACATGTCCCAACCAGGCTGACACTCACAAACTGAATATATGGCTCGTTTAATACTTGATTTTGGTACCTATTCCTTAAAAATATCTCCTAAGCTCAGATGTTGTTGTCTTTACCAAAAGTACAGGAGACAGAAAAATAGATTTCCTATGTATTACAGTAAAATAAAAGTTGTCCGGATGAGAGACCTGGTATGGGGTCTCTGAAGGGCGGGTCAGCTTTGTTGCACATGGACAAATAAATGAGAGAGTTGTCACTTCACCTGATGACACAAGTGCAATAAATCTTGAAAACATGTGCTATGCATCACAAAATCTATGTAAAGTCAAGTACAAGCAGAGAAATGCACAGTTTAATGTGTTACTCTTAATTAATCTGCCTACCCTATTTATATTATGTATTGTATGCTAACAGCCTGGAACTTCAATACAGGTCAGTTCATATATTTCTGTAGAAATTGTTAGACCATCATCAGATGTGTCTTCATCGATGCAGAGCATGAAGATTTATAATGTAGATGCTGCAGGAGTGATAGACAACTGTCTTTAACAGAAAATAGTATATATTGGTGTCATACCACTATCGTAACAGTATCAGACTGTGATAGTGATTAGTTCAAAACAATGCTGTTGCACTTTGCTACCAAATAATATTGATTATATAGGCCTACGCTACAAATGAGAAGATAAAGGAAAATAATACAGTTCATAATTTGAACAGTAACCCTAACCTTAGTCTGAAAAAAGAACAGAACAAAATACTGTTAACATACCAGATTGATAAATCGTGTCATTTGTAGTAGTATTGACAAATTCTTCATGATACCCATCCCTAATGTTCTCTCTAAAGCATTTTAAGATGAACCTTGGATTGTGAGTTACCAAAGTTCCAATAGAACTCTCACAAATATAACATCACACACAAATTTGCCTTAACAGTATAAAAGAGGTGAGCCGTTACATTTGTCGACATGTACTTTTCCACATCTCATACCTGAAATTAGATACTGGAAAATAAGTGTGTAGCTAATCCAATAAAAGCCTTTAACATGAAAGATACAGACACACATTTCTGCATAGTTTAGAACAGGTAAACACAGTAAGCGCTTTGTAGTGCTCCAATTTACCATAAAATGTTGATCACTGCAGCAACATTGGAAACATAATGTGCTGCGCACTTTTAATACCCCTCGGCCAAATATAGTGTAAGAATCTGTTGAAAGTTACTGGCCTATAAGCCCTATAGGTGACCTATTTTCAATACGCTTCTGCTCCATGCCAAGATGCATGTATAAATTTAGTGCATATACTCTATGTCAATGCATTCTTCAGATAATTCAATTACATTGTTGAATGGGCAGACTGACAGACGACAAAATGATTACAACATCCCTTTGGCCCGAAGGATAAAAACCCTATGCTGTTTATCTTTAATATGAAAAGTTTGTACTCACAATATATGACATAACATTTCAACCATAGAGAATAACAAAAAAGACGTCATCTTGGAAATTCTAATTATCACAGTTCCCACAAGTCACTTAATGGGACTAACAAAGGTTTCAATCTAATTCAATTCAAACCTTTAAAATCTGTTAAGCAGCAAGATTGTAAAACCCAGCAAAGGAGCTTTATTGGGAGTGAAAGTGATTTCAGCTAAAGTCCTTATTATGGCAGCTAATGATATAATGTTTAAAAAAATCCATGTCAGCTTGGGCTTTTTCATAGACAGATTTGTGCTTCAACAACATTCCCTTTCCTCCAATGACTTGCATATATCCAGAGCAGATTAGCAACCTTTGGGGCCAAAAAAAAACCAACAACAACAATGTGACAGGGATTTCACTGTAAAACAGCTTGTCAACTTCCTCAACGACAAAACCTCGACGGCTTAACCCAGAGTTCATGAACTGTGTCACAACACTTGGCTAAGGAGATTTACTTAAGTAAATATTCATCGGGATGTCCATGGTGTTGCCATTTGAATTGACCATTATATGGGGGCAAATAAATGGTGCTCAACATACACACAGCCACAATGAAACAGAGCAACAAGGCAATAGTACAGCTTTACTGCAATGAATAGCTTAAGTTCAATCACAGTGATAATGTGATGCTGTATTGATCCATGCAGAGCAGCTCTTTACCATCTGTGCTCCGGCAGAGGTCAAAAGACCACGTTATGCACTTAGTGAGTGAGGATGCTTCAAACCACGTAACATGAGCCTAAGTTTTCAGATTGAAGGAAGTATGTTAAAGTACAGTATTTGGCCATACTACATTCTTTGCAGCTGCAACAAAAGGAAGTGCAATAAGAGCAATGACACAGCAGTCCACTCTGGGATGAACTGTGCCTCATCAGTCAGGAGGCCTGCAGGAGGATTTGTTCATCAGCTATACCAGTCACTCCATTATCCTTATTTCAGTGTTGCAGCTCTCCCTTACAGCGGGTTGACATGCAAGCTCTGAAAAACTGGCACACTAATGCTAAGGCTGACAAGTAGAGGTGAGTGAAATCTCTTACAATTAGGAAGAGCTGGTGAGACTCCTGAAAGGCTAAGAAAAATGGTGAAATGGGCATGCTGAACACACTATCCTTATCATGGAGGAGCCTGAGAGACAGGAGGGTTCTCCAGCAGAATGCGCCAAAAAAAAAAAAAAAAATGCTGCTGAAGTACTGCGTTAGCACAACAACAATACTGTTAAAATAGGCCTATGACCAAGTGATTGGTCTTCTGTTGGTATGCACTGGGACTAAGGTGTGAAATATTGTATAAGGAGGAAGAGATAAGAGGAAGCTGTAAAGAGGATGTTATGTCCAGAGGGATAGATATGCATAAAAAAAGTATTATGTCACAGCTCCACTCATGACTACAGTGACCTGTAAGTAGACTGATGAAAAACTCATGTTTGTTGCACAGCTGTCCAACTGTGTGACTGAGTTAGCCAACAAGGATTACAGTTCACAAAACTCCAATAAACCTCTTTCAGGTCACAGACTAAATGTGTCCACTGACAAAAAAAAAAAAAAAAGCTGTTCTTTTACACAGAAAGAAAAAAAAATCTGATTACACACTGCTTCTTCCAAAGGCCAGTGGTGATTATGCAATGGTCCTATTGTTTTTGGAGTAATGTTAATAGTACTGCTGAAATAGAAAACCACCTGGAAAAGTACTCAAGGGCCCATAGCACACCCTCTCACACACTTCTGTCTCCATGAGGATTCCTTTTGCTGGAAGAATCTGTTGATTTATCAAAAATGATGGCTTGCATCATGCACTTCCTTCTAATAACAAAAAGTTTGCAGTTTTATAGCAAACAGTGAAATAGGTCACCATTTTCCATCTCTAGATGATGAGGCTCCGCAGTGAATGAGGAACAACATTAACCTGTGTATTCAGCGGTACCTGAGATACAACAGCTGGTGGTGACATCCTTGACACACTGGCACATAGACATTAAACATCCACACTTAATCGTAACACACAAATACTTGGAACCATTATTAAAAAAAAACAGCAAGGAGCTAATACATTTAGCTATGAATAGTTGTGGTGCTATGATACCCAGGGTGGCAAATTTGACCATCTGCTCTGAACCTGAGACAAATATTCACAAATGCGCACATTGCCCCAGTAAATGATGAAAACCTAATGAAGCCAGCTTAGACTGGTGCAAGCCAGAAAGTGTGTGTACAGACTGGGCAGTCCCACACATGTGCCCCTTTTCCCATATCACAGATGATGAGGGTTGGAACTGAGATAAAGTAGAGTCAAGTGGTGTGGTGGGCAGAGATGCCCTGAGACAAACTGAACACCATTGCCAACACCCTCCCCTGACCATTTTAGCAGCCGCTGCAGTGTGGGGGCAAAGCGCCAGAGAGACAGCCTTGATTCAGCATAACATCCTGCCCCAGACTAAACATGACCACACAGGCAAAACACAAAAAGGATTTTCCTGCATGGAGTCATCTTCTGATCCGCTTTATCAAGAGGGTCGCAGGGGTGCTGGAGCCTATCCCAGCTACCTATTGGTGAAGGCGGGACATGACGCCAGTTCATCGCAGGGCATCCTGCAGGTAGAATACTAAAAAAATAGAAATCAACCAATATAATTTTTTTTTTTTTTTTAGGACTAACCAATCACTATTTGGATGTAATATACATTTGGATTTCAAATTTAAATCTTGGTGTAAATTTTTAGATTAGGATTAACTCTTATGAATGATAAATACTCGTGAATATATATGTTATTTTTTGCTCACTTTGTTGTTGATGGCCCATTACTTAAAATATGTAACTGATCAGATCAGTGCTGAGCAGGGCACACCTTGAGACCACAGAGCAATTAACAGGGATAGACAGAGGAGGTGGCATTTGGGTCAAAAGAGCAATGTAAATTTATTCATCAGACAAAAATATATACATATCTTTAAATATCCAATTTTATCTCTGGACATTACTACAGTTGGTAAAGCAATCGGACTCAACCAGCCCTGAATAGGACTGCACAATAAAGTGAAATGCAATATCAGCCCGCACACAACACTATCACAGTAAATGTTGAAAAGGCTTTAAAAACACACACACACAAAAAAAAAAAAAAAAACACAGCCTTTGCTGTGACGGTTTGGAGCTTATGACAGTGAGCAGAGAAAGTTAGAAAGGCATAGTGAAAACAAATACAGTGAATGTAAAGTGAACTTTTTTTTTAAGATATTAGGAGGTTTACATTTCTGTGTTTGACTTTTTAAAGAAATACAAACTTGAAAATTATTAATCTGTGCAATTTCCTTGATAACTAAGTAGCCTCAAATATTTATTTATTTATTCATTCATTTATAAAGTCGCGTTACTCAAAAATAAAAGGATATACTGGGTAGGATGCTGTCTTGCCACTTCCACAGCTCACTTGTGTTAGTCTTTGTCACTAACTTGCTTCTTGTTGTTGTTAACAAGATGTGGTGCTTAATGGGGTAATTCGTCATATGTGACAGAAGCAAAATGTAGGCCAACTGCAGCAAAAGGAATAAAGATAAAACAGGTGTTGTTTCAGGTGGTGCTTCTTAATTCTGACATTGAATGTAGAAGTTGTGAAAATGCCTAAACCATTCCTTGCTGAACATTCGTTTTCATAAATTTTAGACAAATGGTTAAAAATACACAAGCATGACCTACTAGCAGAGTGAGAGATAGAAAATAATTTTTCACTCTAAGTCAATAAAACAGAAAACTACAAATGTAGTCAATCTCAGTTTTGATGCCACGTTCATCTAAAGGCCATTTTTACACCTTACTGGCATACATTACCACCCAGCTGAATATACCACACAAAACATACCTTGATCTATCATATGTTAAAAATCTTACATCTTAAAAAGGGGTATTACCTAACCCTAAATAAATAATAAATGACCGAGAATGAGGAATCAAAATAAGCATGTCGTTTATTATACAGATTTGAGTTGCAAATTTCATAGTGGGCTTTTTTTTTTTTTTTTTTTACATGCGTGATGTAAATGGCTTTGAGGTGTACGGGTCAACGTGAGTGTGCATTTAAAATACCACAGCGCCTAAGAAGAAGGCCTTAACAGAATACAGAAGTGCTCCTTCATACACACAACCTTCTTAAATTCCTCAGGGATTACTGGTTCTAATGAGCTGTTGTGACACTTTATATTACTGGGGGAGAGACGACATGGTTTAAAGGTTATTTAGCCAATTCTTTATCAGTTCTAGACTGAAGTGCATGAGTGTGTGTAGGCATATGAAAAAGTGCTGGTAATCAAATAAAACTGGATAACAATTCAACTACAGACGTAAGCAATTTCATGATGCTACTGTTGTCAAGGGTCACGTATGACACCTGTTTCTTTATGCCAGTGCCTATATTAGCCATATGGTGCGTAAACAGCATGTACACCGAGATCCTCCTCAATGTCACAGAGGCCTTTTAAAAGCATTATCAACACCACCAAACTGATATTGGCCTCTTGTAGTAATGTAAAATGAGTGATCACTTGTTTATGTTAGAGCTCTGTCTCCCACACATTTTAACTGGTACAAAGACAGAGATTTTCTTCTTTTTTTTTTTGCAAACCCCATTCTGAACAGCAGAGACTGGAGCTGGTTTAACAGCTACTTTAAGAGCTTCCCCTTTTATAGCCACCTGAGGGTGGGAGAGGCAGAGACAGTAGATACCTATACTGACAAGGAATCTTGAGATGGTATTTTTGCTAAATGCAAAAATCACACATGCAGATTCCACGAACATGCCGTTCTCCAACAAACCTGTTGGAAATTTACCACAGGACACATTGCTACAGTTCAGACAGGCTTGTCTTTCTTTCCTCAGGGTCTTCAGTTGGCTGAGTGACATGGTGGCTAAGGCATGCCTGAAGACGGGGCTACTAATAAGGCTGTGAGCTATCACCAGTGGGTCTGGCTGGCCTTGCTTCCCTGTTCTTCTTAATGCCAAATTAACTGTAACCATGTTTGTTTTCAATTGAACAATCAAGACAGGGTTGTTGCTGTTATTTCTATACACATTTACTTCACTCAGCTCTAATCCAATATCGTCCTGTGACATGGCTTAATCTAATCTACCGTTACTGCAAAACCTGGTTCTAAAACCAAGACAATGATCTAGTCACTCAGTGTGTTAGTTGTTGCGTTTCCATGGCTCAGGAATGCCCAAATTACCAGAGACGGGCAGCTTTATATCACTGTCATGGTGTCACTTTCAGCTTTGCATTCACAAGCTGAAAACCAGATTTTATCTATCAAACAACAAGCTCACTGCCAAATACCTCAGAAATCTGCACAAAGTCAGAAGTGAACTGTGTGTGCAGGGCAGATAAAAATCTCCACAGAGAAACAATTGGCAGAAACAGGAAGTTTCCAGGGTTAAAAAAGAAATTTCAGTAAGTAACAAAAGAAAGACAGAAACACAACAGAAGTACTTCTTGAAAAGGAAAAACTAACAAGAGGCATGTTTCTTATAGATTAACATCCGCGCCTGAGCCAGGGCCATCTGTGTAATGCCAACAGCCTGGCACAGAGAGATGGGGGAGATGGGCTTGAGAGGACGAGGGTGGGGTGAGACGGAGAGAGACAGGGGGAGGACAGGAGACAGAGAATAAACACAGGGCCAGATTAGAATTTTGAGGCAAGAAAACCATGTGACTATTGGCTGAAGGAAAAAACAGTGGAAAATCACAGAGTCCTATCTCTTTCACTCAATCTTCCCCAGGAAGCTCCTGCTTCTTTCCACAAGTTTTCAGTAAGCAAAGCAAAGCTGGAATCATCCACATGCAACACTGAAGAGTAAACATGCATAGCAGAGGGATAAACCAACACTAGTTTGACTGCAATCTTAAGACAAGATGGTACTTGCACTATCACTATCCCTATTATCTGTCAACTTACAGACTAAATACTAAAAATTACAAAAAATATATCAAATTTCTCACAGCTTTAAAAACCCATGCACATCATGTCATGCATTAAATTACATTTCAACTTTTCTTACCTAAATCAATTTGGCACCTCTAATAAGACATTATAACAGATAATTAATAAACATACAAGTGGTTCTGGCCATCTGAAGAAAGGCCTCTCAGATCTTATTGAGTGAAGCATGCAAAGTCTCAGTCGATGTTTCTAACGCACTCACTGAAATCATTAAGCTAAAAGTGCTGTGAAGATAAGCAGTTAGTCACCATGCTATTTTCTTTATCCAAGCGGTTTCATGCAACACTATGCTTACACAAACACTAATATTCTACTGTTAGTCAAAATAGGAAAATATTCTGAATTTGATTCTTGTCATGTAACAGTATATTTATGTTAATAGTTGGAATTAATTGGCCTTATTCTGATCATAGCACTTTCTGAGTAAAATATCTGGCATCATGCAAATATTATGCAGGATTTGGGAGCATTCTTTAAACATCTATGCAGTGTATTCAAAATGTGTACTATAGTTTGCAATATATGGTCTCTTGTCTGTTCACAGTCAGCTCTGAGCATAGTACACAAAGCCACAAGCCAGTAGCTTATAAGGCTTGGATGATGATGCACACCTAAAAGAAAATATCACAGTTTTGATCAAAAAGACTGAAATGCATAACAACTTGCATTGTTGAGCTTTTAAAAAAGGTGGATAAAGTAATAAAAATGGGAAGCCGTGTTCACCACTGGCTAAAAAACAAAAACTAAATCAGTTAAATCAGGCTGTGTTTAAACAGCTTAGAAGAATACTAGCTTTTTTTGCATCAAAGCAAATATATGTATGTTTTGTGCATACAGGAACAACTACATAAGACTGTAGTCATGAAAGGGTTGGGAGTATCATGATTATTATCCATCACTGACTGACTGATGACTGTCCACTAGAGGGAGTTTTAAAATGAGTCACTAGGGAAAAATAAAATACAGTAAATTGCTTCCTGCTCCACATCCTATCAGCTGCAGAGTCCAGCTGTTAAGTTAAGAGGGAGATGTTGGATTGCTCACAGCTACTGTCTATGTGCATGACATCATACCGATGAAGTCATGGGTCTCTCACTGCAACTGTATTTTTACTCACTGCTAGACAAAAGCATGTTATCTCCAAAGATCATAAGAGTAAGATGTGTCACCGGCTTGTGATGCTATAGTCACTCCAAGCAGGTTTGTTTTCAATGTATGAAGGAGTCTACTTGTGCATTCTTGAGTCTTTTCAGGTCACTGACACAGCATGTTTTCAGTACCTTAGGCAAAGTATTCATTGAGGCCACAGGGTCGCCACACTGTTCCCAGCAGGCTACAGCACACTTCAGCTGCTTCCTGTCTGCCTACCTCCTGTTGCAGAGGGAGGGAGGCCGGGAGTAGCACAGATCATAACATACAGATACTGCTGGGAATGTACAGTATGAGCAGCTCTTGCAGTGTCCGCTGCAATGGCTCTACTGAAGTGTGATAATGTTATGAGGTGGGCAAATTGTAGGGAAACGACTGAATATAGACTGCAGAAATGATCTCAACACTGTAATTCCGCAGCCTGCAGAAGAAACAACTTCTATCACAGATTTTCAGTTTTTGGGGGAGTTCAGTCATGCCTACTGTAGTCTCCTTAAGCCTCCTGGGAGAGAGAGGGAGAGGGCAAGAGAGAAATAATCCCTTCTGCAGTCTCCAATGGACGGAAATAATTAGTTAATACCTTCACACAGTCTAAGCTGGTGATTTTCTTGTGTCTGAGTATCGCTAGACAAGACAGTCTCTCTTGTGCGTTGGCAGAACTGCTGATCGCTATACTTCAGTGCCTGTGTGTTCAGTATGTCCACGCCTGTCAATCACTTCCATGTGTAAACCATTTAGAATTGGAGTGTACGCCTATTGGCAACCTTAAGTAGACCCCCTCGTGAGACTCCACCTGATTGACAGCTCCCTGTAGACATCACCATTATACTATCATGATGTGTGAACCTTCACCGTCAAAGAGAAGAACGCACAGAGAGAGAATCTTGTCATAGCTAGGCATCCCCCAACCCAGGAGAGTTTCTCATAAAAAAGGAGAAGAACAAAGATGGTTACTGTTTGGAAAATAAATACATTCATAGATCAGCTTTAGTACTTTACCTGCAATTCACACCAGGCAACCTCCACCCAAGTTTCGGTATCCAGGCCTTTATAGACGGTCTTAAATGACCCTCTTCCTAGCTCAATGTCAAATTTGAGGAACCTTCCCCCTGGAGATGTGGAAACTGCTTTCATCTCTGCCTCCTCCTCATTCTCCTCGCTGGCTGCTTTGATAGCAGTTTTACCACCAACACTGCACGTAACGTTCAGCGCATCTCCACCTTTCTCCTTCTCCTCATCAGCACTGGCACTTTCTGTTGCACTGTCTTTTTGCCCACCTTGACTTTCAGTACTAGAACCCTCCTGTATCCCACAACTAGTCCCTCGTGTCCTGTCAACTATTGTCCGGAGGTTTATGTTGAGGACCTTACTCCTGTTATCGCACTCAGGAGCTTCAAAGGCCTGCTCGTCTGCATCCGAGAACCACAGGCTTCTCCTGATGAATCTCTGATGCACATTCTTCTGATAGCTGGACGATGACGGGTACGCACTGGGGTCGCTCCCACCTCTCACTACTGCAGAGGAGTCCTCGAGATTGACATTCCCATCACCCGTGGCCTCATACATATTTATGGACAGTTCACGCTGGGAGTTGGGCACAGAGGGGTATTTGGGTGTCTGGTGGGTCTCGGGGTTAGGATCACCCCCCACATCCATGGTGATTTAAAAGTCCAGTCACTTTGGTTTCCAGGTCATGTGTGCCATGGCTTGACTTCCCAACATGGAAATGAAGAGGTGAATACCTGCAGCGCCCACTCGGTGACGCAGTTTGCCAGCAAAGGCCCCTAACAACACTGGATGGATGACACAGGCGAGATTTCATCCGATGAAATCATGAGCTGCAAAAGAATTCAGAATATTGATAGTTAGTCAAAGTAAATCCAAAAATTCACTGTGCTGAGCCAAACTATAGTTACCTACTTAATATATATATATGTGTCAGCTATTATGGACTTTCAGCCAGTTAGTGTGAATAAAAGCAGGTGGATAAAAAGACAACCCCATGAGTTAAAAACCTATTACGATATTATTAGCCGAAGCAATTATTAGCTTAATGTTCAAAAACTAGCATAGCTGGTTATGGCTTTAAGTTAAGTTTGACAGTTCATCATTAGCTTAGCATGAACGTCCAGCGGTGATAATTTACCGACAATTTATATAAAACACCACCGTTTGGTATTACACCTGAACAAATGTGAAAGCAGACTTACCTTGTACAAATCGAGGAAAACCGCCCAAAAACGACCTGAACTCACGCTAGCGATACCCGTCTATGGAGACCCGCTGTGTCCGGTAACGTTATTAGAAAAACCTCGCTCACGTTAGCCGATTGTCCACGACAAAAGGTGGACTTTAAAAACGCCCTATCTGCATATTATTCCCATTCTTCACAGACAAGAGCCACCCAGCTACCCGCAAACAACACGGGTCGTGCTAACTGAACACACATCCCATGACGAGTGAAAAAAAAGAAAAAAAAAACCCCACAATATTTATCTCCTTTCCAGCCGCTGCATCCCCTCTCCGGTTCTTCTTCGGTTGCGGTGATCCCGTTCCTCCGTTGCCGTTGTATGTGAGGAAGCGTGTAGTTGGCGACCACTGGGGCCGCTTTAAGAAACGGAAAATGTGAGTTTGCCAGTCGGCTCCTTAGTAAGTAATTTACACGGACAACTGTTTTCGCTTGCCATCGCCTCTGCTCATTAGGTTAATACACCGGTGAGGCTCACAATGTGTTTCCCATTCAGCTCGCTTGGTTCCACGCCCCTGGTAACGACTGGAGGGAGCGTCCAATCAAACGGAAAGACTGAGCCTACTTAAACCACAGCAATGATCACACATATTTGAACACTAAAACATCCCGGTAGACCGTTTAGAATGACTGTGATCACGGATAAATCGGCTGAAATGACCCTCTTTTAACACACCGCCTCTTAAAGTGTCTCTCACTTTCACGCCCTGCGTCCAATCCATCCACTGTCACCCACAGCTCCGAACCCTGCTGCATAACAACACTGTGTAAAATAAAACGCTTCACTATCACAGAATGTCTGGTTGTTATGCCACGCTGTTAAATAGGCTATATGCTTGCAGGTCCCGTCCTCACTTCTCCTGCAACAAGACCAGCTCAGTTTCACAGTGTTACAGCCTGCAGCTAAGGTGCAGTAGCCTACGCATAAAAAAGATGAGCAGCAGCAATAGAGGAAGTGGGGCTGAGGTAAGATATTTGAGACCATTATCTATTTTACAATATGCATACATAAGGAAAACAGGTGAGCCGTTCACTGGGGTAACTGGTGGGGCAGTATAGAAGGAGTTGGTGCTGTATAATAAGTGTGGGATGCATAATGAAAGACTTCATGTATCACTTTGAGAAGTTATTGAGTAAGGTTGCAAAAATCAACCAAGTGTGTAGTTGTGCAACTATATTGTTAGGCAGGGTCAGACACACATTTCTGATTGATCCTCATGGTGGTTCAGGAAAAAATAGTGCAACGCTTTTATTTATATCATACTGTTTATCTGTTTGCATGTTTATTGTCCATTACATATCATGCATATTAACGTACATTTAGAATCAATTTGTGTTCCACCCAGACACCACCTGAAAAAAGAAAATGCTCAGACATCTTTATGTCTGTTGCAAGCATGCTGGGTCGGATGACAGTCTGGTTCCGAAGAGTGAAGTACTGTCGGCACCACCTGAGTGACCTTATAAATAATAAATGTCCTTCTTTGTTTCCACTTCACTGGCCAAAATTCACACACACACACACACACACACACACACACACACACACACACACACACACACACACACACACACA
>JAPQRQ010000026.1:12817774-12842345 GCA_037367365.1 Apogon talboti | reverse complement strand
AGAGAGAGAGAGAGAGAGAGAGTCCCTGGCAGCCAGACATACTTCCTTGTGACTGTCAAAGCTCAGCCAACAGATGCACAATTTAATATCTTTACGCTCAATAAAATGAGCAATTGGTCTCATTTACTATACAGATTACAATCAACCAAGGGCTGTTTTGTAGAGTGAAGATCTTATGAGCACTACTTCCACAAGCTTCTGATATCTAGCTTCCACTGAAATCTAAGAACAATCAGATTTTGTGTCAGATTTCAGTGCAGCACTAGCACATTCTTTGGTCCCCCATGCTTGTCTTTTTGTCTTTCTTAAAATCAGAACAATGCACATTTTTCCGGAATGAGGAAAAAGTGCCATTGTGTGGAGTAGAGTGCGCTCTGAAATAGCCATGTTTGCTTTGCACTGTGTAAGGCTGTAAAACTAAAAGCCCTATAGAGAATCATGGAAATTAGATTTACAGTTGGGTCGATCCTCATCTGGAAGAGGGCCAGAATTTGAGGTGAGTGAGCGAGGCAGCTGAGGGGATGTGATGGATGGAAAGCAGAGAAGTGCTGATCTGAGGGGGGGAACAAAAGGAAGAGAAACACCCCCTCCCCTGCAGCTGTAGATGTGAGTTAATTTGCTCTTTCATCATAGTGCTGAACTGCAGAAAGACCAGTTAACCAAGTAACGAATGGAGGGTCTTGTCATGCCTTAAGTGGTGTCTTCTCTCGTCACTGCAAAGAGATTCTTACATGTAGAATGTTGAGCTTATATGGGTAAAAAAAAATAAAAATCATCATGGCAAACTTTTCATTAGTTAACACATATTTAAGCACTTAACTGTAAGCACTTAATGTGATGATGTGGGAAAAGGTTAGGA
This sequence comes from Apogon talboti, assembly GCA_037367365.1. Taxonomy (NCBI): domain Eukaryota; kingdom Metazoa; phylum Chordata; class Actinopteri; order Kurtiformes; family Apogonidae; genus Apogon; species Apogon talboti. The sequence continues at coordinate 12,841,486 of JAPQRQ010000026.1, read as the reverse complement.
TTAGGTGAAGAGGGTGAATGAGTTCATTTCTCTTGCTTGGATGCCAGCCAAAACTTTAGTTGACCTGAAAATCTAAGAAAAGCAGCTTTTATGGTTCAGTTACGTTAAAGATTTGACTTAATTCACATATGAGTAAAAAAATAGCTCCGAACGAAATGAGTCTTTTGTCTGTTTTGAAAGCGCTGCATGAGTGGATCCACTTTAAATCTCATCTACCTGATCAATTCCCATTCCACCTTAAGGCCCCTCAGCTTTTCTGCTAAATTACTCCTCCTGTTCCCACAATCCAGGTAAAACGGTGGGATCATGTGTTGCATCTGAGTTAGAGAGAACACTTTCTTCCTCAGCATATGTTTTACTTTAGACAATGCTACCTCCATTTACGTAAATTTCATTATAACTACACTGTTGCCCATATAGGTGGAATAAAATGGTTTTTTTTAACCTCTTCTCATGAAGTTATTTTGACAGTGACAGATAAAGTGCAAGTGTAATCATGGCACCTGGTCAAAGGTTTACTAATGTGTATAAATAACAATAAAAAGAGGAACAAGATTATTCCAACATTATGGGGAACAGTGTATTTATGTCCACACTTTGTTCATCATATTGTGTCTTATTTTTCACTGCTATAACAGATAAGATTAGACTAGCCCTATTCAAAAGCCCTGCATAAAAAACAGACTTACAATATAGGTCAAAATTAACAAGTCAGCCTCTTCTGTGTTGTATGCTAATATGAGTTTACCCATGTGTACAAAGCGGCATTATTTACATTCTGATACATTCATGAGTTGTCCTGTAAAACTTTGTTTTTTCTCAATACAATCTTTTTTTTCAATATGTCTTAACTTATTTATATAGCACTTCAACATCAACATCTTCACCAGATGATTTTTATTTCTCTTTCAAATCCAATTGTTATTTTATCCTATTTGTAATGATATCTGAAATATATCTGTGTTTGTGTGTATTCCCCCCACCCCCACTGACACAAAAATTAGAATACAGACTGAAACGAACTTATCTCTTCCCACATCCAGTCTCTCTCTCTCCCTTTGCTGTGTCCCATGAGTCAAGGAATACAGTGTGAATAATTCATTACAAAAATAAGCATTGAAACCTAGAACCAGGACAAGAGAACGATTGACTTAATGAGAACCTTTCGTTTCAGATTGTGCAAAACAACAAATGGCTTCTGTAACGACTCGGTGACTGACAAGCTTTGTTGTTAAAATGGGAGACAAAAAGCCACTGAAAAGATGCAAATTTAGGCTGCAATCCTTTTTTTTCAGTTTAAAGTTTTATCCAAATTAAAGCTTAGACAAGATGCATCCTGTAATTTGGCTTTTTACACTTCTATTATTATCCCCCCCCCCCCCAATGATAGTATAGTATGACGTACCATGGCCTATATCTACTATCTGTTTTGATTAGCTGTTATTTTATGTTCCCAACCATTTGATATGAGCAGACAGCAGGATACATATAGACAAAAGCTTTAACTGACTGCACACTGCGTGGGTGTCTGTAGCTTTTAGCCTCCTATACACACTGGTGAAGAATATATTGCCGTAGATTGGAGTTCTTTATAGGCAAAACCCATTCGCTGATTTTCTAGTTTTTCAACTCACATAAGTTTTCAACATGCGATCTCACAACAAGCATTATCTCATTATGGTCTGTTGACTCAGGGATAAAGGGCTGTCTTTTGAAAAGCCTGTGTCAGTGTGCGCTGAATGGCTGACCCTGACACGTCATGACAGTGTGCCATTTGTGGTGTCAGATCACAGTCACATGGAGCACTACACCCCACCACTCATTGCATTAAATATAAGAAAAGATGTTTCACATTTCCTGATATTTAAGGTGTACTCCCTTTGTGTGAGATGCAGCATTTTATCTCAGTCAGAAAAAGATTTGCATAAAGCCGATATTTTTAGTTTCTGGGTTATTTCTTCAGCAGTGAATTGAAACTCTGCCAAATTATAAAATCTAGGTACACTGCCAGATGAAGAATGTGTTCAGTGACATGTGCAAGCCATGTCCTCAAAGGCGATAGCTTATTAACAGAATTAAAAAGGTCTGTCCAGTGGTTATCACAGGATTGCAAAAACCTCATCAGTATAATGAGTACAACTCTCCAACCTCCCAAACCACACCCACTGCACTGTTTTATACTTCCACTTCAAACCTCCGCTGTATCATACTGATCTCCAATGACATTATAATTCAGATTATCTTACCACAAGGCATATGGCAGAGTTCAACTCTTTTCTTTCCCCCTCCTTTGTTTCTATCCCATAGGGAAGACAGTCCACACCAGCTCTGTGGTTTGGTAAATCTGTCTTCTACAGATACGCAAAAACAGAAGTCGAGATAAGGAACCTACTGGGAGCACTGATGATTATTTTATGTCATCAGAGAATTTCCGTGTGCAAGTTTGGCCTTGACAAGTGTAAATCTAAACAGTGACAGTGCTCACCTGTAAGACATTGGATGTTCTATCTGAAGGGAGGTGCAAAAATAAAAACATGTATCAACTGTCTCATTGTTTTTGTAACATTTGTGCGAATCCATACATGCTTTTCATTGGAGTATAGAGGAAATGCACATAAAACTGCTCCTATATCACATCATGATCCCCCGCATCACCTCAGTGATTAATGAGCCATAGAATCTAATGTCACAGCAGGGCTTTTTTGCCATCTTAAATTGTTTTCATTATCACTTTTCATTGCTGAAAGATACAGCCTAATTTCCTGTCTTATCTGTGTTACTTAAATACATTACAGTACAATACAATATTTAATATACTACTGGTAAAATGTCAGAAAAGACTTTATAATAAAGCAATAGTAATGAAATAATCTGGATAATTATGTTAACTATAATCTGATATTGAACATGAAGTAGCTGTGGATCCACAATAGTGTACGACAAGATGCATTATGTTGATATGAAAATTCATCAAATAATGAAAAACAGGGTTAAGAGTACTTTAGAGTGATGTTATCACAGAGCCGTGTGCATATGGATTGTGATGATTTGAAAGTGCAAGTGCTAATACCACTGCACCACTGTTAATGAGTGTTAATGGTATGTAGCTTGTGTGTCAGTATGCCTTTGCTGTACTAATGGTCCTGTGTTCAGAGGTCAGCCTTCTGTAATGGTTTCTCATTGTGCTAATTAGGTCAGAATGATAGCCAGATCCTCACCATCAATGCACAGGAAGCACAAAATGACTTCTTTCCTCATCTGCATGCTCCTTGACGCTCTATTGGGAGAACAAAACGCAGCACAACACACGCCTCTCTGTTTATTTCCAAGTATTTATCTCAAAGTGATAAACATTATCGCTGTGCCAATTATTTTCTCTCTTCTCATATCTGGTCTGTTCCCCAGGCCTCCCACCCAGATGCTTGGCCTGACAGCACAGCCCATCTGAACATGAACCACTACGCCAATAAGAAGAGCGCTGCTGAGAGCATGCTGGATGTGGCTCTGCTGATGGCCAATGCCTCCCAGCTGAAGGCGGTGCTGGATCAAGGACCAAGTTTCACCTTTTACACCCCCATCGTTATCCTAATCAGCATTTCCCTTTGTCTTCAGGTCACTGTCGGAGTCGTGCTTATCTTCATAGGTGAGAAAATAAACACTCTCATTGGCCTTTTGGCGTCTTTGTTGTCTGACAGGCTTCCAGTCGCTCCACCTTTACTGGCCATTTGTGCTTCATCCTCTCTGCTCTGCATTGATGCACACTACATGCCACCTTTTGCCCTTTAATGCATCCCCCTTCACCAATGTCAAGTCCATTGAATCCTGACAAACAGCCATTACTAGCTGGATTCAAACTGTAACCATAGCAACCATGCCTGACACCAGGTCAGAGTTCATTAGGTTTTAGTGCTGCTGTCAGCACGTGTGGGAGATGAGGGAGCGTAGCTTGTATCTTTGCTGTGTTTGTGTGTAAACGTGTCAATATGTGTGTGTATGTGCAATTACGGTCATGCGTTTCTACGAGTTAATGTGAAAAACGGCAACAGGGGGAATAAACAAATCACAAAATGGCATCTGTTTACACGTAGGGTAAAATGTAGCTGTCTCTGGATTCAGAAATGCAGGTTTTGTAAAAAATAAATTAGCTTGAATGGGAATTGCTAGTAAAGGTTAAAAAAAGACTGAACAGCAGGTCAGTGAACTTGAGCCCGGTCACAATGACTCATCTTAGCTCCAGCAGTAAATAGAGCTCATTTGTCAACAACATGTTAAAAACTAGAATCTCCCATTTGTTTTTGTTTTTTTTAAAACAATCTAAAACAATGAAAATCTTAGATATTTTTTCAGAACTGCACAAAGAAAATGCTTTAACTCCATGTAAATTTCCCCTTATATCACTCATACTTAACCATGAATTCTTCATGTTTTTATAGTTTGTGAAGTACCAGTATTACAATATCACTATAATGATTATATGTAACTACAATTAACTATATGATAAAATGGATATGTTGAGCTATGCATTTCAAAGCATCACGTGTCAGAGGTAGGTTGGCAAACATGTGAGCGGCATCACACATTCACCAAACGCCTGCCCTCTTTGACCCCTCCCTCCACGCAAATCCCTCCACACACACACACAATCCTCCCCAATGTCCCCTGGTCTCCGGCAGCATATCAAACACAAGTCATTCATATGTCATTGTTCTTTTCATTCACCCTCCTTCATTTTCTTTGACTGCTCTCAGCCAAACTGACCCCCCCCTCTCCCGTCCTCCCCTCCCACCCCCACGGATCCAGCTCTGTCTAATGGAGCCAGTGGTGCATGATGTGAGTGGCCTACATACCACCCCCTCAACCCCACCCCAGGCAGATCACACACACAAACACAGCCAGGAGGGGTCTTTACAGCATTTAACCTTTGGTAATCTCCCACAAATACATGGATACACACCCAAATGACAAAACATCTCCTGCACGCAAAGTCACAGCCATTATAATCCCTCCCTTAGAAACCTACACATCTGCTGATCACATGCTATTTTCGCATTCACAGACTCATGATAATTATTATCATTTCATTAATGAGTTATGTTGCAGTCATAGATCAGCTCTATTCTTATTTTGTACAGATCAATATTAAAGAAAGAGGAAACACAAGCTTCCCTTGACTCTCCTCTCTTTCCTCATTGTGTGTGTTTTCAATATAAAGTTTACTTTTAGGAACAGTAATTCAATGCAATTCAGTTCCATGTGTACACTGTTGCCCATAATGTTGGAATAAAATATTTTTACCTTTTCTCATGAAATGATTGCGACAATCTTATTTATTCTTGATAGATAAAGTATAACTGGGACTCAGGATGTTATCATTAGTGAAAGGTGATTACTGAGGTTTATAAATAAGAATAAAAAGAGGAATGTGTCTGAAAACCAAAAAAAATTCAACTTAATGGACAAACATTATATTAACAATACATGATTGTCTTATGGCACAAATTCAGATCAAGGTCTTACAAAGACTATGTGGAGAGGAAACCCAACAAATCCTCCAGGAGTAAGCCCAAGGTGACGGTGGGGAGGACAAACTTGTTTTACAGAAAGAAAAACCTGCGACAGAACTGGGTTTTGAGTTTCTCGACCGGCTGAGGTTCATTAAAATGCCCAGGCAGTTTGATGTGTAAAGAATGTAAAAAGTCTCTTGTGGTGTGACTTTTATTACTTTCCTTTTTTTTTTTTTAACTTTATTACAAAACAATAATAAAAATAAAGAACATTTTGTAGATCTTCTACCAGTTTATTTCTAAAAAAACAAGCAATATTAACATGAATCTATGTGAAATTGTGTGTAATTCATTAATACATTTTTGTAATAAAATGACTTTTTTATCCTACTAATGAGAAGTTGTTCTGTAAAAAACAGGCATCACATTATTCCTTTATCCTCACATGTCCCTGTCAAAATTAAATACACATACTCGCCATGTATTTAGGAATTTATGATTTACTGTAAATCCATGTCATCATTTGGCTTCAGTCCCAGAATAAAGTAGATTGCTTATGTTTGATTAGATGTGTATGTGTGTGTCAACAGTTCGATGGAATTTGAATGAAGAGCAAAAGCACTGGACGTTAGACATTATGGAAAACTTGGCCACGGGCCTGGTTTTCATCATAGTGGTGGTCAACGTCTTCATCACTGCCTTTGGGGTTCACAGGAGGAACTGACCAGTGAGTGCAAAAACCTGTCCTTTGCAAATTACACATATTCCTTCGTGCATGTTCTGTGTTGCATTCCCTCTATACAAACAGGTATTTTCACTCCTGCCTTACTGAGCAGTTTGACCTGATTGACATCCATGTAGTCAGCATGTTTTTGGTGCTCTTGTCCCCTGGCCTGACCTTCACAATCCCCAACCTGACCTACAAACACACTGACCTCTCCAGGCGTTCAGAGAAATTTCCACCGGAAAACAACTCGCTGAAAATGCAGCTGTTGTTTCATTTACTAGAAAATGACTGTCTTGCAATGCTGTAGCCATTGAGAGAGAAAACAGCAAACGGGAGAGAAACAGCAGCGGTGACAAAGGGGTCTGGTACATAAACAACACAACATTTGTTCCTAGTCGACAAACAGGAAAGTGGAGACAACAGCAGTCAGGCGCATGTGACCTCATGCTGTCTGCCTCCTTTGCCGTCCGAAAGTTACCCTGAGCACCGGCCAGACACAAATGCACAACCACGGTCACAGACACATGCTGACAGCTGAACAGGTTTCAATTTTTAATTACATTGATGACGTGTGAGCAGGATGTCACGGTTTATTTTCCAGACAGCTCGGACTAGGAGGTTTGATGCATGTCGAGCAGGGTGTGCCTCATCTGACTCAAAACTCTGCCTCACCCCTGCACCTTTAACCTGACCACCACATCTGTCCCCAACCACAGGCGTCAGGCCTAACATTCAATTATAACAATGTTCGGTTATGCCATGACTCTATTTTGCTGCGAGCAAAGCCGGAGTACGTCTGTGGTTCTCTGGACCAGCAGCTGGTGATTCAGAGTCAACACTCTAGCAGAACTGCTTGTTAAAATGGAAGCCTTAATTAGACTGTGTTTCAGCAGTGTCACTGAAACCCCAATTAGAGCCAAGCAAATGCTCATTTTATACAGTTGGATGGTTTAACATGGGAGTACAGCAGCAGTTTGAGTATCTGTTTTGCATAATTATTTGCTCAACACCTGAGAAATGTATGGCTGAAAGTACAATATCCACGATGCGATCGTGACAAAGCACCTTTCCTATGATAACCAGACGTCACAATTTCAGCCTTTCCCTCCTCCACAGCTATCATTGGTAACCGTGGAAACAGACAGACGAGCAGAGGACCAGATTGATGATACGCACAGCTCCACTGAGGGCAGATCTGTAGACTGGTACAGTATATACACATTACTGCTGCCTGTGGTCTATCTCAGCCAACAAGTTCAACAAGCTGGCTCTGTGGGGCTCTGAGATCAGAAGATGCTGATGATCAACAGGGAGTTTTGGATCTTTTGAAGGAGAACTATATGTAGCTTTCTTATGAGAATTTCGGATACCAGTAATTTCCGAATGAACAATCAAGCTGGTGACACGTCCAACCTTCTTTTGCACCTCCCCATGCCTTCTGCATCTGACTACCTCGCTCTGATCTGCGGCTCTCTCTCGTCTACGTAGAGAAGACAAAAGTGGAAAAGTGCAGCAAATCTCCTGAGAGTCAGACACCTGAGCTCTCCTCCAGAGCTATACTGTATTACACATGTTTGTTGTGTCCTATTTACACAGGCTGTGAATGTGATAAAGCAGGTTCCCTTCCAGTATGCATTAACCCAGTACACGTCAAACCTGCTACTTCTTGATCAGGGAAGTAAAGAGCAAATAACCGTTAATCAAACTGACTTTACTTATTCTGTTAATTCAGCTCTCTTTATTAATTTATGAGCACTTTCTGTTGCTGCTGATAGTTGATTTTATAAAACACCACACCATTTTCCATATTCTTCCTCACCACTTTGCACCAAATGAGCAAGCAGTGCCCTCTAGTGCAATTAATGATGGTGTTCATCCAATGAAATAAATGTTTTATCCTCGTCTCCATTTCATGTTCGCTGTTTAAGCAATCCACTGACTCTGGTAACATAAAGTAACAACACCAGACACAAACCTGGAAAAAGTTTGTGTCTGCCACACAACACTATAAACTGTGTTGTGTGGCTTCCCATTCTCAATAATATTTCACGTGATCTTTTATTAATAATTTGCTTGTATTCAGTTTTCATTGAATCTTCACAGAATGTTAAAAATGAGATGTAATTCTAGGTGAAGTCCAAATTTTTAAAGTTTTATTTTGACACATTTTAACATATTTATAGTACTTTAATTCTTTACTTTTTCTCAGTTTCATGAGGCACTTGGATCAGCTGGTTACAAAATATATATATTGTGTATTATGAAACTGATGTGTCACAGTGCAGTGTAAAATACATTGTTAATTTCAAGTTATTGGGTTACATTTAATGTAAAAGAGAAGACTCTTACATACAAGAGGTATGTTTCTGTTTCACTGTGTGAGTTTAGAACACTGTTAGAATAATGTCAATTTGAGCCTTCCAGAGATTAAAAAAAAACAAAAACAAAACAAAATAAAAAAAAACTACCTCACTGAGTACATACAAGTATGGTTCTGCAAGTATGTATGAGTTTGGCACTGAAAAATGGCAAATTTCATTGTTTGTTCTCATGGGACCAACTCAAGTGTCTCACTTTTTGTGCTTTCCAGCCTCAGTGTAGGCAATTAAAATATCTTTAGCACCTTTACTAAGTCTTGCAGCAGAGCGGTGAAGAAAGGGACCGGTAGATCTCAGTGTTTCTCCCTCTGTGGGAAGAAAGAAGAAAATGAAGAGAATGATTCAGAGATAATCATTTAATAATTTAAATGAAATGTGGAAATAATGACCCATGGATGTTAAAGTAGAAATCTGAACACATATATTATTATAAGTATGACTTGCCTCCACAGTAGTAGAGCATTGCAATGCCAGCAACAAAACTAAAACAGCTCAGGAAGAAAATGGGACCTGCAGAAGAACAAAGATAAGGCCGGTAAAAGAACAATAACTATACTGTGAGATTATCCAAACAGTACAATATTATGTTTGTGTCTTTTCTAACATAAAAAAGTTTAAAGTTGACCTATGGAGGTACAGTTTTGTTTTTCACAGTCAAAACGGGCGTTCTTTCAACGTATGGGTCGTGATTTGGAGTCAGTTTTACTCTACATCACTGATCTGACCTATTTCCCCGCTGACACACCTTTGACCCAGTGGATGCACCCATGACTGTTCAAAGGAATGCAGGACAGAGGAAGCTGTTTTGGATGGCGGCGTACACGTGAGCACAACTGACCCACAAAGCCAGAGCCCTGAATGTAATGGGATGATGAATGGTGGAGCAATGTAAGGCAGTGGGGCCCACATTCTGATGTTAGGGGTTAAAAGGTTCAGCAGACAACTAGGTTTGCTGAAGAACAAAGCTTGACTGGGCTTAAGGGGTTTATCTGAGGATCAGTGAGGGGTCCAGAGGCACCCAGACTCCACTCACTGACTGGAAGACCACCATATTTAAAAACCCACCCTAGTGGGCACGTTGTCACATTGGATTATTAGAACTACGGTTTAATGGTGTAAAAAACTTGTTATTGCAGCCATTTTTCAAAGCATGTTATTATTCTTAGTCTGATGTTCCACTTTCCAAACAGCTGCTGGGTTTAGTTCTTTCAAGTACAAAAGTAAATTTGCACACTAGGCATCTGCTTGAAAGATACCCTCACAATGACCATTTATTTTCTTTTTCTAATCTTATCATCATAGTGTAATACCAGAAAACTTTTCTCTAATGATACATTCCTCAAACCCCAAATATTCTCAGTGTTTGAGAAACTCCTTTTTAATGGCAATGCAATACTAATTAAATATAAAAATTAAGGTGAATATTGATTGAAAACCAGGAAGAGGATCATGTAAACAAAGTCATATGATGGATTAACAAGAGAGGTATGTGTGTGTGTGTGTGTATTATTATCTAGTTTTGAACACATTTGAATCTAATCTAATGTGTCCCTGCAACCTTAAACAGCATGGAGAAACAGATTAAGCTTGCCTTTTTATTTTATCCTAAAGGCAATTTAATGTTTAATTTTATTTTACTTTACTTCTAGCTGTTCTTGTTTTAGCTGATTCATTTGCTCTATTATATGTTAATTGCTTAAATATTCTTAATGGTTTAACTGTTTTACTGATTTGCCTTCTGCTGAATTTTATTACATTTGTCATGCAGGATTGTTGTTCTCATGCCTTCAGTCATTCAATAAAGTCATATTGTTTATTGTTTTCCACTGTCTCCTTGTCAAAGCCATAAGCTACTACCAAAAAAAATATCAAAACATTGATAATGTGCTTTTTAAAAAGGTGTTGACAGTATTATAGAGTAGGAACTACAATGAACCTTACACATCACTGTTAAAATAAATTATAGGTTTTTCTTGGCTATTTAACTTTAAAACTAAAGTAGCAGATTGCATCTAATGCCCTGCTGTTAATACAGGAGTATGATTTCGATTTACCTCTTTCATTAAGCACATATCTTTCTGGGCTGACTTCCACACTGTTGGTCCATTTGGAGTCTGACATCTCTAGAGGGGAAAAAGAAGATGAGTAATATCTACTTCTTAAATATCAGTCTGTACAGTATCAGATTCATTTCTTGAACTGCAGTTCAAGCAGTACTTTGGCTCCTGTTTCTATCTTAAATAGGATAAGACCAGACAGGGCAATTAAACAGCAGGGAATCCACTATTATTGGACACCAGGGAACTTTCTGGTGTAATTGCCTTACATGAAACAGACTGAATATACTGAATACTTTAACAAAACAGACATTCACTCCTGGATATATGAACACACATATTACAAACAGATATATGGACAAAAAATATATAATATATGAATGCATTTTTCTTTAACAACATTATGCAAAATCTTGTAGCAATTGTCTCCATTGTATATACTCTATATTTAATTTTACTGACTGAAATCTCTTTACCAAACAACTATAACTATAATAAACAATGCATATAAATGTATGTAAATTAGGCGTGGAAGACCTGATAATATCAATTTGGCATTTAGAGAAAATGTTTGTTTAGTCAAGTTTTACCTGTAGGAGATCGTGTGACAAGTTTTTCTGCCACTGATGACACAAAATCATGTTCACAAAAACATGTTAGTATTACAAGTTAGCTGCAGTGAAGGCACCAATACATGATTTTACAGAACAATGTAAAACCAAAAACCGTAAACCTTTCATGTTAATATGATATGTGTAAAAATATTTTGAGTTCGTTAGGATACTGTGGTGATAGCTCATCCAATATACTCATCATTATGTACATATCATCATTTTAATACTAAAGTAATTGTCTATAGTGGAAGTAGTGTTATTTTAATGCATATTGCCTAATAGAATAACGCATCAGATGTTTGTAGTATGTTTATATTGAAGATTTTTCTAGTAGTTGATTTGATGGACTGTAATATTGATTAAACAGTTGTGACTTGTGATCTTTTGACAAGACTGTCCACCTATAAGGTAAATAATATCTAAAAAACAAATGTGAGTTTATTAAAGAAGAATACTGAACTGGAAGAGTGGGTTCACATCTGACAGCCTTACAAGTGAGGAGTCTGCATTAAAATGTCTGACGGGTTTTCCATTTTACCTTTGTGTCTAACTCTAGAGGGAAGGCTGGAGTACACCTCCTCTGCATGGATCTGAAGTCCTCTGTAGAATTCATGACATGCCTCCTCCCCTTTCCTATACAGATCCTTCAGCAGATCGGCTAATCGCACCTTGGTGGGCACTCTCAGGTTCCTGAACTGCAGAGACACATGCTGCATTCAGACACTGAACAGACCATATCTGCAAACTCTGCTTCTGTTCTACTTCACTGTATTAGCTACAAGTGTAAAGACATGGCTGTCAAAACAGGATGTCTTCTTGTTTAAGCGGTGCCAAATTTTATCTGTAGTGACCCTGTGAGCCTCCTTGTCACAGAGTATCTGTGGGTACGTCCTGTTCAGTTGCAGCACCAGTCTGTCAACCAGCTCAGTGTCCATCCTCTGGTCCGTGCACAGGAAGTGAGTGTCTCTCTGAAGCTGCTCATGGTAACCATCAGTGTCTAGCCAGGAAAGACAGACGTTACAGAATCGTAGGACACACAGGCAGAACATGGTGTTTAATATGATGCCTTCTGATCTACATACAGACAGTGGTGATCCTGTACAATTACAAGTTAGGCTCTAACTGGAGGCCTGGAGATTTGATGTCTGGTCTTAAATAGTGTCTTAGTGACCTGGTATTGGCATCCGTTCGAAAGGTAAAGTACTTGAGGGTTTATTCTCACTTTTAGATGGGTGAATACAGTTAATATTAAATTATATGTTTGTGCACACACTCTCTAACTTTAATCCAATACTAACCTTTCTATTTTATACAGTATAGAGGACCAGACCTTGCCATAATTAAGAATATATACAGAAATATAAAAATGGCTTGATAAATTAATTCATGTGCCAATACATGATACAAAAAAAAATGCAGTGACAATGCAAATGGTTATTTGCATTGTCATTTCTAACTGTTTTAATAGAAAATGCTTTTGCCTTTTAAAATGCCTTTTAATTTTTTTTTGTATCATGTTTTGGTACATGAATTAATTTATCAAGCCATTTTTTATATTTCTGTATACATTCTTTATTATGGCAGGGTCGGTCCTCCAGAATAAAGTACTGTTCAAAAGTCTTAGTCCACCTTTAGTTTTGTTGTTTTTGCAGGGTTTGAGTGAGCTAACATTTATTTCTCATTCTCTTTTCTTCAGATACAACAAAATTACAGGGAATACGTACACAGCCTTCAAAGATACACAAAAAACTGAACTACATGGGATCTAAAGGTTAAAGTCACTATTTAGTGTGACCCCTGACCCCATGACAAAACACAACACAAACAGTTAGAAGCATCTGACATGTACTGAATGAAACCTGGTATAACTCATCAGGAAATTAATGCTATAAATCTTATATGGTCGGAACAAAAGGGTTAAAGACATGTTAAGTGCAAAAAGACAATCACATTGGTTTATAGAGGCTGTTTTTTTCCCCTGAAACTTCTGTTTTTACAGCTGCACGTACTTCCCATATATCCAGATTGTATTTTAATACAGAGACTGAGAAAAGGTCATGTGTGGTCATTAGAACTTTACTAAATTAGTACACCTAATGTTGACTTTTGCACAGTACTGTATACCTACCAAGAGAACCTGTATATAAACAAGGCATGGTAGAAGATGTTTTTTTGGAAATGGGATGAAAGCTGTTGGTGTTGATGAAAGTATTTTGTAAAAACACTCAAATATGTGCACCAATTTCTGTACCATCTGTTAGCATCATATGGGATACACAAACAGACATACTTACTTTAATACATACTTTAATCCTTCACTTTTGAGATCATTTGTGTCCTCATCTATTCCTGTGTAGTTTGTCTTTACATTAGGCCTCTGTGGTTTCTGAATAGACCTATTTAATCCAATGTTACCTTACACAGGATATTTCACATCTGCAGCTATACCCAATACCTGAGTACATCTTTTGTTAGGCTACCTGAACCAGTTCAGTGTGAGCTTTAAAACTCATGTTCTAACATTAACTATAAATAGTCCTGTAACACTTTTATCATTCAGTTTATTGCAAGGTCGGCAACATTTATTTCAAGATCACTCTGCTTTTCGTTATTCACCTCAGACAGAAAATGATGCAGTATAAGCAGTCATCCCAGTGTAAAATGAAAAATGAATTAAATCTCGCTTTAATCACACATAGGATCACAGGGGTTTCATGTGGCAGAATGAAGGAATAATAAAAATGCAAAGAGGCAGCTATTAACTATTAGTATTTTACAGCATGGACTTTTTAGTGAGTCCGTGATATTTCAATTGGTCTTGAGTCTACTTGTACAAACATCCCAGAAAAGCTCATTATTATTGCCAGAGCAACAACTGTTCAATCACAAAAGCGATGCAACAAGTGGTGCTCACATAGTGATAGTCAGCGAATAGTTATCCCTAGTGACCTGTCAGTCATCGCTCAGGGATTAGGGTTAATGGGCTAACACGCGCAACACCACCTTACACTTGATTCACAAACCTGTCATGTTGACCAAGACACAGACTCTCTTCTCCTTTCCAGGGGCAACGGGTGAAACTTCCTACTTTCTGCGGTGTAACGGTGTCCGTTTCCCCGTTACATGAACGCGCAGTGCCGCTGAGCGCGCACCCGGTGCCACATGACCACGTGACGCACCTCAAGGCCACATGATGATTATCAGGTCGGGACGGTAGACTGAGCTCAGAGGCAGATTATCGAGAGGAATACTGCTTTACACAGCACTGTCATTCATCACTTTATTTCATTTGCGTCCTGCCACTTGTTTGGCCTCCATCAATTGGCTTATCAATAAAAATAATAATGACAATATGCACGATCTTAAGTAGGCCTGATACATTCAATTATTTTAGAAATCTGACATTCCTATGTGGAGCTACATGATCCTACATCACACACAAGGTACTTAAATACAGTACATCCTTTAAGTGTTTGGCTGGCTTGAAAACAACTGCATTCATCACAGGCGGAAATGTACAACAGGAACCTCACCCACTGCAGTACAGTCACTATCCCTCTTCATCATAAAAAGTGTTTATTTACATTCCTTAAAAATGTATATGTACAGAGTCCTCATGCATAGCAGAGAGCCTGCTTTCCTCTTTTGGTGAACTTTTTTTTTAGTTATAGGTCAACCTCCTCAGCTGCCAAAAATCTTGTGAACCATGATCCTTATACAAACCTTCATTGTTCATTTAAAACTCAACACAACAATTTAATTGGTGCCTATAAGGCTCGATTAAGAAAGAAACCTCCTTGACCTTATAACTACAGGAATCTAACAAGATTGATGTCCTTATAGTGCAATGACTCCTCATTGTCGCCAGAGGGCAGTGTGCCATCATGTTTCACAAAAGGCACATAAGTTTGTTGATATCGTCTACTGCAGAATGGATATAACAAGATAAGGAATGTGTAGCCTCATTCTGCACGTTGTCCTCATTGATTGTTATATATATAGAGAACACGCTCCTGACTGATGGTGTTCCCATTTGGTGCAACGTGTCTTCAGACTGATATAATCCTTATGGAAAATTCCTTAGCGGAGTTTATGTTCCTCAGGTTAGACTCATCTGTAATTCCAGCCAAAGTGCCGTGCTGCGCTCCTCCATACTGCCACACCACACTAGGCCCTCCAGCAGAGATCTGGATCAGGCTTGGGCTCACAGTTTGACAGGCTGACGGTGGGGGCTTGTCGTGCTGAGTCTGACTGGAGATTGGTGCAGATTCTGGGTCTGGAGGTAACAGAGGTTGGTTGTAATCTTGTCCTGGGAGAGGGGGAGCAGGGCTATAGGCACGGGCCGAGGGGGGCGCTATCCAACCATAACCAAACTGCTGAGGACACCTGCAGAAGACAACAGAAGAATTGTGATCAGTGCATGGTCGGCAAATATTTGTTGTTTTTTTGGAGCATTTAGGCAAAAGTGAGGTCACTTTTTACCTGCAGGCTTGTGAATTATCACATGGCCGTGGGCTGTGTGCATCCCACAGTGACAGCACTTTTTCCTGGCTGTTGTTATTGTTGTTGTTTCTGCCCTTATGATTGTAGCGGGACCTGCTGTGCTCCTGCTGTTGGGCCTGCTCCTCCCACTGCCACGCATCGGACTCCCTGCAAACACATTTAATGTCACAGTGCATCAGTACACATCTGTCAAAGCAAACTGACAAAAAAACTCAAATCTCAGGGTGTCATTCTGTGTTATATTGCACCATTTACTTTCACCGACCTCTCCAGCTTTTTCCTTTTGTCCTCCTCAATACAGTCTAATAAACAGCAGGTGAGGAAGGCCATGGACATGAGAAAGATGATGGCCGAGCTCACAATAGATGCCAACACAGCCACACGGAAACCGTAGTCCTCATTGTATGAAAGCGCTGGGTGTAAAGACAGGAAACTGATTTACTGACTTAATTTCCATGCACATGTCATGCACTCGACAAACAAGCGTTCGTAGCGCTTACAAGGCAGCCGCATAGATCATGCAGTAAAATCCTGATATTTCCATGTTAAATCACACTCAAGTACTGCACAAAGCATTATACCACTCTGTCTTTACAGATAATGTCTGCCACACAGACAACTCAAATACATCAAGAGTCTGAGAAAGATCGAAATAAAGTCATTTTGCAACAAAGCGCACTTGCCATCTCATCATTAAAAGGACAATAAAATGTAAATTTGCTTTTCAATTTCTTTCAGTTTCACATCACACAGTTCCTTCGCTCCCATGGTGATTGATCCCGAAATATAATTAAGATTGTGCTCCCACTTTTTCCACTCACTAACCAAAAGAGAGACTAAACGTGCACCTGGTCTGCCTGCATTAGCATTAATATTCTCCTTTAATGAGCTTTATCCTCGAGCAACAATTATTTTTTCTCTAATGTATTCTCCCATAATTTAAAGTATTAATTATTCCAGGCCAAATTTAACTTAACTTCATATAATAACTTCATTCAATAGCAAGGCTGCCAATCACATAATGTTTAATATATATTCCATCGCGTCTGAATAATGAGCAAACAGACAGTTCAGAGGAAGTTTTGCAGTCTCTGCAATTCTGCAATACTCCCTGTGAAAGCTGGGAACATTTCATCTGCAGACAAACACACACATTGCTTATTTCAAGTGCATATGAAATAAATTCATGAGGTTAATGTGTACTTTGTTATGAGCACACAAATCCAGCGCCACTCTTTATATATTTACATGCATTCCTATCTCATGTTTCTTTTCTGTCTACTCACGTTTACAGTAGGTCTCCCCCACCCACTGGGTGCTGTTGGTCACCATGACGCACACTAGATTACCTCCTACCAACTTGTGTTTGGCTGGACACTGCAGGGAAATAACGGTGCCCACGTTAGTACCGTTGCCCTGGATGATCCTCTGGGAGCCCAGGGCTGGCAGGGGCATGGGGGTGCACTGAGCCTGGGTCTGACCTAAAAGAAAAACAGTTGATGGTCCATTGGTCATGGCATCAAATAGACATAGTGCATGCAAGAAAAATACTGATCGACCTATATGTTAAATGCTTCATCTGCATTTGTAAATGAGTTTCCACAGAGAGGATCAGAAAGTCGAAGTAGCACAGTACTGCTGAGGACTATGAACAACAAAGAAGAAGGGAGCACTGCAGATGAGATTTGTGGTGGAATGGGGCAGTAAGTCCACAGCTATCAGCTCTGAACCCCTGTAGGGGCTGCACAGCACCGTGTGACAAAACACCAACCCCCCCATAACAGCCTGGTGCTTTGCTGCATTGAATTCTAACAGTATCGAAGCAGGAAATGTGATAAATCATTAAACAAAAGGCCTGCGAGGCTGGTGGAAACATTCAGCCCATCTGGAGCCATGCTAAACAACCAGTTATCAAACGGCACAGCGCAACGTTCAGCACATTACAGGAGGGAGGGCCCATAGTGTGTCAGCTAAGTACGCCAGCAGTCTGGCATGATCAGCCATAACATAAGAGTATCATTTCATTATGACACAAACGGTTGGAATGCAAATAAACACTGACATCAGTTCGGTGATTTCCAACAGAACTGATCAGGCCCAGGAAAACTCTCAACCATTTTGTTTGCTGAGGGAAACCTTCTTCTGGTTTCTGCTTGAAAACAATGGAGTTTTGACACAGCAGAGAGTTTTGGTCATCTTCAATTTCAATATTATAGGGGAGAAAAATCTATGCTCCAAAAGAGTACTGAAGGTGTAGACAATTCTAAGTGATTTAGTAGTTTTAGTTCCTGGTTTATTAGTACAAAGGAAGAAAGAAATTGAACGTTAAGTGAAAGTAATTGCTTTCTTTCTAGAAATGTAAACAAGACAGGAGACACTGGTCCTGGCAACCAGATAGTGGTCCACCATATTTACGTTTATGTAACACAAGGTCGCACCTCGTTGCTGATCAACACACCATCACTTTATGTAACGTGCATGTACGCGTGCACGCCAGGCTGAGAGAGACGCCCTGCTGTGTGCGTCGACTGAAGCGTTAATGATGAAGGTGCTGCTGTTGTCTTCCCATTCACTTCCTCTTTTTAAATTTTCCATTAGGCCACGTTTTCTTCTTTTAAAAATTGTCAACTTAGATTTTAATCAAGTCCATAGATCTAAGAATGTACGTTTAAGCTTTTATTTTAGATGATTTGCAGTATTATAAATGCAATTTGGATTTCATCCGGTTATAAATTCCATATACATGATAAAAAAAATAATAAAAAAAAAAAACTACACGCTTGTGTGTTTTGTAGGGGTGAATATGTGACTCTAATTTGTATATTTTATACTTCTAAAATGTGTCCACACAGTGCAGTATATCAATATTTCATGAATATAACTCTAATAAATGCAAGGTGCCAAAAACAAGTTGATCCATCGACTACACGCTCGACTCGGACATGACTACCAGACCGCTGGCTCCTATTTATATGTATCTTATTTGTGTCTTACCTGAGTTATTCGCATCACTGCTGTCGTTTCTGTCAGTTCTGGACACATCTCCTATAGACGCAGTTGCCGCTGACATGGTGATGACAGACAGACACCCTCAGTCCGCTCCTGTGGTTGTGCGTAAAGACTGCGCAACGGTGCTCCTCTGTGCTTGGTACCGGGTAAACAATACGGAATTCCGTTGCTGGAGTTGTGCGTTAGCCTCTCCGTCCTATTCTATTTCCCTCCCAGTGAACGGATTGTGATTTACAGAGTCCTCCCACTATGTCTATGTCCTCTCCTCGCAACACGGGATACACTTAGTCTAATGCCCGCTTTGGACAGCGCGCTGTAACCTCTGTCGCGCAAGCGGATGAGCGCCTGGTGCGACCAAGTGAGACAAAGTAATCGGTTGAGACCTTGTCTACCAAAGCAAACATGACTGTCCAACTTGACATGACAGGTCAGGACGTTTTGGATATCAGCGCCGCGCTTTGTAAGCAGGACGGTGATGAGTAACTCCACCCGCAATAAACCGCTTTATGTGGGCAGGAAGTCGCAGCTGTGCATTTTCATCAGGATGTGTTTGAGACAAGCCGAAAATGAACAAAATACACATACTTAGTGGCGTAGAACTCATGCACAAGAGGTGCGTGGCATGCACTTCTGAATCCATATTTTTTTTTATCTTTATCTCTGTATTGACTAAAATGAGGCTCCAGTCCAGGTGAGGACTTGAATGTGTCCCATATGGAGCCTTGAACCAAATCATCCAATGAAAACGTTCACTTTAAAATTTGCAATTCTGTGATGTATAGTCAGCACTAAATTGATGTTTAACATTCAGTTTGAAGCAGTGGATCAATATTTAAATAGTTAAAAAAAAAGTAGCTGTGCCAAACATGCCTGTGTTTTCCTGAGTTGGAAAAGAACACTGATGTGATGACAAGACTTGAAAAGACCACTGGACAGTAAAACACTCAAAGGAATTTACCGTGCATGATTATGTGATACCAGAAATCTTTGTTTATGTGTAAATAACCACTCTCAAAAGATCATTTCTAAGTTACTAAACGTCTGATTGATAAAGAGAGAAGTTTCACTTCTGTTTCTGCATGTTGCTGTGTCACAGTTCAGCAGGCTTGTGGTGAGAAGTGGTAATATGTTGCTGGAACATACGAAGAATTTGTTTGACTAAAATGTTGTGTCAGTGATAGGTGCCCCACGCAAATAATCTAAGCCTACAGAATGACCAGAGTACTTTAACTTAGCTCACATTAACATGAGTAATCTTTGCAAAGTAAAGGATTAAAAATGATAAACATGTAGCCAATGAGTTACTAAAGATGGAAAGGAGGTAAAAAAAAAAAATAAAGTAGGTTAAAATATCCTAAAGCAAAATAGATTACAGTCTAAGTGAATAATGTCATACTTAATGTAGAGGTTGTACTGGAAATTTGAACTTGTTATCATCATATAGAAGATCAAGTTAAGCTCAAGTTGGCTACTTGTCTACAAACATGGACTGAAATGTAGTGATAATATTGTCTACATACAGTATGTGCTAAAATATCAGTGTTACATTGCCAGGCTACACAGAGCTTGTTGTTCTTTGAAGACTGAGTCGAAATAATTAAAGTTAGACTAAGGATTATGATGTCCTCATCTACTGCAGACTTCAACGTTTTCAAAGATCCAACTTGGACGTATTAAACAGAGCCACACTTAAAGGCCCACCTTGTGTGTTTCAACATTTTGTCAGACTTTACATGTACCCGTTGGTCACACATGTTGCATAACCTACAGTCAGATTATACATTAAATCAGTGACCACTGTACTGTTTTTTAAACCTATATCAGTTTTCCTGTATCGAGGTAATGCTACATAACCCCATTATCACACCATCCTCATTTTGTGTTCACATACTGCTAAGCTGATGCACTGGGTCAGTGAACGTGAACATTTAGATACAAGCCTGTCAACTGAACTGAACCTCCAGCAGCCTGCTGTTTCTCTGCTGCAGCTGCTTATTTGGCTCCTTCCATTTGTTCACACATACTCACATAGTTTTTTTTTTCTTTCACCAACTTTTGGTCTTACTCTGACAAAAGCTGATACAAAGTAAAGTACAGTACTTATAAGTGAAGGCACTTTTTGTTACTCCAGAAAGTGCAGTTTCATGAGCGAGTCAGTTCTCCCTTCTTGCACCTCTGCACTTAATGTATGTAAAGATATACAGACAAGGATCCTGTTTTCAGTTTGCATTCACGTCACAATGCTAAACCGCAGATTTTTTTGCTCAAACTGCGTAACGCTCTGATGTCATTGAGGATTCGTGGCATGCATTAGACTGATTCTGCTCTCTGTGATAAGTGTCTCCACAAGCGCAGACCTGTTCACCTGTGCAAACCTCCACACACCACCTCAGACACACCAGGGACCCCTGCTCTGCAAGCGTTTTGATTCATCAATCAAGAATACATTATCATAGCTGATTGTTGTTTATACTACTGTGGGAAAGCTTAAGATACTGCCCTAAAATAATGCTGTTTACTGTAGCAATAAAACCTACTGAGAAACAGACGAGTATAAAGGCATTTTTCATTTGTGGAGTTTTTTCATCATCTATAAGAAAGTCTTGTCCAAAACACTGTGAAATACAATAATAAAGGGAAGATGTTTATATCACAGTTTCATCGATGGATAAATAGTGTCTGACTGATAAAGAAATAGTGTATTTATGGTCTCCAAAGTAATTTAATGCTGTCAAACGATTAAAATTTTTAATCAGATTAATCACAGGGTTGCTGTGAATTAATTTCGATTAATCACAATTAAATAGCATTCATTTTTAATCTATATTAATTGCGTTTCATTTTGCATGAGCAAACAGACTCAAGAAAGAAGGGAATATATATGCACTTGACGTGTTTATTAAATACCTTCAACAGCTTCAACAAAACAACTTGAAACAACTGTTCCGTATTGTTTTTTTTGTACTCAAATTTCCCATCAAGTTGGCCAAAGTGCAACATTGAATCGTTTGAAATGAGAAGACCCTCAGAGACTTGTGTTAACTACTGTGTTATTTTGAGAAATTAGTTTGCTTAAAAAGTTCAACTTTTCTTCAGATGTGTGGTGGGTTGCTACAGCAACAGTTAATGTTCTGGTTACTGTTCTCAGTGGGGACAGTTTGGAGTCAGTACTTTTACTGTACACCCCAGAATGAACGCTCTGTACTTCCAATAGATGTTCAATGTTCACAATGTCCAATCCAATAAACAACCAGGAAGCTTTCTAATGAAGCTTTGGACAGTCAATAATGCCTCTTTTTCTGTAATAAAGAAGGAACAAAGTAAGTATCGAGCGTCTTGCTAAACAAGTGACATCCTCGCCAAATTAATACTTCAAGTCAATGACCGTACAAAGAAGTGGAGCAGGGAGACGCTTGAATGAACGCGTCAGAAATGCAAGAGATTAACTTGAACAATGGGAAAACACACTCCAACTGTTGAGAGCGTATTATTAATCTGATCTGACAGGGGAGACAGTGAAAGGTGAGTCAGGTGAGACTGGTCAGTGCGGTGTGTCCGCCCTGCCCCTGACACAGTGTGAAACAATGACGCTGCTGGTGGGGAACCACTTCATCACACAAGTAATTAAGTAGAGCAGGAGGGGCTTCATCTTGTACTGCCAACGGCTCCATCAACACTCCAGCTCAAACTAGGCCACATATGGCTGGAGGTTTGGGTGGAGGACGCTGAAGGTGACCTCTGCTAAATGTCCTTGGCTTGTTCTTAAAGTGGTAAAACAAACACTCTGTGAGATGTTATTGTTAACAGTGTACTCGGCCGGAAAAATGTTTTATTCAAAGCCTTCTACACAGGATAGGAGGTGCTTTGGCGAGTGGTTATTGATATGGAAATGCAGCATACTGTGGGTCACTAGTACAGGTATGAGTGGATATAAAGATGCTAAATGAGCTCTGTTTTAGTCCAACATCTCTAATAAAGATGTAGTGTGACTCATGCAATGCTGTGAGAGTAAAACAGCATAGTTAAAAATAGTCGTGACTACTCTTTTATTGATGCCAATATTCACTGATTTTCCTCAAGGATGCATAACATAATAATAATTTCTTCTACCATTGTCTTTTTCACAATAAATGAATCATTTTTTCAGGCTGGACTGTGGCCACCAGTGACTAGATGGCTTCATAAATCTGTTCTTCCATAAGCTCGCTGAGAAGAGTGAGAAATAGAAGGGTGAGGAGATGGGAAATGGATGGCAGGTAATAAGAATGGGAGTTGAAGAGGAAATAGAGATGATAGAGCACTTCTTTGGTGCCAGCTCAGACATGGCCAGCGTGCAAGGCATAGGTAACAGCGGAGCAGTATTTCATAGACACCACAGAGGATGGAGACGGTATTTCTACAAGGTGAAGAAATTGAGTCAGTGATTATATTTTTGTTCAGGAAAGAAAGTTGAATTCTGCCTCACTTTAATACGCATACCCCTGTGTAGTGCAGTGTCTCATATCCAGGTAAATGCACCATACCAGCATCTTTGATAAATGGATGTGTGGGGTGGCCTTTATGATGGAGTTGTCACAGGACATCAGTCATGAAGCACAGACATCTGCTCTGTTTGATTTCCAAACTGGATGACCCCTGCTGCATGTCATTTCCCCTTTCTCTGCCCTTATTTCCTGTCTCATCTCTGCTATCTGCTGTCAAATAAAGGCCCAAAATGGCCAAAATGAACGGACAGACTCTTGAGATTAAGCAAGCACAGTTCTCAAACTGAATTAGGCTTTTGGAACTGATGTGTAGAAGAACAAAGAATGCATTGATCAAAATTATTTTGCCTCTTCACATAGGCAGATGCCAGTGACCAGTCAGCCGTTGCATCATATCACTGCAATCCCTCCAGCTAAATTCACCCTCCCTTAGCCC
>JAPQRQ010000026.1:12798895-12817765 GCA_037367365.1 Apogon talboti | reverse complement strand
CTACCACCACCACCACCACCTCGATTCTTTCACCACACCTGCCACTGGAGAGCAGAGAGAAATTGACAGGAAAAAAAGAGACGCTGGTAAAAAGCGAGAAAGAGCTGAGAATTGCATCAGTTTTATCATGCCACGGTTACTTTGTAGGTTCCACATTTGCTAATATGACTGGTACAACTGGGGAGATTTTCCACTGAGGTTGTGAAGTGTTGACAGCAGGGTGGCCCAGTGGTTCCAAAGACACCAACAAATAATAACAAACAAGAATTTAATGTCTGAGGAGTGAGGTAGAAGTATACCCTTAAGGGAGGGAGAGAAATGATAAGCTGCAATGCCTATAAACGCATGTACTGTATATATTTGTGGTTGTAATACTAATTTATTAAACTTAATGTTAAGGTAGATTCATAGAAGAAAACATAAAAATAAGTCACCAGAGGGAAGAGATTGTAAATATTGAATATCTAAAGGGTTGATGATGAGGTCAGTGGGCTCAGTTTTCCAGGTGATGAAGAAATAAATAAAGAAGAGGCAAAACTGAAAACACAGTGAAATGATGAGTTTCAGACCATAAATAATAAAAATTAAAAAATTAAAAATAATAATAATTTTTTTCATATCTGTTTCACAAGCCTCCTATCATTGTTTTATTATTATTATTATTATTATTATTATTATTATTATTATTATTATTTAATCTTGAACCATTTATAGAACACACTGTAAAAGAAAACTGTGGTACAGTGCAGTCTATTTGTTCAAGTGTATTTCTGAATGGCTCATTGTTCCATCAACAGGTCACCTACACACAAATGCTCAAGCTGTGACTGTTTCTAAGATTAAAATGTTGTGCATTACACCCCTCTAAGTTCAATTTTTTATGTGCTATCGTCGAATGAGTCATTCTGAGATTTTTCATTCCAAATGACCTCTGGTTTCCTTCAGTGTGTTTTTTGATGCTGTCCGTGCTGCTGCATATCATATTACAACGTTTAATACAAGCTGATGAGATGTTAGATGTTCTCAGTGATAAGATATTCAGGTCTAGTGTTTTATACATCATTTGTGCAATGGACCAGAGCAGACAGTGTTCAGTTATGGATGGTGTTTTCTTCATTAGGTGTTCTCATTTAGACTGCAGCATAATTGAACTAAATGCAGGTTTGTCTGTCGGAAGAAAAACTGGTGTCGGCCAGCGGGGAGTAAATTATAAACCAGTGTTACTTGAATAGGATTTTAGACTATTTTCTCAAGAAATAGTGCTGTTTTGTTCTGCAGGATGGTGTTTGGAGGAGCATGTAGAGGAGAGGGAAAGTCAGTGGTGCCCTTGATAATGGAAGCATGGATAATATGGCTCTTTTGAGGCCATTTTGGTCATTTACTTAAATAGACTTCAAATCATCAGCATTGAATCCAGCTTCACAATCTCTAATTAACATGTAATGATGGGATGATCAGCCTTCTCCTGTGGATGTAAATCTTTTTTTCACTTCCACTCAGACTGTGTATAAAATGAAGATGTGAATGATGGTCGTGTATTATTTTATTACTGCAATTGCTCATCATCCCTGATCCATCACAGAGCCAATGACTCTTTGATTAAATGTAGGACATTTCCCCCGTGTATTGGATGTTATTGAGTCAGTGACGAGGCCGGGCTGTGATGTGATGAAAACAACTCCTGTACAATGAGAATAACTTGTTCGTGAGTTATGGGAAAAAAATCAACCTGCTGTTTTTACCAGTTTCTAGTTCATGTCATAGAGGTGTGTAAACCAAAAGAAAATGACATTTACTGTATAATGAAACTGGGTGCCATAAACTCTCACCCAACAACCCACGCAAAAAACAAAAAGAACAAACAGAGGCAGGAAACAGTTGTAACCATTTCCTTTAGAGGAATGGAGAACTGTCTGGCGTTCTTCACCACAGTATGTAGTGAAAAGTTTCAACACTTGCATTAGTCTGTAAGTGGGTGTTGCTGCAACATGAGCGCTTAAGGTAGCATAATGCAACCCCTTGACATTGAATCATCATGTTGTTATCCAACAGTGTGAGGTCTAATGTCTAAATGTATAAAATAACTATGGATAAAAATATCTGTGCCAAATCTGTGACCTTGACATTTTCAGAATCAGCTCAGCTATACGATCAGAATGGGCTGTAATCCTTATAAATAAGCCTCTCTGGGTTTTGACTGTTGAGCTAAAATTGTGAAGTTAAATCTTTAACACGATGAGGGAGTTTAAGTTATATTTCTTTCTTGGCTTGTTTCATGATCATTTATGTGCAGAAACTCATCTTCACTATCTTCAGCAGGTTTCTCCACAGTGACAGTGTTTAGAAATACATATACTGCTGTTAACTCTTTCAGTGGTTACTGTGGTAACATGACTGTTACATACAGTACTGACATGACATGCTTTGAACAAAATGTTACAGAGAAAATCATCAAACTTACTAAGTGTAATATGTTGTGGTACTGTATGTATGGCTAAATATATAAAAAAGAGAAGCTACAGGGGCAATTTACTTTCACTTTCTCCAAATAGGTAGGCCAGGACAGGCGTGTATTCTCAATTTAGGAATGCAAAATGCAAATGTTTCTAGGCCACACACACGCAGACACGCACAAACATCTGGTAAGAGGCTTATGCTCCATTGCCATATGACAGCTTTCCCATTAAAACCATTCTCCTCAGCTGCTGTGCGAGAGGGAAAAGACATCACAGAATCACGGCCACAGCTGGAAACACTGAAAAATTTCCATTTGAGTTTCGCTTTTGCTTTAAACCGCTTTTCGTCATGTTCCTGACAAGAATAAACAGGTACGTTCGACTAACCTTTCACATTCATTAATTGTGTGCCCTTGATAAACAGTCATCACTAGAACCCTGAGGCCTCTGACATGATACAGTCCCCCTGCAACTCGTGTCACTGGTCTGTTTTAATTGTGCAGACACAAACAAAACTAAAAAAAGAAGAGAGGTGTGAGACTCGGGTATGTAAACCTCTACCTCCTCTCACCAACAATTAGAGACTAACACAGAGCTCCTGCCCATCGGCTGTCGAAATCCACACACTCACCACAAATCTTACTTGGATAAGATATACGTTCAAAGAAATATTTCAAAGATTTGCATTTTTCAGGACAGGACGATGAGGGCTTATCTCAGCATGGTTTCTGTCCTGCAGTAGACAGGGCGCCTACCCGGCTCCACTCTGTTCTAGATGTACAGCATGTAAAACTATGACAGAAGGAAGCAGTCAGCAGTTTGCTCTCTATCTCTGCACCAAAGCTCACAGCTCTACAGAGACGCCAGCCTTCCAATTCATCATTTTGACACTTAGTGTTGACTTGCTAAATAAAGAAGTTATGGTTCATACCTCCTATCAATAGCTGTCCTCTATCCCCCCATTTTTTATTTTTTTTTTTGCAAATGTACATCAATAAATTTATACCCTCAAGAACTGCAAAAGTAAGTGTGATGGCTGCAAAGTTGAGACAAAACTAAAAGAGAGGGAAGATGAATTAAATCAAGATGTAGAAAATTAGATCTAAGGCTTGATACACCCAGTCCTTTCCACACCTTCTTTTATATACACATGCATTTCTGAGAGTTGAAATCAGCCATAATTCAAGCCCATAATCTTTACAGCCAGTCATGTTTTCTTGCAGAATGTGTGTATTCTTCCTATAGCGGCGGCAATGAAACTGATCACTTTGTGAAGCATACAAAAGATATCCTACCCAGCTGGATCTCTGGGATTATTATCTTTAGACACCAGATTTAGACGGCAGCACTGAGATGACCGTTAAATAATCTGCCTGTGCTGCGGAGACCTTGCATTAAGTCAGCAGAGCACAGGGAGTTTCAGAGCTGTTCTCATGGTGACAGATGGATATTTTGCTGCAAACAGCCAACCTGTTCTTTAAAGAGACACAGTGTGCTTGGCTTCATGTCGATAAAGGTTTTTCTTCACAGTTGCAATAGATCTATCTCATCCAGTGCTTTGAATCCATATCAGACGCTCTTAAAATGCATAGCCACATGCCAAGATAAAAATGCACTCAATCTAAGAAACTGTATCAAAGCTGACAAAGCCAGAAAAGTTAAACTATCATTTTTCATTTTTCACATCAAAATTATTTTTTTCAATAGTTTCCCGCTGCCAAAAAAAATGTAAAGTCAGTCAAAATACTGAAAACTATATCTATAAACCCTCAAACGTCTATTTTAGACATCGTGAACTGAAAAGAAAACAGAAATTGAACTTGATATGTATCACCAGATGAGTCCTCGTAACGCTAACATTCACAGAAATATGTTATTCGTAGAAAAGATGCAATGTTAACCCTTCCACGTCCAGTCGAGATATTAAATCAAGCTTTCTGTTTGCAGATCTGTGTGGATGCACCTTATATTTCCTGCATGACATTTCTCGTGGACGAATCATAACACATATTTTGCTCGCTTGTGTGTAGGTGACGAAGCCAGAAGTTAAAAAAAAAAAAAAAAAAGGAGAAAACACGAGACAGATGAAGAGACAGCGTGGTCCTAAATGAACCACAAGGTCTGTTTATTGATGATATGCTTGACTGCTTTTCCACCGTGCACAGTCCATGTTTTAAACACTCTATGTTGACTCTGCTCACTTACAGTACGACAAGAATGAATTCTGGAGCATTAAAAAGGGGAACAGGGGGACTCGGCAAGATTTCATAGCACGGTACATAAATATGAGTGAGTTTACATGCACAAAGAGATCCAATGATGAGTTTTTTTTGCTACTTTTGCTTGAAGGCTGGTGCTGATAGGAGCAGGGTACAGGGGGGAAGGCAGAATAAACAGTTTTACAGTACAGTACTTGGTTTCCATCACATCACCAAAGGGAAAGAAGCAGGCAAACAGTTGCTATGCTGAGAGAGAAAACTACACGGAAAGGCTTTTTTTTTTTCAGCATGTACACAAGTGGAGATACTGAGAAACTGAACCTGCAGCATTGGGTCAGAAATGAGGCCACAAGATCTCATTCTGGCTGTGTACTCTCATGTGGGTGAGTCACGATAATACGAGTTTGCAACTTTCTCTGCCTTAGATCAGAGGTCTCAGAGTCCAAAGACAGTAAAGGGAGGGGATTATTACCAATATAAGAAAGACAAGTATGAGGAGGGGGGGTGGGGTCTGTAAGATGGGAGCTGACGGTGGGAGCAACAGGTGGCCAGCCACAAATGTACACATCTCTGTGTTTATTTTAAGTTAAAACGCCTTTTTTCTTTGTTTCCTTACATCGCACTATAGTATACATACTGTACAATACCCACTGAACTGCCACTGTGTTCCCAGCAGGGATGAAGAGAACAGAGAGGTGTTGCAGGTTTCTTACACTAACATTCAATACTTAATAAACATGGGAGGGAACTCCCACTCAACCCACACTCACATATACACACTCACACAAATGAAGACACGCACAAGTTAATGCTTCACAACACAGTCGCATAATGTTGAGGAAACTTCATCTTAAAAAAGAATTCATACAGGAACCTTCATTAGCTATATTACAAATAAAACAAGCTCTTCTCTGACTGAAAACACTTGAAAAATAAAACATCCTAACCACACATACAGTGGTGATGGTGGTCCGTCTCGTGTTTGTGTGTTTAGAAACAGAGGAAGATAATGAGAAGAAGTATCTGTGTGGTCATTAAAATAAGACTGAAGTGGCATAGGAAGGATTGAGTGGTCCTTACAAAGGAAAAAAAAAACTAACAAAACAACAAAAAGTGCCAAGGTAAAGTGATTTCAAGTAATCTGTGCTCTATACACAGGAGAGGGGGAGGGAGGGGGCGTGTCTCCGCCATGGCCACTACTGGCTCTTCCTGTGTTCAGTCAGGCTCGTCGATGCATCTGTGGGTGTTTCTCCACGAGCAGCTTTCGAGAGGATGTCCACCCACTTGGATTGCAGTTCTGCATCTTGGGCACTTAGAAGCAAAGTCTGCTGGGTGTGACTGAGTCGGAAAGCATGTTTCGCCTCCAACTTTTCCCCTGATGGCACCGGGTTGACCTCGAAACCAGGTAGAGGAATCGCACGCGCTCCCTTGGAGTCCTGCAGAAAAAAAAACAATGACGAGAACCAGGGTTTATTGTAGTAAATAACAACTGAGACAAAAACTAAAGCTAGTAGTGAAACATTAATTTTGTTACAATTTTGTTTCCCCCTCAAATGGTTTATTGTGGACAAGACTAAAATGGCTCCGCACAATATGGGACAAAAAGCAACAGTGCACAGATCAAACCAAAACAAAAGCAACAGAAGTCAAAGTAAAGTGGTCTGCACACTGTTACAAGGCAATGTTTTCATCCAAATGGATCTTCTTAAGACATACAACAGAGTGCAGACCACCTCTGTATGACATTTTATGTTTTTTAGTGAAATGGAGCCTTTGATAAACAAAATCTTCTAAATGATTCTTGTTTACATGTAATCTTTCTATAAATAAAGACTTTCTTCATAATACCACCTTAAAAACTAGCGCTACAACTAAACAAAACATAGTTTATCCATCAAAATAGACATAAAGGCACTTAATTCACTCAAAACTAATTAGATAGTTACTGAGATAAAAAATCAAACTGAAGAATGCATAAAACCAACTATGAACCAAACGTTTGTTTGTTTCAGCAACTGTCTTCGATACAATTTCACTTGATGTAGGTAGGGCTGGGAAATATATCTAATTGATACGATTAATCCAAGTTTTGCTTTCTGGTGAAATTGTGAATATTCCTCTGGAGATTTTCCAAATGTAACCGGTTTGCTTTTTCTAATAAATAAATTGTCAGTGTGTTTCTCTAATCATATATGTCATATAATTTTAGTAAAGAGCGTATTTTTGAATCGAGCTTTGTCTTTAGTCTGTGTAGCCAGAAAGCAGTCAATTAACATCGTAAATTGTTCTTAGCGCTGAAAAAGATTGAACTTTTATCGCCTTATCGCCCATTTCTAGACGAAGACAAGACATAAAACAATGCACACACACAGGTGGCAGCTCAAAGATAACACACTCCACTAAGCATGTATAGTAAACTGTGCTCTCCTCTTTCCTTTGCCCTTCTTTCTTTGCCTATAATCAGGAAATGCTTATCCAACTCCCATTAATCCTAATCTTTGGAATGGCAGCTTTCTGTTGGGGGATTGGGATATTAGTCTTGGAAATGAATCAGGGAAGCTTTAACGGGCTGACTTCCCCTCTGTGTCATCCAGTATGAATGGCAGTATCTGGTAGAAAGCCTTCCAAACATGATTGCTTTGGGGAATCTTTTTCAAGCAATCATGTCAACCACTAGTTTCATACATCTCCTTGGGACACTCCGAGCAGATTTATTTCTACATACGGGGGCCAAGTTTTCAAGGAACTAAATTTGTTTTATCTGGTCAGTGCAAGATACAACCCGGTCCCACAGCACAGCAGCTACCTGAGGTCACACTCAGGACAACCAAATCCTCCTGGCTCAAATCTATAGAGCACAGACAGTGCACAGACAAGCCTGGCACAGGAGAATGGACAGATCTGACTGACACATGCTCAGTCATGTGCCCGGGCGCTGCTCTGTACAGATGTCCTGCTAAAACCCGGAGGAAGTAAACAGGACGTACAGGAAGCAAGACTATCAGCAAATTCTGAAGTCACATGTGCAACGTATAGAAATCCTTATTGACACAATGATTATCTCTATCTTCACAGTAGGAGTAGACTATATGAGTAAGTGACAAACATATTGCTTCAAGCAGATGGAAGAGTCTTTTAATTTGTAAATAACAGATGTGTCCAAACACACAGAGGCACACCTATCTTTAGAGAGAGTGCTTTTAACTCTTACCTGCCCGCTGCTCTGCACATACAGCACCAGCGGCTCGGCTTTGGTGACGGCCACCCACATCTTAGTCCAGCTCTTTCCTTTCTCTTGCACCTGGAGGTGACCGCACAGTATGCAGTTCTCCGCTGTCAGAGATGTCTGCCTCTGCGGACACAACAATATACTGTAAATACAACCTCTTTTATATGTCATATCGTCACCTTCTTGAAAATAAATCATCAAATACTTTCTGATTTATTTGCGTTTCCTGAAAAATCTGTAAAAATGACTTGGTATTACAAGGGGCACAGTATACAATATGAGCAGCTATGTAAAAAAAGAAAAAAAACCACTTAATATTAGCTGAAAAAGTACTTTGAACTAGTTTGTACTTCAGAACTATCTGCATCATGTTTGAGGGTTTAGATCTGATGAGCAGCACAGATCTCCCACTGTGCACCGTTACGTAACAGCCTTTAACAAGGATGTAGGACACAGTGAGATTTGTCCGTGACCAGGTGTTCATGCTCCTGTTGCTCCTTATCTAACCCTGGTTTGGTTTAGAGCTCCCTCCTGTGGTACGTAACATCACTGCAGGTGTGTTTTCCACACTTGTTTAACTGTTGACACAGTGTAAGTGTGAAGTGGACTAAGATCATCAGTGAGTCTGTAGGATCATCGATTTAATTTAATAACAGTAGGTGATACTATGATCAGTTTTTCCCGTGTAACCAGATTAGACCGTGTCCGTGTAGTGTTGTGTACCGTCTGACATTTACAGACGCTGAACCAGACCGATGAGTCAGCAGAGACGGCTGGTCCTCCTTGAGCACAGATTATCTTATAAGTCCTCATAAGGGATCAGTTGATCTTTCAATGTGAATATGCGTTGACACATCACAGTCCATGTCTCTGTACAGTGTGTTTTAATATGTGTGTGTGATCCAAGACGTTCTCATGATCTTACATTAAATCATTACTGTGCTTCTTTCAGGCTGTGAAGCAGCAGTGCATTCTGGGTACTGTATTTCTCTGCTGGTACACTAGGAGACATGGATCCGTTTGGACTGGCATCAGTCACGACAGAAAAGTAAACTACTGTGCACTTGCTAGACAGTCTTTCTTAGTATGTGTGTGTTCTTGTTTTTGTTTTGTCTCTAAGTGTGAGTCTCACCTCGGGCGCAGCTTTTCGTTTCTGTTCACTAACGCCCAGATTCTCCAGGCTAAGGCTGGCTTCAAAGCACTCCGGGCACACTCGACTCGTTTTGTTGTCCAAGGTCTTTGAACACTTTGCACAGATGGCCTGCAGAAGGACACACGGAGACTGAGAGAGAGAGAGAGAGAGAGAGAGAGAGAGAGAGAGAGAGAGAGTTGAAATACCACACGGTTGATGGTTAACTATCCGAAAGATTTTCCCACTCGTTCTCTTTCTCCTCTCAGATTTCCCTTCTAACATCTGCACTCACCGCTCCGCAGGCTTTGCAGTGGTGTTTGCGTTTGGTGAAATTGAAGCTTTCATTGCAACCTTTACACGTTTGCTTTTCTTTCTCCTTTTTCTTGGAACTCTTCTGTATAAAAGAGATAAAAAAAAACATGTAGTCATATGTCAAAGTCCTCAGCTACTTGAGAAACCAATAGGGATGTCTGAAGGCTTTGTTCCTTTTGTTTGCTTTGCCCATCTTCTCCTTAATACTGTATGAGCACCCAGACAAATGGACAGGCTCTCTGGAAGGCATCGAAAATAGAACTCAACTGACATCTCATATGATACAGTATGTAGGAGTCAAGTCCACCAGACGGGTCGTATTATACAAACATGTGGAC
Organism: Apogon talboti; assembly: GCA_037367365.1. Lineage (NCBI taxonomy): Eukaryota > Metazoa > Chordata > Actinopteri > Kurtiformes > Apogonidae > Apogon > Apogon talboti. Next base: position 12,808,079 of record JAPQRQ010000026.1, on the reverse strand, counting down.
ACGCGTTGGAAAAGTTGGGCTTCAAATGGTTTACTTTTAGCTTTTTATCATTTTAGAAAAGGTTTGTGTTATAGATAATAAGACTGATGGGTGATTGTAAAACTTCCTAATTATCAACAACACAAGCAAGGGGTCTTTTTCTTTAAAAAAGAAAAATACAAAGAATTTTATTTTTAGAATTTTTCTTTAAACACAGATTTTCCACATACATACTAAATGTTTTATTAGTGAAGTTAAAGTTAAAACTGATGTCCTGCAGTGACAACAGCTCGTTGCGTAGCTAAAGAACCCCTCCAAGTGAGTTAAAAAGACAAACCAGTGTTTACAGGGTCAGTAGTATTTTTAATATCTGAATTTCACACTGTCTTTGTATGTGATATTCAAATAAACACCATCTCATATTTTTTCTAATCAGTTTTATAAACCAAAATGGTGCAATACTGAACACTTGACCTCAGTGACTTATATTCTTCTGCCACAGTGAACCACAAGCACGCCACACTGAACAAAATATTTTCCCGTATAAAAATATCTTACCCTTTCGTGCAGTCTTTCGCCATCTGAGTCGATGGATGTGTTACACCAGGGACCCTGAGGGGAGGAATAAACACACTGAGCACCGGCCACTTCCTCCTGCACTTAGTTACATCCACCACTAGATGGCAGTCTACACCAGCTGAATCTGCTCTTCAGGCTTCTGTCAAGTTACTTTTGGCCAGAGTCCATCTCCAGCCAGCTCAAAGTGGGTCAGAGCAGATCCATAAGAGTTTTGTATACACTTTGACTTGGGCTTTCCCTATTAGGTCATGAGAGAGTTCTGGGAGAAGAGACTCGCAGACGCTACGTGTGCAGCTATCAGCAACGGAAAGAAAGAGCTTCTTTATACGTATGATTGTACCACATCCATAGATGGGGAGTTGTTTGGGGCAGACAATGACCACACTATGATGGACTGCACTGCCTACTGGTGATTAATTATGCGGGATGACCCACTAATTGAGTGATCAGTGAAGTGACTGATAATGGGGGTGAGTGACTAACCGGTGAGTCAGGCAGGTGGTCGTCTTCTCTGGAGAAAGAGCTGTTGAACGCTTTATTGAAGGTTTCACTGTTTTGCTTGTGCCGCTCAATGGTGGCCAGGATCACCTGAAAGTCAGAAGAGGGAATGGAAACAGTGAGGTAATCCATTATCATTATCATAAGACAAAAAAAAACCAAAAAAACTATATGGACAAAAGTATTGGGACATGTTGAATTCAGGTGTTTCTTTTCCAACAGGGGTCTGGGATACAAAACAATAAAGACAAATATCATAATATAGTTTTATATTGTGATAAATCATTGCAATGCATTGGTTAGTTTTGTTTAAATTCTTATCTTTGCTTCAAAAATGCCTAAGAGATGGTTTTTAGTTAATTTCTCTCAACACTGATATTTTTTTTTTTAATCCATGACTATGATTTTAAGTGTTCTATCTCTAAATTTGTAAAATATTTTTCGTGCTATGACTGTAAATAATAATTTCTTACTTTCTTCACATCTCATTTAGGGAGAAAAATTTCCCATTACATCATTACAAGGAAATATTGATGTTTATAAAATATATAGACAAAAATATTGGGACACATCATGGCTACAGCTCGTAATATGTCCTGTTCATGATGATTTGACACTTAACGTCATTATTTCTTTAAAGTTTAATGGGAGATTTTTCTTACTAAGTGAGATGTAAAGAAAGAAGAAAATTATTATTTATAATCAGAGCACAAAAAATATTTCAATATTTTATAATATAATATAATAATATAATATTCAAATTTAGAGGGAGAACATATAAAATCATCAGTCATGGATAAAAAATGAAAAACAAAATCTCTGAGGTATTTTGGAACCATAGATAACAATTTAAACAACAAAACTTACCAATGCAATGCAATTCTATTTATATTATATAAATATAATGATAATATATAATAGTAATAATAATAATAATAATAATATGAAACATTTGTCATTATTGTCCATATAGTGTACGTTACAGTCTAGATTTGATAACTATCCTTTGATATAGAAACTTAGAATTTATGTTTTGCTGCACATAAAGAATCTAGTAATTAACTCAAGAGGATTAGATTGTCCAAAATGAAAAGAAAATGATAAAGTGAGCCTCTGCGTTCACTGTTTGAGCAGGAACAAGGACATCATCCATGGCGTACTGTCTACGCTGACATCAAAGCTCCAGTGTCCACAGACCTGCCTCTCCAGTGATGCACAAAAACCTTTCCTAAATCTTTTGATTTCTCTTCCTGTCAGCTTGTTACATGCTGCCTCTATTCATTTATGCACCTCTCTCGTGCATACAAACGCCCACCTACCTTTCCGGGCAGTGAAATATTTTAATCAGCTTTACTCTGCTGTAATGGGCTAAATGTGCAATAATGAGGCGCTTGGTTAGAGAATATTATTCCCAAACACACTGAATGAGTGTGGGAAGGAAATCTGTAAATCCAGTTTTTAATAAGCAGTGCTATGAAAAGGCACAAGACCAAAAATGCTGCATGAGTGCGCATGTCAGACAGCGACAGTGTGTACATATGTGTGTGGGTGTACGACATGTTTGGGAGCATGTGTGTGATCCTTGCCTGAATCCAATCTTCCTTCTCTTCAGCTGTCCTGCAAAGCAAATAAAAGATGGTGGGGGTTATTTAATCTACACCCAATCGCAATAACATAATTGAACTACTCATATCATCAATAAAACAGTGGAATCACATTATCAGCCAACAGTGGAATTGCAATGAACTTATTTATATTTCATTAGAGGAATGGTGGATGGTTCAGTGTCTGTACCTGGCTTGCAGCTCCAGTGAACGCTGCTTGCCAATGATGGCAAACGTGTGAGGAAGATTCTGTTTCACATTTTCCTGCACCTGTAATCAGCAAATAAAGGGAAAGTCAATTGGAGCTAAAGCAAAAAAAATAAATAAATAAAAGAAGAATAAAAAATATGCAATAGGATCAAAAGCATAACTGTACCTCCATGCCAGCGATGTCAATTCTCTCCCTGACGCTGAACTTCTGTCCCATCAGTCTGAGTTTAGGCACACAGTATAGCACCATATTGTTGAACTAGATCAGAGATAAAAAATGGAAATGAATGATGTATGAACAGTGCAGACAGTAATGCAGTAATACTAGAGGAGAAGGTTATACTTCAACAATCAGACGCTCATTAGAGTGTGGGAGCTAAAGTCTGCTGTTCCAAATGAGAAGGATCTATTTCAATTAAAACAGGGTTCCTACAGGTTTCTACAAGTTAAATTTAAGACATTATAAGACCTTTTTAAGACTACTTAGAACAGAATTTAATGCCCATTTCATACTGGCCATACTGGAAAAAATGTACAACTCCTAGAATTTAGGAAAATGTATTTATTTAATCCAGCGCCTTGATTATAGCACCATATTGTTGAACTAGATCAGAGATAAAAAAAATGGAAATTATGAACAGCGCAGACAGTAATGCAGTAATACTAGAGGAGGGGGTTATACTTCAACAATCAGACGCTCATTAGAGCGTGGGAGCTAAAGTCTGCTGTCAAAAATGAGAAGGATCTACTTCATTAAAACAGGGTTCCTACAGGTTTCTACAAGTTAAATTTAAGACTTTTTAAGACTACTCAGAACAGAATTTAATGCCCATTTCATACTGGCCATACTGGAAAAAATTCACAACTCCTATAATTTAGGAAAATGTATTTATTTAATCCAGCGCCTTGATTCCCATCGTTCCGAGCTGAATTGATTTCTTGCACAAGGTACGGCGAACTTCAAACATGTTCCATTCCACTCAAGTCAACCAGGTCCAGAATGATCTTTTCTCCAACCAAGCATTATTAAATTTGCACCTCCTCAGGCTTACTTTTCACTTGTGAGTCAGCTTCCTCGGGCAACGCACACCTGACTAACAGCTGCAGGCTGAATAATCTGTGATCATTTCTCACCATGAGCTGCAAAGTTGGCGCTAATTGGTTCCTAATTTCAATATAAATTGTCGGGTTGGAACAAGTGGAACTGAGGAAACTAACGTTACTTTCTTTGCAGCTTGGACATTTAACAGACACATTTAACCTCCTAAGACCCAGAAAAGCCACAGGTTTTTGAGTTTTGGCTTTTTTTAATTAAATAATTGCTTATATTGGAAACATCATAATGCAACAGTTTTTTCAGATGCATTCTTAAAAATTTTTATGGAATGTCATTTGCGGTGGACAGTTTTTTGTGTTTTTTTTGTATAAAGCTGTGAATTTCTTGTCACATGGACAGTGGGTCCTAGGAGGTTAAACACAACACAGCCAACAAGTTCACGGCAACATAACTTAAGACCTAGCATATCAAAATGAATAGCTTTTAAAGACTTTTTTAAAGGTATTAAACGCAGATTTGTAAATTCAAGACTTTTAAGGCTTTTTAAGACCCTGCGGAAACCCTGTAAAAAGTACAACTTTAATGTTTTGTCCTCGTCTGATATTTCTGCAACAGTTCAGTCGTCTCACCAAGTAGAGGTATCGATCTTGTGCTGTTCCATTTTTGGCTGACATCTTCTTGATATGTCCTTCTTTGATGAGCTCATTGGCTGGGTTAACTATGTCTTCCTCCCCCCCAAGTCGTTCATAAACCTCCAGCAGTTTGTGCATCTTCTCCTGCAAACACACAGCAAGAAAAGGATGAACAAAAGCACAACAATAAAAGAAAACACAGGCGCCTCCACTAGATGGAGTTATCAGCTATCAGCAAAGACCCAGAGGAAGGAGGTAGAAGGAATGGTAAGGAGGTGAGCAGGTATTTTATTTCAGTTTTAGTTCAAGAATACATTTGTCTGCTTCAGACGCTTAAAGGACATTAGATATAGACGTTGCATGGCCAGACAGAGGAAGAAATTAAAAAAGGATGAGTGTCAGAGGCAGTCAGGCTTCCGCAAGCTGTGAAACATAAGGCAGGAAACAGCAACTTCCTGTCTGCGCTGCTTCGACTTGTTCACTCCCTCAGACTCATGGTGACTGACAGCATGGTGTCAGATTGGGCAACGCTCACCCACTGGCTTTTATCAAGCTCAATAAGACAGGAGAAAGCGTCAAAGAAAAACTAGAATTTCCTGTCTTCATTAGAAGCCATTACTACAGAGGAGTATAGTGTTGAACAATGGACACTACTATATTTCTACATGCTTGATTGAAGTTGACCTTTGACCTTTTGGGTATAAAATGCCACCATTTCATTCATTACAGGACAGAGTAGCATGTGGATTCTGGATTTATGGGTAAAAACTTGTTTCATTACCTTTAAGCACCAAATATTATTCAATGTTTGTTCCAAATGTGAAGAAATTCCCTCAAGCTGTTCTTATATTCTGATAATGTTCATGTAAATGTGACGTATGGACAGATGGGTTCAGTTAAATACAGTGTTACCTACCATTTTCCTGATGGCTGCATTTGAGTGATTCGCTGCTGTAGAGATGAGCTCCAGTGCCTCTGAAACACACAAACACAAACATTAACACGCGTTCATCACTGGAAAGCAACTGAACACATACTTTCTTCACATCGACTGCAATTTATGCACTAGCCTTATTCTCAGCCAGTACAGAGAGTCTAAGTATTAATGCCTGTGAGCACCTGAGTCATCTGTCTCAATCATGCCCTACTTAGAACAGAGGTGACACACAGCTGGGAGAAATGAGGCCAGAACCACTGCGACAAACTTCTACTGCAGGGAGTGAGAAAGAACCTTCACTGAACTGAAAACACCGAGAGATGAAGAAGATAATGTGCAGGTAAACATCACGAATATCAGAATATGGAGAATTATGTTGAATGACTACACTGTCATCTCAGTTGTTTGAATATGTCGTAATTATTTTGGATCATCACTTCCATTCACCTGTATTAAAACTACTGGATGAAAAGGAGTTTTTACACTGTTTAAGTCTTGAATTGTGCTCTTTCAATAAGATCTTCTCATGTGCTGCTGTCATTTCAAGTCACATTTGGTACGTGACATTATCTAGAATTTCCTCAAATACTGTACACTGTTGCCCCCAAAGTTGGAATAATGTTGTTTTCAGACACATTCCTCTTTTTCTTCCTGCTTATAAGCATCAGTAATCGCCTTTAACCAGGTGCTATATAACACACTGAGTCCCAGTTACACCATATTTATGAAGAATAAATCACATTGTCACAATTATTTCATGAGAAAAGGTAGAGATATTTTATTCCAACTTTATTTCCAACAGTGTATTTTCAGTAATAGGCTTTGCATATTTAATTTATTATTAGTTTTTGTTTGTGACGCCAAAAAGGAAAACAGATATGACTTTCACTTATGTGTTCCAGGGTTCAATTGCAACAAATGCCTCTTCTTATTCTTCATTTAGGTGTCCTGTGTATGCATAATTAAACTAATGTTAGGCTTGTGTTATACAACTGGTATAAAATGAATAGAAAGCGACAAATCATTAATCATAATTGTATGTATTACAATTAATCATCAGCGAAAAATTTCATTATCGTGGCAGCTTTACTTTTAACGGAACTGCTTAACATCCTGCCATTATCATTAGAGGAGAATAAATGAACAAATTACACCAAGTAGGTCATTACCAAGAGGTAAATGCTCGTCTTCAAACAATACAAAAAGCTTTAGGAAGCTAAATTAATTAAAGGAAATCGAAGTTAGTGGTAGTGTTCATTAATATCTATGTATTTATAAAACTATATGTACAAAAAGTCATGTACTATAGTAAAAGCCTTATTTATAGATTCCCAAACAGGTAGAGATAAGTGGTGTGAAATGTCTTCCTCTGCAGTAATAGTGTTTAAACTAATATTGTTCTTATGTCACCTGGTCAAAAAAGTTCTGTTCATAGTTTGAAATGTGGCCAACGCTGCGTTAAACTAATTCTGATGGTGTGAGACGGCTCATATTCTGAATTCAGAGTTTGGTTTCATCCCATCGCTCCACATGTTCTTCTTTTTTACTCCTTCCTCTGAGCAGTCTCAGTCTGTAACTCAGCAGAAGCATAAATGTTTTTGTAAATCCAAACATTTTTAGCACAAATGGAAATGTATCTGCGTCACTGCTGCCTTCCAGAGGCTAGATCTGGGAGCCAATATATCTCAGGGCATTTTTATCTTCATACTTTTAACTCTTTTCTCCTAGTAAATAATCTGTAAGGCTGGACTATTTAGTCTTTATACAAACTTTATATCAGGGGTGTCAAACATACGGTCCGTGGACCAAAACTGGCCCGCCACAGATTCCAATCTGGCCCATGGGATGAATTTACAAAGTGCAAAATTTACATTGAAAACAGCAACAGTCAATGTTGTTAAACTCATTTTTGCCTAATTTGATCACAAATGGCTCAGACCAGTAAAATAATAGCAGAATAACTTAGAAATAATGACAACTCCAAAGTCCATACCTACATTTGACCAATATCTGCCTGTTACTAAATGTGTTGTGCTTTTGTAGATCTACTGTCATCTGTAATGTACATATATAAATGACACATTGAGGCATAATATTAGACTTATTTTTCTTTAAAATTTCAGGTTATTTATTATTTTTTGTGAAAGGAATGTTTGTAAACTAATTAAACAATTTTTTTCTAAATTTGTTTAATTAGTTTTTCAAATTTTTCACATTTTTTTTAAAATTATCAATATTGATGGGCTATTTTTCTCTGTTCCACCCACTTCATAGAGAAAACAAATAGACAAGTAGAAGTATGAGTCTAAAAATGTGCATTGTACTGACTCAAAAGCACTAATATACCTGCCACATGGGACAGTATCTACCACTCATAGACAAGACTACAGAATGAATTACATATCTGACACGTACGCAGGTGATGAAGACGAGATAAACAGGACAGGAAACTGCAACTCGAGTGTTCTTATGAACTTGCTTTCTCATAAACAGTATGGTCATAAAACTGTTCATATCTCACTCTCTGCGTCTTTTCGGTCCAGAGCGTCATCGGGCAGTTTTTTCAGGTAGTCTTTGAGCAACAGTTCATATCTAGGAATCCTCTGGACCGGCTCCAGCATGTGGTGCTGCAACGTCAGGTTCCCACACACATCCTGTTTCTGTTGGGTCGCACAAAATCACAAATATTTGAGCTGATTAAAATGCAGCTGTTGTGAAGAGCAGAACAGAGACATAAAAACACAGGGAAAAGCTCTGAGATGAGTCACTGAATATTATACAGTTAAACCTAAGTTTCATAAAGTTTAACATTTTTTTTTCACACTTATAGAAACCTAGAACTAATATGTTCTTTTCTCTACATCTAACCTTTCCTAATTTATTTATAAATATAAATTTTTTTATCTTCTGAATTTTTCAGTGAAAATCAGGTGTTTTCCTTCATTTAATTTACTGACCATGTAAATCTACTGAACAAATGCATAGGTTATTGTATCAGAACAGAGAAAAGTGAAGCATAAGTGACTTTTTCAACAAAATACATCAGTAACTGAATGCAAAAACAAGCGTCTACAGACAAACTACATGAATGAAACTATGTTGGCGGCAGATGATGGTGTTTCTACATTGACTATGGAACTTATGAACATCCAAATGGTCATATCTGATGCTGAAACTGCATTTTAACTGAATTATTTACATGTACTGGTAGGATTAGTGGCTTAAAAGTTAATAAACATTTTAGATCAGTCGATGCTTTTGGTCACTGGCAGCTGGTTCGGTCTTTGAGGGTTAAACAACTAACTCTGTTTTTCTTTCTAGTATTAAACACACACACAGACACACACCTGTATATTCTGTACGACACTCTTGAACTGTGACGACCGCTGTGTCCAGGTGTTGACCAAGTCCATGGCTCGGTCAAAGTTTTTCACATATTCCCCATACATCTTCATGAACGGAGCCAGTTTTTGGAGGATGTCTCCGATACGAGGGTTGGTGTCCCTATGGCAACGGAAGAGGAGAAACAACAGCACAGTGAGGTTTGTTGGTTGGATTTCAGTAACTAAACCATGGATGAAGATTTTAAAGCTTTCAAATATTATACAACATTGAGAACCGATGCTATTTTCATGAGTAAAAGACAAAGGCGTGAAAAATAAACTAATTATTTGAGGAGTTCAATATT
>JAPQRQ010000026.1:12784970-12798795 GCA_037367365.1 Apogon talboti | reverse complement strand
TTGAGAACCGATGCTATTTTCATGAGTAAAAGACAAAGGCGTGAAAAATAAACTAATTATTTGAGGAGTTCAATATTAGTTTTCCTTAATAACCTGCTGAAAAGTCACTCTCTGCACTTCTCAGACTCGCTGTGTGAATGTCGCTTGATTGCAAAACCTTTCATTTAGAGCCAGAAAATTTTAATGAGTTCCACAAAATAATGTGAGGGGAACTATTATGTGACAGGTGATTTCCCTAAACACAGCTCTCTAGAGGAGTCATTATCTACCAGGGGTGGCTGATGCTGGCACCACAACACACACTAGAGGTAAATTTCCTGCTTACTGTGAAAAACTACTGAAAATGCCCTCATTCTGCAACTCTGACACACAAACAAACAAGTTAGCAATCTGACGCCGCTGGAAAACCCGACAACGCTGTCTTAAGTTATACGCACAACACCAATAACACTGTAAATGACCGCAGACGCTGGTATTCCTCACCATTCTCCAGTAATGCGAGTTTTCAGCTCAGGGAGCAGAAACTTGTCATGGAAGCAGTAGATGGAGGAGATGTTGGAGAAGATCCCTGTAATGACATCCTGAGGGATTCCAGCCTCTGTCAGCTTAGTGCAAAATACCTGCAGGGAAAACGTGCACAAAAAATTCAGCCAAAACTCACGCAACTGCTTCCAAAACCTCCAAATGTGGCACCTATTCAAGAAGCATGGGTGTAAACATGGGAGTAAATATTTTCCTCCTTTGACAGTAAGTGTTTGCGTTCAGATATGGGACAAACTTATGTGTGTGTCACTGTGTGAGGCTCTTGTACCATGAAAACACTCATAAAGTAAAGCAGGTCACACCTTCACACAGTGTGTTATGTCTGAGCAACCAAGGACATTCGATTTGACATAAAGAAGAGAAAGTCGAAAAATTTTTGGCATTTTTGCTTCAGTGTTTAAAACAGGGATGTCAAACTCGTTTTAGTTCAGGGGACACACACAGCAAAATTAGACCTGTAAAATAATAGAACGGAAACCTATAAATAATGACACATCCAAATTGTTCTCTTTTTTTGGGGCAAAAAAGTTAAATTACATTATGAAAATGTTTATATTTACAAACTATCCCTTCACAAAAAAAAAAAAAGAACCTAATAAACCATGTAAACCTGAAATTTGTTAAGAACAGTATTACGTCTCAGCTTATCATTTATACATGTGCATTACAACACACAGATCACAGTGGGTCTACAAAGGCACAGAACATTAAATAATTAAAATACATTTTCTTACAAAATTTCAGGTTTTCGTCCACATTTTTTGTGAAAGGACTGTTTTTAAACGTAAACATTTTCATCAAGTAAGGTGACTTTTTTGCACTAAAACACAAATTTTGGATTTGGCATTATTTCTAGGTTTATATGCTATTGTTTGACTGGTTCCGGCCCACTGGAGATCAAATCCGGCTCTATCTGTCTGTATATGTATAACAAATATCAACAAATCTGTCAAAAACACACACAAAATACAACAATTAAGTGATTCTTCAACCTCACATCACATATATAGTGTATGACACAGTGGAGCATATTCCTCTGTACATTTACTCATTACAGTTTCAGTTAATATATAATATACTGTCCTACAGCCCCAGTGATTCATTTTTGTTTTTTAACACATTAATATCAGGCATGAAGCTGTAATCTACTTTAACCCCAGTGATAAACTTCACTTTCGTAACCATTTTCTTTCATCCCAGTCACAACAATGGATGAGCACTAGTGTTTCCATGGAAACTCGTGTCGTATGTGAAACCTGTGCGACAAAAACAGGAAGCTAAACCGTGAGGCCGTCTGCCCTCTGTAGCAAACACAGCAAAGCTGTTTGTGATAGGGCAGCTGTACAGCTCCTCTACCACATGAACCAAATAAAGAGGAAGAGGATTCAACCACATGGAGTACACACGCAACACACACATACACGAACTAACACTAATGGAACAAATATATTCACCGCTTTAATGAGCTTTTAAAGAAAAAAAAAAAAAAAAACAAGAAACTGACGTTACTTTTTTTCTGCCACGATGAGCTACTTTAGGGAAATAAAAGAAATGAAGTTACATTTTGTCAATGTTTGAGTCACTCCTTAAATTTTATCAGTCATAGTCATTTTAACAGGACCATATCAGGATATTTACCACAGCTGTGGGCATAGGTGTAGATTTCAGGGGATGGAGGCTTTGATGACTTAAAAACAGCTATTATGTTAATCCCAGACACAGCATTTCATCTGACAGGCGTCTTTTTATAGCCAAAATAATCACATCAAACCTTTTGGGTCAAATGTAAAGAGTCAAAAGGGAAAAAGAGGAAGATGTTGGTGATTAAGACAGACTCAAAACCAAGTAAGTTGTCAACCACAAGGTAGAGTTTTTCACTTAGCTTTTAAAGGTGTTGTTTGCTGTCTAATCTTAAGATAATGTCGTCTACCTGTAAAGTTGGAGTTCAGTAATATGGCTGAGACGTACACGATGCCCAAAAACCATCATCCTCAAAACACAAACATGTATATGATGTATTTTGAATGTGAAAAATATTTAAAACCTGATCTGAAATCCCAGTGAAACACATATTCAGTGTTTAAATCTACTGATATATGTATTAATTATGTGCCTTACTGCATTTTTCACAGAATTTTGTGATTTCCAAAACATTTGTACCTTAAACTGAAGCAAAAAATGCCCAAATTGGTGCATAGAAATCCAATATAATGTTGGAAAAGAAGTGCTTAAAGTGCCTCCCCAAATGTTTACGTTAATAATATTACATCAAATCTGCAGTAAGTCATAAATGCGAAGTTGTTAAGATATAATAAGAGCTGATGGAATCCTAAAATAGGGTTTAGGCAATTCAGTATTTGTGTATGTTGGAAAAAAAAAAGCTCCATATAAAAAGCTGAATCTGGGCACTATTATTAAACTAGACCAGTTTATAAAGCGCTTTCTACATCATCTTTAATCCACAGGATTTATAAACTTGTACTTTTCGAGCCCTGTGAGGACAAGTCAGGCAAACACATATCCTTTATAGCCATGCACAGTGCACGCTGTGGTGACAAAGCTGTTTTTATGCCGCACATGTATAAATATAAACACATGCACAAACCCCCTACACTCACAAACACACTGTCGGCCTCTCACATGATCGTGCTTACACTGCTCTGAGTAATCCAGTCAACAGAGGAAGGGTTGTTGTGGACCACAGTGCCACTTTTAATCCAGCTCAGCCCTGATCTCAATCACTAAAACCACTGGCACACTTAGCAGATTGAAATTTGGACCTGGTCGTCGCACCCGGCGAACCGCCGGCGAGATGAAACGGTGCACGGGGGGGGGGGGCGCCTAGTTACCTGGTCGAGGAGGTTCAGTCGTTTGACGTAGGCCTCTTCAGTGTGGAGGAGCTCTTTGGCGATGTTCAGGAGCTTCTGAGCCTCTGAGCACTGAAAGAGACAAACACAGGATTATTTACACTGAGGCTTTTTAACAGAATGACACACACTTCCTTATAAAAGTGCAACATGGCTTCTAAAATTCAGAGATCAGACCCCAGTTTTAGATTTTATGATGAATATCCTTCGAATGGACAGACACGATGGGTTTAAGAGCCACAGACACCATACTTCAGACATACAACAGAAGAAACAACTAACTTCTGCACTGAAAACTATTTAACACTTTATTACAAAGGTTTTCACTGTTGTCATATCTGTTGTTGTTTGTGATTCATATTACTGTACTAGAGTGTCAAAGTGTTCTTTTCATACATTGTGGTGGATTTCTATGCATCAGTTTGTGCATTCTTTGTTTCAGTTAATGGTGGGTTAGTTAAAAATGCAGTAAGGCTCATAATAGATACATATATTACTTTAAAACTCTATATTTTAAAGCATCTCCTCACCTTCCATTCCTGTTACTGTATTTGCACTGTCACTATTGTAAATAGGTTTGGATTTATATCTCCACAGAGCGTCTATTTTATCTTTTATACTACATTATCTATTATTATTGTATTTTGTATTATTATGGTTATTTGTATTATTTCAGCATTTCAATTCTCTGTATGTCCTGTGTATGTAAAAGTAAATATAACTGGTTCTGATTCGGGTAAAAGTCAGTTAAACTGGATTTTACTCCTTGCTTTTATGCAGGCTAGGATTATGTATTTCTGTCAACCACTATGCATTTTTTTTTTTTTTTTACTTTTATGGATTTTATCATTAATGGTGAAGTACTTTGGAACTACTACAATGAAAATTGCTATACTTAGTAAACTTCCTACTCAAGTATCTGTAATAGATAATCAGTATTACCTGAGTCAGTATTAAGTGGATCAGTCTTTTACACAGACATTTTTACATATGTAAATTCTAAAATTGTGGCCTGTTTTGTTTGTGGCTGAGGCGTGTCTTAGCTGCATTTGCAGCAAACTGAAGTGACTTTCACAAACCTCAATTTTAGTCACTGGTTTAGTTCAGCAGTATCTAACTGTTACGACCGGTTATTTCCTGATGTCGTCAAACTAATGTGCTCTTTTCAAGCTTGAAAGAACATAACAAATTCTATGACATGATGTTGACACTGAACAACAAATATATTTCGTCTATTGGGACAGTGTGGGTTCCACAACAGTGGTCTGCCTCACACAGAATCAGCTGCTGTAATGTCTGTAGGAACAGCAGAGATGACCACAGAGTAAACGCTGTTTTAAAAGTGCATGATTAACAGCTCAACTTATTTTACTGTCTGCAGAGAAGATGGCACTCAACATCAGCAAAACCTTTCACTCTCTTGCAGCACTCATCACAGAAAAACCCACATCCTCTGTGACAAGATTGTCATGACATGGCCATCAAAATGTCAGCTGCAGTGTCAGAGACATTCATGCACACACACACAGAACAAAAAAACATGCACACGCACAGAAAGTAACACACCCTTCCTCTGCACAGCGGGTTTGGGATCAGGAAGCGCTGGACAGTTATGATACCTCTGCCCCAAACACTGCGGGTGTGGGGAGAGAGCAGAGGCCGGCCGATAGTGGATTCATGTGACATTAGAGTGAGTTTTGGGTGTGTGTGACTGATGAAAAGGACTTCTGCTGTGAAGAATCATTCCAGTGGTGTGATGATTTCCATGAGTGCTGCTACATTAAAAATCTATATGGTGTTGATTAATTACTTTACTTGATTCATTACTTTATACTTTACTTTATAGCATTACTTTTTCAGAAGTCAGTATAATACTACTACCACTACTACTACTAATAATAATAATAATTATTATTATTATTATTATTATTATACTAATATTAAGAATAATAACAAGAAGAAGAAGAAGAACTATTGATCTTAACATATAAGTAAAACCCAATTCCAAAATGTTTAAAACTATGCTGATTCTCTCTTTACACCCAATGCCTTCATTAACAGACTGCAAAATCGATGACATCAGTTAAACTGTCCATCCAACTGTTTAAGTGTTCTTTGTTTTAGTACTTTTCCAGCCTTTTATTGCTTCCCTCGTGAATTTTTGGAGATGCGTTGTTGCCATCAAATAAAACATCACCTAACACTTTCTTCAAATGGTGTATTTTCTAAGTTTAAACACTTGATGACATGTTTTCTATGATCTGTTATGAATAAGATATGGATTTATGAACCCGCATTATATGCAAAATTACCTTTTTTGCCTTAAAATGGGAAACTTACTGAGTTTAAATATTTCATATCTTTTCATGTTCTGTTGTAAATATATAAATATGTATTTATGAGAACCACTAATCATTGCTTCCTGTTTTTATTTATATTTACACAGCATCTCATGCAACATAAATTAATATGGAGCAATGAAACATCAACCTTGAAATGAATCAATATATCTTCTGGAACTGAACATGAAACTAACTGTAAAAAACATCTAGATTGTGTGATTTTTTATTTTTTTGGGTTGCTATTTTAAGTAATTCCAGTTAAGAAACCTTGCTAGAGCTATTTGCAGATATCCGTGTCCTGCTGAAAAGATGTCCTGTTGTTGCTGATTAATTTTCCAATTTCCTTTAGTATATTTATGGACTTTCTCTAGTCAGGAACTGTAGAAAATACTGTATTACCAGCATGTTTATAGGTCACCAGGAAGAGTGTATGTACTGTTTTGTGATATGAGTATTGTTTACAATCAATAGCCAAACTGAAGGACAAGATAAAGCTGAAACTTTAGATCAGCTGTGTTCAGATTTGCCTCTGGACTCGTCCTTACCCATGCTCCTGTTACTGCTTTTGGGCAGACACTCATCCTTTTATGTAACAGCAGAGCAGCTTTTAGATAAACCTGAGTCAATTGTGACCGGCAAACTGCGGCGGTAACGGCGTATAACGTTTCATGCTGAGGTATTCTTTGAAACTGTTCATCCAGGCTGAGATAATAATAGACACAGGCTACTTTTTCCACTACATGAAAGGTAGTCTGACTGGCTCTGATGAGGCTTTTAAACTTGCAGGATGTTCTCATTTTAAACATGCCATAAAAATTCCTGAAAATTAAGAGGTAGGCGGAGGTGGAATGAGATATCTGATGACCACCTCTGATGTTTGGAGTTTAGATTATGGTCTTTTATTTTAATGACTTGATGAGGCTTAAACATGCGAGGTACTCACTTTGTGTGCCTCTGAGTGTGTATCTGTCAGATACACACCCTGTGTGTCTGTCAAAGAGTGAATCTCTCCACTGCTCCCCTCATCCAAGTCACTGTCCTCATCTTGAGTTGAGTCTCGCTTGTTGCCCAGGGTAACGCAGCAGGACACACTTTCCGTTTCCGTGACGCTGTCATAATGGTCCTCCTCATCGATGGCGTCCTCATTAGGGAACACCTCCCCTTCGGCGGCGCACGACGGGCTGTCGATGCCACTGTCCCGGTTAGGGATCTTTCCGTTCTGCTCCGAGGTGTCCGGATTGTCCAGGAGCTCGTGGGAGGAGCCGTCCTCCCGCTCCACATCGTCAAGGCAACCAACACTGTGTGCGATGTTGACCTCCGCGTCCAGCGGAGCGTCGTCCGAGCCGCTGATGTGCACAGAGGCCAGACGGGACAGTTCAGGCACCTCGTCAGTCCGATCAGATGTGCCGAGTGCAAGTTTGTCCACAGGGGAGGAGTCTCCTGCTACCTTTACCGTGGCGTCCTGGCTGCAGGAGGAAGTGATGTCATTCACAGTGTCCATCCTCAGACACAGGTGCAGCTGGGACCGTGGGAGCACCCCCAGGATGGGAACCCTGGTAAAGACAAACACACACCTGATTTTAACCGTTTAACATCCACAAGGTCACTGGTGACTCTTAAGGGTTTAGGGTTACATTTGAGCCACATGTAAGCTAATTAAAGTTTAGATTTAGGTTGTGTTTTAACCAGATGTTAAAATTTTTATCTTTAAAATGAAGTGTACTTTATGCAATTTGGCCTTGTCATATATTTGCATGTAACAGAAAGTTCCATGAAAACAGTGGAAATAGAGCAATATGAAATCTTTCGGATGTCGCCAAAATGTTTTCAAATAAGTCAGTTGCAACTATTAAACGCTGTAAAACATGATTAATCTGTCATGCAGGCCAAGTGTAAATCTTTGTTACTAAGGCTACGTTCGGACAGCAGGTCTTAATGCACAATTCGGATTTTTTTGTGCGCTCGTTCATATTACACATTAAATGCGACTTCCATCAGTTTTGCGTATGAACTGAATGCGACCCTGAAGTGACCCGCATGCGCAAAAGAGGTCCTGACGTAGTACGTGACCATACAGGTACGTACTGTGTTTACGGCGGTAAATATGTTTTTCCCACCACTCCTCCTCCTCCTGGGACGCAGAATTGTGACATTCGCCACATTTCAATGACGTAAAGGTCGGATAAATGCGACGTGGCCGTTCAGACTGAGGTCGCATTGCAAAATATCCAATAAGTATCGGATTTAGGACCACATATGAAAGTGGCCTGGGTCGGATTGGAAAAAAAATCGGATTTGTGCTGTTCAAAGTGTCTTCAACAGATTGGACAGAGGTCACATTTGGGCCACACTGGCCTGCAGTCTGAACGCAGCCTAAGTCAACAAGTCACTTACTTTAAAAATACATAATTTCAAAGCAAGATGTATCACGGCTCCATGTTTATGAATTTTATCTGATAAATATTGCTTCGTAAGCGGTCCTTAGCTTAGTATCTGCCGCATTACACAATACTGTATAGAAAAAGTGCATTATTTTTGGAAGTTTTCTTAGATTTCACCCTTTAACAGCAAAACACCCAAACCAGATATGAAACAGGAAATTCTTTGGAAACATCAAGCTCCTCTGCTCACATGCAGACGCACACCTGAGCATTATATAACACACTATGAACCCAATGACCCATACTGAAGCCTTACCTTGAGTTTTCAAACCTCTCGATGAGCAGCCCCACCTTCTGGGCCTCTCTCTGTGGCTCTGCTCCCAGGACAGGAGGGGTTAAAACAGGCTTTGGTTTAGGAGGAGGAGGTGGCGCTGGCAGGGGTCTAGAAGGTGCCGGGGGGATCCTTTTAGGTTTCTTGTCTTGCCCGAGAGCCAGCAGATGTGCAGGTTTAGGGGGCACTACAGATGCAGACGACCGGACAAGACAAGAGCAACAGAGAAGGAG
This sequence comes from Apogon talboti, assembly GCA_037367365.1. Lineage (NCBI taxonomy): Eukaryota > Metazoa > Chordata > Actinopteri > Kurtiformes > Apogonidae > Apogon > Apogon talboti. The sequence goes on along the minus strand of JAPQRQ010000026.1, from coordinate 12,790,098 downwards.
AGTGGCATGAGGCTGCAGACATGAACCAAAATAATCAGGTAACACGTAGAAATCCAAGTGAGAAAACCTCCATGGCTGTCCTGGTGTCAAATGTTGCTCCCTTGTAAAACCTCAAGACCATAACCTAAGGGAGGAGACGAAAAGTCCAACACAGAAGCAGACGGTATAGTAGCGGTGCAGAGCGAGACCGACTGCGAGCCTCAACTATCTGCCTACTTCCTTATTTCAAGAGGATGCTGACATGAGTGTGTGCGTACGTCATTGTGGTTCCAGTTAAAATAAAAATAGAGAAACGATAACATGTCCGTAAAAATTTACACTACAGACATGCGTGCATACAGAGTACAGACTACGCTTGGGTGTATAGTGGCATAACATACATATTCAGAGAGATGAACATTTGAAACCAGGAAATGTGATGATTTGCTCGAGTTGTTCATTTCAGCACTTCCTCTGTGTTCGTGTGTGTCTTTATCTGATTAAATATGATGCCTCAGCTGGACTCTCACCCAAACAAAATATAGGAAAAGCCTTAATATAAATGACAGGACCAGTAAATCATTAATTCTTGAGTTTCAGTCAATAAATCATTATAAAATATACATAAACAAGTGTATATGTAACCAGCACTTTTATCATTTGTTTTTCAATTTTTCACAGTAAGATTAAGCATATTTTATCTCTGCAGATGATAATTTTTAAAAAATCATGTCATGTTTATCATTCTTCTGCAGTTATAGTTTGATATTTTTGATTAAAATATGAAATAAACAGAAATACAAAATTTAAGAAGATGTTGAATAGCCTATTTTGTAAACACTTTGATTTAACAATGCAAATAAAATACAATGTTGCCCATAATGTTGGAATAGTTTTGTTTTCAGGCACATTCCTCTTTTTAGTTCAATTTATACACATCAGTATTCACTTTCAACCAGGTACAATGGTTACACGCTGAGTCCCAGTTACACTTTCCCTATCAAGAATAAATCACATTGTCACAATCATTTCATGAGAAGAAGTAAAACATATGTTATTCCAGTTTTATGGGCAGCAGTGTATAAAGTAATACCAAGTAAATTACTTACCATCATAATAATAATAATAATATGCAGTATACTAACACATACATTACTATTTATCATTTATCATAAAAGCACAGCCGGTGCTGCTACAAACCTCCTAAACAATGTCCTGGAATAAATCAAAGAAATTCCCTGAACATAATGCGTGAGTCATATTTAACATTCTTCCAATGATGCCTGAACATAAACACCAGGGAGCCACTGTCCTGTTTTCCACCAGCAGCTCTGTCTTCGGTGACCCACTGAGCAATCTGAGTGACAGAGTGAGGCCACAGACAGACAGCTGACACGCTCCACGTTATAGACGAAGGTTTTCTCAGAACAGAATAAACAACAATTCAATTATAACGAAGGGGAAACGCTGACACTGTATTTTACCTTGAGGTTTCTGTGCGGTTGGTGATTTGGGTGAGGTGGCGAGCTGGGGCCGGGGTTTGATGGCTGGCCTGTCGTGACATGGTCTGGGGGTGGGACCTTTCGTTACTGACCGCGGTGAACACAGGTAGTCCGAGGACCCACACTGGTACTGTACAGGGGACGGGGGGAGGTCTGCAGGAGGGAAACATCAGACAGAACAGTATTAGTTATTGATTGGGAGGATTAGATTTAAACATTTTAATCCTTTTTTGGGTTTGATGAGACAGGTTTCATTAAATATAGATACATCACCCAGTGTAATCCTGCTGCAGAGATGCACAGTGTGCACAGTACTGCAGGTGCGACCTTGAGGATGTTCCCCTCAGATAGAGAACAGCATTGATCCTGTCACAGGCCTCGGGCAGTGCACATTGAACTGCATATTGGTTTCTCTCGAACTCTGTGATAGGCCTGAATTAGACTGACTGCACCGCATCTTTTCTCAGTCTATGAATAGTGTGTGTAGGAAAGAGACAGTAAACACCAACGGTAGATCTGATCAGTATGTCTCTGGCAAAAGATATATTGGTTTTATCTGACAGACATACACAATTTTTTCATGTATTCGACAGGAACAACAGATGTAGGCATATTTAAATAAAATGCAACTGATGAAATGAATAGATCTTCTATCTCTAGCCCTAATTTGACCGGACTTTGTCTCTGGTTAAGCTTTTAAGAAGTAGTTTAATAAAAGGATAACAACTAAAAGTATGAAAAACAAGCATAAAGACAAACAGTAGGGAGACATACAAACCTTAACACAGGTTAAAGGGTTATATGTAGTATCTAAACTTTCAGATATTACACAACAACTTAAAATTATTATTATTAAGGTGTTAAGAATAAAGAGCTATGAAGTTATACCAAAGATGCCACTGGATATATGATGACCACTAGAGGGAGTAGTGAGTCACTCTGCTGGTCTCACAAACAAATGAAAATCATCATGACCACAGGGCCTTTGACCAAAGTGTCAGAAAGTGAAAGATGGGATGAAAACCACTAAGAAGCAACTTTTAGAGTCAACGAAAGTGACAAAGTGAAATTCTAAATAAAAAATAAATTCTAGACACACAGCTCTAAATGAAAAGAATGGAGTTTGATGCTGAAATCAGTCTTTCTTCTACATAGGTGAGTTTGATCATGAAAACCATGAAGGTATAAATTATTATGTGATGTTATTATCTTTACTAAGTTCCCTGATTGTTGATCCATGGTTCAGACTAAACTGTGACAGTTCTGACCTTGTTTGTACGATTCCAAACAGATCTTTAGTGCAGCTACTGACAACACAAACTGTACAGAAAACAGAGGTGATTTGTGGTTTTATTGCGTCTGTTTTCAGTCTAAAAACAGAGTTAAGCTAACAGAGCTATAATGTAAACTATCGGCTGATGCTGATGTTATTTTGACCAACTGTGAATTTTAGTTTGAAAAAGAAAACTTGACGACACCATAATACAGATGTGTGTAAACAATGAGCTTTATATTTTATTCAGTGAGTGATACAGTCTGTGGGTACATATTGTTGATTTTTGGTGGTTTTGGTAGTCATAAATGTGTTTTGGTCCCTTTCTTCCCCCTGCTGTTGCAACTTCGAAATATAAGTACTTCATATAATACCTTTAAGAGACTCAACAACACAAAAATAGACAGTCAACCACTATAAGCAGCTGTTAAAAAACCTCAATTAAAATGAAGTACTCACATATTTGCCTTTTTTAATCCAAAGTGTTACCCTAATGCTTAAAGCTTAAAATCATTTAATATATTTGAACAATAGTAAATAATAATGACAACAAACAATGGCTTCTTTACTGAATCACACCAAAAATACAGACAAAATACAGAAAGGAAAGGCAAGAAAATACACTCTCGAGAATCCTATTTTTACTGTGAAACTAATAAACAGTGACATGTTATGGTGGACTAAACTGATTCACTTAAGGGTGAAAACCTGAATTTACAAATATAGCAAACCTTTGTAAATATTTGTGTCCGAGTGGATACTGAGGCATCCTTTTTTGACATTGTTGTTATCTGATTTGCCCTTTTTTTGGAACAGAATGATGTCCCTTGGTAGATTATAATAATAACTATGCAAACTACAAATGCACAGCTTTGTTCCTTCAGGCTTATGGATTTGATCTCGTCACACCAACTTTTTCTCAACTGGATTACAGCCTGGAATTGCAGCAAACCCCTGCAACAGCTCTGGCACATCTAATTTGGTGTTTTTCAGCTGTGCTCCAGGCAGTGGAAGGGGAGAATTCGGTCTGTAATGAGTCCTGTTACGCTGCCTACCCCATGTGGCACACTGCAGGTTTTCCCACCATCTTTACACCACAGAGGAATAAGAAAAGGCAGCGGGAAAATATGAGACTACACTCCATAAAATCAAAAAAAAAAAAAATACAAAACCTTGTTGTCTATTCAGTTTTCTGGAATTTTGTCCCTATAGCAACAGAAATATACCAAGCCTAGGCTCACGCTGTGGTTTTCACTAACACTGTCTCTAAATCAGGGTTGAGTCGGAGGAAACGCTTGACCTATAAAACAGTCAACAGGCATGTCTTTCAACCAAACAACTGCCTTGTGAAGCACTCTTTGACCCAACGCTGGCTGGGGTCGATCTTGGGAAAAGCAAACAGCCTGGAAGACAGCGGCATAGGGGCCCGGTACCTATGGAAACACTGCGTCGCCATGGTTACAGGCGAGAGAACCTGGCCCTCATATCAAACTGTCTGACACTAAACAGAAACTCGCCGACACAGCAGAGAGAGAGAGAGAGAAAAAAAAAAAACACCGCACATTTACACATTTCACAACCGCAGGGATAACTGGGATAGAAAATACATACATAAAAGTATCTTACTTCTATTAATAATGTCATATTCCCAAGTTTCAGTTAATTCTGTCAAAGAGCTGGGGAGAAAACAGAAAGCATTACCTGCCTCCACAGCCGTTCAGTTTCACATATCCAAAGTCCAAAGACCAAGACAATGCTAATCTCCTGCACAACTCAGTCGGTATCAAAACAAATCCTGCCCGGTTTGCCAAAGTGCACGTGAACGTCACACACTAGCCACACACACACACACACACACACACACCTAACAAAGATCATCAAAGCTTAGTTGTGCATACAGACACACTCACACTTGCCTATCCTTTCCCAGGTGTGTTCGAGGAGCTGCACCTGTCTGCTCACCTGCCAAACCTGATCCACGTACCTCCTCCTGTGTGTCACCGTTCAGTCCAGCTCTTCACAGATACTCAACAACAACAGGCTCACAGTGAAGAGCTCTGCCCATAACACACGACAGTCTCATACACAGTTAAAGCCACCTTTAACACCACGACTGCGCTGATTCATCTGTACTGGGAGGGATCCAGTAGAAGAGATTAATGCTTTAATTGGGCCGTTGTAAAAACACATGAAATCACTGATCTGAGCTCAGTTTCGGTTACACATGGACAGATGACGACCACTATTATCACACCTTTTTGACTGTGCGTTACCATGACAACCTTTCCATGCTCAGACAACATTTTTGTTGTCATCAGTGGTGGAGTCTAGTTCTAAGTGCTTATTGAAGTAAGTACTTGTTGTTATACTTGAA
>JAPQRQ010000026.1:12771352-12781717 GCA_037367365.1 Apogon talboti | reverse complement strand
TCTGAACACAGCCTCTTAAATTAGAATATTTTCTGTTTTCTTTAGACCTCTTTGACAGCAAACAGAATTTTTATTTTTACTTTATTTTTGGTGGCACAATAAAAAAAAGGAAAGCAAGAAAAATGAAGAGTTATATTACAATAAAAACAATAAAGTGTGCAAAACGTTTTGGAAAGTCAGAAAATTATATAAGAACAAGTATTAACAACATTTATCACCCTTGTTTTACATTTTATGAGCCAAACAACTAATCAATTAATTAAGAAAATAACTGACAGATAAATCAGCAATGAAAATAATGGTTATTTTCCACGGACAAAACCAAATTATTCATGTTTACTATTCAAGCCTAAAAACATTTCATACACTACAGCACTAGTACCATTTTATCGCTCCAAAATCCTCAAATTATATAGAAAACATATGAAATGTGATAAATGGCTAAAGCTTGCTTAAATAATAATGATTTTACTGGAGTTAATCCTTTATTTGTGCCATTATTTGTTAATATTTAATGGTGGCAGTGTCTGAAATGACGCTGCATAGATTTGCTTTGAAAAAAGAACAACCTTATTTTGGAATAAACTCACTCGTCCTTTTCACACACGACAAAGATGAAAAAAAAATGCAAAACCTCACTGGTTGTCAGTCACCGTCAGCCCTGAGGCGACCCCCCCCAAAGTCATTTATTACCCATCATCCCTTGAGTATGGTCCTTCCAGCCCAGTGGTGTGTGCCAGTCAATCAGAGTTCCACCCCACAAGCTCACCCCCGATGAGGCTGAGCTGACAACCCCGTTCCCCTCACTTCAACCACCTCCCGATTCCCATCAAGATGCTGCTGAATCCCAGTGACTCCCTCTCCGACTGTGACACCTCATTACTCCCATATCACTATCGCATTTCCCATTGTGTCTGCATGTATAATACCTGTTTTGCTAGCTGGATATACAGTTTTGGTTTCACTTCTTCTCCGCCCACAGCGTATCGATCTGCTTCCTCCAGTCTGTTACCCTCAAAGAGCGGCAGTCTCTCATCTAATGGCTCTTGCATTTATAATGGACATCAAGCTGTAAAGGCACTTAACTTCTAAACTCAACTACACACAGACCTGGGGATACCGCGGGAACACAGGGCGATAAGCAAACAGACAAACAAAAGAGACAGAGGAGAGCATCATTAGTTTTCACAGTGTGTCATCCACCGCTCCATCCTTTCATATCTCCTCTTACTTCACGCCGTCTCTCTCCTCCCTGAGCAGCAGGAGACAGTAATGAGCACTCTGACCTTGAGCTACTTTTTTTTGTCATCACCTCAGCGGCTAAAAGCTTAAGCCAGAAATCCAATGAGAAGCGCGGTTAGTATAGTAAATATCGCTGCAGTAAGAATATTAAGGGCTCACACTACAGGGACCAAGAAAAGGGAAAACTGTGACTGTGCTTATACATTTAAGCACAGAAATTACAAACAAGAGATTATGCAAGAAAGCTAGTTTAATACAAATAGTAAGAATTAGTAAGAATCTAGTAAAATGATATAAGGATACAGTCTAAACTGATATTAAGGAAGGCAATATATATTGTGATTTTTAAGTAAAACTTTAGGGAATTTGACATAACATATGCATAGTCTCCACACTTCATTAACATTTTGCCATTGCTGTGAATAAATCTGGCTCCATCCATCATCATTCTGGAATAGAGGTAAAAAAAAAAATTATCTGGGTTGTTTGTTCTTCATGGTACTGAGTGCAGGAAAAACAATGTTTTTGGTGGAACATGAGGAAGCAGGTCATGCTATTAAAATGACACATAAAAAGATGTGTATCTTTGTCAGACCTTGTCATTTTCAGAGTATGACAATACTACTGACGGAAATATTCACCACTGACAACCTGCATATAATCTGAGTTTTTAAAAAAAACACAACAAAGTTTAGTCACATGGTGAAGATACTGTATATTACAACACTGCTCCAAAATTAAACCCATGCAGAAGTATCTTGAAGTGTAATACCTCTTTCAGCCACTAGGTGCTGGCTCAATCAGTCAGTTTTTTCCTCAAGGTCATTCTGGTGTCATTTGTTTCACTCCGACCTTCTAATAAGTTTTGTGGTGGTTCATCTTTAAATTAATTCTCAAGTAATAGTGATATCTGCCATGTCGGACTTTGATTGACAGGCTGTGACTGAAAACTTGCTCACCTGCCAATTGTTATTTTCAAGCTTGTTTATTGAATTGAAAATATTTTTTTCATGTCAGACACTTCAGCAGTGGTTGTGGTTAATGAGTTGCACTAGGCAGCTAAATGACTTGGTTTTGTAAATGACTGATGAAGTTTAGTGTTTTACTGAGTCATTAAGCTAGCATTAGGTGACCCCTGACCCCTCGGTGATGACTCTGACCTCTTGTGCTCCAACATCTTCAGGTCTTTGGCTTGAAAACAGTCTGTGATTTAAATGCAAAACGCAAAATGTCTGCCACAGATCTTCATCCATTAAAATATTTCATTATCAAAGCAGTATTTTTGAGAATCTATATAGTATCACAAGATCTAATGTTGTATTAGTGTATTGATATTTTCTAGTTATCATAGCACTTATAAATAAATGTATACCAGCTCATAAGAACACATGGCGATATACACATAGCAAAAGACTGTGATGGATAAGAAAATGTAATTTACTCATGCCACTTGTTACAGTGATATTCGTCCTCTCAGGTGGAGCCCCAGCTATTATCAAATTAACTGGTGTTAATCTGATGATGACTGAGATGTTGCCACAATACTAAACAATGTCATCACAGGTTGCAGATTTTCTCTGTATTGTGAGGGAAGATCTAATTAAATCAAGGATTTGACATAAGGGGTTGATTGAATTGAGCAAATACAACATAGCAAATGAAAAACACCTGTTTTATATTGTTTGATAATGAAGTAAATCTCATTAGTCACCGAGTACACAGCACTCAAAAACACATTTTTTAATACATTTTAATTAGTGACACTTGTCCTAAATAATTTCACTTTCAAGCTGGAAAAATAAGAGCAAAAAATACAGTACAAATGAGATTTGTTCTGTAATGTGTAATGTAATTTTCTGTTAGTTAAAAATTGGTACAGGAAAAAAAGGATTAGTATTGAAAACAGCAGGTATCAGTGTTGGGCTAATATCACAGATCTATGAATAACACCCAGAGGTACATAATAATAAGTACAGAGATAGATCAAATCTATTGGTCTGTGAAGAATGAAAGTATATAGGTTTTCATAGCTTATCCTATCTTGCCTACAGACGAGCGTATGTGATTCTCAAATGGGTGATTTCTGGGTGGAGTATCTATTTAAATGGAGCTATTCTCATGCACACAGAGGAAATAAAGCTGTGAAAGGAAACCCTGGTGTCAGGACGACAGCAGCTGCTCCAGGATCTGCAGCAGAACAAATCCTCAATCTCTGACAATCAGCAGATTTCTCCCATAGAGTAATAAGGCTCCAACTCCCAGTTCACCACAGGGTTTATTAACACACGCACATGCAATCATGCACACACATGTACAGACGGATCAGCGGCTATGCAATCACACAGCGGCATCTGGCCCCAGATTACAAATCTATATTCATCTATTTTTCATCACAATGACAAAATCCATGTTCGCTTTGTCTTTTTAATGCACAGCTTTTCTGTCAGATAATTGTTATTTCAGAATTAGTGATGCCTAAAGTTTCACTCATATCATGCTTTACAGGGGTCTGGGGTCTGGGGGGGTAAATCATCTTGTTAGGTTCGTCGTTTCCCCTAAATCAGGTCAGTGGGCACAGCACGTTCACTGATATATCTCCCACACTAAGTGGTAGGATTCCACCAGCTCCCACAGATTAGGATGGGGAGATTTTGGCGATAGATGGAAGGACTAGAGGATGAGGAGGCAGCAGATGGGGAAATATGTTGGAGAAAGTCACACAAGAAGGTCTGAGGGATATGACCAAAATCTCATATCTTGGCATCAGTGCCTTCAGATCCAGGTAACAATGTAATACATGTCACAGTATGACACATTTTCTGTAAAATTCAAGGAATAAAATGATCACAGGGTATTCTATTAACACAGTTGCCTACTTGAATTAGTTTTCTCCGTTTATTTGAGGAGCAATGAATTAGGACCTTAAATCTGAATCTGCTCAAAAATATCTTAAATATATAAAACAGACTTCTCATAATCAAACCACATCCCAGAGCTTTAGTTGCGAGGTCCTTCTTTTCCTTTTCGTCTTCTTTAATGATGCTCAGTCTCCTCTATATTCGTGTTTTTGTTGCCTTCATGTGAATTTCCTGTGTGTTCTACACCAAGTGGAAGAAAACGAAGTTATCCAAATAATGAAAAATACCAGTGTCTCGGTAATAAATGAGTGATACAACAAAATAAACAACAGAGCTCATTGTGGAAACAGACCTAAATATTGTGGAATCACTTCACAATACAGTATATGTATGGCACAGCCCTACATAAAAGCAAAATATATATATTAAAACGTGGAAAAACTATAGCCTTGTGAATTTGCTACAAGCGTGAGTGGTGAGAATGTGAAAACATGGACTAATGATCCACTGTAATAAATCACTTCTGATCTGATTTTGTGAAATACTGTAACTATCACAAGCGAAGCGAGAAAATCACAAATAACAACTGACAAGTTAATGTGGTACGGTCCATGATGAATCCCTGCCTAAATCGAGCTACAATCCTTTTTCGCTGCATCCTGAGAAAAGCAAAGAGAGCCGATTGCCATGGCAACAATGTTGATCTATATTGCTAATATAGTAGGTAGGTCATGGTGCACCATAAAGAACTTGTTTAACTTTCAGTAGAATTACAGCTAAGATAAAAGTGGACATAAAAATGTCATAAGAAATGAATAAAACATGTCCCTTATGTCTTCAGATGGCGGAAAATGAGAGGACAGGCCATTCAAAGTAAAACGATATAGAAAAAATTATAGATGAGGGCATGCACATAAAGTGGGTCAAACACCAGCCTTCAACCGTCTGATGCATTTGTAGGATTTGAGAAGAGTAGGGGTGTCGCATGAGTTTCCCCCGATGAGACCATTTACAGCATGACCCGCAGCCTGAACAACTCAGCTGCAGATTGTTACTGTACAAGTCATTGGTGAGTACTAAGAGATTATAATACGTAACACAATGACACTGGGACATCACATGGGAATGAATCAAATTTCATAATCATCATCAAACCCACTGTCCTCCCAGCCTCCACCCAGCATCACTACAGTACAAGGAGACTTTTATGAGGAAGTAAACCACTGCTTGTCTGGATCCAGCACAGTAGAATAGCCCAGGGCATTACTGTAAAGGAAGCAGCCACAGATTGGCAATTAGGCCAACACACACACACATACACAGGAGAACAAGGGGGTTTACAAACCTGCCTGTGGAGATGACTGGCCGACTGTCCCAGAAACGACTGAAGCCTACTGTATGGCTTTCAATGGCGGCTTTCACTGTGTAACGTTAAAACCGAACCGGCTGCTCTGCACAACAATTAGAGTGAAGCTGAGCAGGAGAGCCCATCTTTTCCTCTCAGTCCAGTCTCTAAACACTAACACACCTTCGTTAAGCAGGGGAAATTTCTAACTGCTGGGGCTGGAAAAAAATACTCCAGCTCTTTCCATACCCACTGGGGGTGGGGGGAGGTCTTACCAAACACAGGTCTGCTCCATGAGTCACTAGCACCCAAAGCCTGAAATAGCATTTTCAAAACAAATTTCAATCATTCCCTGTCCGCATTGTAATGAGGAGTGCGCAAATGAATGTTTTGGCTAATTAGACTGTCAACTGACAAAAGGTCTCTGAAGCTTTAAATTAATTGATTATTTTACAATGTATTGATAAGTGGCATTAATCAATCATTGTTGTGGAAAGCACCGGTTAAAACCTGCCAACGTGGCTGACTGAGTGATTGATTACTAGTGACACATCAATGGATGTTGTGAACACCCCAACCTCTATATGCATGCACGCACACCACCATGTGCATGAGTACACATGTTAAGCACACACATGCATACATTATTCTGTTGCTTAGCCCAGCTGCTCCGTTCTACAGACGCCCATCTGCACTACAGACCACCAAATTACTCTGACACTTAACTCGTGTCAACATTGTTAGCATTACACTCTGATCCGCTAACAGTTTACAGCACGCAGCAAAGTGTTCCACTGCGACCACAGAAAAACATTCAGCAGCTACCGAAAACACTGCCCACCAAATCATTCCCTTTCCCAAATAAAACGCAACCCACACTGAGAGAGCATTTCACAGCGAACCAAAAAACACCTCTTATGGCCACAGAATTACACCTCTGGAAAAGCCAAAGTACCCAGATGGAACCCGTTGGAAGTGGTGCATGTACAGATTTCTCTACTAAATCCAGTTTTTGAGTATATACTATTCACTGGAAATAATGAGAGAAATATAGGAAAATTATAGATTGAATACATTGTCAATACAATATAGAGACATTGACAAAACAAAGCTGCATATGTCTACAGCTTTAACTTCACCCATAAAGACCCAGTTTTACTTTTGTGGAAGTTTCCAAATTAATAACCTTTCTTGAGTGATTTATCTTCATTTATTATGATATTATCCTATGTGTTTTGCGTTTTTTCAGTGTAAATCATGTATTTTCTTATATTTAATCAACTGATTGTGTAGATGTTCATAAAAGCTCAGATTGAAGTTGAGGGTTATTATATCAGAAACTGAGAAAACTGATGAAAAAGTTACTTTTTCAGTAAAATCTATCATTAACTGAACATAAACCCAGTGTGTCCATCCACTGTCATTGATCCAACTCCATGGGTTTTACTGGTGAATCAACATTGTAGAAGATGACGGTGTTTCCACGTTCACTACGGAGCCTCTGAACGTCCAAATGGGTCATATCTGATAACCACGAAGACATGAAAAACTCTATTTAACACCAATTATTTACATGGATTGATAGGATTAGTGGATCAACAGGTATGAAACATTAGTTGATGATTTTGGTCACCAGTGGATTTTTAGGTCTTAATGGGTTAAATACTGAATAATGTATGAATGTTAGAATTTTAACAATCCCATATTTAACCTACAAAACAACATAACTAGTGCAATAATACACTCAAAGTTACTGCATTTGACCTTAAGTAATATAAAACTAAGTAAAATAGTTTGTGCATGAATTAGAGTGCTCACACTTTTACTTGATTATTCTCCATGAAGAATCAACCGACTTATGTAATACAGTACAGCACAGTATGTAATTTCCGACACTGTGTGGATTTTTCAATCAAAACAGTGATGAAAGACATAGTAGTGGATGATGTGGTGAAGTTTGTGGGATCATGGGAGTTGGTGTTTTCACCACCACTGCTAATAAAAATCAGAAATCATGTTTACAGAATATAAGGTACTGTACTGTAGTTCTATTTACATTATGATTTATGATGTATATTCACTTCATCACATTTGAATATATTTTCTGGGCATTTTGCCTCTTTTTGTGAGGGTGCAGCAGGACCAGGAAGTGACCCCAGGTTACTGCAGTGAGGCCTAAACCTATGCAGTATGTGGTCTACAAGGAGAACCACCTTGGGACCTGATTTTGTCACATTTAATAGCTACAAGTAAGTTTAAACAGTAATGTTAGCAAGGGAAAAATAACAACATTAATGGGTGACCAAATGAAATGCTGAATAAAATTGTGAGCTTCTCTGCATTAGAGCATATTTAGAAATACTTGACAGAATCCCAGTAAAGTAAAAAAAAATCTCTATACATACGTCACATGATTTTTTTCAACATAATGTAGAAGTTCTACATGTTATAATTTAGACACTGTCCATTCCTTCATCATCGGCTACCATTATCTTTATCCAGCCTACCTTTCTCTGTATCTCGTGCCCCCCACTGAGTGTGTAGTTGTAGTGGGTGAGGTGCACCACCCTACATCTGTTCCAGGCAGGATGGATGTCAGCTTTTGGAGGGGAGTGTCTATGAGGCTGTTGACAGTCAAAGTGTCCCAGAGCGAGACAGCCCTGCCCAGTACAGGTCAAAGTGTCGCCCATTCAAGTCCAGTTCAGTCCAGTCTGGGTGGTTCGGTTTGATGTAAAAGGGCTGAGCTGATGAAAAAAGCGGGGTTTAGGGCGAGGAACTGGGGGTAACTCAAATTCTCTTGTCCTGATCCTCTGTGCTGATACACACTGGACTCTTCCCAACATACACAAAGAGACAAAAGGGTCAGTGTGCACTCAACACCAACGTGTCTTCTTTGACGTCAGAATCATTCTGAAAATGTCACTTGGCTCCTGAAAGGCGGCGTCAGCACTGGGAGCTCTCCAACAAGGAGCATCTGAGGCAGGCAGCTCCTGTCAGCCTGTCTGAACTTATGAGAAAAGTGTTTGACACCAGCTCATGGCTGCACTTTCTTAGATGAGTCACTCATTTTTGAAAACTGAGAAACCTTTAAATGCCAATGAGAACGAAGCCTAAATGAACATGCAGGGAGCCTTAAATGGAAACTTAAATCACCAAAACCTCCTCCTCAAGCTGAGGTTTGTGGAAGGCAGAATTAACTAAGACATGAGAGCGAGAAGCCAAGAAATACCACGAAGACACACAAACAAATCACTGTACAGCGAGAGGCCTCTTATAGAAGCCAGGTGTACACTAGACAGACTAATAAAGGCTCCTGTTTCCTCTCTAATGGCTCCACTATTTCCCCTCTCAGCAACACACTGCAGCGCTCTGAGCCATGCTAGTCTACCCACACAGGAGACGGCAGGACGGTCAGCGCCAACTTCCTAAACACTTAGTCTAATGTAGGAAACCAGTGTTGGCATTGAACCTGATACAAAGACGCTGACATACTGCTACAGCTGCATGAAGTATTTGTCGAGAGCGTGGAAATATCTGTGCTGAAGAGATTGGATTGGACAATTTACTGTAATTACAATGTAATCTATATTTGACCAAACCATTACTTAAAATATACACATATATTTTTTTTCATTGGTCAACAATCACACCAGACAATGCTCCCTTTTATCCATAAAATACTATAGTACAAACTGATACAAGATAAACCCATGGATCTTTTTGCATTTTCTTCTCATACTTCATTGTGTTGCTCTGATCAACATGCCCACTTCTGTATAATGCACCAATAATCAATATCAACGTGTCTAATAATCACTCTATTCACACTGTATAACAATCTAAACAGTTACTGGGTGATTATTCATGCTATTCAAGCAGAGGCAGTCCTCATTTTAAGTGAGTTGCCAAGCCTTTTCTATTGTGAGAAAGCATGGATCTACTTTAAACGGCTGTCATATCGGCTTTCATATGTCTATTGGCTAAATCACAGCCCTCGATTGTAATTTCTATTGAAAATAGCTGCTAAGACCGCAATTGCCTGCAGCCGAAAGCTCTGCCCATCTGTCATCTGTCACCTGTGTTACCTGCAGCAGCTCGCCTCTGGAGGGGTCTGAAAAGCAAAGGGGTTTTTAAAGGGGGCTAATTAGTGGGCTGCAATTACCAGGTTTATTCTGGTCGGCATTCACAGATCTGTGAGTGATATGTAGAGGCTTTGGGTACGAGTCAGGGTGGTTTAACAAAATATCTCTGAAAATTAACCCTGTATCTGGCAAATGACTGTTTTTGGTCATTTCCGCACAAGTTACAAGACAGTGACAGCAACAGTTACAGTGATGACGATGAGTCAACAATCTCAGGTTAAATGTGGTCTACAGGGTCTGTAAGGTCCACCTCTGCATGAACAGTGAGTGTAACTGCTTTGTTAGGTACCATGAAGTGATGGTACTAATGTAAGTAATGATGTTCAAAGGGATAATGTATATGTTGACAGGTGTCTGGATCAGCACTTATGTTGTTGTAATATTATAAAAGTGATGTTCTAATGTTCTAAAATACATGTTCCTTTCAGCTTACATGTGTTTTCCTTGTATTATTTAGATTTACTTCTTGGATTATTTATTTATTTATTTTTACAGGTAAGGAACCATAGCTGGTAGCTTCATTGACCTTGATTTTCTACATGACAATAAATTTTTTTTTAAAAATTTCACAAAAGTAATAAAGTCTTGTTATAACACACTAAGATTGACATTTAGAATTTCAATGTATTTCTATGAGTGCCCTATAAAGGGTTAAGTCTTGTATAGTCTCAGTAATGGATTTGATGTCAGGGAAAAGTACAAAAGTCATAGCTAATGCAACAAAATAACTATTTTTTTCCTCTTTTGCCTCTATATGTTCCCATTTTGTTGCTGAGAA
>JAPQRQ010000026.1:12757130-12768237 GCA_037367365.1 Apogon talboti | reverse complement strand
AGAGAGAGAGAGAGAGAGAGAGGCTGTCAGATTGATTGAGATTTAATTCCAAAGCATGAAGTCATGTAATGACATCACTGAGACAGTAGTGGTCATCACTTTGTCACTTTTACAGAACCCAATGTCAGAGCTTGTATTTACTCAAAGTTGTAAAAATGTCAGCACGAGATAGTGATAGTGCTTTTTTTTTAATCGGAAAAACAGGACAGGGGCAATGAACCAAAAAAAAAAAAAAAACCTTGGCACTGTTTGCTGCTTACTACATTACTCAGTGCACATCACTTGTTCATGGAGCCAGAGGGCTGAGCTCTCACTCCTAATTAGTCGATGTAGTATAAATCAAACAGAAATCCAAACAAACTAGAGACGAAGATAGGGGCAACCAAAACACAGTCCTACTCAGAAATTCCCTGAAAAAACACTGCAGGGGGGAATCAAGGCAGCAGAAAATCACCCCCGATGTACAATCTCAATAAAAAATGCACCCCGGCATGTATATTTCAGAAGGCAGCAAGAATTAGCCCACATTCAGCAGACAGCTCCGAGCTCACACACCCAAACATAACCCAGACAGAGCAAAACACATGCATTTTGAAAAGCTGCAGCACCTGCTACACACTCCTGCACTTCTGAAAATACGCACAAACAGAGGGTTTAACTGCGCTGGTCTTCCCAAAATAAGGCTCAAGTAAAATGTTTCACTCAAGTAGATGCATAAAGATGATTAAAGCAGCGTTAGTAACTCACCAGGTCAAAGTCAGCTTGCCATCAGTGTTTGGGGTTTCCTGTTTTCACTTTCTGCTTGAAATCTCTGTTAATCCTGTTCTTGCCTGCTGTGTAAATACAAAAGGCGGACTCCCATCTAGTTCAGCACAGAAACAGAAGCAGGCTTTCTGAAGAGTCCGGATGCTGTAGTAACGCTGTTAAGGAGACGGCGGCATGCTACTGCTATTACTCCTGTTCCCTCTCTAACCACCACGCTGCCACTCTCTCTCCCTCTCTCTCTCTCTTTTACTCTCTCCTCCTCCTCCTCCTCCTCCTCCTCCTCTTCCTCCTCCTCCCCTCACCCTCTACAAACGCACTATCCCAGCCCCAAAAAATGTGCTCCTGTCCTGCGCTCTCCCCGTCCCTGATCCCTGCACCATTCAGAGCAGCGGACTAAACAATGCCTCCGCCGCCGCCGCTCTGAAAGGAACCCAGGAGCAGTTCTCAGCCGGCAATAATGCCTCCCAACTGTCGCCATGGAAACTAATGACGGCCCGGGTTGGCAGGAGGAGGGAGGAGGCAGGAGGAGGAGGAAGAAAAAAGGGGGAGATGGAGAGGGAGGGGAGAGTTACGGGAGAGAGAGAGAGAGAGAGTGGAGGAAAAGAAGTGGCTGAATGAAAGATGGGGGAAGTGTGTATAAGTATCAGTGGGTGTGTTCCAGCAGTTGTTGCCTGAGTGTGTGCCAGCAAATGAGTGACCTGGACAGGAGAGCAGGTTTTGGAGGATATCCTTTAGGTATTTTTGTTGGAAATCCACATAATTACAGAGGTGGAGGGTCCTCTTTGGGGCCAGTCTTTTAGTCTGTAAAAGATTTTAGTATAATAAAATGCCCATCACCTTTGCTCCTTCTTGCTTTTTTTTTATCCAACACAAAAATATACAAAAATCTACAGTTTATTATCACATAAAACTAATAAAAGTGGAAAGTGTTGTTTCTAATGCTGAAACTAACACATTTTTTTTTTGCCAACAACAGATTGTCTCTGCTTTTGTTGCAGGCAGTTACTTAAATCTTTTGTACCATAAAGGTTTTGTTTTGTCCAGCCCTTAAACACCCAGAACTTCAAATATAATATCTAATATAAAACCAAACAAAATTTTTACCTGAAATTAAAACATTTTGATGATGAGATGAATAACAAATGCAAATCATAACCATTGTGTCTAAACCAAGTCCAAAACTCAAAGAGTATTTGATTTACACTAATATAAAACAGAGAAATAAGTTATATTTCTTATGTAAAACTTGTAATTATTTGGTTTATTATCAGGCTAAAATATTAGAATTGTATTTTGGGGGTTTTTTTTTTTACTATAAAGTTTTACAAAATACCACTCACCTTTCTGTCAAAATGCTTGTTTTGCCTGACTGAAATCAGA
The DNA here is from genome assembly GCA_037367365.1 of Apogon talboti. Taxonomy (NCBI): domain Eukaryota; kingdom Metazoa; phylum Chordata; class Actinopteri; order Kurtiformes; family Apogonidae; genus Apogon; species Apogon talboti. The sequence goes on along the minus strand of JAPQRQ010000026.1, from coordinate 12,766,092 downwards.
AACAGCAGAAATATTCTATTCACAAGTAGATAAAATGTAAAAAGCAGCAAGTCCAGTGTATATTTTTCTCATAAATGATTAATAATTAATAGTTTACTTTTTGGGGTTTTGTAAAAGCCCTTCTATGACAAACTAGCATTTGCAACAAACACTATGATGTTTATATGAGGTGTATATGTATCTGCCCCATCAGATAAACCATAAATAGATAAAATAATAGATAAAACATTATCTTTTGAATTGTTTATCGACCACTGAAAATCTAATCAGAGCTGTTATTTAATTTTCTGGTGATTGATTGTGTCAACACTGGTGCCTTTTTGTGAAAATAATTTGTGCTTCTAAAGTGTAAATAATCAATGTTACTGTGTCCCATGGGGAGCCACATTACTGCAGGTCTCTGGGGAGTACATCCGTGTCTCTGTGCGACTTCCCCCCAGCAGACATGGGGATCACAAAAGCTGCCAGAATGACGCGCCCAAGCTGCTCGAGCCCTCTTCATATGCACATATAATTACAACCACCCCCCCCTCCCTCCATATCTCCCCATGTTCCCTCTATTCTCACTCAATAGTTTGGGGTGACATCAGCCTGAAAGACGGGGTGACATTGCCCGACACCGGCTCTGAACCCCCTAACGAATACCATCGATAACCATGGAAACACTGCTGCAATATCCCTGGTTTCTAAATGATATCGGAGCTTTAAAGCTGGCTGTGAAGAGAGGAGCGGAAGAGAGGGGGGAATCTGAAGAGGGGGGATGGGTCGATTTGGATTCAGGAAACGGAGCAGCTTTAAAATTGTAGGCGAGTTAAAAGTGGCTGAGAGTGGGTCAAAATGGGCCCCTACTGATCCTCTTGTTGAAGCAGCGACATGTACTCCATCCTCCTGTGTAAACCCCCCTCATCTTTTAGCGGCATATTCTAGGCCACCTCTTACTAAACTGATTGAAATTCTCCACACAGTGAATTATGCATCACACTGGACAGGGGGAACAGGTGCTGCTCTCCACAGCTATAAAGCCGGCCGCTCACCCGGGCCGACCTGCAGTAGTAAAATACTCTCACATGAGGGAATGACAAGATAGTGAATGTGTGCTACAGACGCCCTGGAGGGCAATCCAAATATGGGGGAAAAACCCATTTCAAATAAGAATGGAGCCTTGCCTTTGTGGGTTATCTAATGAGCCATAGTACTCGTCGCCCCCTCTTTACACCAAAGAGAGGAATGTGAGGCGTGGGTTAGGCAGGAATGTTCAACCTCTCGGCACCTTGTTACCTCGTTTTATCTTATGTAAGGCTGAGATGGCTGCTCAAAGTGAAATTTGGATTTAACGGGGCAAATGAGCCAGTTTGATGGGCTTGTTACATCCTGGAATACACGTACAGAAACAGAGATGAAGGAGACTGTCAGAGACTAAAAGATGATGTTGGCACAGTTGATAACATACAGCCTTCTGTCACCCTTTAGTGTTCTAATGCTTTAGTGCTAATTACAACAATGATCTCTTTCCATCTGCCTACAAAGAAAAAAAAACTTTGTGATTATTTGCTGGCTATGTCACACACAAACCCACCCATACACTCACTAAACAGTCCAAACCTTGGACATGTCACACATATGAAAGAAACCAGTAAAACACACACCTGATATGTCAAAGCACCCACATCAGACTTGGAAGTGAAATAAATAAGAAGAGAGCACATTTTCTTCACTACAATCGTTATAATCAGTTCAGTTAGGTGGGAAAATAGCAATAATGTCTTGAAATGAAAATTTGTTGGTCAAGGCATTCCAAAGAAGTGTTAATTGAGATCAATTTTTCATCAACATTATCATTTCCATATATTAGTCATAGCCCTTCTTCCTTTCCATTACTCGGGATCAGTATCTGTGCTAAATGTCATTAAAAATACAACGTTAACCTCATTAAAGATGTTTTTCTGCTAAATTAACATCAGCCAAATAAATTGGGCCAACAAATCTTGTGGATCTCCTGTCTATACTGTCCAAAAATGGAGGCGTGATATTGCTACAGTTCATCACCAATTGTCCATGATTCCATTATTCTGTTCAAAGACATGCACAAAATCCAGTCAAACATATGCAAAACACTGAATTAATACTGGTTGAAAGTCATCCAAAATTCTGTCAAATGGCTTTCACAAGATGGAGCTAAATTTGATGCACAAACACTTTTTTTTTTTTTTTTTCATCTATAGGCTCACTGAGGACTTAGCCCAGTTAAAGTCAGAAGGGACTCGATACAGAAATCTGCATAGTTAAATAAGAATTTCTTTTAAATAGCTCAGATCAATTGGCAGGCTGCTGCCATGGCACACTTGGTTTGTCTGCCTCGGCACGAACCCTGCAGATGAAAGCCGGAAGGAGGACACTAGACTGTTGTCATGGAGACAACTCACATTCCACAGCATGTTGACCCGACTCCAGGATTTTTTCCAAAAAGCCCTTGCAGAGGAAACACAACACAGGCATGAATAAATCTACACGCCAAACATAAACAAAAAATTAAAAAAAAAAAAAACTGAAGGCTGGAAAATGAGCAACTTTTATCTTCAAATTTGTCTTTGAGGGTCCTGAAGTGCTACTGAAACACAACATCCAGTCAAACCCCAGCAGAAGGAAGGGAAGGACACAGTTAAAACAGCTGGAGTCCATCCTCCACCACGTACAGTTGCTGACACACATTCATGATGACACTCTAAGCTCACGGATCAGCTTTCTCCAAAGGGAAATGCACTCACATAGATTCAATATATTCATCAATTAAGGCTTTCAAGAGGAAATAAGGTTAGATTACAGTTATGAATGAAGACAGGTGATCTTATGTGTCAGCTTTAATTGCTCTGTCTTTTTCCACCTTGAATATAATATAAGCCCATTCCTTAATGTCTGCCTGCTCAAATATTGAACCTGACAGCCACCTTTACCTTAACTCCTCAGACATTCAGCAGCTTAAAAAAAAAATCAAAGAGATGTTTGAAATTACTCTAACAAGCACACTTCTACCCCTCCTTCCCTAGGAGTCACAGCTTCCCTTTAAAGAAGAGGCCATTAATATTTCACCCACAGGAGAATCTTTTAATTCATTATTAATATTTAAACCTTTCTGCTGGGGTAGAGAGGTCTTATCTGAATTACAAAGAAGCTACAGTCGAGTATAATCCAAGCATCTATGTGCTCCCTGACACAAAATGTATACAATAGATCTGCCGTCCTGTTCTGTTACAGCAGCTGGTGATGGTGGTGAAGTCTAGAATATGTATTTCTACACTGAGTCCCATGCTGTCAGGCCCTGGGGCACGGTGGAGACGATGGGGGCAAAGTACAAAGTAAAAAAGAGAAAAGACACAGAGAGGGCAGAGGAGACTCCTTGGCTTTGTCAAAAATAGGACTTTGAACATGTGAGCAGGAACCAAAGAGTTATTCTCAGTTTTAGAAAAAGACTGTCAGGAGTTTCACAGACACTGACATGATGATTTAAGTGAATAATTGTTCAATCACTATTGCTATTTTTTACCATTTGCATCAATACACAGCCTGGCCACACACACACACACAAAAAAAAAACATCACCACGTGGATTTAACTATGCAAATATGTTCCATTGGATAATTACTGCAGAGATTAATATGTTTCATCTGGTAACAAGATCTTTATCCCTAACTGATGCAGTGAGTAGTTTCTCATTTATCAAGTAACCATCAGTTTGATAGAGATCATAAAAATCAGACAGAAGCAGCAATCATCCGTCTCAACAGGCTTGTTAAAGAGGCTTTCATGGAGCATGAGATGTCATTTACAGAACTGAACCCCATTGAGAATCTTTGGGATGCACAAAAAAATGAACGCACCTATGGATGTAAAAAATAGGACATTTATTGTGATGCTGCAAAAACACTGCATGGCATAAATGATGCCACAGTGAATTTGTCTCATAATCGGACTAAAAGTGGTCCCAAAAAAATAGTGCATGCAGGACTTGTATCTCTAAGTTATGTCTTTGTGCTGTATGGGAAGTTTAATTAAGAATCTTTATTCCTTATTCGTCTGTATATTTTACATGCAGACATGCCACACAGGCTGAAACACCACACACTGCAGACTAGGAGCAGTGGGCTGCCATGTCAGCCGAGCAAATGGGAGGTTAAGTGCCTTGCTTAAGGGCAACAAATGCTCTCCTAGTCCGGGGAATTGAACCGATCACAAACCAATTCTCCAACCCTCTTAGCCAAAGCCGCTTTTACATAAAGTAACATGGTTTGCTATGTATCTCATTCACATAGATGTTTTTTAGCCAAACATCAGAACCATCAACACTACAGGCCTGTCTGTTTACCACTAAAAAATAGTAAAAATAAAAAATGCAATTCATGTTTTTGCGAACATATGAAATCATGAGCACAGTGATAGAACCAGACAAAGCCCTTCTTCTGTTGCATGGTTTTGTTTGTGTCTGCAGTGAGACAGATCTTAAGTACTGTGTGCTCTTCATTTGCCCTTCCTCCATCTGTCTAATGCTCCAAATGAGGCATGTGTACATTTATATGCAACAGTTATCTACAAATACTACTATTTATCCACCAACAGCTATGACACTATAGGTCTTGCGAGTGTTTTTGTATTGGATAAAGGTTAAAATTTCGAGGTTAAATTCATTGCGTCATAACAGGGAGAATATTTGCTGATGTGTTCCAACACAACATGAGAACATAGGCCTCAGTGGAAAAAGTGACTGTAATAGGATTCATTATGTATCTATTAAACCAAAGGAACTGGTTTTAACCCACCATCAGCGCTCTATTAATGATTTCTATGGGCCCCTTGAACAAGATGAATAATGAATCCAGCAAACAGTAGGGCAATATAAAAACAGCGAAAAACAAAGACTGACCTTTGATCCGAATAACATTTCAACAGACTATTGTCCTGTGGTTGTACAATGCAAAATGATGAACAATCATATTTTCATGCACACTCAGTATTGTTCGACAGCAGCTTTTTGCTTCTGACGAAATATTACAAGGTGTTGAAAGAGACTTGGTCTTAAGTGCCGTACATGTTTAATATTTTCCACTGCAGCACAGTGTTTGGACGGCGGTTACGTCCTTGTGTATGGTCTTGGAAGGTGTGATGGAATCGTGCGGCCCTGTGATGGTTTGTAACTATTAAAGGTGTGACAGTTGAATGTGTGTACGCACGTGTGTGTGTGTATGTATGGAGCGCATGTCCACCGCAGCGGGTTTTGGTCATCTGATGAGCTGCAGGCTCATCTCTCCCTACAGCGCCCAGATGGCCTGTGATTATGCACGGCTCAGTAGAGATTACTGTGCGGTGGGAGAGAGAAAGAAACATAAAGAGAGAGCAAAAATAAATAGTTCAAATGAGGAAAATGTTGGAACAAATTGAAATGGAAATGCGTGGTGTGCAGGGTCAAATAAATGAAGCAAGGGTGATGATGCAGCATGGCTAGCCTCCCTGAGTTCTGCAGAATAAAACACATGCACATAAAACATACCACAGCCTTTCATGTCGTATATATCAGCACTTCTGTTTGATTTTTATTAGCATTGTTGCTGCGATCGAAAGCATGAGCTCACATTTCAAGCATTGCAAAGGTATGAATAGGTTAGCATGTGATAGATGGGATAGGTGTGTGTGAGTCTGAAGGGAATGGCTCTAACAAATATATATATGTATATACACACAAGGTCATATGTCACCAGCAGCAATTTGATATGATGGATCACGTACTGGCAAGTAAAGAACACCCAAAAGAGCGGCGTGAAAAATGATCAACGCTTCACTGAACCAACATCATTTAGCTTTTGGGCAGCGCAGCCAGGGACTCCCATACATTTCAATTGTGTATTTTAAAGTTTTGACAGTCTTATTCTTAAAAAACTACATCCTCCAAGATGCATTTTCGCCTATTTTCTGCAGGTGTAGGGACACACTTGTGATCCGAACGGCAAAAACTGGAAAAACCGTGAGAACAGGAGCAGAATGCAAAACATCCAAAGCTTCCATTTGTGAATGAGTCAACACATTCATACCGCACACTGCTCGCATATCGCCAACACTGAAACCGAGAGTAGCGCTCATATTTCTGTCAGGAAAAGACACAACAATGACGCCATCCTTCACTCTGTCATTTAGGAACGCAAACCCACAAGCTACTTATTGTTAATAGGGTTGAAGCTTGTTGTGATAATGAGTGGTTCACCTTTAAGTGTATTGCTGGCAGACTGTCCCTGCTGTCAAACAGATTATAAGAGGATGACGCACGTCTCGCCGTTTTGTTTTTGTTTTTGTTTATCGCTTCCTGAAAGTGATCAGACGTAGCAGCAGAAGGCCAGCATATGTGTGTGTGTGTTGGCTTAATAAGAGTCATCATTCAGTTTTGAGGTGATAGACAGCAGCTTTACAACCTGCAGTACTCGCACTCCAGATTTCAAAGATGCTTTTGTAAAGAAATTAATTACAGCAACTTCACCTCAGGCATGTGAAGCACCCAAACACACACACACACACACACACAACAGAGATTTTTTAAGAAATCAGCTGACAGTGTGTGTGCACATACAGTACACACACACACACACACACACACACACACACAGTTAAACACAGATGCCAAGCCCTGAAGCAGTTTGTTGTTTCATTTTGACCTTTCAGCATAGTTATTAATCCAATGAGGCGCTTGTTAGTGAATTAGGGCCTAAATGATACAAAAAAAAAAGCTGAAATCCAGAAATAGTGGTTTGAAGAAAATCATTCACAATGAACCAGGAAGAGGAACAGGATCCATCTGTGTGGATGTAGCTCTCATCTCCTCATTAAGATCAGGGTGTTATGTCCAACAGCACGTTTTCAGCAGGGGGGCGGTGTCATTATGACTGTCCTGTGATGAGAGCTGTGGGTAGTACAGTGAGGAGGGAAGCCTGTTGTCAAACTCACAGGTCCAATTCACCAGCCATACTTAAAGCAGCGTATGACTTTCATCAGAATTTTTTTTTCAAATGTGTAAAGCCCTAGTGATATCCTAATTATCACTAACCAATTATTCTTTCAGTGCTTACATACCTCAATCACTTCCCTCACAGTGAACAACTTGGAATCTGACTCCATCATAAACACAGTCCACTTATTTACATAACAAACCGAAACGTCACTTGGGCCTTTTCGGAAATTTTGTCGCAAAGTGCATTGTGGGAATAGGACTTCCACGCAGCAGCAATTTTGCTGTTCCTTTGTGAGTACTTAAACTAAATGTCGCCTTTACCTCCATCCACCGACTACACTCACTCTTTAAAACAACCCTGGTGGACTGCGAAATTTTATGTTGTAGTGATCTGGTTCGTTTTCTTGCTGAATCTGTGAGAAACCGCTTTAGCTTCCCACAATGCACTTTGCGATAAAATTTCCCGAAAAGGCCCGAGTTTGTTATATAAACAAGCAGACTGTGTTTATAATGGAGTCATCTTCGAAGGTGTTCAGTGTGAGGGAAGTGATTCAGGTGTGTCAGCAGGGAAAGACTAATGAATTAGTGATAATTAGGATATCACTGGGGTTTAATACATTTGAAAAAAAATTTGTGATGAAAGTCATACGCTGCTTTAAACAAAAGGCAGGTGTAGGTCACGTATCTCAATATCATGACTGAAAATAAAGGCAAAGAAGTCATCCTGCTGTGGGTTTTTTTCCCTCCCCACAGCCATTAAACTGTTAAGGCCAATTGTCCCCCAATGGAGCTATCTTGTTTCACAGAGTCAGAGGCAGAGTAGTATAGCAAGATAAATGGCTGATGGGCAGCGTAGACTATAATAGGAAAGAGGAGAGGAGACACAGTGGAGAGTCAGCCTGCTGTTGCCAGGGTGACCTTCAGTGTGAAGCACCTCGTTGTCACCCAGAATCAGTGCAGCCGGATCTGTCCGCAGCCCAAACAGAAACTATTAAACCCAATAAATATTCTGCAGTGTGAAAGACCTTTAATAGTTTCTACTAGTATGGACTTATTAAATAAACTGGCTTTAAATTACACTCCTACTGGAGCATCTATCTGTTAAAAATCAGACTAAAAGGTAATAGTTTAGTGTCTCAACAGCTGCTGTGTGGGATGTTGAACTTTAAAGGGACAACATCACAGTGCCATCTAGTGGAATATTAACAGATGTACACTTTGTGGTAGATCTGAACTGCAATACAGAGATAGTACAATACTGAAAAGAGATAAGAAAGTGCATCAGAACCAGGACTGGAACGTCTTTTTTTTTATTATTTATTTCATGAAGTGGCAGTGAAACAACTGTGATTTATGAGATATATGTCAAAGCAACTGGTTTTGAGCAGTCATGATAAATCACAGCACAGGGCTTTCATGCTGACAGAAGCATCTTTTAACATAAAAACACATCAATGCTCATATTAACAGATACTCATTTACTTCAGAAATACACTGATAGCAGTACGGACTGTTTTGCAACCACATAAAACATTCATCCAATACTCAGAGGCTGCAAACAATAACACTTTTACTCTCTGGCAGTGCTTTACAGTCCCCAGTGAAAGCACTATTCACACAGTCATGCAGTGCAAAAAAAAGGGGGTGAATCTGTGTCAGGCTTAGACTGGTGGTATGAGGAGAATAGACCAAGGAAAAGTTTTGAGTTTCCTGCAGACTGACAGACCCTGAGGCAGTGTGTACGTACAGTATATATGTGTGTGTAACCCGCTGTGACATGTAAAGTCTTCAGTAAAAAAAAAAAAAGTGTGAAAAATGCTTAGCAGGAAATATAAATGCTGAGTTTTATGAGCAAAATATGGGTGTGTGTCCAATGTACTGTGCAGCAATAATATACAGACTTAAAGAAGGAAGAGGAACGAGAGAGAGACAACGCTTAGTGATAACAGAAGGGCATCACTGAGTAGGGTGGGGGGG
>JAPQRQ010000026.1:12745858-12757080 GCA_037367365.1 Apogon talboti | reverse complement strand
GGGGGCACCCAGGGGAGAAAGCATGGAGAATTTAACACAGGCTGCCTTTGTTGGCTGCAATCAGCAAGACTAGGGAGACATTTACAACATGGTTTATGGCTACATCAGGTGAGTGAATGTGAATGGTGGAGTGTGTGTGTGTGTGTGTGTGTGTGTGTGTGTGTGTGTGTGTGTGGTGATTAGGAGGCAGGGGCGACTGAACCTAAATGGAACGCTGTAGAATCAGGTATGGTTTAAATTACTGCTCATCATTTCTCAAACATATCATATAGGCTTATTGATTGATATACGACCTGCCCGGCAGCCACTGGTTTCATTTCATGGAGGTATCAAATGTTTCCTGACACTCGAGATGGGGAGCTAATCATAAGGTCATTACATTTTTTTTTTTAATTTTGCAACATACAACATCAGCATGTGAAACTGCAGTGCTAGGCAAGCGCTATTTTTTTTTAAATTTGACATTTACTTGTGTTGAAGGTTGCCGTTACCTTGTAGTCGAAGGCTAGTTGAAAAACCAGAAAATGTAAGAAAGACCAAAAGTTGTCATACATTCTTTTATCAGTGCGACTAATTCTGTACTGAATGTTCTCTAAAGGTCGAGTGTACTTATTAAAGGAGGATCTAATTAAAGAAATGCAATGTAATGTTTATAATTCTGTTTTCATTAGTATATTATCAGAAGAAAATGAGAATGGTGTTTTCATTCCCTTAGAATGAGCTGTTTGTATCTACAGTGAATGGGATGCCGTGTTGCACTACTATAGTTCTCTATACTCTGTACTTCTATACATGCTCCAAACAGACTTCCTGTTCTTCCTTTTCTTTTTCACAGTAAAAACTGTGATTTTTTTCCCCTCTTTTTTTACTGATAAGAGCATAGTTTCACTGACTTTGCCCACTTACAGCAGAAGAGTTGAGCAGTTTCTTTTGTAGTTTACTGGAAAAATACTGAAAGGTTTCCCAGTTGTGCCCTTTAAGCAATATGATGCCACTGCATAATGGGGATAATAACCTTAAATGTCATTACTGGAAAAATAATAATACCCTAGAAAGGTGTATACTCATCAAATGTTGTATAATGAATTAATAACTCCTACTTTACAAGACTATAAGCTGGAGGTCATCTGGCTGAGGTAATTGTTTTTCCCCCTGAAATAACACCACATTATCAGATATCAGATGTTGCACACAACTCTCAAAGGACAAAATTAAGTTAAAGTTCATAATTATCAACTTATTGCTACTATAGGGTGAAAAAAATGTTACTATAGGGCGAAAACCCAAAAAACAGTTTGAAAAAATGACTTTTGCCAAAAAAAAAAAAATGCAGACACGGTGCATATGAGCATAAACAATTTCAAGTTCCACAAAATATGCTTATGGTAATGTGTATAATCTAGCACCCCCTTGTGGTTCAGAGGTCATAGCAGAAGGAATCAGTCAAACATATAACTGAAAACTGTGGCAAATTTGGTGAAATACATTGAATGTTTTTCAAGTTATACACAATTATGACATATTGAGCACTATATCGCTCACATTATATGATGAGAAACTGAGCAAAAACTATTTCTAACCACTTTCTCATGTTTTGCAGCCACTGTAGGTGAAGGTGAGAAGGATATTCAGTTGATTGCAATCTCAAATTTCACCACTAGATGCCACTAAATATCACACACTGAACCTTTAAAGCGCCAGCATTTGGAGCTCTTGCTTCCGACTGCAATGCCGAATGACAGTTAAGATTTTTCTGCATGATCGGTGCAATAAGCAGAACTAAATTCCAGCCTGGAAGCTAATAAATAAGAAACTCACTGTTCCTGAAATGCTTGGCAGTGGTGCTCAGCATAAATTTGCATGATGCCGCATAAGATAAGAAAAGTTGCAAAGTTCCATATAAGAGGTCCTGCGGTGTTATTTAAGATGGGAATTCAGTGTAATATGTTGCTTGGATGATGTCCATAGTTCCACAACCCACATTCTACCTGGTCAAACCATAAACTACCTCCTTTCCTTTCTTTCCTTCCCCTTCCTCCCTTCATTCCTGATGCCCCAGCCTCACCCCAGCGTGTACAGGAAGCCCCGATTCCAGAGAGCCTGCTCTTCAGATGATCAGAGAGGAAAAACACAATGCCTTCAGTGTGCTAGAAAGGAGCTCAACTCATAAAATGCACACACACACAAAGGGAGAGAACTCGAATGGAACATGCTTTTACTATTAAGGCTCTGTTTTTTCTTTCCATATGACTTTCCCAGGAAAATCCCCCTCATCAGGGTAGGTCCAATCCAGACAGACAGCAGACTGGAGAAGAGACACAGATACAGTACAGACAGAGGGCTGTGGAGAAACTGACCTCCTCATCCTGCGACTGAGACACAAACAAAGACTTTTAGGGCGTGAAAAGGCTACTGAACCAGGCCTTCGCTCAGAGCGTTTATCAGATGTCGGAGCAAAATTGCTGATTCCAGATTATTTTTTTTTCCATTTTTAGCCTGACCGTGGGGAGTCAGTAAATGATCCTCAATCAGTACTCCCACTCTCTGACGCTTTAAAGTTCTGGCATCTGGCTCACACACAACTCCATCTATCATCTGACGACTGATGAGATTAATTCAGTCTTTTGGGGTATAATGCTCTAACATTGAACGCGTCTGTCCTTTATTGGGTGACACCGGGTAATTCTGTCCATTTTGAGAAGGCCTCAACAGTTGGTACCATTTAAGAAAACTAGGTCACTTCCGCCTTCTGTGTGTGTACATACGAGTGTGCGTTTCAGTGTGTGTGTGTGTGTGTGTGTCTCAGCCAGATCCTACTATAAGCCAAGAGATCTCCAGTATAAACATATTGTGCAGGAAAGACTGCTACTCCGAACAGAAACATCCTAATACCAAACAGTATTTGACTCACTGCTCACTCTATCTTTGTTGTCACTGTTCAGCTCCAACCTCTGAGGCTTGGAGTAAGAGTGTGAACTTTTATTTTTTACTCTAATCAATCTTTTAATCCAAAATATAGTATAAGATGTCACTGTTCTGCGCTATATGCTAGTGCATGCTGCAGCTTCAGCTCTACAACCTTGACAGAAGCCACAGGAGACTGACTTCTGCTGAGAGATAAGGCCGTCACATGGACATCAGTTTGTATAAAACAGGAACGCACACCATTTAAGGCAACATTTATAATGCACATCATTGTGTGTTTTAATATTTTGGCAAATAATTTACAGTGTGATTGTTAAGATCGTGGAAATTATTTTCAAAGCTGATTTAGTCTGATAGTTATTTTGATGAAAAGATCCAAGTCCGAAAATAGCAAAAATATGCTAGTCATGCCTGCCTTTAGCCAGAGGGAATGTGCTCCAAACAGCAAAGTAATTCATGTGTTACTATTGAATGTTGGGTGTTTGTACTTCCTGAGGGTTAAAAAACTGTTTCTTCTTGCATGGAAAATCATTTTAATAAAATGTAGTTAGTCAATATAGTTGTCAGTTACATAGTTTTCAACTGACTTACTATTTCACATTTACGTATGAATCTAAGGGGCTGCAAAATGTATTTAATGGGCAAGAAACACACATTAAAACGCTTCAAAAAGTTGCCATAATCTTTCATTAAAAGCTGAAATCAAGGAGAAAAAAAGAGAAGAATGTTAAAGCACACACTTTCCTTCTGCAGCTCTCTCCTCTTGGTCCAAATCAAAAGAATAAATATAAAGACAGATCATCACATGGTGTTTAATAATGTTTATTGGGAAAATGATGTCGCTTTGCCAAATCTCTGTGTAGACACACAGATTAGAGCAGGACAATCACATCCAAGTCTCTTCCTCACATTAGCAAATACAATTCCAACAGTCAATCACATATTTAACGCTCCTACCTGTCTGAAAACACATGTGGCCATGAACACCAGACAAAATCTACACATCAGAATTCTACTTTCCTTTCAGACCACTTGAATCTCTAAATACTGAGAGGTAATTATAGAATTTTTGCCCAGTGAACCTAAAAAGCTAGACAATGTCTCCTTTTCAGTTCTCAAAAATCTAAGAACTAAACTGCTCATACGTCACTAAAGTGAACATAAGAGGTACTGTAATAAACAGACATATTTCATTATAAGAGGTGTGGTTCTGTTGCAAAACACTTCCTTCCTATGTGTATTCTCCTCTATTCATAACAGCTCCGATCAAAACTCACCTCTCAGAGTAGCACACCTGTGAATGACTCCAAACCTGTTGAACTGGAGTGTCTGTCTAAGTCCAACATCTATGCACTTCCCCTTGAAGGAAACTAACATCAATACAACAAACCAGTTTTAATTGGAACCAGTTTGGTTTAAATACCTTACATTGCATGCGTGTCTGAAAGGGCCCCACCAATGGAAAACCTAATACACTGATATCTCATTTAGTGTAGTGGTTGTAATACAAACACTCTAACAGCTTGGCGTGGTGACACTTGCATTTACAGTCTATTAGCAACATCTGGAGAGGACTTTAACATTTAACACTGAATTCTGTCAGCCCATTCAGCAGACAAACTTTTCTAAAAATACCAGGGAAGGGGTAAATCAGATCAGAGACCCTTATTCTGCGTGTATACTCAAACCGCAGCGGCGTCTCTGCAGAGGCCTTAGGAACAGCAGGATCCACACATGACCGCTATTAAGAAAATCAATGTGACACTCAGGCAGGCAGCGAAAGAGCCTGAAGCTTCTGAATGGCTCTGAGCCTGAGTCATGCTGCCTCACATACACACAGACTGAGTGATGAAGAGACAGAGCAGGGAAGGGGATGTTACAGACTCATGCTTACAGGAATACGCCAGGGACTAGGTGACTAAGCTGCTGGTCACCTACAACACATAACCACTAAACTCAATAATGACATTTTTAACCACAGCATTAAAATGTTAAGTGATTGGAGCTGACTGGTATCATCTGACATATACTGATAACTTAGTGACTACATCTCATTTTAATCTTAGTGGAAATATGTGGTGGTGTGATTTTGCAGTCTGGGGAACTTCTGCAGTATGTTTTTTCTTTCTTTCTTTCAGGAAAGTCATCATGTATGTTTGTGTGCATTCAGCATAGAGCTCATTTTGAGATTTAGATCAGCTCAGAATGAAGACGCAAAGGAGAGGGAAGCAGCTAGAAGACAGAAAACTCCACACACATACAGTATAATAGACATATATAGTATAGAACCAATAGTGGATTTTTAAAAGGTAATAAGAACAGTATATGAATGAGAAAGAAAGCGGATTAATTAGAAGACATCGCCTCACCCTCCCCCCTCCTTGAAAAAACCCAAACCTTAGGAACTGAATAACTGTTGACCTTAACATAAAACTCAAAGTCATTAGGTAACTAATATTAATAGTAATGGATTGGATTTCTATAGTGCTTTTCAAGGCACCCAAAGCGCTTTACATTATTGATCCATTATTCATTCGCTCTCACTAGGACTAGAACACCAAAGTAGTAATATATATAAGTGGGATTATGATTGTTTGCTTCAAAATGAGTAATTCTGGTTGAGAAGCTGAACATTGACTACTGAACATTAGTGAGTCCATGTCCTGCTGATATGAACACTGTGTAAAAAGTCCCATTAGTGCTGACCAATCAGACGAACCAATTAATAAACGAATCTACATCTACTGGAATGTACACCCCAGAATATCTCATATATACAAATATAAATGTGATTTGTTTATCTAAAGTCAGGGGAGATACTGGTGCTGTTTCTTTGTAAATCGTTACCCTCATAGCATAATTACCAGAGTCATATTTCTTTCAGGACACAGCCCATGATGCAAAATAAAGCAGCAGTGTTAGGAGAGTAAAGATACGCAGATATCACACTGTGACTTGAAATGACAGTGTATCCTTCAGTGCAGTTCTTCTGTGCAGCATCTGCGGTTATAGTGTGGGTTGACAGATAGGGTCTCCACATGTATGTATAATGGTACCCTCACCTGTCACTGTGCATAGTTTCTCCATCTAAACTGTTGTAAAGCAAGAAAAAGTTCCAGTTTTTCAAAGCTGAAGTGCAGCACCTTCACTCAAGGAACCAGACAGAACCAGAAATCAGCAAAGCAAAAATGTGTTCTCTCCTTACTTACTCTACCTCTCAGCAGGCTTTCTGTTACTCCAATACAATCCAGAGTTATAATAGAGTTGGAGTTAGATAAAGCAAATCCACCCTAAGATAACGCTACCAATTTCATTTCAGGCTGAACTCGACTCCACTGACGCCTTCCGATTAGGGCACTGGTGTGTAGAAGAACAACGCTGCTTAAGACTTTATGGCTTGAATAAATCTTTGCACGGGAGCTACACTGGTGTGCAGACTTCTTTGTTGTTTTACTTTTATTGTATTATTTTCCGGCACCCAGTAAGACTACTTACCCATGGGGAATGTGCATGGTCTTTGTTCTTTGACACTTTACTCCAATTTAGATCAGGGCAGTACAATACAGTGAAAAAAATCAGTCTGAGATTATTGTGGACATGACAATCCAATGCGATACTGGCTTGAATATAAAGCAAAATGCACAGATTATTTAGAATTTTGTAAAGTGTATTTTCCTCAACTCAAAAATGCTAACTTAAATGCGTATATAAAATATAAAATGTTCTAAAAAGGTTTGCTCAATGAAGAGAGTGGACATGTTAACACTGTGCATGGGGTAGAATGGCAATATGATACCAAACAGGGGTTATGACTGAAAATATTGTGATATATAACAATACTGTGAGCAAGGTGAAAAAGTTAGGACTTATTTTAGGAAAACTCTTACTGTATAAACAACACACCACATATGCATACCACATGCTTGAGCGTATCCCCTAAGAGACACTAACCACTGTCCCATCTCCACAGCCTCATAAGTCAACATGATGAGTGAGTGTTGAGCAGTCCTGAACATGTACAGTGGGTCAAGCTCATGGTGATCCCAGCTCCCCCACCCCCACCCCCACCCCGTTTGTGTACACGGAGCACAAAAGCTCCCTTTAGAGCACAGGTGTCAAACATGCGGCCCGTGGGCCAAAACCGGCCCGCCAAAGAGTCCAATCCGGCCCGTGGGATGAATTTGTGAAATGCAAAAATTAGACTAAAGATAATAACAATCAATGAAGTTAAAATTGTTTTAGTTCAGGTTCCAAAGAGAACATTATGATCAAGTGGGTCAGACCAGTAAAATATTATCATAATAACCTATACATAATGACAACTACAATTGTTTCTTTGTTTTACTGTAAAAAGTAAAATTCCATTAAAAAAATTTATATTTACAAACTATCCTTTCACCAAAACTGTGAATAACTTCTAACATAATAATAATAAATATGAACAACCTGTAATGTTTTAAGAGAAATAAGTGTAATTTCAGCAATATTCTGTTTGTTATTAAATGTTTTGTGTATTTGTTGATTTCTAAATTGTAACACACATGTGTAAATGATAAACAGAGACATAATATTGTTAAAATTGCACTTATTTTTCTTAAGAAATTTCAAGTTGTTCATGTTATCCACATTTTTACGGAAGCTTTATAGATGTAAACACTTTCGTAATGTAATTTGACCTTTTCCACTGTTACTATTTTACGCTTCAGATCATACTGGGTTGAATGTGGCCCCTGAACTAAAATGAGTTTGACCCCCCTGCTTTAGACCATACTTTTTGGGTCACAGACACTGGTCTTTGTCCTCGTGTTACACGCACACACCTGATTTTACTGTGTGCAGGTTTTAAGACAAGTTAAATGCCACCGAGGTCGACCTGAATGCTGAGACAGGCCTTCAGAGACGTGGTGACGATGCTCTACCACTCATCTGGGGTCAACTGATGCTATGAGGCACCATGCATGAGTCTGATTAATGTTTTCGCCTCCGTCAGCATCACTTAAGGCGTAATCTGACCACTGGACCAGGACTGTATATAGGCATGACAAGCCTATAAAGCAGGTCAGAGCAACAGCAAAGGCCTGAGCTGAAAAAAAAAAAAAAAAAGGGAAAAAAAGTAGGAATGGGGAGTTGGATAGATAATATTCTCAGCGTGCTCCTGTGCTGTGTTTATCTAACACAGAGGGGAGGTGTTTACATTAGCTGGGTTAAACACAGACAGGCCCAATAGCTTGTGTTAATCATAAATAATCTAAACAGCCAGGCAGGACATCCATATTGGAGGAGTGGGTCGCCGCCACACATGGACCACCGGCGTCCCACATCTGAGGAAGGAGACACACTCACCTACTTATGACTAAGAATAAAGTGTGTGACGCCGAGTTTAGGGCCAATATTAGATTGGAAACATTTCAAAAGGATTGAGGTGGAAAGTGAGCACACACTGAGAGGCGTGTTATCTGTCCCTATGGAGTTTACTGTATTTGTGATGTGGTTTGTTTGAATAGATTCTCCGATGATTTGATGCGAGGAGTCGACAACCCTTTTGACCCTCCCGTCGTAAACACAAAAATAAGCATTAGAGAGTGCACATGTTGGTGGGTTTCCCATGTGGAAGGAATCGAGTTGAGGGAACTTCTGAACAGAAGAAAACTACATATATATTTCATCTGGTGACAGATGCAGCGAACAGTGTGTGTGTGTGTGTGTGTGTGTGTGTATTTGCTGAGGAGGGGGTTTAAGCAGGCAGAGATTGATCCTGGACAGTGTGGGAGAGAAAGAGGGAAGTACAAAAAAACAAAGAGCAAGGCCTTGGGAAAGAGTGTGTGTGTGTGTGTGTGTGTGTGTGTGTGTGTGTGTGTGTGTGTATGTGTGTGGGAGAGAAACGATACACTGCTGGACTGCCGGAAAAAGAAAGTCAGCCAGGAGGACGGCAGATCGATTCCTCCCCCGAGTCTCACAACAAATACACTCTCTTTCTCTCTGCATAGCTCACCTCTGCTGCAGCCTGATACCGTCCCATCAGCACTTCATCTCTATCACCCTCTATATTACCCTCCCCCTTCTCTGTCTGCAAGCTAGCACTTTATTCTCAGGGTCCGTCGACTATGAACGAGCTTAAAACTCAATCTGATTTCCAAGTCTGGCTCTCACAGCAACTCATCATGGTTAGCTGATAGTGGTGGGGCAGTTTCCCCCTCAATCTAGTCTTCAGAAAAACACAGTACAGTTAATTAACCCTAAAGGCATAACACACCACCTATGTAGTGCACAAAGCAGACTATACACAGACCCTTTCACACTGGGAAAAAGTACCCTTCCACTGCGATTAAAATGCAATATAATAAAGCTCTCATAGTTCTCATAATTAAAAATCTGACTGCACGTAATACACAACGGAAACCACACACTCCTACACACCCTCCACAAACACCAGTCATCCAACATGACAGATGGACAAACAAACTTGGAGACACTTTCAACACATCTCTAATCTCATGAGCCCTGAATCACAAACACACACGCCTGCACTTAAATCACATTCCATCCAGGATACACTGTTATGAACACACACACACACACACACACACACACACACACAGCTGAATGGCTCCACTTCTGATCACCATCATGGAGACTCAGAGGGGTCAGAGGATGGTTTTTGGACACAACACACTTACAGTTTCTCTGTATATGAGTGTGTGTGTGTGTGTGTGTGTGTGTGTGTGTGTGTGTGTGTGTGTGTGTGTGTGGTGGGGGGGGTGCGTCAGTTTGGGGCAGAGATTCTTCTTATTTACTGCTTTGCTCCTATTCTTGCCATGTCAGCTCAGCCTCCCAATAGAGCATTAATGCCTCCCTTACTGTGCTTGGCCGGACGAGCAAAACAACTCTTTAGGTTGTTTTGGACTTGACGCAGGCCTGCAGCTGCCTTGTTGACAGCTGGCAAAAGCATTGTGGAATCCAAACCCTGTGCGCAATAGCAGCTGTAGCCGTTTGGAAACAACTTGAAGAGCGCAAGAGAAAAGAAGGAAGGGTCCGCCTTTATCAGAGCGGTTCGCTTACCAGTGGCTGAAACCCCCTGCATCCTGCACAAACTTCTTCTCCGGTCTTTTTTTCTGCTGAAGCCGTCCTTTTCTCGGTGATCCAGACAACAGTGGCCCCTGCGTACGGCACAAACTCGGAGGAGCGTCTCCACTTCAGAGCCTCTTTCCTGCTCGCTGACAAATTAAAAAAAAAAAAAAAAAACTTCCACTATGGACACTTCATGGTTCCCAAACGGACGCGAGAAAATTTACCCGGGTCATTTTTTATTTTTTTTTTTTGCGCAGAATAAGAGCTCTGTAGTCCTTCATGAAGTCTCCTCTCTCCTCCCTCCCCAGAAACACAACTCTGTCCTCTCTGCCGCTGGAAAAAGAAAATGCGCGTACTCGGTGCGAGGCGCGGGCACGCCGACCCATTCATTGAGTGCAAATCTAGAATACAGCTGAGCTCCAGTTAAACAAGCTCCTATTAAAATCCACATCCCACACATTTTTTCATGACTGCATTTAGCATTTCTAGTCATTTTCTCGGACATTTGCGTCTCATTGGAGTATTGTACTCTCAGCCATGATTTGCCCATCGGCACAGAGGCATAACATGGGCTGTCACGTGAAGTCATGAAAAGGATGAGGCCTATTTCAAGAGATAGCCCTGCTTTGAAAACTCCACATCTGCCTATTAGCGTGGAAAAAGTTGAATGCTAACTGGCACAGTATTTCCATGTCACTGCTCAGGCTTTCTCTTCGTCTTTTAATTGATCATGTTGGGTTTCCAGTCTGTTGAATGAATGCTGTCAGCTGCCTCTGTGAATCATTGTATAAGCAATAAGGAATGGGAAAATACAGTCTTATCTGCAGATGATTATAGTCATAGATTGTGGTTTCTGTTGTTGCTTGTGTATGACATTCTCTTTTTTTTTTTTTTTTTTACTGAAGTTCAAAGTCTGATGGGACATTACTCTGTGCGGTCCGTCTCCTTCAAAGTCCAGTTGGATGATACCTGCAGACAGTTACATCATCAGTATCCTTCTGCTTTATTTATAATTCAGTGATGACTTTCCTTAGTGATGTGACTTTACACACACGACACAGTGAGGTGACTTCAAACTAGGGCAACTGCTGTTTTATCATTAGTGACAAACTGAAGACTTTTCATTTGTAATCCAGTCACTTACTTTGAAGAATAGATAGATAGATAGATAGATAGATAGATAGATAGATAGATAGATAGATAGATAGATAGATGGATGGATGGATGGA
>JAPQRQ010000026.1:12702792-12744580 GCA_037367365.1 Apogon talboti | reverse complement strand
AGATAGATAGATAGATAGATAGATAGATAGATAGATAGATAGATAGATAGATAGATAGATAGGCAGACAGACAGACAAATAGATACATACATACATACATACATACACATATGCATATATGCATATACTTACCCAAGACACCTAGTGATGATCAAACATCTTCACTTACTTCATTATTCCTCTTTAAACTGCTTCACATTTGGACATTGTTTGAGGTCTACACTCAAGCATTTACCACGGCACAGAAATGCCTAAACTGTACCTTGTTGTACATAACTTAAATGTATGAACACCTAAACACAATTTTCTAGAGTCAAAGGTGATTCTTGAATTCTGCTATTTGACTCTTGCAGCCCCAAAAACCTCAGATATCTAACTCAAGAAGAGAAAAGTAGACAATTTTAATATTTAACGTCTGAAAATGTAAGATTAGAAAGCACTTTTTTTCTGGATAATTGGAACTGAGCAATTAATTGATGTGCAAATGTGCTGGCAAATCTTGCTCTGTTAACTAAATTTAACTAATCCTTTCAATGCTAATTTCAAGTGAAATTCAACATTCGGGCACATTATTCTGGGCTGTCATCCTTCCTCACTCCGCCCTTTGTTTATTCGGCCAGCCCTCCACCTATTCGACACCCGTGTCAACTCAGTCACGCGTCATTAACTCTTTTTTTGTGGCTGGCCGCTGCACGCTTTTTGTCTGCCTCAGACCAACACAGACAACAGCTGGACCTTTAATGATAATGCCCTCTTGTCTGGCAGCTTGTCAGGCAATACGACACTTAACTGACCTGTGTTCATTTCTAATAAGCCATACATCCATCACCTCTACACCTTGCAATAATACCAGCTCACTGACTGCACTTCAGTTACTGATTTGCGGGATGTGACTTTCATTTTGCAGACTCAAGCAAATACAAAGCCAGAACATACATTCTTCTTTTGATTAAACTTTCACCCTCTTTGCTGTGGAGAATAATTCTGAACATGTCACTGCAGAGTCTGAAAGGCTAAGTGTTTTGTGGATGACTGAACTTGTGTTTTAAATAGACCAGGGGCCCGGTGCCCCTCTTAGTGCCTCCGAGTGCATGGAGCTGCTTGTCAGCCAGTCTGGGGGCATGCTGGTCCACAGAAAGCAGAACACCAACCAGCCCCCTGGGATACATCCTCTCCTACGCTTCCCTGGGGTTTCATAAGCACAGTACAGAGGCAAACAACGGCATTCATAGAGAGGAAGGAAGAATGAAGGAAACGAGGTGAAGATGGGAGTCTGAGGGGGGAGGAGTTGTCGGTTAAAGACAATTACAACTGACAGGGAAAGAAAATGGAGTGGTAGATGAGCAGTCAAGCTGAAGGATGAGTGTGAAAGCCGGCTGAGGAAGGTGTGAGATGAGCTGCCTTCTGCTTTCACACTTACCTGAAGCCTTCGAGGTCTGAATGCGACAATCATATCACTAATCACACATTCGCATGGGGTGCCAGTCTTTATTCATTACAGCACAAGCACTGTTTTTAGGTGCAAATGAATGCTTCCTACTGGTTGAATTAACACTATTTTCTAACCTTAACCAGATGATACCAGGGTGGAAGAAATACGTTGAGGCTGTAGTTAAGATAATTCATTTATTACTTTCTTTCACTACATACATACTGTCGGGCGGTTTAATCTACAGAAAATCAGTACATCTCTGTAGGAACCCACTTTGTGAAAACTGTAAACCATCCCATTACGATCCAGTTCACACTAAGCCTCAACTAAAAGCTGTAAAAAAGTGCACATTTATGCATAAATGAACATTAGTGACCGTTTTTACTGTCACGTACACATCACCTTTTAATTATGTCTTGCAAATATAACAGATATTGACTGATAACTGTGACTTTTGACAAATCACAAATATGTAAAAAAAAAAAAAAAAGTGGGACCTTGGTGTATGTACGTTGAAGTAATGTGCTGTCTTAAGTTTGGTTTTAATTCTGCTCATTCATAAAACACATAAACATTTAAAATACTTTATTACTGAGCCTATTTTTTGACCAATGTAAAAGAATATAACATTAGTATTTTTATATTTAGTCTTGATTCAATTATCAATGTGATATGAACATTCAATGTAATTAAAAAAAGCAAACAAACATGCTTCTCTGTTATGAACCTGCGCCAACCTATCTGGAAGTTCCAGTCCAGACTTTGGGAACTGATTGTCATGTTTGTAGTGTCACTGTCCTTGGAGAACCATGAGTCTCTACAAAGTTATGGAAAACAGCCCTGTCTTCAGCTTAGTGACAATGCATTTTCCATCTAATGAAAGAGGAGGTTAAAGGCTTTAATTTAACCCATAAAGACTCAGTGCTACTTTTGTGGCAGGTTCCAAATGAATTTTTATCTCTAATTTAACCTTTAACAAGTGATTTACCACCATTTACTATAATATTATCCTTTGTATTTTATGATTTTTTCAGTTAAAATCATGTATTTTCCTATATTCAATTCACTGAACATGTACATGTTCATTAAAGCTCAGTGAATTCAAAGGTTATTTTATCAAAACAATAAAAACTGAAGAAAAAAGTGACTTTTTCAACAAAATAAATCATAAATTGAATATAAACCAAGTGTGTCCATCCACTGTCATTGATCCAACTCTATGGGTTTTACTGGTGAAGCAATGTTGTAGAAGATGACGGTGTTTCCATGGTAACTACGGAGCCTCTGAATGTCCAAATGGGTCATATCTGATGACCATGAAAAAACGACGAACTGTATTTTACACCAATTATTGACACTTATTGATAGGATAAGTGGATCAACAGTTATTAAACAGTTTAGATCAGTAGATGATTTTGGTCAATGGTGGTTTTTTGGGTCTTTATGGGTTAAGGAGGACATAAAAACAGGCTTAATCCTTCAGTTCATGTCGGACATTCAGAACTAACACATCTGGAGACGTGGTTTTCACTGGACAGGAAGAGGATGAAAGAAATGTAATCTGAAAAGAAGCTGACAGACTAATGTAATATTGTCTCTGTGATGTGACGAAGTACAAGTATGAGGTTGAATAAAACATATGTGCTCATGTAGAGTAAGTCAAATTTTAAGAATCACACTTGAGCAAATTATGTGGTAACATTCCTTTGCTGCCAGCCGGGGATGTTGAAACCACACCAGCAGAGATCTACGGTCAGATCCATGAGTCACAGTAGGGAGGACACTCATACTCCACATCCAGTGTCAGGACTGTGGAATGTTTTAATGCCTCATGAGGCTGAGCTCACACTTCACAGGTCATAATTTTTCTAACGTCCTTCATTTCTGCTGCTGTTGGGACTGTGTAGAAGTGTGTGTTTTTAAAGTTGTCTATGTGAGGCCGGTTGTTGCTTCTCCAGAGCAGCTAATCGATGCACTCTGCTCCTTCGGGCTCCACATGGATTTATCACATGTCAGCAATGAGAAGACTCTTTGTAAACGCAAACGCACACTCGGCCTGTCTTTTGAGACCAGACCTTAAATTAATTGTCTGCAAGTGCATCAACAACTGTGGTATAGAGACCCCAAGTGGTGAAACTTGATAGTGCATCATTTGAGATATGAAACAGCTGCTCTGCAGAATAACCCCCCCCCCACCTCCTCCCCTCCAACCAGTGAATAATCACAGCACCTGCATATTAATAGAGCCGGCCTGATGCCATGGAATGAATCCCACTGACCCATATATCCTCTGCCAGCTGAGCAATGGGTGGAGAGGATGTAAGAGGAGACTGGCACCAACAAAGGCTGCACTGTTGTTACAGTGATGTCATTGGCTGTCAACGAACTGCTGTCATTAATAGGCTGTTATTCCCATTCAATCAGCCAGGCCTATGGTGAATGGGAGCCACTGGTTTCACTGTACTAAATCACAGTTTGACACGATCATTAATGTGATTGATTTGGGGTTTAAAGGTCGAGAAGAGGAACAGTTGTTAGCATTGTAGTTGTTTCGTCAGTGTGACAGCCTGCTCTCTCATCTCTCATAACAATAGAAAACCTTTTTTTTTTTTTTTTTTTTTTTTTTAGAATGTTTAAGAGCACGAGCGGCATTTTGATTTATGCTCTCATCCAAGTTTTACTGTCAGACCTTGTGGGATTTGATCCAACAAGGGGAAGTGAAAACAAGGGGGGAAAAAAATTGTACCGCCTCTTGAAATCCTGCACCCTGAATTTTTTTTTACAATACAATGAGTAAAACAAACTGAAAAGTATTAAATTATGTCCACACTGTTACTTGTGATGATTGGCCACAAGTACAATTTGCTTTATTTGAGGGGATCAATGGGTTAAAAATCAGTGGTCTAAAATAGTTTCACTTGTTGCTTTTGAGCAACTTATATTGTAAAAAATAAGATATTTGAATTTAGGACAATAACAGTTTGATTCTTGCAATAAGAAAAAATAGGGAAATATGTAAGAAAATAGAGAAATCTCTTAAAACATGTATTCCAAGCACTATATTATCATATATACTCAAGGGTATCTTTGCACTTGTTCTTTAACTGTATATTTCTCAAAAAAAAAAAACTAAACAAAAAAAAAACAACACTTTTGTAAAGAGAAACCATATAACATAATTCTTCTGAACACACCCATCTTTCCAAATCAAGTACTTTATTAATGTGCATCAGAGTCTCTTATGGGTTTCTGTTAATTACAGTTTTGTGCTGATTTTGAAAGAGGCCTACAGTATTTTTTGTCTTCATTATAAATCAGTGCAGAGAGAACTGCAGCACTAATTGGGCAGAGCGCCTGGTCTCCAGAGGCTGGACAGGAAGTGTCGGGTGTACCAAAGGTCAAAACAAACTGGCTCCGATCAGCGCGTAGGCGTATCTTGGGAAGGCAGGGAGAGGGGAGGAAAGGAAGAGAAATGGGAAAGGCAAGGAGGGAGAAGGAGGAGCGAGGCTTTAAGTGAGACAGCAGAGAAAAGACATGAGGAGAGAGAGAGGGAGAAACGCTGGTGTGGAGTTGGGGGGAGGTTTAAGTAGGAGGTGGAAGTGTTTTTGTGCATTGTGTGAAATGTGATCATGTCCTGGAGCCGCTCAGACAGCTGGGAAGTTCCCCTGCCCCTGACTTCCAGCTGGGAACGCTCTGAGGAGACACCAGGGCCGCATGCTTCCTCGATTAACCCTTTATCTGCTTCTGCTGCTGCTGCTGGTGGGAAGCTATAAATAACAACACTGACACATACTTGGAACTTAAGTCACATTTATTGATTTTAGCCAGTATGACTACCTTTACACAGACTGACCACCTCTCTAATGGAAAACAAACAAACACTTTTACAGGATTAGTTCAGCAGTAATACATCAGACCAAAACTCGACTCATTTTCTTTTCTTTTCTTTTTTTTTTTTTAACACCCTGCCAAAAGTTTACATGTTTGTTTTCAACTCTGTGTAAAGGTCCCATGACTGGGAAACATGCATATGACATTTAGCTTGGATCAATATGCCACTAATCATAATGCACATTATTGATAAGAATACAGTACTGCATGACAATTCAAATAAATACCAACATACAGGTGAAGTCGTTATTTCATATAAAGATATCAAACTTTCATTATGGATCAATACTGAAACACAATATGACAATATAAAGTTTGCACAGCTAATTTATTATCACAATGCTATCGCTTCCAGCAAACAGAAAACCTTTTCTTTTATTAAATGTAAAACAGTATCTAAATTGCACTTTTAATTTTTAGCTTCTTGTCCTTATTGGTAACTTTAACGCCTCAACAAACAAGCATTGGCTATAATGGCACTACTCAAGCTTGTTGATGCTTAGTTTGTTTTCTGTTTACTGAAAACATAATGCTTAAAAATGATGTAAAAAAAAAAGATTCAAGAATAATAAAAAAAAAAGAAAACAACAAACAAAACTCAAATTGGACAAAAAAGAAATATAAAATGCGCGCTCTGCACATTTTTCAACAATACTATTGATATCACATTACCTTCACCAAACAAAGCTAGAGATATGTAGGTGTTTCCAATAGTACACACTGATCTACCCCAACACATTACAGATGCTTGGAGCATTTTGTTCAATAACAGGAGGCCAAAGGGATTTCTTTTGGTTCCCAAAGTTTGATAAAAAACAACCATTTCTTAATACCCCTGAATTAATTGAGTGGATCACTGACCTGCAGAATTCAATACAATGTCAGTTTTATTGAGCTAATTTCAAAACTATCATCTCACTCATGCGGAAAGGGTTGAATTCCCTTTGCACTTATTGCTGCTCACAGTCATTTTGAACCCAAAGTCCTCACCTATGAAAAAAAAAAAACAACAACAAAACATAACACTATTTTAAAATTCTCCCTTGAAACAATGAAAGGCACTACTGGTCAGAAACAAAGAACTAAACAAACCAAAAACAAAACCCCAGCGCTCGCATTGGAGAACCATGGCCCGAACCACACCTTCCTCGGCTTGTTTTCTTTCTTTCGGAGTCTTAATTCTTTTCAACCTAAACGGTGTACCAAGATTTGGCACGATAAACGAAGAGAGAATGAAACAATTCCAATTTGGAATTTAATCGTCGCACTTGCAGAGAATTCTGAAAGTCAGTGATCCCGTTTCAGTGGAACGCCCTCGGTAAGAAGCTAGGAAAAGTATATCACATCACTCAATTTTTCCCAAAACACAACTTACCTATTTGAATTAGGGCGTTGTCAAGTTTCATTGTGTTATTTTGAACTATTCCTAGGAATAATAAATACATGAAAAAACCCCAGAATTTGATCACCCTGGATTTTTTGTATAGAATATGGCAGTAGAACGAACATAAAGGAAAACAAACAGCATAAAATATGATGTAACAAAACAATTTAACAATGATTACTTGATGGATAAACTCTTGAGGATAAAATCAGAATAGTAGGTCTGTGGTTTGTGGAGCCCAACGTCTTAAATTCAGACAATTCTCGAGGACGCATTTTCCTATAATCTTACAGCCTATACTGAATAACTCACAAACCATAGTACTACTACGTTTTCCTATAGGTTAATAATAGTCTGTTATAATCCTATATAATGAAAGTGCACAGATTAAGAAAATAATAAACTAAAAAATAAAAATAAAATCAGACAAACAGCTTGTTGCTTACATTGAGAAATGACCCCATGACCCCTGGCTTTCCATTGGAAGGTTACATTGGAAGATCGAGTCGACTGGACTTGTGAGATATTGGCTTCCAGTAGCAGCACGAGAAAATACGAGACAATTCCACAAGGTGTTAAATATCCAATGAAAAAAAATGAAGGCGGATCAGTTGATTTGACTTGAATTCAGTGTTTTGCTTTTTTAAAATTTTTTCTTATCTTCGGGTCCAAATGGCCTACAGTGCTAACTCTTTTTCGGCGAACTCAATCATCAGTGAGAACGGACCTTGTGTTGGTACTTCGTCTGTAATTACTGCA
Organism: Apogon talboti; assembly: GCA_037367365.1. NCBI lineage: Eukaryota > Metazoa > Chordata > Actinopteri > Kurtiformes > Apogonidae > Apogon > Apogon talboti. The sequence continues at coordinate 12,737,114 of JAPQRQ010000026.1, read as the reverse complement.
AAATGGAGAGACAAACAAATGATCAGCATTGGCATTCTTTGTCATGTCGGAGCGGAGTGTTAACACGGCGAGCAGCTGGTCATCATCAGTCCACACAGACAACAGGAAACGGCGGCTGTAGTTAGTCAAAAGCAGCGGAGGCCGAGTTAGGAGCCCTGAGGCTGCAGATGTTAGGCCGGGAGCAATTCTGTCAGACCAACTATAGTTTTCTGACCAACTGGAAGTGACGTGAAAGCACATTCACCACCACCATTATGTATTAGATAACCAGCAGGTGCAGTTAGGAGGCCAATAACTCACAAGTACCGCAACCTTTTGAAGCCACATCCCACAGCCTGCGCCATGGGAGATGGGTTTTTCTCAAATGCCATGCAAGTTAATGAAAAACAATGGGTTATGTCATGCAGGCTTACAAGAAATCAGAAACTTGAATGCAGAATACATGTAGAGGAACATAAAGGTGAAGTGGGAGGAGCCTGCAGGCAGAGGTAGGAGGAGCTTTTCAGGTGGCATGCAGTTATGACACCAGTGTAAGCCAGACATTGATTCCAAATTAGATGGAGCTGGAGTGGAAACTGTTTAGGAAGCGGGGATCCTACTAACAATCACATCCTGGGGTCTATCTACTGCTCGGTGATTCCACAGAGCCTGTACAAAGGGGAAGGGGCTCGACTAATTTGAATCAATGTCCTCTGGTCGATCGAACAACCAGTCTTTTCTTTTTCCTCCAAATATTACCAGGAGTTTCTCCCTCTGGAAAACCCTGGACTCGTTTCTCCACAGTATCGGAGTTCAGCTCTGAGCCAGACATCTGGCGTTCTCCACCAGTATGTCTAGCGTTCTCATATCTCCTCTCTCAGGAGCCGGTTTATAACATGAGTAGTTCTCCCTCCTCTACTCCCCAAACCTTTTCTCCTTCAGCGCAAACTGATAGAAACAGAATATATCGTACTCGCAACTTACGTGAATCTCAAATGTAGTGATGTACCTCGACGGAGGCTGTTTTTTTTTTTTTTCTTTTTCCCTTATGTGTACGATAGCCTGGTCTCCATGCTGTGTGCTGTGACTTATGGATGCACACTCAAGCAGGGTTGACGGTTGACTTTGCTTCATTTTCAGAGTAATAATTCTCTCTCTTTATATCTGAGAGGAAGGAATACTGTGATAGGATCCTGCAAGATTATAACCTGAACGTGATCGTATTAAGAATATATAGTATAATATATATGTTCTTATTAGTAGTAGTAGAAAAAAGCATAATTTGATCAATCTTGCAGGAAATCCTCATTTCAACCCTGCTTTTAGCATCATAAAGCTAATGTGTCTATGATCCACAAGCAGTACATGGATTTATTAAACACAAGCCCCACATTTTTTTTTCTATTTGCGTAATGCTAGCTTGCAAGGGGTTAAAGCTTTTGTGGATACTAAAACAGTACATCGCTTTGTCCTCACACACCACACACAAATAAAAAGAAATGAATGACCCTCCATTTGCAAAGGTTCAAAAGGTAATACACACATGAGGGCCATTCACTTAAAATGTTGATGTACACACAGGCAAGTATTGGAGAACACATTGTATGTGAGGACGTTACCTGACAAATATATTCAGAGGGCAATTTTCCCCACATTTCCTCATTCTAGTTAAAGGGTGAGTGGTGATGCTGGGGGAGCAAGCTGCTGACAATCTAAAAGAGAGAAGGTCGTTGTACAGCGACCGAGCAACAAGACATGGATTAGAGACATGAGGAAAGGCGTTTTAGCCACATAACTGCGCAGAAATTCTGCGAGAGCTCAGAGTAATCTTCCAAAAATAGAGGACAGGAGAAATAGGAGAAAGAAAAAAGAGAAATGTGTTAGCTTGAGTGGAGACACAAGGACAGGGCTTTACATCAACACACGGGTAAATATATCAAGTGTTTGGGGGTGACAGGCACTTTGCCGAGTGATGTCAGTTGGTTTTGTTTGCAGATTTATTCATCCAGATGTGGGTGCCTTTTTGATTTGTGCTCTTCTAAGATTTGCTTCACTTTTTTAAAAAAAATCACCTTTTGATCAAAACTATATTGTATCTCTGTTCACAGTAATCGTTAGATCCATTTTAACGGAAGCAGGAACCTGAGGCACCTATGCTGAAGTGCACTTAATTTGGATGTGAAATTCGATTTGTCAGACTTAATTTCTCTCATTATATGGCTCTGAAAGAAATCCATCGCAACATAATGGGTCACATGGAATAGCCCTCCTGTATTTCACCAGACACCAAATAACCCCTTTGTTTTTTGTTTTTTTTAACAATGTAGAGCCCTGTAGTACATGTGTTTATCTTGTACCACACTCCTGACGACAGAAAAACAGTTAAAAAGCTCATAAGCATTTCAGCTGCAAAGCCATGCGATTCTACAGACCCTATTGTATTGGTGTACTAGCATCACAGCTTCCAAATGATCCTGAAATAAACACCTGTGGTCACAGGTGCTCCTTTTCTGCCCAAACAATTCCATCACAAAACCATCAGCGAACCCACTTATGAGTTTTTGAATTTCTGTATAAAATCATTTTCTGCTCCCCGAGCAAGACTGCTGGAGGAGATTGCATATTTTTGTTCCTTTATCTTCTTGTAAACATTTACGAGTGACCTGATTATTCAGTGGGCTGCTGGACACAGGTCAGTCCTGGGGTACAGGGGGGAGACGGGGGCTTTTTCTTAAAGGAGCACCAATGCCAACAGACGAGCTGAAGAACAGAGGATGTCTTATTTAGTCACAAAACCCTCAGTTGGACATCCTCTATACGAGTCCCCATCCCAACAATGTGTTATTGTTACCAGGCAACACACTCAGGGGATCAGAACGAACAAGCACGAAAGCTGCCACCTTTTACATCATACGTACAGCACCATGACAGCGGAAAGAATAGACACTCCATAATATCCACAAAACCCCAAATATAACCAGGGTCCTACGATCCACATGCCATATATGTCTACTACAGTCCAAACGTCTAGTGCACACTGTACATACATCTGCATTCCCCTAAGCGTTTACACTAGCAGACACAAGCAGCTGGTTAGTCACAGCAGTCCCTAGAGAAGCGCAGGCTGGCCAGGGAGCTAAGCGAGCAAGTGGGGCTCTTTGAACACTAAGGCAGGGAGGGTGTGGCCCGTGGGACCCCTCCCCTCTGTACACAGCAGTCCTTTGCGGACATCCCAGCCGCCTCAGTCGCAGTAGATCTTGTACTTCTCGCTGCAAAAGACCACCGGGCCTCCCATAATGCCATTGGGCATAGCGTTGTTGTGCTCAGGTCGGCCGGAGCCAGAGCAGGTGAGACTCTGACTTACGTGGGGGTTGTTGGCGGCGGCGGCGGCGTTGGCGGCCTTGCTGCGGGTCTTAGCCCTGCCTGTGTTGCCTCCGCGGCGGGTCTGCTCGTGGTCGAACTCCAGGTCCTCAAGACGCTGCGTCAGGGCCAGTTTCTGCTGGATGGCCATGCGCAGCAGGGAGTTGAGGGTCTTCTTCTCATCCTCTGCTGCAGCCAGCTGCCTCTGCATCTCATCCAGCTGGGTCACGTATTCATCACAACTGCAAGAAGGACACAGAGAGACATGTAGTGTCAGCTGCAAGATGATTCACTTTGACCTGGAGCAGGAGAAGTAATAGTTATTTCCTATCATTCCACCAGAGGGCACTAGCAGTTCATATTACACCACAAACAGTGTATGAGGCAGCTCCAGTAAATAGAATGTCTTTGGCTTTCTGTTGAGTCAGAAATTAATTTATTACAGACCTCCATACAATAAAATATTGTGAAATAATATTTTTTAATAATATTATAATATAATATTTTTTTCTGCATATCTGAAAAAATACCAAACTTCACAGAATCAAACAGAAAAAAATGATGTTCTCCAATTATGACCTTTTGCCTACTTATACCGGATTTTCAGCCACCAGCAGGTGGTGCCATTGATTTACACAGCACAGAACTGACATGACGCTTGCATATTGTTCCCTACCTAAAATTTTAAAATTGCCTACGTCATTCTTTTATAAAATAAAATAAAATAAAATAAAATAAAATAAAATAAAATAAAAATAACGTTTTTGCCTTAATCATCATATACTCAATCTCTGGTTAAGTTTATTGTGTTTCCTGAAAAATCGGGAAAAATGACTTGAACAATTATTTTAGGAAGGTTTCGATACATGTGAAGTATTGGTGTTCACAGATGGATATTAATGATGAGATTATTGTGTCTTTGTGTATTTATGCCGTTCATATATTACTACATGTAGCTTATATATTATTTTTTTTTATTTTTTAACTTTTTTAATCAGCACAGTCAGCACATTGTATATTGTGTGTTAACTGAGACAATTGAAGTCCTTATTAAAAGGACAATGAAGAATCTGTCCATTGGTCATCTTCAAACACAACCTCAAGATACTCTCAGCTATATTCATGCCAGTTCAGCAGATAAAGCAGTATTTTCCCTGTCATTTCAAGGTGTAGATGCAGTACCTCAGACAAATTAAGCTCAACCAGATCTAATGTCAGTTTGTTACCATCACACGTCTACAGTAGGTTTTGTTTTTGGATGCTGCTTAATATGTGCTCTAGCTTTTCATAATGTTTGAACAAATATATGGTAATAGTAATGGCCAAAAATGACCATGAACGATGAAAATGCTGGAATGAACATAACCTCTCTGAAAACCAAGGGAAAATCCTTGATAAAGTGCTTTAAAAGTGTAAAATTACACCTCAGTTACTTTCTCTTTGTAATGTCTAACTTGAATATGGTAATATATTATAATATTATATTAATTCAAAATACTTAATTCATTTTGTATCTTCAAAATGTCTTCACAAATCATAGATGATTTGAAAATACATAATTTTTGGGTGTTTATCGCAACCGCTACAGGCTGTCCATAACGTCCAGAACAGGTGAGTGTACACTTTCTCAGATGAATATAATGTGCAGTGCAGGTTAAGAATAGAACCTACACACAAAGGATGAAAGCATTAAGCTAGGGGTTACTGAGAAGATCCTCTCTGCGTCACCTGGGGAGAGGGCTTGGGATGGGGCTCAGACAGATAGAAATCGATTATGCAGATATTCGCTGTAGCTGTTTACACCTCATCTGCACGTTTCCAGACATTATCATTTTTATCTGTCCCTCCCAGTTCCAATATCTTAGTGAAACGGCACAAGATATAAATTCTAACACTTCATCCTGGCTGCTGCACTGCGGCATTATCACCTGTCTACTAGTGCCCTTCTAAAGTATGAGTCTGTGGCTGGACAGGTATAAAAAAACTGGGTCATCCTCAGGGATTTCGAGGTGGCGGGGGTTCATATCCGTTCTCCATCTGCTACTCGTCTCTTCTTTTTTTCCATTTTCCTTGCCTCACTCTCTCATTCATGTCTGCGTCAATCACGCCCTCTCTCTCTCTTATCTCAAGTCTCAGCCTGTTTTCCCTCTATTGCGTTGTTGCTACCACTGTCGTCTGTCTGTCTGCATCAGTCACTTTCTCTATCCCGCTTTTGCTCATCCCTATTTTATGTTGCGCTGACGAAGCGATCTGAATGGCATTCTTCAGTAATGACTGACACACCTCCGTTCAGGGCGGGGCTGGTTACATTAGTGTGTATCGCCTTATCCTACAAAGGCGCTGCATGAAATAAAAATGCTCAGACATCATTTAACAGCAGGTAGCCTCCCTCTACAGTACGCTCATTCTTCATCTGCTATTAAAATATTGATTGTTTTTGTTAACGCCCTCATCAGTGTAGGCAACTCGCATACATGTTAAGCACAAAGTAAAACCACAAAAATCTCTTTATATCAAGCCATTCATCGAATGACTGCAAGCTATAACAGTCAGTTTCTTGACTGGCATGTGAAAAATATTACAGAGATGTTATTATTGAGGCATTTGACATCCAAGCACCAACTTAGATATCATTTTTATTATTACCATGCCCTTTGAAGCTTTTTTCTTTTTAATCAAATAACAATTTTTGCATCTTACAACCTGTTAAACTGAAATCAGTTTTAATAAAATATAGAAATGTGTTTACAAAGGCCAAATGGGACAGAATTCGAGCTGGGCTATGTGGAGATAAAAATGTAATCTTGATTTTTTCAATGTGATGGATGATTTAGAATTATAATCTATTGTTTTCTGGCCACATGAAGCTAGATATAAAAATACTGTTTCTTGAATAAAAATAAACATAAAAACATTCACTATTGAATATGTATTATTGATTGATGTTTTATATGATGCATTTTGAGTTTGTGTTAAGCATGAAAGCTCTCAGGAGAAATAATGTGGATTTTTGATTTGATAAATTGTTGACATTTCGGCTGTGTCTGGGGCTCCACGTGGTTGTAGCCATGTGAACTCTGGCCTCGACAGACCACCATACAAACATAAACCATACCCTCCCTCCTCCGTATGCAGTTTGATTCCCAGTGGGACACACACCCGGACAATGGAGATCAGTGCTGCTTCATTAAACCCAGTATGAGATGGGGGTGGACCTGGTGGGGGGATTGTGGCCCTTCAGACGGTTCAACCTCCCTCCTGCAAAGGGGGTTGAGAAGGGCGTGCATTTTTCCCGGGAAAAATACAGGGGGGTCTATTCCAGGGACTGGAGGGATACAATGGGAGCCTTTTTTGGATGGCTGTGTGTGGTGGCACAATGACTAAGGGGGGCTTGTTGGCCTTTTGAGGATGAACTGCCATCATATTCACATAATTCATAAACAAGACTCTGAATCTTACTGTGATGCTCTATAGTAGTATATATACATGGTAGCACAAGAAAACTATGGTGCTGTGCTGCTTCCATTGATGTAGACATGATTCAGAATGAATGTCTTCATATGACGCATGCAGCAGCTGTTTCAGACCCTTCTCTTGTCTGCGGTCTGATTGGTCACGGTGGGATGGATATTATAGCACAGAGGAGGTAACACAAATAAAGAAAGAACAATGCAGAGGGAATGGGACAAACAACAGAACAGCACAATGCATGAACGTATATGTTTGAGTAGAGAACGTGACTTCACTTAATGGTCTGATTGTTAATCGGTGTGAGCCGGAGCATGTTGAGGCATGTCTCAGGAATGTTAGAGGCTGGAGCTTAACTGTTAACAGGACACCAGAGACTGCAGCTGGAGAGTCGCACTCAGAGAAACCCGGAGGGACGCTTAAAAACTGTCGAGTGTTGTACTGCTCCCACCAGATTCTCATGGAAGGAAATGTGCATCAAAAATCTCAAACTCTGTGAGAGGCACAGACTGCAGCATGTGAACACACACATGCACATGGAACCTGCATATTCTTCCCATTCCACTCCATCTCTCTCCCCCCTTTTTGTCAAAGACCAAACATTTGTATCCAAGAGTCTCAGAAATCCACCTTTACAGTCTTTGCCAGAGTAGTGATTACCATTAAAAAGACTGTCAAATTAGGATCCTGTAGTGGGCTTTAACTGAAAGCCTGCCCTCTTCCTCTCTTTCTTTTCCAGATGACTAGAGAACTGGGTGTTTAGCAGCGAAAGGAGGATGGGGAGGGCCTGAGGATACAAAGGGGGGAGAGTGTGGGAAACCTCGGCCGGCTGAATCCCTCAGCCTCTCAAAGGCTCCTCTGACCCAGCGATGCACCATATAGGACTGAATTTACATACCAATACATGAAACTCATAAACAGACTCAAAGTAATTCATATATAAGCTGTGACGGCTTAGTGGGGTGTAAACCTCAGCAGCAACATCATCATCAGCGGAACAAGCAAAACATGTGTTGATGCGAAAGTAACAATGACCTGTGATGTGTTATCAATATCATAAGCATCCCATGCAAAAGAGGCTTAAAGACGCACAGACTTAACAAAGCCTCTTCTGGTGTCATTGTACAGTATTCTCACACCCTCCTGGCACTGCTACACAATGATAAATGATAAAACCCATGAGATCCTGGAGGGTAAAATGACATAATACTACAGTCTTCTGTCATTAGTGGGAGTAAGTTCTGGTTTTCTATTAGCCCTGGTTGTGTGTGGTTCAAGTAGTTTAGTATTACACCTACGTACTCTAACCATCTGGTTCTGCAGTGCGCCAAAGCTCATGACAACACAAAACTCTTATATCTGCAGACTGAGGAGTTTTCCTACTGTTACTAATTGATTAGCCACTGCCGGTATATGGAGTTACTTCAGCAAGTGCACTTCAGGGATGGGTATTGAATTACTATATGGGTAAGATGAGGGGCACTGAGCTGCCCACACATTCCCTGTAGCCTCTGAAAGCTACGTTAATAATACCATCTCTCCCCACCCTACTCTTCCTCCTCTTCCTCTTCCTCCTCTCCACTCCCTGTGCAGCCTGAGTTTTGCTGTGGATAGCGGAGGCGTTTTAAGAAGAAAGAGTGCCTTAACATCTCATGGTAGCCATCTGGTGTGGATCTGATATTGATGTGGGTATCACATTTTTAAGAATACACAGCGACAAAAGAAGCTGAAAGAAGGTGAAAAAAATTCACAGTCACCTTGTCATGCTTTAAAATGACACGTAAATGCAGAAAAAATACCCACTCGCTCATTTTTCTTACCTTCCTCAAATAAATACATGAACATATATACTCAAACAGCACGTGAGCGTTTGTCTACGATGAGTGGTGGGCTGAATCTCTAATCCACACCAAGCTGAGGTGGGATTATGCACAGAACCTTTGACCGGCTTCTCTGGCTTGAAATCAGAAAAGATTAGCAAGTGTGTCAGCCCATCTAATCCACACACACACACAAATAAAGTCACTGGTCAAAAACATCACTTAAACAACATATTTAAATGATACCCAGTGCCGTCTGTGATCTGTAGGCAGTATCAGTGCTGCTTGAGAGGGCTCAGAGATTACAGTAAGATACTACAGAGGAAGAGGGATACATATGGATTCATTGGGATTACAGTTTAATCTTAACTTTACCTAATGGGTGTGTTTTGTCTTTATATGCTGGATGTGTGGGTCCTGTATGCTGATATAGACAGTAACATATTACACTGGGATGATATGGAACATATCAAATATCCATGTCATGTGAATATATACATCAATGTTGTCAGGGTGAAATTTGTATGTTGTATGTTCCTTACCGTGTGGCGAACATAGCTCGGAGTGAGGAAAAGGTGGCGGCGTCTTCTTTGAGTGCTTTGAGCTCGTTCCTCAGTTTCATCATGGTCTCTGTCACCATGGCCTTTTCATTCTCATACTTGCTCTTCAGGTTGGCCAGAGCCACTTCAGCTGTCTGTCAGTGAACAATAAGAACAAATGGGTCAGACCAGCTGAAAGGCATCAGGGGGTCTATTTCCTGTTACAAGAACTCAACTTGTGGTAACATGGAGCTCCTTTATTTGGTCACATGTATGTCACTAAGGTGGGCCGGCGGAGCAGAAGGAAAGCATCTCACAACACTTCATGACAGCTGTTGTTTCTGGTTTAAAAACTAGGTGTGTGTGGTTTATGAGGGGCTTTCATGTCTCATGACACTAAGTAACCACAAACATACTTTAAATGGCTGGCAGAGTAACTAGATACACACTCCGTCTTGGTTACGGTGTTATTCTGCCATCCAAACCACACAGACACTGGGCAGCTGACACATGACTGCTGCCTTGTTACAGAGATCGTCTGCCACACATTTGCTACAACAGCTGAATAGACCTGAAATAGCTGATATCCTCTTCTTTTGTTTCACTCTTTGAAGGAAAAGTAGCGAAGGCTTGGGACTGATATGATGTCGGTAAAACAGATGTACTGCCTGTCAAAGCAGACAAGTCAAAACAGATCCACTTACCTGCTTGTTGGCCTTAAGGACGGTTCTTAGAGTAGCAATCTGTTCTCTCTTGGTGCTGAGCAGGGATTTCAGTTTGAGGATCTCCTCCATGCAGGCTTCCTTGTCTTTGTCGGCGACGGTGCCAAGCTCCAGAGAGGCCACTCTCTGGCGTGACAGCTCTGTGGTGCGGTCCACAGCCAGCTGCAGGTGCTTAATCTGGTCTCTGATGATAGCCACCAGGTTGTAGATGTTCATGGGCTCGCGGCGATGGTCAGACACAGGAGAAGGCAGGGAGGAGACAGGTGAAGGCGCTCCGTCGCTCAGGTCGGTCTTACTGGGGTCAGGGAAGAGGCCCTTGGTGAGCAGGATGGGAGAGCGGCGTCCACGTCCCTCTGGGCTGCTTCGACCACCTTTACCCTCTTTGTAGAAGTCGAGCATGACGCGGTTGGGGGTCTCGTTGTTGCACATGCAGACATGGTTGTAGAGGGTGGCCAGTTCTTCACTGAAGGTGACCAACTCGTCCTGGGCTACACTCAGACTACCCTGGGACTCGCCTGCTACGTCACTCAGCTGGATAAAAAAAAGGAAGGAATGTGTCTATTAGCCTCCATAAAATAATGAAAATCAGGTGTGAAAATCATTTTAAGGAACTGAAATAGAAATAAAAGTTAGCCTTTAAAAAAATAACCAACTTAAACAAAAAATTGCAGAGCTGTTCTAAGTTTTTTTATGCATAAACATCATGTCAGCATTGAGAGTAAAACCCTACCTTGCGCAGCTCCTTCTCCAGCTTAGACTTCTCTTCTCTCTCTGCCTGACTTGTTTTCTCCAGAGTTGCCAGCTTCTCTCCCAGTGTTGTCACATCATTCTCGAGACGGTTGCGCTCGTCTTCGTAGCGTGACTGACAGGTCTGGTATTCTGCTTTCAGAGTCTTCAGTTCCTCCTTCAGCTCCCCTGCCTCAGACACCGCAACCTAGTGAAGCCAAAATATTTACGGATGCATCAAATCTGAGAAAAACTATGGAGGAAATCCATGCATGCCTCTTTAGTCATGTAATACACAAATGAGTGACCACTAAGTTCCTAGATTATCTTAAACCAGGAGGATCATACCTTGTACTTGCACTCCAGGATCTCAGGTCCGTTGATGTCCACCTCATAATAATCTCCGTCTTCATGGCTGTCGCGCTCTTTCTCGTTGTCCAGGGCAGATTGGCGCTCCTTGCTGGCCTGAAGCTTGCGGATGGCATTGAGATTCTCAGTGAGGCGGTTGACCTTCTCCTGGTGCTCCGACAGAGCACCGTTGGCCTGCTCTAGTTGTTTCTGGGCGTCCTGCAGGGTGGACAGCAGGTTGACCTTCTCTCGTTCCATCTGAAAAGAGATGCAAAGAATGTTTTCTGCTTCATTCGTGCTAAGATCTGCATTTCGTAGACATAATAAGTCTAATTGTCACTTCGGATCAAACAGCGGATTATCTCCCATGTGGTAGCTCTACCTAAAGTCAGGCTTATGTCGCCAAAGTATGCAGGGATCACTACACACCAGTCCAGCATCAGAGTCATCGTGCCCTTGACAACATACTGGACAACGTTCAGCTCAGTTCTGGCTGAGATCCTGGACGGATCATCTTACATGCACCCAGTTGTGTCATGTGAGCTTTAAGCTATTTCAGAAGTTGGACAAGATCACTGCATTCAAATCACTAACTGTGATACTTGCAAGAGAGAATTATTTTTATTGTGCATTAATAGAAATAAGCAGCAATGGAAAGGTGAAGTGTAATGGTTACAGATGAGATATAAAGTATTTGGGCATCTTGCCATGTCATCATTGTAAATGAGAAGCTGTTCTCAATTGATTTCACCTGGTAAAATTAAGGTCAAATAAATAAATACAAATTTGTAACTGTAATACAAGTACATATTTACCTCCCCTCGGTAACTATAACTGGATTACCATTACATTTCACTTAAGACCACTGATCCTATTCAAATAGTAAAACCTCACAGTAAAAAATTAAAAGTCACCAGTAAAACCTATGTAGTTTGACAAATGGCAGTGCAGACGCTTCTTTTTACATTCAGTTAATATTAAAAAATTTGATGAAAAAGTCACTTTTCCTTTAGTTCTGATATCATAACCACTCAAGTTACTCTCAGCTTTTATAAACATTTACAAGGTCACTGAAAATGTTGAGGACAAAATAGTGAATTGAAGTAAATCACTTTTCATTTGGAAGTCACTAAAAATGGTTTGAGGTCTTTAAGGGTTAAATAGTGACTCCAATACACCTGAAAAAACTTGAATTTAGAGAATGGATTGTAGGGTAGTGAAAAGCACTACCTTAAAGAAACTAAAGAACTAAAAGAAACTACTACCCATCATTTTCTATCAAAATATTAAATGTGTTAACAACCTAAAATAGCAGGTTGATTATCTTGAAGCAGATGTCTGGGACTGACACATGAATAGCTAATCAATATAATGAAATGAAAAGGAAGAGTAAAAGAGGACAGCTAAATGAATAAGGAAACCTCTGTTCTCTCTGCTCTGACTGTTGGTCGGAATCTGTGGTATGACCAGGCAGGTGATTTCACTAGGCTTTGACTTTGTGTTGGGTCATATCAAATATTTGGCTTTGTCACAGTCTGTCAACTGCACAGGGCAGCCCGCTAAGGTAACTTCAACTTCACACAGTGATCCAACAACTCTGTTCATGTTTAATGAAGAGAAAGAGCAAAACCCTTAATCCCTTGGCCTTGATAACAATCATCAACCACAGGTCCCTAGTCCTTTCTGGTAACCATGGTGTCCATTCAGGCGTGGTCTTGGGCTCATGGGGTGATGATCAAACAGATGGCTGGTCCACCGGTGCCACCACCCACTGCCTCACAGCCCATCAGAGCCGGCAAGGGTTTGTGTCTCACCAGGATTAACTTTGCTATAAGGGGATTTAGATGCATGCAGCGGCCTGGGTCAGGATCTAACCAAAACACTGCACTGAGTCACTCACTCCTGCAAACACACCTTCAGACCTTCTTTGATCACATTGTCATTTTGTAGAACTTGCAATACCTCACTGATGGAGATACTTTATTGATTAGACTCGTCAGTTATTATTTTTCTTTTAACTGGTCAGATGTTACTAAATGAAAATGCAAATCAGTGATACCTTTCATTATTAAGACACGTGCTTCGTTTCCGGTTCTTATTTTGATTTTTGTTGTTATAAACTAACCTGCATCAGCTGTTGTTTGAGCTTCTGGATCTCAGAGATGTTCAGTTCACTCAGCAGGTCGTCTACGAGGCTGGGCGCAGGACGGAACAGCTCCTCCTTTTTAGGTGAGGACACACGGTTATCGTCTGCGATGACACTGGCAAGTTTGATGAAGCCGTTCTCGTAACCATGGAGAGCCTCGTCATTGTTGGGCTCGGTGGCGGCGTCGTCGCTGAACTTCAGACCGTCCAGGGAGATGCTGAGAGGGCTGAGGACAAAAAGGAATAAGGATGTCATTTATTGTTGCTTGCAAGGAAAAGTGAACTTGTTTGTGCTTTAAGAGCAGTACCTGTGGTACAAGGTGTCTCCAATGCTCATGTAGTGGGAAAGCTCTTTCCTCAGGGAAGCCTTCAGCTCACGCTCTGTCTTGATGGTCTCCAGGGCCTCCCCCAGCTGACGCTCAGCGATCTCTTTCAGACAGATGGCATCCTCCAGCTGGCTGTTAAGGAACTGAGTGTCTTCCTCCAGACGACGGATCTCGTGCTTCAAACCCTCAAACTCCACCTGAAGAAAAAACAAGTGGGACCCACTTTAATATCTTTTGGATTTACAAAGATAAGAATGAAATGGAAATCTGGTGTCAGGCTGGCTCAGCAGGCTCTGACTACAAAAATGACATTATTCATGATAATGTAAATCCAGAAAATACCCGTTTAATTTCCATTTCTAATTAGTTTTTAGTTAATTGGATTTGAGAATCCTTTTTATATTGGGTGACTAAAAAGTAAGAGCCGCTTTGTTTGTTTCATGCCCTCTGTGATGAATATATAAAACATAATCCCAGTCGACAAGGGCATATGGAGAGAATTAACAGCTCAACCACAAAAACCTACATCAAACAGAAATATCGTACTTGCAAATTCGGCTCTTTTTTTATGTTTGCAGATGTGCAAGCTGATTTTCTCCGTATCCAGTCATTTGAATAACCCCAGGGAGTGCATTTTGTACCATTTTATGATACCATTCTTTGGTCTGTTGAAGAGTCTTTCTTAGATTTTCACAACCAGACGGCACTGCTGTTTCCAGGAATAAAAAAAAACACATACACAAAGGCAGCTGCTTATCTCTTTACTCTCTTTATCACAGGATGTTTGCATTGTCATAATTAAATCTAAATGATTAAGTGCTGCTTTTGGCGGTCTAATCAGCACCAGGAGGAAACAGACTTTGAGGTGGGGTGTAGAAGGCTGTACTGAGATGCTGTAAGATATCATACAGTACAAGTGTGGACTACTGAACATTCATGGATCATTTAGCCTTAAGATACAACTTCAATTATCTGAACAAGGCTGTATAATGATCACCGGCAGCTATTGCAAATTGACCAATAAATGTGGAGCTCTGTTTTTTATTCTCTGTTTTACGAACACGGGCACATCCTCACCTGGCTCTGTTTGAGCACGGAGACCTGCTTCTGGAGGGAAATGTTCTCCTCCTCCAGCTCGGTGTAGTCCTGCAGCAGTCGAGCCTCCCTGAACTTGTACTCCTTGATGTCATCGCGCAGCTGATTCCTCTGGAGCTCCACCATCTGGCTGTTCTGTAAGGCCAAACAAGGTTGACAGAGAGGACAGTCAGAGCCGTCAGAGTCCACTATTTGAATCTTGTTTGATTACATGAGGGAGACACGGTGAATGATTGGATACCGGTGTCTTTGGTGTAACCGTTTGTGTCAGGTTGGCTCTTTAGCCCACTAAATCGTGCTAGATAAGAACGGGCTCCCATCTGGCCGTCTCTGTCGCATGTATTTCTTTTGTGTGGGAGTGCTTGAGAGAGGTGCCAGGTGCCTGTCCGGGCATTGGGCCACAAGTGCGCTCGAGTGCCAGCTCTGGCAGCGTTGATGGCACTGAGGAGCCTGAAGCCTACTTATCTCTCTCATGGTGACAGGCTCTGAAAGGCTGGGAAGCACTGTAGTGGTCTAATTTTCTAAAGAGGTTAACTTTAGGTGTGATTCTATGCTTAAAGATGTCTAATCAGCACAGCTAAGGGACAATGAAGGAATTAAGCATTAAAGAAATCAGAAACAGTTAATATTTCTAATGAGTGCCATTGAAATAGTGAATGTACACGAGCCAAACTAAAATAGAGAATACAAAAATAAAATGGTTTTTCACAATATGCAAACTTTAATAAATAATATATTGTACATTCAGAGGTTTATTTTATTATATTTGAGCAGATTTTATGGTAGTTTTTATTCTATTCTATATACCGTTCATATATTTTATTTCATATTTTATCCTATTTTCATGCTGCAAACACCAAGACCTGGGTAACTATATTTCGTTCTATCATGTCTATTGATTGAATGACAATAAAGTTGAGTATGAGTCTGACAATGGTGTTGTAAATCAGATTTGACCCATGCGTTCTTTAAACTCCCATTTTTCACCTGCTATAAATCAGAACTTTTCTCATAATACTTAAAAATGTATGACAAAAGTTAATGCTAAATAGAATCTTAAGTAATGCAATCATAAAACAAACTAAAAGAAAAGGGATACCAAAAACCAAAATAAACGACTACATAGCAAAATCTAAAGAAAATTCAGAACTACAATAACAGAGCTTTTAGCAGTTATTATAAGGCCAGGATCGGTCATATTAGGACACCCGTCTCCCTCTTTCCTCTTCTTGCAGCTCAGAAAAAGCATCATTAATTATATAAAGGTGAGCATGGAAAGCCACATGCCCATCCCCCTCCTGGACCGACACAGACTCAAAGCCACGAGGATCTGATCAGCCCTCCTGAGCCCTCCATGTCCTCACATTCTCCTCTATGGTCGTTGGTTTAACCCTCTATTCTCTCTTCTCTCAGGGTTTGTTTGTGCCTTAATTCACCTCTACTAGCTCATCCCAAAACATGAGAGCCCCCATAGGACCTTTGGGTGGGGGACACACTAGCCAGCGCCTGTCACAGAAGCAGTAGATAAAAGCTCCAAAGTAAGGGGATACTTATGGTGGACCGCACCCTGTTCAGTTGACAAATGAACGTGCACATGTGGCTGAATGTAATGTGAGTAAGGGGGGGACATGAAAGAGTGTCTGAACTGACCTTGACTGCAAGTGGGCATGTAGTGTGCAGATGTGTGTGTTGTATGTGACGACACTAATACACAGGGAGTATTATCACCTCCTGAACAAGCTCCTGTGTTTTGGTGTGAAAAGGTATGGGGAAAATAACAGCCCCTGTGTGTACGCCTGCTAGATTTGCATGCGCGTTTGTATCTGCACATGTGTGATGTGTGTCTTTCCCTCTGGAGAGTTGGCCTAATACCAGAGGGCCAATTAGCCTCCCAATCCCATGCCAGGTGGCCCCTTCCTCTCATGCTGTCACCAGGCTGCTACATCACAATCCTGGCTTCGGGATGAATTCAGCATCCACAGGAAGTCAATCCTGGGAGATTTCCACTGCACCGACTTTCTTGTATGAGCTAGACTGAATACAAATCAGTATAATAATTCAGTTAAATACATTGCACTAATGATGATGGGGACATGGTTGGAAACACCTTTCAATAATCAAAAAGTCACTGTGTTGTTTAAATGATTATGTGTGTGTTCAATTAAAACACTACTGAATGCAGCGAGTCATGTTTCGAAATGCTGGTTAATTCCTCTCATGAGATATTACTGCAATTGAGGGAAATGTGTTTGCTCCTGTTATTAGAAAGTAAAGCGCTGGCAAATATTATGCTGCAGAATCCCCTCTGATGCAGAGTACATGCTCCTCATTTGCTCTGTCTAATAATTAATCAGTATGTGCGGAGCTGCGTTGAGGCTGACGTTTGGAAGAGCATTAATATTCATCATGGCCCTGCGCATGTCTAATGAGCGTGGGTGTTTGCTGTGTGAAAGCCCTGATGCTGGTGCATTACTGAATAATGCATAAGCTTACTATACAGATCAGTCCTAACATTAAGCCTCTATATAGAAAGAACCGAATCAAAGCCAAAACTAATAAAGGCAAAAATCCATCAATGTACGACTTCATTCAGATGCTTATGTTGTATTGTTTGGATGATATCAAACCACATGCATACATATATACAACTAATTCAAAGACTTAGAGGTGCCTATTGTTTTTAACCATTAAATCTGTGCCAGCTGGCGGTTGAGGTTTCTTCCTGGTCAGGGTTATGTGTCTCAGCTGGAGGGTCAGTGCTGTTAGGACTTGCTGAATGCAGGCTACCGCTGAAACTGATTAAGATCCTCCTCCGATCTGATTACAATGCATACAAGGGCTTTGACCTTTCAACTTGCATCCGCATCCTCTACTTCACTGAGCCCCTGTGAGACCAGGGGGTGGGGGTTATAGTACCCTGCTGTTTGACAGAAGTTGATTTGAGTAAATTCATCAGAGGCTTCCTGCCATAAAGTGTGAATAGCATTTACTCAGCCGAAGGACGCAGACCTCTCCGGGGAATGTCTATGATAGGTTCTAATAATGGAGGTGAGTGTGTGGCGGGTTAGATAGCGGGGTGTGACGTAAAGGTCATCTGACAGCTTGTCAGTAAAGCTTTCATGAGCGTAGACTTTAGGGTGGTCAGTGCCCCCCCCCCCCGCCTTTTGTCACTACAGGTGACATCTGGACAGCTGTAAGAACACAACCACACCACACACTGAGAAAATCTGTCACTTCCAGGTAAAGTGGGTGGCACAAAACCAGGAGGGTGTACTGCAACACCATCATAAATCTCTACAATAGGGCTAGATTACATGCCAAAAAATCACATTGCCATTCCAATGTGAGCCACAATTTTAGCGGTTTGCATTTTATTTATTTATTTTTTATTTTTTTCACAGAAAATGTTATGACTAGAGGTAGAATTTCTAGGTCAGGGCATCTCTCTCTCACCAAAATGTTCTATTTATAATGGGAGGTTGTGACACATTTTGCTTCCATCAAAAAATGGCAGCTGCGATTTTCGTGTTGCACTTAGCCACACTGCTATTCCAGTAATATTTACATTACTTTCTCAGCTCTACTTTGCTGTATGTGTGATTTGGACTTTTTCCTGCATATTCGGAGGCACTGTCAGGGCTAAAAGCTTTTACGTTTTCCTGTAATTAACCCTCTCTAAACCATGCAGTGCTGTAAAATGTCACGGCAACACTTTTGAGCAACTGAATGAATCGCCACTAAGACCGTATGAACCCTGCTGCTTTCTTTTCAAACAGCTTTTGACAGCACGGTGGAGCTGAGCCTGCTTAAATCTCACAAAGCTCTGGGTAATTTCTCAATGTGTTAGAGCTGCTGCAGCATCTACTTTGACAGGAAATGGCACCATTACTAAGTAAACCAGTGAGGCAAAGTTTTCGGCTTAGCACAAGTATAGATTAGAAATGTTTTAGTACTTTGTTCCAGGATTGGCTCTGCTCTTAATGACTCGAGAGAAAGCTGGCTTACATTTGAGCAAAATCCATTTTTACTAGCCTTTTGCCTCCTGGTGTGGTTCCCTAGAAAGTGCTGGCCCAGACTCCCAGATGGCACACAACTGTATTATTTATTTTAAAAAAGGCTCAATATACAACTATACTGTAGCTTTTAACCTCTCTGCCTTTCACGTGCACATTTACTCCACTGACCTCTATTTCATTCTGTTCTGCTCACTTGGCACTTCAGCAAAATGGCCCTGAACCAGAATTTTTTTTTTTTTTGTGAATTACCATCCATACAAAGTGCACCCAGATGGTAATATGCATATTGCAGACAAGCTCAAAACTACCTCTCTGGCTTTCTTTGCACCCATCTCTTTGCCTGTCTTTCTCTCAAATCCAACTGACCTCCATTTTACCATTTCACCAACATCGCTGCTCTCATTTTCCAACCCCCACCACCAACTCCCCGCTCACAGTGTGTCAGTGGGCTTTTAGAGGCTGTGTATCACTCCCAGTTGAATTGCTTCCTCATCCTGAGCGTATCAATCCATCATCTAAAAAGAAAACGACAGGGAAGGCCTTGTTCGTTTCTGCTCTCAGATGTCTCGTGATGCTGTCCTCCAGAAATAATTTTGGACTTCAGTGAGCTGATGAGAAAAACTCGAAACGTCCCGTAGGCTTCGTGTCAAGGTCATGTCAGCCCATGTTAAATCTAAAACTGCGTAGCCTATCCTTACCTTGAGGAGAGGGGAGACATGACTCGCAGATGCATTGCAGCTCAACCCCCTTTATAGCATTAGACAGAAAAAAAGGAATAATGAAGCTCAGGGGCCTCTCGCTACTGTCAGAGTCGCGAATGTGGGTGAAAGCAGTTCTTTTATCCTCCCCTTAGCTGCAAGCAATTGTCATTCTATTCAGCCTACCCATATACCATTAGGGGGAGAAAACACACTCAAGGTCACACTTTTCAATCAGACAATTAAAAAAAAAATACAAAGTCAAAGGAACCTGTGAGTGTGTGGGTGATGGTACTGTGCCAGAGTGTGTGTGTTTTGTAAAAAAGCCCACAGGGTGAAAGCGTGCCTGCATGCACTTAATAGTGAATTAGTGATTTCAGAGCAGAGAAATGTGTGTTTATGCCCATTAGTCAAAGTGAATGTGGAGCACAGTGTGTGTTTTATTAGCTTCCATTGATCAGCATGGAAAAGCTCTTTGGCAGTGTTGGTCACTCAGAGGCTTAGATACCAAAAGACAAAGGTTACGAGGGATCAACTGAGAATCTTCGAAATCTCGAATCAATAAAAAATGGACCCTCTTAAAGTCTAAAGAGTAGCTGTCAATCTGTGAAACACATGGGTCAACATTCACAAACTGCTGATGTAGAGGCAAGGTTATGTTATGTTATGACGGGCATTATGACAGCATTTATCGCAATAGAGTATGTTTTTTCTCCCTGCAGAATTATATTTGTCAGCCATTCAAGTGATCTCCATGCCAGAGACAAGAAAGATGTCAATCTGATTGAAGTCGATGGTGGAATCCATATCGCAACTATAACAGCAGTGAACAATATTGTTTTGATTAATTTCATAGCACTTTGCAAAGAGATCCATCACTGAAGTTGAAACTGTATTAATATAGACAGTATCCAAAAAGGATGCAGGATACGATCTAGCCTCAAGGGTAAGTGTTATTACTATTATTAGAGGTTTGCGGATGATTTTAACTAGCTAATGCTAACTAGTGGATCGTCTAAAATGTCCTTACCTTCAATCAGTCAACCTCTAATCAATGTTTGAATTATTATATTTTGGGCTCTGACACAGCTGGAGTGTGAACTTCTACATTAATGAGTGCGGATGTTTATATAGTTGTTGTTCTTGGTGTGGCCGACTTTTTAGCTGTCACTCCACATCAACATTGTCTTTGTTTCCATACCGTCCTCACAACTACCCTATTACCACAAGGCAGAAGATGATCTGTCTTGGCATTAACGTCACAAGTAATAATAAGGTACTCAACATTCGCAGCCCTGAGCCTTCCAGGAATCTTATTACATTAGCTTCATGTCAGATGCTGCTGATAGCAGGGATCAAAGAGCATCCACTCTTCGATCTCTCTGCTACTCAACTCTGACCTTTCAATAACCAAGGTGGTTTAGCACATGTCTCATGTCCATCTGTTCTAACTGTACAAGAAAAAAGACCCTGGACCAGTGTGTTCTAACCTCCTGAGTGTAAGCCAGTGCTTTACAATGAGCTTAAACCCTCCAGTAACCTTTAAAACTCATCTCATCAATGCAGATCCTACACCTCTCTTGCAGGTGTTTAATCCCGCTAGTCGAAGATTTATGTAAAAAAAAGGGCAACGGATTTAATGGGCCGCCCTTTAATAACGGCTCTATCCAAGGTAGCAATGAAGCGGAAAAAACAATCACATTTAACATTGCAGTGCCTTCCTCATTATGGTGATTGACAAAGCAAAATACCATAATTTATGTGTCTGTGTTGGGAAAGTTGTTATTAAGTGGATAAGGGTTTGCTGTGTAAAAGGTGCATCTTGACTGAAAAGCACTCACACATGCCGAGGTAAATTCCGTCCGATATGAATGTGAATATCATTTCATGGCATTTTTATATTTAGTTTTGTCTGATAATGTCCTCAGAGGTAGGCAATGGGAATCCCTATTCAGTGATGATAACCACAGCTATTGGCAGTGTCCTCTCATGGCATGAGATTAAATTTAATGGAGTCACGGCTATTAGTGCGCACCCCCTTATAATGGTACCCGCTCTATGTGAGGATTTAATCCTGTAGACTGCACCGTAGCAGTGAAATATGTCTTATCATTGCCGGAGGTTAACAATGAGTCTTTGGCACTAAAATCTGCAATGGGTGGGAGGTTTAAATGTGACATATGTACCAGCTGAAATGCAACCATTATGTGGTTGTGAATTGGCTTGTGCAGAGACAACTGCCATTTTACACTGTGTGAAACCTCTGGTACTGTGTATTGGTAGACAGTTTGTACTTTATACAAGTTAAATAATTCAATTTGTATTCACACTGCTCAATATCAGAAATCACCAATTTGCCACAAGGTCCTTTAAAATCTGTCTTGATCCTTGAAATGTAAAAGAATTTAAAAAAAATTAACATGAGAAAACATGGTCAAATTACATTTCTTTTAGCTTTAGGAGGCTTTAAGCTTGCTGCCAAAGAATCCCTTTATCCTTAATAAATCACTATCCAAAAGCACTTAAATGGGTAAAGAAAAAAACTTTCTTTTGCCCATCACAATACCAAACAGTTACAGCCCAACAGTCAGTTACATTCCATTCATAAATTGAGTCATTCAATCATCCTCCTGACTTAACATGATTAGCCATGGAGTCCGAGCAGCACTGCTAGCACTGCTGCTGAATTTACTCTCATTAAGCCTTTCTCCTTCTCTAACGGATTTCAGGCCTTGTCTTTCATTCGTACCATTCTCATCGTCTCCCAACGCCCCCCCTCCTCCTCCCCCAGCCTTTGCTTTTGGGCTAATTTGAAACCCAGGAGACAAAGGCCTCTTTCAGCACTGTCAGTCTGGTCACAATGCCAGTCTCAGTGCCCAGGCTCCCTTCATTTGCCTGCCACACACACTCCTCCCAGCACCCACAGAAGTACCATTAGAAGGGTGTCATTATCTTTCATACATGGGGCGATTTACACTCAAGCCTCTTTTATATAGCCAATTAGAGCGAGTTGAGGCCCATGCCATTGCAACAGGGTGTTTACAATGGCAATGGCACCTGCAGAAAGACTAGTGTGCAGGCCACCAGTACACCACCAGTTGGAATTAAGCTGTAGCTCAGATGAGGTACACAGTCGACCTTGTTGAGACAGATGCCTCAACACCAGAGCATTCCCATGTTTCATTAAGTTAATAATAAAGACGTAATAACTGCATAACCGCAGGTGGAATATTTAACAGGCGTCATCATGTTTTTGTAGAAAGTAACGCGGTTGTCTCTTGAATGGCTATGGGCAATAAAGTTTTACTCATGTTTACTCATGTTCTGTCAAAACAACAACCTGGATCATAGGGCATGTTGAGGTACATCTGGCTTCCATAATGCCCGACATATACCAAATAAGATACAGGGCTGAGCAGCAACTGACCTAATTAAGTTGGAATTTGGCGCTTTCCGGAACTTAAGTCGCTGTGACTCCTTTCTCTAATCTCAGTAAGAAATGCCACACTGCCGACATCTGCCTGACTCAAAGGAAGCTGTGATTCCTGTAGACATCTGTTTCTGTACTAGGACGAAAGGCTATTTTCTTCCACCCCCCCCTCCCCTCAATAACACTGGAATTACCATCTTGACTTGCAAAACAGTGGACTCAGCTAAAATCTTCTGTGCACAAACATGGGAAGATTAAGAGCACCACTGGGTTTAACCACCACAGAGCAAGAGCATTCAACAGAGCAGAGAGCAAAAATAAAACCTTAGGTTGCAAAAAAAAGAGAACGTCAGTATATTCTGCATTTAACCTGACAAAAATTTGATGACAAAATGGCAAGCAAACAATAATCAAATAATGCAAAAAAACTGGTGAAAAAAATTAATTTGAGCTTCTTCTGCTTCATAAAATGTAACATGCCACAACTACAATCATAGTGTGAGATCAAATACGGCTTCATATAAGTATTCTGCACCTTCCCTCCTCATACAACTAATCCCAGCTCTTTAACAAGTCACTACTTCAAACCGCTTTTTTTCTTTATTCTAGCCTACACTTTGCTGCCAAAGGAGCGTGGACCTTTACATCAAACAGCCCATCTAAAGGTGAAGGGCTGCCTCTGCCTTCCTGTCAGTCTCTGCTCATCGTCTTCACCCCTTCACGTCTCCCTGTCTTTGCGTCAAACAGGTTGGCTTAAAGCTCCGTGGAACTATGAGGCAATGCGCTTTCCTCCTCCTACTCCAGCACCGCTCACTTGTCTCTTCTAATGAGGTCAATTAGCTGTGAGTATGTGTAAATGGAAACAGTGAGGTCAGACATTGTCCAAAATGGGGCACAGACAATAAAGGTTTGTATTATCATAGCTGGGGACATTTAATAGAGAGGAATATTAATATGTTTGCTAGAATGTGTATGCTCTGTTTTCACAGTGTAGTCATGCATCAGCTAAACAAAAATTCAGTTGTTAGATTTTGTTAAGCAGTTAAAGGGCACGTCTAAGGTGCAGTTTTTAGACAAAGCATGTAATAATACTGAAGCTGGGTTGACAGGTTATACACACTGTCATGAGGTGGTTCACACTGATTTAAGATACTAACTGACTGCGCTAACTGTTCATGTTGAATCATGCTGCTTTTGCAAAAGAGCATAGTTCCCATGGCCTTGGTGTTTTCGCAAAATGCGCAATTATAACCCCACCCTAGACATACAATAATGGTGGAGGACATCTCATTAGGCTTGGAGGTGAGGTGTTCCTTAAAGAAGAATGGTCAACTGATTTTATAATTGCCACATGACAACCTCAGCATGTGAAAAAGACTAGTCCTATGCTCTGTGATCACACCCTAAATAATACCCACTTACACAACAAAGAAATTAACAGCGTGCATTAATCACAGCCAGCAACTGTTATTATTGACCCAACATTTGAAGCTTTCTTTTTTTGCACTGTGTTAAATGTGTTGGAAAAAGTCAACAGCAGTATGCTCCAGTCGCCACCGTTCTCATGTGGCTTCAGATTGATCAGTTCAATCTGTTTTTCCATCTGCAGAGCCAGACAGATAAAATATATTGGCTTTAAAGAATCAGCTAAATAAACCCTTTGTTCAAAATGGCTGCAGGCAGAGAAGAACACAACTGTGTGATTCAACCCAAAAATGAGTTCATTTTTAAAAAAAACAAATACAGGAAACTAATTACTGTGATAGTGTCGCTTTGAGGAACAATGAGATCCTTCAATGTTTTCACTTGATACTTTATGTGTAGCGTGCATAGAAGATGCAGCTGAAAAACAAAAGTTATAAGTGGGGGGGGGTGAATATTGTGGTCTCGTCTCTCTCTCTCACCTCTCTGATATCTTGTGTGATGGTGTTCAGGCGTTCATTCTCAGACTGGGTGTTGGTAAGGATGTTGCGTGTCTGGCGGAGCTCATTCTGCAGCTCGAGGACCCTCTGCTCATAGTAGGCCTCTTTACAAGCTGATTCCTGGATAAGAGACTCTTCACGGCTCTCCCCATCCGCTGCCACCTTCCTGTGGTTAGAGTAGGCTTGTCCAAAGGCCTGGAGATAGAGAATAGAGAAAAAAAAGCGCTGTTGTTTAGGATTGTTTGTTGCTAATGCAGTATTTCGCCAGCGTGCTATTTTCAGACAACTTAATGACATGTTAAACCGGCAATGAAATGAAATCTGAACTGGCCATTGTTTAAAAGTCCAATACCAGGATTTCAACTGACAAAGTGTGATTGTGTTCTGCAGTGACAATGAACTCCATTAGTGCGGTTCAGCTTAGGACTGGGGCTCAAAAACCTCCCAAAATATTGCACTGGCTCTGTAGAGATAATCAGTAAGGCTCCATCTGGGATGCATCATCCTGTCTTCCCCACTTCTCCCCCTGCTCCCCCTCCCCTTCCTGCAGGAGTCTGGCCCTCTCTGCACGTGCTCTGCCACAGATGGAAAAACCAAACGGGAAAAGTAGAGCAAACGGACTAGAGTCTGACAGTGATCATGAGAAGCCTGTATTGCTCTTAATACCTTAAGAGATCATAGCAGAGTAATACAAGGTCACCGCATATTATTTGATTATTAAGGTTTGACAGAAAGAGAAGTTTAGGAAGATTGAATACCCATGGCGGTCACAGTGTACATATACTAATGATATTACCTTGCCTATTAAATGGTTGGGAAATTCCATTTGGCTGTGCATTATAAAGTATAAGAATAAGACTTCCTTAATTTGTAAATCTAAATGTAACTGGAGGCAAAAGCAGATAAAAACAGACAGAATGAGAAACTTTCACTGTCACAGCATCAGAATTGAGGTTAGGCTCCTCTCTCCCTTCTGAAAATAATCATTCCCCTCCGATTACAGATTTCATTTCCAATCCTTAACCACCAGTGATCTGATGGAAATTCTGATTCTCATCTCAGCACTCCCGTGCAGCTCGGGTGCATGCAGTACCGGTAATCTGAAATCACCTGAGGCGCAGAATCTGACCTTGTTTGCAGCTGCACGGCACTCTCTCTTCCCTCTGACCCGTTAACCCCTCACATGGGCACGTGACTGCTGGCTGCTGCAGGATTTTCTCTCTTTGACTGCATATTGTATTAATCCCAGTAATTCCTTTAGTAGAAGAAATTTGCTTACAGTCCAACTGACCTACTTGCAGGACTTGTCAATGTGTAAAACCAGTTTAATGGGTTATAGGAGCGAGTGACATCATGTCTCGTGCACGGTAGTTGAAATATTTTGCACATTCCAGGAAAAATGTTTAAACGTGGAGTTGGCAAGGATGAAGCAAACAGACACAGTTCTACTGAGTGAGCTGGGCCTGACTGTGCAGATAGATCACTTGAAAACTCATTGGCAGATAAATTGTTTGACCTGTTAAAAATACAGTGTGCATGCACTGGTTGAAACAGCTTTCGGTGTAGAACCACTATGAGCACAAGCCATTTAGCAATGTCATATCATCCTGAAGAAAAGGAGAGACAACAGTATGAGGTGTCTAAGTAACCAAGGTTCACACTGTTCTTTATTGACAGCCATGTCTATTAATAAACAACTAATCTCACTCATCAAAGATAAGGCTTCAAGTTGAATATTAATTATCATTACACCTTCCACATTGCCTCTCTGGCCTCCAAAAAAATAAAGACATCACACTTAAACAAATATGCAGCAGGAGATAGTATTTGATTAAAAAATCATCTCAACCGACAGGATTAAACCAATCAGAAAACAGGGGAATCTCATCACTATAATCTTTGTGGATGGAAGATATTCAAGGGACACCAATCAATCCAATCTAAGAGGCCTGTCCTTCTAACACAGAGACATCAGCCAAAACCCACTGACCCAAGGCCTTTAATCTCAGCTCCCTCTGTGTGGTTTTAGGCTACTTTTAGGGCAGGGTAAATTGGGGACACACGCGTCCAAGCCTATAATCTTACAATGAAGCTGCCCACCCAATTTATAATTCATCTTTATCTTGCCATATGTTGCAGTTTTTTACATTGCACATGAGCATGGATTATTGATCTCCTGTAAAGCTAATCAAGAGTCTTTAGGCTTTATAAACCTGTCTGGGATGGATTTATACCCAGATTTTCATTCAAGAAGACAATGCCACCAACATAATGCCACTAGATAAAGAAGAGCCAGTAATTTCTGATTGCAGATGGGTGCATACATTATGGGCTGGGGTTTAGACCCCATGCTGGGCAGGTCTTCAGACTGAAGTCTGCTATGTAGAGATCACAGGGCATAATCACTGTGATCAAAAGCATCGCATGACTGAGGAGTTTTGACAGTGCTTGGGGTTCTTTTCTTCTCTCAGCCGTGTCAGTCACCATTATTTCATTACTTCCACATTACTCTCACGGCCTCAGAAGATCTGACTAACAAGTCGCAAAAGCAATGTACGGAAAAATGAATTCCATTGGTGAATCAGTGTATTCTAAGTTTGTGAAGCTTAAAATGCCTGCTACTCTAGTTGGCATCAAACCACAGGTTTCTCTGGTGATAAGGTCTTACTTTACACCTTGGGTTTTATTTTTCACCTTTCAACAAAACACATGTTGCTATGACACCATGTTGACTGACAGGGAAATCTCTAATCTAACAAAGAGTGCTTGTCTGTTAGTCTTCACAGCATGTGTGAACGTGAACATGGTGTGTTGGTTATTTTGTCCACCAAGACCACATAGACAAAGGCCACTGATTAGAAGGTGAGACAAATAGGGACCCCTGGGTCAATAACACAAGCCTGCTTTGTGATCTTTGGTAAATACCTGACAGGAGTTTGTGGCAGTTACAGCCTCACTGCTAATGTCCAAACCTTTACATTGTGTGGGAAGGTAAAGCAGAGAGAAAATAGGTCACAGAGTTCATCCCGGTTTCCCAGCTCAAAATCCTCCTGCGCATAGTTCAATAATCCAGTGAGTCAGGAGCACATGGGAGATGGGTCTCTGACAAGCACCAAACAGATCGATAGCGCCAGTCTCTGACGTGCTTTGGAAGCCAAGGAAACTGAATCTAAAATGCTGTTTCCACTTCTTGCAGAGAAAAATGTTCCTGAGCTACGAAATGAAAATCTTAAGAAGGAGGTAACGAAGGCTCCAGAGACACACAATACTGCAGTGGACAATACAACTAATGGACACATTTCTGTTGATGTACACACATACTGCAGACAAGCCTGTTTTCAACTAAGAAGCCTGGAGTATTTCAATCAATACTTGTGGATCCTTTCTGAATCCCCTGCCTTAGAGCAAAACCATTTTAGAAAAGGATTTGGATCAGGTTTTCCTATCTTTTGCTCAGCCTTAATCATTGCATTGTCCAAGTTTCCATTTAACCCCCTGTGGTCTCAGACTGGGCTTTAATGGCAAAGTAAAAGCTTGCTTGCAGGAAAGGCAGCTGACATGATAAAATGGAAAACAGGATATGACAAAAAGAAGCGCACAAGTATCCAAATTCTTCAAGTATGATGTCAAACCCTGTCTGAAACCATCTTTCTACACTAACACAAAAGTGAAAAAATAAAAATGGAGCCAACAAAGGTCTCATGTTGTATGAAAGTGCTTGGCACAGTCATGAAATAATTCGCATCAGTAGAAAAGAACAAAAAGATGCTTAGAGAGCAAAACTAAATAACACACTCTGTAGACAGACACGTGAAATGAGAAAGCATTTGGCAAGATTTGTCGTTCAGAGTGGGCCGATGGTGAGACGATATTTTCAGTCTCTGCAACAGCATTCTTATGCGATGACAAAGACGACCTCTGAGGACTGCTGACAATATCACTAGGGTCTGGTTAGTTACTCATACAAGGCTGGTCAGTGTGAGGGTTGCTACTGTAGGCGAGTGCAGAGGAAGAGAGGTGGAGCAGGAAGAGAAAAAACACACACTGAATGGCTTCTTCTGCCTCGTGAATCACAGCTCACGTGGAGCCGCAGTTTGCGATAATAAACAGAGTGATGTGCTCATTCTCTTTCTGTCTGTGTCTGTTTCTCCATTCACAGGCCAATGGACAAGCAGTGACTTTAAGCAAAAGATCGCTATATTTAGCTGCCCCTTATTATACTATACTATACAGATCTCTAGGGCAATGAGGTTCAAAAGCACCTGAGAATCAGGGGCTTCCTCCTGCGCATACACTGACCTTAAAGCCTAGTTTGAACTAAACATCGTCATATTAGAGCTCAAGATCTCACCTTGTTATGTCTGCACTGGCAAACTGTTTAACATTGTTCTGTGAGGAATGCACAGCATGTCACATGGCAGTGTTTGCTTGTTTTAGTCCATCCAGCTTACAGAGAATGCTGTTTCTGATTAGTCCATGTTATGCTAAGGCCAACGACATTTTCGATAATGAGTAACAGAGAAGCTAATGATTAGTTCAGCTTTAACTCTTTAATGGTATGGTTTGGAACAGGCAAAGGTTGATACATTTTCAAACTTTAACAAATTTGTAGAGGTTATGATTAAGTCCACATTGGTTTGCACTTTCGACTTCTGAACATGAGCTCCTCAGAGAGACGTTCAATAAAACAGTTGTATATTATAAGTAGCAGAACACAAAGAGGAAACTGTTATATTTAACAGTTTGATATATGCGAGGTGTTATGTGTGCCGAATGAAAAGAGACAGCAGGAGACGGACAACAAATGTGAGACAAATGCAAATAAGGGAGGCAGCGATATTAGCCGTAGCTTGGCATGGAGCCACATTGATTCACTGCATAGCACAAAGCTGCAGGGCTTTGCTGTATTGAAACACCGGCCTGGACATTTTCACACACCCCACACACACACATACATATTATTTCCAATGTATTTCTCTCTTGTGCCCTACAGCCAGCCATACTGCAGCACCAGGTGCTCTCACCATGCTGAGGCTTGTTCTCTTATCTGAGGGTTGCGGAGGAATAGGCGAACGTTCCACGCCTTCTAGGGTTCTAACACCAGCACAGCATAAAACTAATGCTGTCAAAACATGTAGGCAAAGCAGTGATTGCTGAAGGCAAAGAAAAACACTACAAAGAGTATGTATACAAAGAGGTGAAATATACCCGGGTTCATGAGAGATTTCGCCTGAAGTAGGCTGGTTGAATGTTATACTATTATCATGAGACATGGAAGGGCGTGAACCTCCAAAAAACAAGTATAAAGCTGTGCCAGACTGGGGATGGCCTGAGTTGCAGTGCAGGGCAGTGAAAGAGAGAAGGCCTGAGGGGATGGAACCACTGGGAAAAGGCAGAAACACATTTAAGTGCACACACACATATCTCTGGATATGAGAGATGCACTAATCAGGCTCATGAGGCCCTTTACACGCCTGGTTAAAAAGTCATCTAAAAAATAAAATAAAATAAAAAAAATCTGAATAGGCTAATTGGGTTGCAGTAGCTCACTGATACAAAATCTCTGCCTGCTAAAACCTGCCTTCAATGATTAAGAGCTTGTTAGGGGTTTTCAACACGTGGCTGGGGAAAACTACATTTCATATTTTATTCACACGATACATAGACCACTAATAAGATTCTGTGTGAAGTCTTTGGTTAAATCAGAGCTCATGTTCAAACACGCTGCTGTTCTATATTCATTGCACATCTGCGAAGGCATGAGTTTGCAGACACCTGCAAAGGGCCGTATCCCTCACTGCCACTGTATCTGTCTCAGCCTGAAGGCTCTGTGCTGCGGGTGTTTGAAGCCAGCCTCCTTTGTTATTACAGGGTAAAAACAGTCATTATGCCTCTGGCAGGCAGCTAAAGAATCTGAACAGTTTATTTAGCCTTCAGTGTATGTGATACATAAGATGGGGGGGGCAGCTATAACATGATACTGAATAAGTAGAGTAAAAAGAAAAAGCAATTTTCATGCCACTCATGGCTGAAATACAAGCTACACCTAAAAACAAACTATGTTCCACGACCAACATTTACAGAAAAAGCAGATTTCGGTGGGGTAAAGTGCTTCTTAAGAAGGTTTGTCTTGACTTGAATTACTGTTTTTGTTTCGTTCTTCTTGCCAAAATGAAAAACTGCCTGTTCAGTCTTGTGCAAGGGAGAAAATACTTATGTCTTCAGTATTGAGTTGCTGCAGTCAATAATCAGAGGGAACCATCTATTTACCCCTGGTTGTTTAGTGACTCTATTGTTTAGCTGCTAAATCTACAGCAGGACAGAGAAAGAAGACAGAATCTCCAGGGAGAGCATACACTCAATAGGTCTGATATATTGCACCACCATATCACTGTCTGGGATAAAGTCTGGAGCCTTTATCGCCGTTCATATCACAGCTATGTTCTATAGCAGCTCCAGCTCTGGGTATTCACAACCTCAGTCATTTGCAATGCAAAGAAAGCCTTATCGGAGCCTGCCTGGAGTTGGCCTGTTTCCCCTTTTCTGCCTACCGCTCTAGGTCTGGATGAGATCTCCCAGGTCCACGCGCCTGTACCCCAGGGAACAGCCGTCGTTATGGTTACAATGCCAATTACAGTTACAGAGCGGGAGGCGGTCTGTAGAGGTAGAGCAGGAGGGGTGCCACCAACCCAGATGGCTATTTCAGAGCTCAGCCTAGCACAGATTGCTCTCCTCCCCTTTTTTCTGGCAGCAGGATCCATGTGCCATGCCACTCCAACTCCAGATTTGTTTGCAGAAAGAGCAGGCTGGTCTGAGGTTGCTTTGATATATTTTTTTCTGCTTTGCTCTGTTGGGCCAAGCCTACTTTATGGTAAACAAGCAATCGACCAGACTCAGTCTCTTATTTGGTATAGCTCAGCCTATTTCCCAAAAGACACTGCTCTCTGTGGAACCTTTACATGTGACTTCCACAGATGAACAGCCTCCTGTTGTTTCTGACAGAAATGGCAGAGGAGGGGAGCAGCTGGAGCTGCAGCTGGGGCCAGGCACACACATAAACAGAAACACACACAGCTATATATGCATACACACGTGAACCCAGACCAGCACACTTGTGATAATTTTTTTTTTTTTTTTACCAAAGTCCAAGGTCAGGTTTGAGGGAGGGAAAAGGGGGGAGGGTGAAGTAGACATAAAGTATGTTTGTGCTAGTCTAGAATGTTAGCAAGACCTTACCAACCACAACACCAATAACCATTCATTAGATTAATGTTGTGTACAAGACCCCAAAGCATTTCCTTTCATCATCTGAGACTCATACATCAGGTTGGGAGACGTGTCTAATCGATCTGGCTCTATCATTGACAGAATGGGGGATGGGATGCACCCGTTTGCTTGCTTCATGACATTTTCTGATGGATCTCATATGTTACCTTGCTACCTAGCTTAAAAGTTGCTATTCATCACCCCTGATCTACTTCTGTCCAGGTTTCCCCCATTTTGACCATTACTAGGCTATCGTCTTCCTCTGATCCCCTCCATGCTGTGTCCCTATGTGCCCGTCTCCATTCACCCTCCCGAAACATAATGATGGTCTCTTGGGCAGGTCCTGTCCTCCCTCCCGCCCAGACAGAGACTAATGACCTCCCTTGGCCAGTTGCAGTAATTAAATCCTGCATGTGACTGCGTGTGCACATTCTCTGTAACAGTCGGGTTAAATTTTAGGTCAGTGTAGCAACCTTTCCTCATGAGACCTTGTCAGTTGGAAAAGAATGAGGTAGGGGTTCAGAAGCACCAGTGTGCATGTAAAGACTATATCTGTGTGCAAATAAAGTAGAGATTACATACAATAAAGTGCTTAATCCAGTGGATACTCTAAGCCTTTTCTTGTTTAATCCATGTTGGTCAGCTCTACAATGCACTACCTAAAATTCTGTCTTGAACAAAAGATGAAAGACAAGACAAAACACAATGCCACAGAGTGAAAGAGACACAGATTCTGAAAACAGCCTACCATTTTTTCCATAAGTACATAATTATAACCTGTGTTCATAAAAAGCAGGTTGTTATTCTCCATTTAAAGTCCACAGCACTTTAAACTCATTAAACCAGCTGATGGAGGAACCTCTATTCTTCTCCCATTTAAAAGAGTGAGTTGGTTCCCACAGGAAACTCATGTTTTGCCCAGTTTCCCCTCCCATCAATCCCCTCTCTCTTGCTCTGTCTGCTATCCCCATTTTTCAAGGACCCCTGAGAGACTGGCATGTATCCAATTAAAACCCCTCCTCTTCAAAACTCAGAGTCTAATGTTTTTAGGTGTAGGCTATAGCCTGCCCCCCTGCCCAACTATACAACTCTGCCTTCTTCTCTCCCCTCCCTTTAACCAATTTCTATTCCCAGTTCCTCCCTCTCTGTGCCTGCCTGAGGGTTTCAAAGCACTGGCTCCATGATTCTGCTGTGCCCCCAGACCCACTAGCCTATTTTCAATAGGAGCCTGGGGAAAAGAAAGGAGGAGGAGCAAGGGATGGTGGTTGGGAGTGGGTATGGAGTGTGGGGCGACAGTAGACATACCGCTGTTCTCTGATTGCACTGTGGTGTTAAAGTTAAAAGGAGCCCCAGGGCGAAGGGACAACCCTTTGAAATTGGGTTTGTTCACTTCTGAATAGGTGGCCTATTAAAACGAGAAGACGCTTTTCAGAAATTGCCCTGTGGTTTAATTCATTTAGCTGATATGGGAGGTGCTACTCTGCCAGTCAGGAGGCGACCAACAGGAGTGGACCATGTAGAATTTCAGAGATGGGTGTGCCAAAGAATGTAAACAGAGAAAACAGTTGGTCTAGATCTCAGCCCTGATCTCATCATGCACAGAAGAAACTGCACACACACTTCTTTAATCTGAGGATATGGGTGGCGGCTGCTTAAAATCTTGGGATAAATGTGTGTATATGTCTGGGGGTGGGAGGGTCAGGGCACCCACCATCTGTCCACTTATAGTGGTCACAAGCAGCTCAGTCTCTTTTTGTCATACAAGTATGCTAATGAGCACAGGCAGTTGTATCCCAATATGGCATGTTAGTCTTCGCTTAAGGGGATAAAAAAATATCCCTAACTCCAAAATTTAATCTGACTTACGTGTGTTAAAGCCTAGAGTCAAGAGTCTGTCAATATATTATGTATATAATGCATGTCTGATTTATCTGGTAAGATTGTTTCCTGGATAAGATACAAAAAGATAACAGGCTAACTTTTAAATTAAAATATCTCTTAACAGGCACGTGATTTCCCAACACATCTGAGATTTTTAAGCCAATAAATGAGATTCAATTTAATCGCGACACCCTGAGAAAAGGAAGAAATAAATAAAAGACTATCTCTGAGGTACAAAAGTGTAAGAAAACCTCATTGAAAAAGTAATTTGAAGCTAGGTCAGATTTGAATAAGTCTCCTGACACTTCCTGTCTTTGTGGGCAGAACACTGTGAGGAAACACAGTAGAATAATGTGTGTTGATGTTAACACAACAGGGAGGGCGAACGCCTTCATTTAATTTACGAAATAGTAATAGTTTATTGATTCATTTGTTGTGAAACCGAGGTGACTGCTTGAATGATGACCACATCATGTGATTTTTTTTCGTCTGATCCATTATACATTGTTACTTTCTGGTCCTGCCGTGCTCAGTCTTTTATAATATGGGTGGCGGGGAGTGTGTGTGTGTGTGTGTGTGTG
>JAPQRQ010000026.1:12690376-12702692 GCA_037367365.1 Apogon talboti | reverse complement strand
GTAAAGCACTTTGTGTTGCATTTTCTTTGTATGAAAAGTGCTATATAAATAAAGGTTGATTGATTGATTGATTGATTATAAGCTTTCCGGCCTGATGCAGAGCCATATTTCACATCCTTCCCACTTGCTATAAACAGCCAGACTCTTCTCAAGTAAACAGGATGCAGAGCAGGGGGGGACAGGGTCTGAGGTCTGACTACATTTCAATAGACGGAAGTTGATAAAGTTGAAGACTTCTCTTTTCAGATTGAGTAACCTTATGGTTACTGTACACATTAACAAGATTAATTACTGAACCATAAAGCTACAAACAAGCAATCAGGAGAGGCCTAGGACATATCTTATATTTGGCCATTCTGTGGTGATGGTATTATAATGAGCCTGCCGCAGTCAGACAACATAAGGAAGGTTTTTGAGCAGTGTGATAGAACCCACAGGCTGCCTTTTTTAGAGAAATGATGCAAGCAAGGTTGAAAATAAGCACAGTCCCAAACCTACCCACATGTGGGAGCTGATTCATTGGTTTATGTAAGACACCAGTTTCTCAGCAGAAACAAATATGACCTTGCAGTCACCAAATGAAGTTGACTAAATAAAATAAAGCCTTCAGCTATCTGGACCATGTGCTTCCAACAGGAAAATCTATCTCCGACATTATGCAACTTCGTGTCTCGAATTACTTACAACAAGGTAGCGTTTCTGTGTAGCAAAGTTACCTAATGCACTAGAGGCTGTGCTTATCCTCCAAACAGGTCACAACAATGTAGACTATGGTAATGAAGGAGCTGACAAATACAAAGTCTGGCTGAAAAAACAGTCCCCACCTGAATTTAACAGAGCAAATACTGAATGTGAGTACCTTCCATTGGATAATAACTATAGCAATTAATACGTTTCAGGTGCAACAAGATATTTAATTTAACTTTAATTAAATTTCTTAAACAACAATAAATTTAGTGTGGGAGCATTAAGATTTGACTGTGTTTCAATGGAAAAAAGCAGATGAAGTGATTACCCATCATGCTTTGTGCCTACAGTACAAGCCTGTGGGGGCAGTGTTATCATCTGGGATTGCTTGACCTCATCTAGGTTCAGCAAGATCATATGTACAAAAAAATGACAGAAATAAATGTTGTGACAATGCATGAGATTATTGAAATCATATGCAATATTACAGTGTGGGACTGCTTTTCGGCTGGGCTGTGCATAAACACATTGATAAAAATAGGGCATAACAGTACAAAATGATAAAAAAGCTTTAGGTATAGGGCAAGTTACATGGCTCATTTCACTCTAAATGGAAGCACAAAACATCAACAAAAACACAATAAAGCAAATGGGACAATACAAATGATAGAACGTATAAGAATAAAAATAGGACTAGAAATTCTCTGTTGATTTCTAATAGTTTATATTTGTAAAAGTATAATGTAGGAGAACAAAAAGTAGAGACTGTCCAACTGCCTGAGCAGCGTTGGTGAAAACATACGGCCACTACTATGACCTCATCCTCTGCTTTTAGCCTGGACCACAGCCTGATCTGGCCCCAGTCTTCAGTAATTGGATTACAACAGTCGAATCATGACCCTGCTAGGCTACCATACCACTACTCTAAATGCACTTTTGACCCCTGAACAGGCTAAATTATCTCTGATGACTATGATTAGTTTGACATTAAATGAAGGATAACTAAAGTTCCTGTATTTATAATGTAAAAGTAGGATTTACAATCCTCTGGAGATCAAGAATATTAAAAACCCATTAAATCATTTAACTTAAGATAATCTTGTTGGTTACATTGCATTTCATGCACACTCCATCTACATCTCCATCTGACAAGAGTGTATCCTGATGACGCAAACAAATAAAGATTACACAATATTTCCATGAAGAGTCACAAGGTTCTTTTATCTGTAGCTGAAAACCTATGAGTGACACGAGGAGAAGCATGATGTAAGTTTCCCTAAAAACTCTCAGTGATGTAAACAGCCAACACGCCAACATTCCAACCGTCAGAGTCCTGAATAGACGTTTCTTCGACTTCCACACCATGCGCTGCTGATGCATGACTTCACAAACGTGTGATTGTTTTCATTTAAACAAACTGTGCAACTAGTCTTTAGACATGAGACGTAAAGTAGCTGAAATACTTCGCTCACTGAGTCCTGTGCTACTCACCCAGACATCCGCTAATGCTCCGGAGTAAATGTGGCCTCGCCTTGAACTCAGAATCAGTGCTGATGGCTTTTATTTTATTAGAGTTAAAGACAAAATCTCTTAAAATCATTACGGATTAGTAGAAGGCCATTTTACCCAAAACTGGATGGAGTCAGTCTTTCTTCACTTTGCACTACCATATGGTCACCCAGTCTTGCCACAGACGGTAACATCAGACCACATAAGAGGGTGGCCGACTGTCTGGGCTCTTAACAAACTGTACAATTTCTGTTCATTAAGAGTGTCTCATCCTAACAATATTAGGTACACCATTAATAAGGCTGATTTTCATACTCCAGATTGCCAGGCCTGACAGCACTCGAAGAACAGACTGTTACACTTGGCAGTCAGTGGAGTGGGGTTTTGGGCCAGCACAAGAGGAAGTGGGCAGGTTCCCATGATCAACGCACCTACCTCTAACTGTCTATGGAGGCAGCTGAATCTGGCTGGGCCTGGCAGACACCCAGACCTTCATAAGCCCTGTGCATAGCGGCTGGGATTCATCCTCTTAGGCCCAGAGGGTAGGGGATTTGTGACTTTATTTAGTGCCATTTAGAAAAGATTACCCCTTAACTGCATACGTGCTGTCCGGCGAAAGATATTGTGGATGAAAAGTCTGATGTAGAATACGGTGAAATAATTGCAGACAATTTTAGTGTCTGTTTTGTCATAGATAGATGCAAAAGTGAAACCCTGGGTAATGTGTGCTGAATAAATTAGTTGAAGGGACTATGAATTTGCTAAAAGTATGATGAACAGCCAGTGATGTAGCACAGGCAGCTGTGGTTATCCAATATTTTGAGGCTAAATTCATTTCTGACTTGCCATAATAGGGCCCAGATGCTTTTTGTGTCCTCCTCGTATTTTCTACTGACGTCCAATCAGCATCCAACCCATTTAACACAACAGAGAGGGCTTAAAGTCACACCAGATATCTTTGTTTAAGAACATTGGGATATATCCTTTAGTGATCTGCCTTTTCAAAATGGACAAAAGTGACCAATCCTTTCAAATGTCACTACAATGGGACGCCTCTCTCAATCTCTCCATTGTAAAACACTGTGTACTGCTCGCTTTTAACCCTCTCCATGTCATTGACACCCAAGACCTGTTAACCCCACTGGGCTCGGGCACACAAAGGACGACCGAGTGGAGCACAGAGAACCCAGGTTTTACTGAGCTTAACAATATTTAGGGTTTTGATTGTCTGGTAGAATTCCACAACTCAGAACCCAGCTGCTGTGACACCAACAGATGAGTTGTGGGGGAGGAACAGGAGGATCTATGCGATTGTGAATGACTTCTGTGTGGTTCCAGACACTCCTGATGATCAACTAGAATCCAAGGAGCTCTAGGGCTTTGGTTAGCTATCATTGTTTCTGTGATCTGAAAATTAAAGGACCAGTATTCAAAGAAATAACTACGAAGCAAGGAAGGTGCGATGGCGTCTTTGTGGCCTTTTTGTTCTATCTCATTGCTTTCACACAGACCCAAGACCAACCAATAAACTTCAAACGCCAATGCTAGCACAAACACCAACCTCTCTGGTTCTCCATATAGCCACGGACCATATGTACAACATGGCATCTCTCTCTCTCAGAAACACACCAACAGTTGTGGAGGTGTGACGCGTGATGTCACTTGTGAGTGGCTTAACTTAAGAATATCAACAGCAGCTGAGGGAGCACCACCATACGCTGTTACACTGCTGCACTGTGGTATAATATCATTAGCTGCTTTGCTTTGTGACCGAACCTGTACTCTGTTATCTCTTTTACCTGGGTAAAAGTCCACACAGCTCAGTCATTTCCTTCCCAGCGCCTTTATTAAAGTGCTGTTTGAGGAGTGTCTGTTTATGCAATAAAACACTTTAAAAATTCACACTTGGTGTAATCACACTACCATGTCTTGTATAAAAATCTTATCAGTGTTGTGGTGTTAGCACAGAGGAATTTAGCCAAATAGCTAATATTCATTATAATACACCAGCAGACACACACATATATATAGTGCTGGAAAAGTCTGCCAAAGAAGTGGGCTTTATGTTTATTTTAATAACAGCTCTGATAGCAAGACAAAGTTAATTAAGTTTCAAATCACACACTAGAGTGAACGTGTGAAAACTCTTGTGTGAACTGCAATAACTAAATAAATCAATCCTGCAGTAGCCACCAAGTTCACAGCAATTATTCTAAAGGATAGCTGATGCTAGCTGGGACTTCATCTGTCTGATCAAAAGGTGTGAATGTACGGCCCATGTATCCAGTGTGAATGCATGCATGTGTTAATAAAATCATTTTTCTTATTCATCTCAGTGTTTAATGTCCATGTGCATATAATCAGTCTGCACTAACACAACACTGCAGCTCTGATAAAATGTTGCAAACAGTGCATTACCCTGTCAGATAACAATGACATCTAGCAACCAAAGTAAGGGCACCTTCTGCTGTTGAACATATTTGTAGGTAAACTGCAGCTATCTGTGAAGGGAACTGTCTGCAGTCTTGGCTAACATGCAGAAAGCAGCACCTGCCCTGGAAGCAGCACGGCAGCTCAAATTAATGCACAGAGCTGTGCCGTTACTAAGCAACAGCCGAGACTAGAATTCCTCCATCTTCCTAGCAGTGTGTATATGTGTGAATATCAGTGCCCTGTCCACCAGGGAATGAGAAGGCAAGGATTGGTAAATGGCAGTTTGCACACTGTCATGATGATTTCTGATGGACCGTTTCCATCCAGGCTGAGACAAAAGGGTGACATTTGGGTGTTTAAATCACTCCGAAACCTAATAAATCGGACTTATTTCCGTTTGTTTTGTGTTTGTGCATGCCAGCAAGTGAGTGGAAAGGTTTTAGGGTCACTGGAGAGGATCCAGGGTTGAACTACTATGTAAATCTCCCAGACATTCTATTCCAGTCCGTCTGAGTCCTCGAAACACAACAGACATCCAAACATTGCTGTTATGAGGGTAAACATGAGCTGTGTACCAAACACAATCTGACCAGTTTAACATGTCGACTTTAACCATCACATAAATCTGAAATCTGAGAAGAAACTGGGAGGTTGATGAATGACATCGTTACAAATGCCCCAAATTAAAGGAGGAACTAGCTTAAGATACCTTTTAAATTTAGCACAGCTTATCTTGTGTTTCCTCCCACAGCCTACTGTTTACCTCCAGAAAATAAAGAGGAAGTCAACAGGGATGTGAGAAGAATGTGTTTGTGATAGCATCACTTCTCTTCTTCATACAGAGGCTGGCGTTGGGGGTTGGGTAACCCGATAAAGGAACAGAGCTATGGTCTTTCAAAGGTTAACATCTGATCCATGATCTACAACCAGCATAACCCGACCCTGAGGCAAAAGAAAGAACCTACGCTGCAGCCTTGACCAAACAATTGAGTTTATTACCCACACAGATGGATGTTTGTTTCTTTTTAAGAGACGGAAAAAGCAATCAGAGAATCTAAGTGACTCACAAAGGGAGTTTCTTAAGAAGACTTCAACCGCTGAAGTGAAATCTCCCCCAAATATCCCAGCTCTTTTTTCAGCTGATTTTTTTGTTAGCTGCTATGGCTACTTCTAAGACAGTTTCTTCTTTTCAGCGTTTTGCTGTCATTCCTCTGTGTCAGAACCACGAGGCCTTTTTGGCAAAGAAATGCATGGGAAAACTGATGCTGACACTGCCCTAAGACCTCCTCTTCTCTACATAAACAACCAGCAGGGAGGAATGAAGGGAACGGAGGGGGTTACAGGAATACAGGGAGAAGAGGAGCAGAAGAGGGACAGCTGAATACTCATCAGTATTTGCCTCTTAGCTGGAAAACACAATAACCCAGAGCAGAGAGGAATAGATTTCCGGCGTTGTAAAAAGGGGTTTACCATGAAGTCAGTCTATTAGCCATGCAGCCTCGTGGGAGGGCGCAGGAAGAACTTCCAATATAAGATGAGGATGTGAGCAACCATGACTGAACAACCACATGTCAGTGACTGAAACCACTTTTTCAATGTCAAGTTTCTTGACACAAAAGATGAAGCTGATGTTCCTCTTTAACCGCACTTATTTCAATCTAAATCACAGGACAGAGAAAAAGCGTGCCTCAATACATTAGACACAGTTAAGGGTGAACAGCAGGGAATAAGCCACTGCTCAGACAAACAGACACTTCCTTTATCTGGCTCTGGAGCCAGGCTTGATCCGTCACTCTCAACATTCTTTCCATTCCCAAAGGGTTGTAACTCGTCGGGTTTCCACTGCAACTCTTCATTTCTTTCTCTGCTGAGCGGGAAGGTTCAAAATTCAAACCAGCTCCCGCCCCTTTAAAGTTAACTAGTTAGTCTCGTTTGCAGAAATGAATGTACACGCAACTGAGGAAAAAGACCGTGCTCACATTCAGCAGTTATGGCTTTGAGAGGGATCTTGAAATGTTAAGATCACCACCATAACATGTGCCTTCAAACAGAATTTTAAAAAACAATCAAATAATCCTGAATGTAAAAAACAGATTTTTATGCCCAAAT
Organism: Apogon talboti; assembly: GCA_037367365.1. NCBI lineage: Eukaryota > Metazoa > Chordata > Actinopteri > Kurtiformes > Apogonidae > Apogon > Apogon talboti. The sequence continues at coordinate 12,695,954 of JAPQRQ010000026.1, read as the reverse complement.
AAAAGCATCATAAAGAAATCACTGCAATAACGTTAACACCTCTATCAGGCCTACCATACAGATCTGCGCACAAGAGATATCATATAATGAATTAGTAATAAGGGGAGGAAACACACACACAGGAAAGACTGAAACTAGCTTGTGGAGGTGTGGAGGGGGGGTTAGGGGCTGCATACATAAACATAGGTGGCAGTGCAGTGGGGGACACCCTGGGTAAAGGGGGGGTGGGTGTGGGGCAGCTATCTGAGAAACCCACACCTCATCATCTGGTAGTTTTGACCTTGTAAGACGAGAGGTTGATGTATATTGAGTATTTAACCGCTTTCTATACAAGATATACTGATGTTAGGAACATATAAAGGTCATATAAATGCATATTAATTGAAAAACACCAAATAAAAATCAGATATATGCTATTTCACGTCATCCGACCGTCTCCTTCTTATTCATTATAGCGATCAAAGATGGATGGGTTATTTTTTAGTCATGATTAGATATTTTAATATTGATATAGTACCTCTTTCAGCTGGTCCAGCTCCTGTCTGACGGCCTCGTACTCGATCTCCAGGTCATCGTACTGCTGTTTGAGCTGCTGCTTCTCCTCCAGCACCGCCAGCCCGTACTCCGCCGCCTGGATCTTCTCGTTCGTGGTCTCGCTCAGCTCCCGGGACAGACGCTCGAGCTCGGCCCTCATCCACTCCGGCATGGCGTCGGGGTATCCCTGCTCCTCCACTACAGACATGGTCAGTACCGGCTGGGGGATGACGATCAACCTACCAGCTGATCTGCGACAAGGGATGCGGGGTGTCTTCAAGCGGCGTAACCTTGAAGAAACGGCTGCTCAGATTCGTCTGTATTTAAATTGCATGATTGTTACGCTTGCGTTTCTCGTTGCTGGTCTTCCGTCTTTGGTCATGTAGATGACTCTCCAGGTTTTTCTTCGACGGGGGAGTTCGTCGTTATCCTTTAGAAATGCTCCATCGTTATGGTCCTCCGCTTCCTTCGCCTCTCCCCCGGCTTGTTGGAGCTGTGGAGCCGCAGCGGAGAGACCAACCGCAACGGCACGAGAGGAGGAAACGACTTCCGGTTAGGAGTTTCAAAATAAAAATATAGCTGTCGAATATGGCATAAAATCTGCCGCTGACTTATGTTCTATCAGGTATAAAATGAAAGTAAATTTTAAAGGTTTTGGTTTTATACATCAGGGGTGTCAAAAATAAATAAATAAATAGGTTCCAATCTAGCCTATGGGGTGAATTTGCAAAGTGCAAAAAATTATGTTCCAGATATTAACAGTCAAACTCATTTTAGTTCCAAACTCCAATATTTTGACAATATTATCCCTGTTAGTAAATATATTTTGTCTTTGTAGACCCAGTCTGTAATGCATATGTATAAATGATAAGTTGATGCATAACATTGTTAAAACTCCACGTAATTTGCTTAAGAAATTTCTGTTTTTTCAGGTTACTCCTTTTTTGTGAAAGGATAGTTTGTAAATGTAAACATTTTCATAATTTTATTTTACCTTTTTATACTAAAACAAAGAGAAAAAATTGGTGTTGTCATTATTTATATGTGATTATACCCATATTTTATTGGTCTTGTCCACTTGAGATCTAGACTGTATGTAAGTTTGACATGCCTGAAGTCCATTATAAAGAGCATAGGCGTCATAAAACAAAACCAACAATATGAAATATGCTATGTCTATGCTTAGCAAATTAGAAAAAAAAAGATTGTTTTGACCAGTTTTCTATTGACAACTAAAAGCAGAGTAAAAATTTTTGATTCTGTGTTGTGCCATATTTTGGCCCCACATTAAAAAGTACATTTTTTGTTAATTTTCCTTTGTCTTTTTTGTAGGCCTAAAATAAACAAATACACTTTCTCATTATTAAATCCATGCTGTTCTATATTTTAATTAAGCAGTAGGTCATACATTTACATTCAATCCCCTTTCATCCTTTTTGTAGCCCTACAATAAACTTAACACTAGGACTCATATTTTAAATGTGTTGGTCAATACTTTAACCCAGAAAAAAAGATACGTGTCATTTTATTCCCAACTGATTGATTGATTGATTGATTGATTGATTGATTGATTGATTGATTGATTGGTGTAGTCTGACAATAAACTTAGAATCACACTTACTCTTTTCTGTTGGCCTACAGTTTTAAACTTGTATTGTTCAAAATGTAATCCCAGGAGTAAAAAACTAATTTTCTTTCAATCCCCTGTTAATTTCTTGTAAACCTGCAACAAACTTTCAAGGCTATGTTGTCAATCAAGCAGCAGAAATTATACGTCCTCTTTCCTTTGAGTTTTTGTAGGCCTACAATAAACTTTCCATGGACCTACAAAACTACACAGCGTAGAAGTAATTCTGACTTTACCCTGAACATTATTTGTATTTTATTACGTATGTATCATTACATTTCATAGGACTGTGGTTAATCAATACAAGTAGGTTATATTTTGAAGTCTAAATTGCTTTTCCGGCATTTCCACTCTACTAACAGCACCGGCTTACTGACAACAGCTGACGGTCTGTTTGCTGAAATGAGACGTACATACGCAACTAGCTGGGCCGGCTCCAACTGGGCCGCAGAGCTTGTCGGGAAGTGTAGTACCTCATACCAACGCAGGAGGCGTAGCTCTGATGTAAACTAAACTCATTTCCCATCATGCTTCGTGAACATGCCGATGTGGAGCGCGGAAATCTCGGCCCGTGCCGTTTGTTGTCATAGAGACAGAACAGCCCGGGCCAACGGCTGTGGTGTAGACATGGCCGCTGGAAGCTTGTATCTGCTGCCATCTGTCGGAAAAAAGTGTTGGAAATAAGAATAGGAATGCCCTACAGACTTACAGCTAAGGAATAAACATGAAAAGACATAACATATATTAAAAACTAGCAACAGTCTTCTCATAAATTTCATAATAGAGGATATTTTTAATTTCAGCTTTTACTTTTTATTTTTTAAAATCACATTCAAAGAGTCCGAAGTTTGCATACATGTTTACTGTGTCTTTAACCCTTAAAGACCTAGAAGTACTTTTAATCATCTTCCATGTGAATTTTCCTACATCCTACATTCAACCTTTCTTGAATGATTTATCACCATTTATCATAATACTATTCAAGATTTCAAGATTAAAAGATTTTTTTTATTGTCAATTCACTAGATTCACAGGACATACAGAGGTACTGTTTCTCTCTCACTTTACTATTTAAATGCCATACAATAAAAAAAAGAAGTAAAAATAGAAAAAGAATAAATACAGCGGTATAAAAGAAACTATAATAGAATATAGAAGATAAAAATCTTATCCATTTACAACAACAGCAGTGGTGCAATACAGTAATGGTGATGAAAGGAGGCGCATAGTGGAACAAAACAGCAGCAGATATGACAATGTTGCAATGCATAATAAAGTGCAGAATACAGCAGCAGATGTGATAAATATCAGATATTATTCTGTACATTTTGCATTTTTCAGAAAAATCAGTTTATTTTCTAATATTTAATTTACTGACCATGTAGATGTTTCCGTACAACTGCTCACATATTGCTTTCTGTTCCATTTGCCCGTACAGAAATGGGTCAAAGGGCTTTTGTTTATTCTGCACCTTATACATGGAATCAACTACAGAAAGACTGAGAACTAACTGAGCTAATTTGTTCGAGCACTTTTAAGTCCAAACTGAAAGCTTTTGAGGCAGATGCCAAAACTTGTACTTGTTTTTCGTAATCTGCTTGTAAATATTATTTTTACTAACAGTTTATTGTCAAAGGTGAGTGTTGTATGTGTTTTAACTGTGTAATCCTGCAACTGTGTGTTTTTGCTGCTGCCTATCTTGGCCAGGACGCCCTTGTAAAAGAGGTTTTTAATCTCAATGGGATATTTCCTGGTTAATATAGGTTAAATAAAAAATTTTAAAAAAAATTTCAAATGGTATTTGATATTCAAATACCATTAGAGGAAGAGGAAGAAATGTAAGGTTTGTGACCAACTTAACCATGAAGAGGCACCAATGCATCTCATAAACACAGATATTTTGAATGCTGTGAATATTCATCTGTAGATATATAAATGGTGGACATGGATCTTTGAATAGAACAAGCAGATCTCCAAAATGACAACAGTAGAGCTTAAGTACGCTTACAAAGTAAACGTTTCAGAGCCATCACAAAGCTCTGACCTTAATCCAATAGACACTCTGTGGGCCGAATTAAAAAAAACTGGATTGATGTAAGGAGGCCAAAAAAGCTTCACTCAGCTGCATGATTATGTGATTCATGTCAAACAAAGACAATGGGACTAAATTGTATCCAATGTGTTTATCTTTACCCTCTGAGGAAAAATATTTAAAACTGAAATTGAAAATTCCCTTTACTATTACTTTTAAAATCACATCAAAAATAAATTAGCTAATGAGTACTTACTGTATTTACTGTTCATTTCTTTGTGTGTCTTGCTGTTTCTTGCAAGAAAAATAATTATTTGCTTTTCAGAATTATAATCTTTGTCATGACAAGACCTTATAAAAATAATACATCTGTGAATGACTTTGTGCCTAGCTCCACAGAGTCATGCATTTATCTTATCTAATTTTTTTATAGACATTGTATTCTTTTCCTTTTCCTCTCTGCCACTAACTTGTTGTTGGTTCTTCTCCATCAAGTTAACAAGAAACCTTTGTATAGTCATATGTTTTAAGTTACATCATGAAGTTATTATTATAGGACACAATGTATTAAAAACAAATAGCATGTAACATGTAGCTATAGCAAACTGCAGTGTAACATAGGAAAGCAGCTACATACACAGGATAAACAGTACCCAGGATATACAAATATAGTCAGCATTAATATCAGAAAATCAATTATATTCCAGTACTAAACATATATTTTAATAATGATCTAACAATAAATGAATTAATAAAATGTTGTGTTCACAAAATGATCATATTCTGAATTTTAATCACACAATAAACATATAAAGGCTTTTTAATCACTTTTTATATGTGCAATGTGAGTTATATCCCCCATTGCTTAGAAAACACTGCCTTTTAAGCTGTCCAAATGCTCATGAATCTTTACTCTCTCTCATCTCTTCTCTGTAACCTAAACCTAACCAGCTTTAGCAAGGTGCAAGGTAAGCCAATCAGATTTTATCAGATTGCTATGTCACTAAGGTCTGACTATTTGTAGCAACAGGGTAGGAAAGCTTAAGAGTGTTGTTTTCTGAACACCCCCCCCACCGTACCATCTCATCACCGACATACAAAACTACCTGAAAGTAGTAGTAATGTAATACCGTCTAGGAACAGTCCATTAGCAGGTGATTAATGAACAGATGGTGATCACAGTGACAGAAACCCAAATAAAGGCCTGGTGTAAATACAGGAAAGTGTGGATGACTGGATATCATAAGAATCCAGCAAAACACACTATATGATGTGAGATAATTCAGATTTTTTTTTTTTGAAGGGTCGTAGCCTTTTTGTATTCTCGAACACTAATAAGATTACTAGTCTAATCCAGGAGGAGTCAGAAATAACCTTACCCCCCC
>JAPQRQ010000026.1:12659547-12690276 GCA_037367365.1 Apogon talboti | reverse complement strand
CCCAAGAGCCACAGAAAGCAAGTGTGTACGAGGACACAGTGTCCACTTAAGATTTTAACACATTCTTCAGGTTCTTTTATCCCTATACTAGATCTGTTATACCGGTGAGATCGATGGCTTTCCACATGAGTACACATGATCCCGCGGATACTTGTGCTGCCCCACCCAGATGGCCAGAGATAATCTGAGACGAATCAAATCAAGTGAAGCACAGGATTGACTCTCCACAGAACCTGAGAGGCAACGCCAACGTCAGAGCTGCGGAGGCTGATGTCAGAAATGTTGGCAGCGAGACCAGTGTCACATTTGTGTTCTGAGATGGTGGTTACAAGATTCTCATCTCTCTTACAACAGGTAAACCACTTTTACTCATCATTCTAAATGAATTTTTTTTTAACTTTTTCATTTTTTTATGCATTTCTATTGGATTTAAGATTGTTCATTCTGTGCATTGTTCTTGTTCTGTGATGAGGTGCTAATTACCAGCCAACAAAAGCAGCTAACCAATCCTTTAAATGGATTATATCTGCATTACAATTGACTGGGTATGATTTATAATGTTAATCTTTGACCGAGCTGTGTATTGTAGCTCCCTCTTTCTTGCTTTACTTGCTCCTGAAATGCATACATCTGACAGGAACCAGTTCAGGGAATGCTTAGGACAGAGTAAATAATTTTGTTGTGACATATTGGACACGTGTGCCCAGATTCTGCCATGACTGTGGATGTGAGCCTGGGTGACTGTCCATATGGCACTCAATGCAAAGACACCAGGTGGAGCTCTGATGGAATACAGTAAGTAATAATCATAAGCAGTGGTAAAATACTGTATTACAGAAGGGCATTGTTACTTTAATGCTAAGGATGAAATTCGTGTCATACTGGCTACTTTTTCATCAAATACTAAATAAACTGTAACTGTATCACAAGGGGGCTTTTTTTTTTTTTTTTTTACTGTAACACCACTGCCAGACAAGGATTAAAGACCTCTAAGTGAGCTGATCATCACTGATTATTGTTTCAAAGCAGTGGACAGTGCATCTGAGTTCATTTGGTCTATTTATGCTGCTGAGAAAGAAGTAAAAGCTTCACTAAAGCATTAATACAACAACAGCTGATTAAAAAACATTGCAACTAAACACAAAAGACTACTTGTGTCACGTAAGTTTATTCCTCTTTTCTGTCCCTTGACCATAACTTCAGTCAGAGCCCCCAGGGCGAGGTACACAATAGTCGGGGAAGCCATTCGTTTTGTTGTCCCGGCACATCTACAATGCTCTATTGGATGTGGAGGCCAGGCCTGCAAGTATGACAACCCAAATTACTGGAGTGATCACGACCAGGCCATAAAAGGACTCTACTCGTCCTGGTAAACAGTTGTCTCAGTTATTCCATTTGATTTTTTAATATTTTCTATAGTGTTATTGTTTTCTGTATCTGCCTTTTTAAAAAAAAAATTTCTATTTTTTTCCAGGGTTACTGATAACCTTCTTGCTACTTCCAGACCCTCAACGGAAATCATTGAGAAATATAACATTATTGATCAATTCAGAAGGTACAAACTACATTGATGTGACATCTTAGTCTGTATTTTTATTTTCAGGAATGAAACGGTATCTCCATTAATTAAGTAAAAGTACTGTATGTAAGTATTATCAGGAAAATGCACTTAAATATAATACTTACTGAGTATGTCACATTGTGCTTCTGTAGCTGTTTAAGTCTGAGCTCCTTTTAATTATTTTCATACTTTTAATAGTTTACACCAATGCATCATAGAAGATAATTGTATATTTGTGGTGTCACTGTCCTGTGATCATACACTCAACAATGTATTTTCCAACTAATCTGAGAGTAAAATTAAAGTTTAAAAACATTTATCTTTGAATTTTTTCATCCAGGGACACTTTATTCTGCAGGTTATCACAGCCATCGACACATATAGAAATGTATGCAGCAAAGAATTGTAATCCAGAAAGCAATTAAAGTTGTCTCGTATATGTAGTTGGGTAGAAATTAGATAATTTCATTCAGAGATGTAGTATGAACTTGTCTAAAATGAGAGCTCAAGCCACTTTGTAAAGTCCTTGGAAAAAAAGTACATAGTTATATCAACTATTGCTGATTTTCAGGAGTTCCCGGGGCAGTAATATTAATAAAGTGTGCACTTCTTTGTTTGTGTGTGTCAAGGAATGGTATTAAAACACTGATCAACCTGCAGACTCCTGGTGAACATGCCAGCTGTGGAGGCCCCCTAGAACCTGAAAGTGGGTTCTCATACCGTCCAGAGGTCTTCATGGAAAACAACAGTATGTGAGTTATGGGTTTTAAAAGTAAATACTCTTGTAAAAATGAAGACCTGTGACTGAATTTATTTGACCATTTCAGTTTATTTCTATAACTTTGGCTGGAGTGACTATGGAGTAGCCAGCCTCACCACTGTGTTGGACATGGTAAAGGTCATGGCCTTTGCACTGCAGGAGGGGAAGGTAGCGGTCCATTGCCATGCTGGTCTCGGCAGAACAGGTAGATTCAGACGCACATTATATGAAGAGTTCTAACTGTTCATCGCCTTCATTCTGATTCAATTACGGTCTTGACTTTTCCCTCCAGGTGTGCTGATAGCATGTTTTATAGCCTATGCCACGAGGATGACCGCTAACCAGGCTATTTTATATGTACGAGCAAAACGGCCCAATTCCATCCAGACCAGGGGTCAGCTGCGGTGTGTTAGACAGTTCGTCCAGTTTCTTACTCCCCTGAGGAGTGTGTTTTCCTGCGCTGTGCCCCAATCAAACCCAGTCACGTTGTCCCAGTACCTAAACCGCCAAAGACACTTGTTGCACGGTTATGAGAGAAGACAGCTGAGAAACCTTCCAAAGATTGTCCAGCTAGTGTGTAGGCTGTTACTGGACATAGCAGAGAATCGACAGGTGATTGAAGAAGACGTGCTGGAGGCCCCTGACATCCAAGACCTGGAGATGCATCTCAGTATCATTGAGAAGCTCGGCCCTGAGTTTTTCTCAAAGGAGCCCCGTTTGCCAGGTACCCCCACCTTACCGAGGCATTTCAACGAGCCACCCATCTTTTACCATCGCAAAAGTCTCAGCTACAGCGAGTCCGACTTGAGACGACTGGGATCAGAGCTCAACCTCCTCACACGTCTGGGCTCCCTGTCACAGAGTAATGCAGAAATGCCCACGTCTGAACCCAAGGTCCCTCCAATACAAAGCTGGAACAGCAATGCATCTTTCACCTCGCACGGTTCTAAAGGCTCACTCTGGGAGGTGAAGAATGTGGAAAACCAAAAAGAGGGTTCCGTTCTGCTGAAGCGGAAAAAGATCATCCAACGTAGTGAGTCCGCAGGACCCAACGAAGATACCAAACAAGGTAGCATGTTGTCCAGATGGAAGGCTGAACAGAGGGAGGTAGCATTAAATGGGATGAAATCTGAAGTTAAAGAAGAGCATTCGGAGGTGCCCTTCATCACCCTGCAGTCAGAGTTGTCCCCGGAGGCCAGGAGGTTGCTCGTAGCACAGGCCCTGGCTGTAGACCTTTTTCTGGATGGAGAAGAAGACCATAAGAGAAAAGCGTTGACCTGGCAGGTAACTGATCCCTACCACTGCTGTCTTTTATTTTGTAGAAGTGGGGAAATGTTCCTAGAACTGTTTTAATGTGGCTGCCAGCTATAACAAAGATGTTATGCAAAAGGTCAAAAGCAGGTGTGTGTTTGGTTGCACAGGTAACCACCATCATGAATGATGTAATCGTGAAATGGCCAAAAAAATCTACTCAACAGTGTTTGGTACATGTGACAAATTTTCCTTCAAGGCTTACTGGCAGAAAATCTGGATTTTTTTCTGCATTTTATCTAAGTCTAAAGATCATAATTTCCCTTAGGACCAAAGCCCAGTATCCAACATGACAGCCCTGTGCTTAACCCTTTATAGGACAAGTGACTATTTTTGGTCATTTCCTTGTACAATACAAGGCAGTGACAACAACAGTTCCAGTGAGGGCAGTGAGTCAACAATCTCAGGTCCAATGTGGTCTACATGGTCTGTAAGATCCACCTCTGAATGAACAGTGAGTGTACCTGCTTTGTTAGGTACCATGAAGTAATGGTACTAATGGAAATGATGATGTTCAAAGTGATAATGTGTCTGGATCAGCACTTAATTTGTTGTAATGTTTTAAAAGTAGTGTTCTAATGTTGTAACATACCATACAATCATTTTTATATATATACTTCTTGGATTTATTTATTTATTTCACATACAGGAGAGGAACCAAATACAGTAACTTCATTGACCTTGATTTTCTACATGATAATAAAAAAATTAAAAAATTTCACAAAAGTAATAAAGTCTTGTAAGGTCGTCCAATAACACACTAAGGTTGAAAATGTGAATTTCAGAGTATTTTGTATGAGTGCCCTATAAAGGGTTAATTTCTCCACATGTGGATGTTTTCAGTCTTCATTGCGCCTCACCTTGCTTCCTACAGCTGATAGTCCACCTCCCCCAGTGCTCTGTGTTCGTATGAGTTAAGACAAATGACCACCTACATGTACGCAGGCCGAGCTGAACCAAGGTGGAGCATGGGAAAGGCTGTGCATGGAGAGGGATCCTTTCATCCTGAGTGGGCTGATGTGGGCGTGGTTAGAGCAGCTCAAAGAGCCGGTCATCTCCATCCAGGATGCCAAAAAACTGAACCCCGAAGACACCGATGCTGAGACGGTCCTCTCCACACTTGACCAGGTCTGTGGGTACAATAAGCTGCACTCATTCATTTTCAAGCAATAGTGGGCTTTAGGTTTCTTGACAGTCTTGTCCTCTCTTCCCAGGCACCTAAAGAAACATTGACATGCATACTAAACTGTATGGCCAATATGCATAGTATACCCGAGGAGGTTGAAAATGCATTTCTGAATCGTACCATTAAAGCTTTTACCTGGGTGAGATTTTATTTCCACTTTTACTCAATTTGAACATGGTTTCCTTTGTTGCAGTCACTAATATAGAATTGTCTGCCTTGTAACAGAAGCAAAGTAACACAGAGGATGGAAATGAAGTGTACAAGTCCATGACTACAGTCCTGAGGAGACTCCTAGAGGACATGAGAGATATCGCCATCCCAGAAGACGAGATACCCATTTCCCCTACTTTATATTCTATTCAATAAGACTTTCCAGTCACGTGCAGGTGTTGAACTGCCTGTATCACCATGTGGAGGCTTGAAGTTAAATACATATTTGCGTGCCTTGTGACATTACGGTTTAATGTGAAGCTGATTAGTTTTATTACCAACACAGAACTTACCACAGTATCATCTTACCTCGCTAGTGAGGAAATATATTGAAGAACATGTGAAGACAAAAACAGCAATACGTTATGCCTTAACAGTGGTCATATTTAATGTTAACATACCTCAGTTCTAAATGTTCTTCATATATAGAACATAATCCTTACACAGCTTCAGATAACATTTATTAGAAGACCCAAATGTGTGCAGATTTAAGTACAAATATCTAGGTTTAAGACAGAAAATACGAATAACAGAAGTCTACTGTAAGTACACTTGATTCTTTTTGTTAAAACATTCTCAGATAAAGGGTCATGGAAGATTCTTGTAGTTTTTGATAACAGAGACATCATACATCTGTCCAGGTGATTAATACATGTACATTTCTTTCTGTATGTTACATATTAAACCTTAAAGACAGACAAGTTAATAATGTGAAGTCAAATTTTACACATTAAAATGCTGGGAAGAGGATTATATGATGAACATTCCTCTTTTTTTGTGACCTCCAGACAATATTTACTGACATGGTTTATCACACAGTGTTAATGCCTTTGATAGAGTATAGTGTTTTGGGTTTTTTTTTTTAATTGTAAAAGATGTTTATCTGTTTGGTAAACATAGACCAACAAAGAAAACTGAACACATATATGCGTGATATATGATTTGTGACCTATGACAAGCATATTTGGTTATCAGTTCAGCATAAAAGCAAATTATACTGTAAAACCTGCTTCCTGGATTCTGTTTTTGGGTGGGCAGTGACACTCAGTAGGTAAAAGAATAAGCCTTCAAGGTGTCGTTTCCATCTTTGCTTTCTACTGAGGCGACAATGCTGGAGTAGTCACAAGCAACGTGAGTGAACCCTCTACAACAAACAGGACAAGTAGAGACAGGGTCAATTTCAGGTCATGTCAGTATGTTTTAGCAAATATTGTACAATTTTATACAACAATACAATCAAGAGGTGAATGAATGCGTACCTGGACATTGTGTGAGACCCTCCCAGCAGGTGATATCGACCCTCTAGTGTCACCCCACGGTCTCTGTCATTGGTCCACGTCAGCACGCGTAAGGAGAGGTCTTGAGATGCTGTCACGACACGAAAACTGTCCTGTAAATATCAAGAGAGCATAATTATTTTTTTAAGGTTAAGGTCATTTATTTGTCATTTCTTCGTACAAGTACAAAAGAAACGAAATGGTGTACTCCCAGGTTAAAAGCAGTGCAAAATACAAGCATTATAAATTAACAAGAAATCAGTCACAATAAACTCACAATTTGTTTCATTCATTCATGGCTTTTCACCAACTGGGTTTATTATTGGAATTCACACACCAAAAAAAAAAACCTACCACACAAAGTCCAGAGATAGGCATGGTATGGTCTGTGTAGCTACCGAGCAGAGCTCCTTTCAGAGAGTAGACCTGTAGACAGAGGTTTGTAGCCAGGACTATGCAGTTGCTGTCCTTGGCCGCTAGATGGATGTTTGAGTCCCTGCTGCTGAATGTCAAGGGAAAAGACGCCACCTGCTGGACTAAAATGACATTACAAAATACAGGAAAAGAAATAACCCCAGACTGAAGTCACTGGGGAATTTAATGTCTCATAACCTTAGACTTTTATGTTGGTCCCACTTTAAAATTTCTCAAATATGTTTGGTTGCAAACAGAGAACATGTTACATTGAACTATGGTCTAAAGCAGGAGTACCAGACATACAAACATATAAGGGGTTCTATCCAGCCCATGGATGACTTTGCAAAGTCCAAAAATTACACAGACATTAACATTCAAGTGTGTCTTTAAGTCTTCACAAGTGTTTGGCTCATAAGGTTAAATGCTGTATTTTATAATTCCAGATGTCTTTACATGTGTAAATGATAAACTAAGGCATAATATTGTTAAAATTGCACTTAATATTTTTAATAAACTTCAGGTCGTTCATGGTTGTTCAGGTTATTCACATGTTTTGTGAAAGAATAGTTTGTAAATGTTAACATTTTCATGCTGTAATTTGATTTTTATCACACTAAACCAAATTTGGAGTTGTTATTATTTATATTACTATACTATTATTTCACTGGTCTGGCCTCAATTTGGGCTGTATGTATGTTTCTGTGAACTAAAATTATATGAGATGAGAAATAAGACACATAAGACACATTTTCCACTTTTGACATGCATCTACATTCTGGTCTACTTTTAATATGGCCTGAAGAGAAACTGGTATCCATGCCCATTTGTTCTCATTCCCAGGTTAAATAAATTCCCTAAACCACATGATTGTTGTCTGTTATTTATTTAGGACATTTTTTTTTTCTATTTTCCATGTTGCCTATGCTGAAACTGTCTTGATTTACACACTGATGACAAAAGGTCCAAACTCCCTTTATCTTCTCCAACTATTTCCTATTAGCTAATAAGGGAACCGGTCTCAAATAAAGAGGTTAGTACTGGTCAATTATTACCTACGAATCTCAACTCTCACCTTGTATCTCAGTCTTGTACTTGGATTTTTTCAGACTGACATCGAGGACAGTGAGGACGTAGTTGTTTTGTGTCGGTCCACTGTGGTGAACGATGGCCAGTCTGGAGGGCTGGGTTGGAATGAAAACCGCCGCCCGGCACCCGGCGACTGGTAAAGACTGGGACAAAGTCTCCTCATCCTCAGACGGCGAGGTCAAACTTTCTGTGTACATAACCTATCAATAAACAGCGGGAAAAAAACACAGAAAAATGTGTATTACTTTGTCCAACACCTATTGTATTTCCACAGCGTCATTTGTACAGAGGCAGTAGAACAGACCAGAGCAGGAAACACAAACATAAAGTAATACTGTTAAAAATAACAAGAAATACCTTTGGACTGAAATCATCATTGTCCTTGGTTCCAGCTGTGAGCCATTTCTTGTCAGGTGAAACTAGGAGTGTGTTGACTTTAAAGGTGTCACACACCGTTACGTTAGACTTTTTAGTCAAACCTGAACCAGCTAGTGTACACACAGCTCCTTGCCTAGTTCCCACCTAGAAGGAAACGCACAGAGGTATAAGAGTTGAAAACACTTGTATTCGGTCTGTATTTGAACTCCACACATTCGGATGTTACTTACACTCAGAAACCACTCGTTGCTGACGCTGTACTGCAGTAATGTACAGTGGGAGGCCCCGGTGGAATAGGAGGCCAGCTCCTGTCCGGTCTGAGCCTGCCAGGTTTTGATGAGGCCTGTGGAGTCTGCTGTGATCACAACGCCACGCTGTTCATCAACCGCCATAGCTAGCAATGGATTCTGCACAGGACTGCACCACAGGAGCTCACCCTGAGTGGAAATAACACTACATGTAAATCTATTGATATAAGCATCCTGGACTTCTTTGACATTCCTCTTCGCAAAAATATAATGATAATCAATAAATCAATCAATGCTTATTTGTATAGCACTTTTCATACAGTAAAATGCAGCATAAAGTGCTTTACATATTTAAAAAAAAAGAAGAAAAAATACAAAATCGGTACCACCCCAACACACACACACACACACACACACACACACACACACGCACCCCCGCCACCTGCTGCTGATACGCACAAGCAATAACTTAAGTAAAAGACTGGATAATGAACTATTCTTGTATTAGTAACACTAATAAGAAAGTTGTATTGATTTGAGCATATATTACAAAAAGCCTATTTACAATCTGAAGTGCAACATATCAACAAAAATAATGGGATACATTGAATTCAGCTGTTTCTTTGCTAAGTGGTGGGTTGTCAAAATACTAGGATTTTAAGGTTTTATTTGTCACATGCACATTTATACATAGTACAATGTACAATGAAATGTATTTAACTTGTCAATGAGTGACAAGGAGTGAGGATAGGTAAGATGAACAAGTTAAAAACAAGAACAAAAAGCATCACTGCCCATGCAATGACAAATGTCATAATATATATTGTATTTATATTACGATAGATGTCATTGCAAGAAATGTTTTTACTTTGTCTTCAGGTTTAATTATTTTACATTGTTATCTATGATTACTAAATGCTTCAGTTTATTTTTCCTTAATTTTATTAAAATGGGAAATATTTGTCATATTCTGACCATAAATAATCATTTTAACCCACAAGTAACTGTCTGCTTTCTTCAACTCAGGAAGAAGAACCAGCCTTTAAATATGTGAGAAATAATTATGTGGGTTCTATCATGATGATTATTGATAACAACTGACATGAATATTTTTATCATGATATTTCAAATCAACAGGACTTAGAAGTACATGTGATGTGTCCCGGTATTTTTGTTAATATATTGAATGCATATACATACAGTAGATAAATATAACCATTGCATCTTTGACACTGTTATAAAGATATATTTACATCTTTTATTTTATATCATTTAAAGGTATTAAGAACACTGTGAAAATTCTGCACTAGAAATACACGGGCATGACAAACCATACTTAAGTAAAAGTATGAAAGTATTATCAGAAAAACAAATTATTCTGTGAATAAAAGGAAAAAGTAGCCATTGTGAAGTAAAATAGTCCTTATCAAATGTGATGTTTTTGGATTCACATTCCCCCTGTATTTAAGTATATGTTGAATTTAATTCTTGTACATGGTTGAGATTGAGCTCCTTTAAAAAACCATATTCCTTTGGTTTTTTAATCTACAGTGATGAATAACATTCTACAAGTTCATCATATGTTGAGTATGAATGAAATCAGAAAAACAGACCTGTTTTCAGCTTTGTGGAAATGTCTTAAGAAGGGGGAGAATTTTATCCTTAAAAGCTCATAAAGGGACGCTTAATTCTTCTATTTATGACAAACATTGAAATTGAAGCATTTGGAGGTATGTGGTTTTTACTGGACAAGAAGGTTTAGACATTTTAATCTGCAAAATAAATAAATATGTAGGACAAATTTAGTGGAGGAAGAAGTATAATAGAAGTAGAATATACAGATATGCCTATAAATCAAATATACATTTAAGTTCTTAGGTGTTTCCATCTCTGTATAAAGTATGGTAAAGGGGTTGCACTGACATTTTGGACGTTCCATGCTCGGACCGTCCCATCTGAAGAGGCGCTGCAGATTGTGGCACTGCTCTTGCTGAAGTCTGGGTTATTAGTTGAAGTCTCGTTCACATATACCAACCCCACCACCCTGCCTGATGAACCATAAACATATCAAACACATTAGAGCCATGGCCAGCAGAGGAAAGGGGTCCACACACTGATAAAGACAGACTACCTGTGTGTCCCCTGAGGGTTTTACAGGTGTAACCTCCAGTCCTGCCTTGAGTCATTTTCTTTTCTAGGTGGGACCGTCGTAGGAAGTATGTCTTCCATGTCTGAGTCTTCTCACCCCCGAGCAGAACATTACAGAAACTCCAACGCTGCAGACACATCCTCCTAAAGGGGAGCACAGAGAGTTCAACAGTTCTGCTCTGTGATATATAAACTTATTATTATTTTAAATTGAATCCATATGAATTTTATTTAAAGGAGGAAATAAAAAGACAAACTTCTCACCTCCATAACCAGGGAGTCTCTGCAGCATCATTCCAATCCTAAAAGTATGAAATTATGCACACACACACACACACACACACACACACACACACACACACACACACACACACACAAAAACAACAACACAGTTTTTGCCACTTTTAGTTTTATGAATCACATTACTTTGACTACTTCCGCAGTTGAATCCTCCTCACCTTACACACGCTTGAGGCTCTGATCAGGTCTTCCTCTGACAGGAATGTAAAGATATGGATCATACAGTCCTTGATAAGGTGCGGATGGGGGTCCATACTGAGACCAGTCCACAAACACAGTGTCATAAACTACCTGTGCGTCAAAGCGACACCAGTACCAAACTGAGGCAAACTACGGAAAGAACACGCGGACAAGAAAGAGGAGATCCGACGTTCAGTCTGTAAGACCTTAAGTTGGCCACTAGATGTCGCCATAATAAAAGATAGAGAGTTCTTAGAAATTAGGACAAAGGCTTAAACGCACTTTGGCAAAGACGCGCGCCATGGTTTCAAATAAATTAAATAATTAGATTGATAGGAGGATGTTTAATAAGGTTACTCTAACACTCGTTAGAAAGTGAACTGCACAACTATAGTTAAATCTGAATCCACTTCATTACAAGTTTTAAAAGTTCATACAACTTACTTTTTAGGTTTAAGTTAATACGCAGCACATTTACGCATATTTCAGGTCGTGTGGGAAAACGTTTATTTCAATGAAAAAAAAAACACCTACAGGTGGTGGAAAAGTCATCTCCACATTATTCTGACCACATAGAAATGCGTCCCAATCAATCAAGGTGATTTTATAGAAGAGGCGTGTGTGCGTGCGTGCGTGCGTTCGTGCGTGTGGCCGTCCGTGCGTCTTGTGAGTGTGTGTTGAGATTCAGCCCTGGCGGGATTCTTCAGCAGGGCCCCATGTCTCCTGTGAACACGCCCCAGATAGATGAGCCAGATATATAGGCAAGACCTGCGGGTAGCAGAGGAACTGTGAGAAAGAGATAATCGCACTTGCTCACCCCGAGGGTTACCTGTGACACCCTCGCAATGACAAGAGGGCCCAGCGAAAGGGGGCCGCGTAAAGGGACTTTGGATGGTTCAGTAGCAGATCATTCATAAAACTTCCAGAGTGCGACTTTTTTTTTTTAATGCTTTCCGTGATTTGGAGTTGTTCCTGTGGAGTTACCTGGGCTGGGATCGATCGGAGAATAAGCGAACCGAGTTACTCATCAGCTCTACAAATCGTTGCATGAAACTGAGTGCGGGGCCGCAATGAGTCGGAGAACAAGACGCTGGATTTTAAGAGTTTTACTTTGTCTGGGGATTGTTTATCTGAAAATTGGGTGAGCTGCGCTTATTTCAATTCACATTGCATTGTCGAGGCTTATTCTAAAACACAATCGACTTTTGCCAAAACGTTTTTAACCACACAACTTCTGCGTTGCATAAAGTTTGTGTACTTAAATTCCTAAAGAGTAAATAAAACATTTTAATTTTATGTTCCTTTGATTCGTGTTCACTGCATGCTTATCACTGAATGACATTTCCTTTACTAAAGCCTACCTTTAAGGCTTGGAAGAAACATAGTAGTATAATAAGAAAATGCATCCAGCTAATCCAAGTCCACAACAGTTTTAGACTCACTTAAAAGTTTAGCAATGTGTTCTGTTACCGTCCTCTATAATAATAATATTGATAATAATAACAATAATAATAATAATAATAATTATTATTATTATTATTATAACTTACTTTTTTACTTTGATATTTAACTCATAATTATAAGATAGTATTTTAGAACAAATACTATCTTAAATACAAATATAGTACTACTCTGCTCTAGCAAATTATGTGAAAAAGTAAAATTATTCCAAAAAGTAAAAAAAATTAAAAACTTAACAAACGTGGCATCAGAAAAAAATAAAGCGGTGATTGCTACTTTTCCTCAGTCATATCCATCTTCCATTCACAGTGGCTTCTCATCGGTGGTGGCCCTAGGTGCGAGTATAATCTGTAACAAGATCCCCGGTTTGGCCCCCAGACAACGGATTATCTGCCAAAGTCGCCCCGATGCCATTATCGTCATCGGAGAGGGAGCCCAAATGGGCATCAACGAGTGTCAGTTTCAGTTCAAAAATGGGCGCTGGAACTGCTCTGCGCTTGGAGAGAGGACAGTCTTCGGAAAAGAGTTGAAAGTGGGTATGTTGCCTGTCTGTTAATGTTTGTTTTTAGTACAGAGGTAGTTTTCTTTTCAAATGTATTAATCAATCGTCTGGCAACTTGATGCGTATTTTGTGCGTAAAGTGCGCACAAGTCTTCACCTTTTGCCCCTTTTAGATTTCCTCCCCAAAAACTCCCTGACAAAAATCAACATAATTTTAAATGTTTTAGGAGATATTAAAAAAGGCAAATGGATAGATCTTATTGTTAAAGATTATTTGACAAATTTTATTTCACCATTCTTTCCATAGACATATTCTGTGCACTTATTTTCCAGTAGAAACTAACTGCACAAATTAATACTCATCCTCTGTCCATCACTGTATCTTTAAAATAAGGATCATCCCATAGAGAGCTAGTGTCATTTACATCAGGCCTAGTTTTGCTCCAGAGTTTTCATTGACTAGGGCTTTTTGAGCATGTATAAAAGGCATCTGAAGCCAGCACGGAAACAAAGCTCTTGTGAATGTTGGCAGCTTTTCTTTTCAGCCCGGCAGAGTCTCTGGAGACACATTTTCACTGGTCTTTATCCTGTCTAGTGATGGGTGCTGTGGCTCCCACTGTAAGGATGTAGATCTTACCACGGGTATAAGTTACAGTGGGGAAAAGCCAGGAGGAAGGCAAGAGGTGAAACTTAATTAGAGTAACAAATGACTTCAAATCTATGTTCCGGCTTCTGAGACCATTGTCTCATCCAAAGAAACAATTAACTTATGTAGATGCTGGAAATATGGCTGAAAGTTTAAGGGCTATGCATTGGCTTGTATGCAATGATCAGGTAAATATTAAAACCACAGCGACCTCATTAAGCATAAGAATTTAATCATATTTTTTCTAACTATACCCTAATTGGAAACTGCAGTGGTGCCATAATAAAGCAGTTTCAATGTCATCAGAATTAACACTGTTATAGTTTTTAGAACTTTTTAAATCCTCCTAGATAGGACTGTTGGGAAAAAAAACAACAGAAAAATCCAAATATGTTTTTACACAATGGTCAGAATCTTGGACCAGCTGTTTGAGGCCATCTTGCTGCTGCTGCTGCTGTTTGAGGGAAAGGATTATTTCTTCATGCTGTTGTAATGAAAACACTGGTGTTTGACAATCTGTTCCTTTATGAATGAGTGATTTTAGCCCATCAGGAGTTTTGGTCTGTGTTTCCAAGAGAAGAGTTTTAAGTCTACAGCTTGGACAGCCATACCAAATAGATTGGTTTCACTGATCAGATTAGCGCAGAAGGCGAATGGTTGTAAATGAATGCCATTGTTGATGCTCAGGCTTAGAGGAGCTGTGTAGCAATTGTTCTTAAAATGAAAGCAGAATAAGCAACGAACTAATATTATCCAACTTCAAGGTGGATCACTATAGTTTATTATTTTTGGCCTGTGTTTGCTCTTAAATTGTTTATTTACACTACACTTGACAGAAATAAGGTCTATATTAAGAAGAGAAGCAAAAGTTGTGGAAGACTAATTATCTGGCACTCCTAGTCTGAGTCTTATTTATTTATTTTTTTTTAGCCGACGTTCTTTGTTCATCTTCCACCTCTCATTACAAGGTTATGAAGAATTCTTACCATCTCTTGTGGTGAACTCATGCACTCAGAACTGCAGGGGAAAAATTAACAACGGTGCAGCCAAAAGTGACTGACTGTACCGACACACCTTCTTTTTTGGCTCTGAGCCCACTGCGTCTATAAAAATGTCCACATAATTGATGCTTCAATATGAGTTTTTTTTTTCAATGGCAAAGGTGCACATCCAAGATGTTTATCAAAAACATGGCAGAGTTAGGTAGTGAACTGGGTGGCAGGCGGAAGCACAAAGACGGTCTGATGTTTGTTTTGAACAAACAGAGACAGGGGGAGTTTATTTACACTTAGATATGATGGATATTCTAATCAGGATTTTCCTGTTTGCATGATTATGAATCACATATTTAAAAGCAGTTGTAGATTATCAAATCATGTTTAGAGATAAGTGTGTTAATTTATTTGTTTTATATGAGAAAAAAAACATTTCCTTTGCATTCTGACAATAAAACCAAAGAGACTGAATTGATGAAGCTATAGATAAGACATATTTTACTTTCCCTTTGCAGTTTCTTTTCATTATTTGACTCAAGGACATTGGTTCAGAATCTGTCTATGAGTCTTGTCAGATTAACCTTTACTTTTTTGGTCGATATTTCCGTGTGTGTAAATGATTTGTTAGCTGGACTTAGGAGAGATAACGGCAGGATGAATATTCTGATGTCAGTCCCTTATGAGTGTACACAGAATGTGACAGTCTCTGAGCGGATCAATAGCTCTTCCTTCTCGACAACCCTCTTATTCATTCGCTGCTTTGTTGACTATACCGGCAGCAGCCATTTTGGTTCACGGGCAGGACAGTTTCCAGGTCAGATTTCAAAACACTGCAGCCCCTGAGTTATATGTTAGTAAGACCATCATACAAGTGCACATATTGTTAATAATTAACCTCTTTTGTTAATTTATATTGTCTGTTGTACCCCTCACACTGTGGAAAGACTATGACATTTTTAGAAATCAGACTATTTAATCAAATGACAAGAAACTAAACTATATCCAACCCTTTCTCCCCTCTTTCCTAGGTAGTAAAGAGGCTGCATTTACCTACGCCATCATTGCTGCAGGGGTGGCCCATGCTATTACTGCTGCCTGCACACAGGGTAACCTAAGTGACTGTAGCTGTGACAAGGAGAAGCAGGGTTTCTACAGTAAAGACCAAGGCTGGAAGTGGGGAGGATGCTCTGCAGACATCAGCTACGGCCTGGGCTTCTCCAAAGTATTTATCGATGCTCGGGAGGTCAAACAGAATGCAAGGACACTCATGAACCTCCATAATAATGAGGTTGGACGCAAGGTAAAGACTGCACGATTATTTCGCAACTTTTTAGAATGTAGAATATGTTAAAAAAAAAAAAATTCAAACATTCTTCATAGAGATAGGAGGATATAAGCAAAGTGTTGGTCTAAGGTTGGTTTCTGTAACTCTGTCGATTGTGACTTAACAGTCGCTGCCATGCTGTAGTGTGGGTGAACCATGCCAAGGATCTGGGCAATGGGGCCGAGATTAAACAAGCAGAGGAATAAAAGGCTGCTTTTAGGGAAAGAGCTGTCTAAGTGGCAGGGTTTGATTACAACCCAGATCACTGCGCTGAAAACAGATTGACACTGTACAAAAAGGCATTAGCCCGGTCCCCCCATGTTTTGCACCATTGGCGTGGTACGTGTACAGTTACCTTTATAACATTCCTCTTCCACAATTCCTATAATATCATAAACCCCCATCAGGTGTTATGTGCTAGCACATGTTACCACGATGGTGTTGTTTGGTTACTATATTAAATCAGCAATCTATATCATAATACTGGAAGGTCTGTGTGTGTGTGTGTGTGCATCTGCTTTATAACTGAAAAAGCGGAGAGAGCTAGCCTTTGCTGTTTGGAGTACTTATGTATTTTGGGTCAAGGATCACACCGGCGAAAACAGCTTATTGATACGACCAACACTTTTTGAGTTATTAGTTGTTTTTAAAATTACAATGGGCTTACAGTGCTCACAACCCAACCCCATACACATACATGGGGAACAGAATGCTGACAGCTGATTGGCTGAAATCCTCTCACTCTAACATAGAGTGGAGAGGGTTGGGTTTTATGTTACAAAATCTACAAACAACTCTTGATAACTCTCACATTTCTGGGATTTCAGCAACAATTTTCAAAGAATATTCACATTTTAATCTTAAAACATTTGGTTTTGGATCTACAGGCCTCTAAGCGCACAGTGCGGATTTTTCTCTCATTCACGCCAATGTTATATTTCTGTCACTAACATGTTTGATAAACTCCACTTTCCCACAATCACTGCTTATTCAGTTCCGACTTTTTTCCCACATTTTATATCAATATGTTCAGAAGACCCACCACAAGCCTCACCATTTAACACAGACACCCATGTTTCCTCCATAAGGAGCCTACATTATATTGCTATGTTGTCATGACAACTACAATAATGGGTAAATGTCACATGACTAATTTTTGAGATGTCATCATGTTGCTATGCTGTTTGAATCAGAGAGGGAAGTCAAATGTAACAGAGACACGCCAGAGATAAAATCTGTGTGTTACAGCAGTAAGCTTAGTCTAGTCATCAAGTAATGTGAATGTGATACAGTCATACAGTAATGATGGCCTCTAGAACCTGTGGATTCCTACAGTTCAATGCACTAATCAGTAATAATCTATATTGTAAAAGGGAGGTGGACTTTTGGTCAAGGAAGAGACTCATGAAAACCACAAGTTGATAGAACCAATGTTTTGCCAGCTGAGAGGTTATTCAACTTAAAATGCCAGTGGAATTTACCAAGAAAGTAAATAAAGTAAAGGAATGAACTGTATCAGAGGATCTAGAGCTAGTAATTGAGTAATACTGCATATGTCTGGTGTCGTCTGCATTCCCTGCAGTTGTACAATGATTCACCTGTATAACATGCAAAAAGAAGAAACTGTGTCTTTACCCAGTTAGTTTTTAATGTCATGTATTATTTGCTATGAATACAGACAAACAATAATAAAACATTACAACACGAATTTGGTAACAAAAATTAACTTTTTTATAGAGCACAGGAAGTAAAAAAGTCTGTTATGGCAGGCAGACAACAAAAATAAGATAAAATACAAAGAAGGAGAAAAGACGATGTGAAAGTTCATGTTACTTTGGTGGTTTGATGTCTTTCCTGCTACAGACCCCTGTTGACTGACCAAGAGACTCCACTAAGTCTACAAGTTAGAGATTGAGTAGAATAATGTGTCAAACAGCTTAAGTAAGGCTGGAGTTTGTGAAGAATAAAGAAACTGCTTTGCTCAAGTTAACTCATATCCTCTCTCTCTTTCTCTCTGTGCCAAAGCAGCCTGATTCACACAACCAACACGTCCACGCTCACAATGGCTGAAAGACCTCCTCAAACACATTGTCTGAACAGATCACTTTCTACTTACATTTCTGGAACTTGAATTCTAATTGGCTTACCTAAACAGCTAAATTGCCTCCTAGAAAAAAGACAGTAGCTGTGGTTTCAAACTTTGCAGTTTTGCTTCTTTCCTCTTCTTTCTGCTCATAAATGGACTCTCTGTTTTGATAGCCCCCCTTCTCCTTTATTTATGCTAATCAAAAGCAGTGACACTGAGCAGGAGCGCAGCTCACAGCTCCCTGGCCGAAGACGTCCAGACAAAGGCTGTCACAAGTGTTGGTCACAGAACAACTGATGGATTAGGGAATTGAAGCCAAGGGCTTTTTGAAGTGGCTTTCTTAGAAAATGTTGTTTTTTCTGGTTCTTTTTTAGTTTGCATGTCTGCACTTTAGTTTTATAGCCACCTTTACTTGCTAAGAACTCAGGTATAAATAAACTTGCTCGAGAGGACTATATCACATCACATTTAAAAAAAAAAAAACGCATATAGTCGACTTTGTTGCTTCCAAAAATTCCATTTTAAGTCAATGGCACTTCTCATTGTCATCGGCTCAGGGTTTAGCAGTAATCCTAGTCACTCGGCGCCTTGTACAGTTACTCTTGACATTTGTGTGTTGTGTGTGGTGACTACACACACAGAGCCTGAAATCTGATACATTATTTTGGCTTCTGTGTATATGGTATCACACAGCTATGTGTGGGGCTGCATTTAATCCAAAGCTATACAGTAGTGTATTTGTCAGTCACATTGTTATTAAGTTGCACATTATTGCCCGCCTTGAAGTGCAGAGGTTGAAATGTGAGTTGAAACAGTGTGAGACAGATGTAAAGACTATGAGGTCATTGTAAAAGTTTGAATTCAGTTTACAACCATTGTGAAATAAATTAAAAAACACATCTCCATAATGTATGGAACTGGATTAATACAGTAAACAGCATAATAAAAGGTTCCCATAATTTTATTTGTCTGTGATTGGTGTGTGATTTTATACCTTGTTTTCAGAGAGTTGTCAGTTGTTTTCATGCGACTAAGCTGTTTTTGTGTTTTCAGGTCCTGGAGAAGAACATGCGGCTGGAATGCAAGTGTCATGGCGTTTCAGGCTCCTGCACCACAAAAACCTGCTGGACTACACTTCCCAAGTTCCGCGAGCTCGGTTACATTCTCAAGGAGAAGTATGCCCATGCGGTGCACGTGGAGCCAGTCAAAGCCAGCCGCAACAAGCGCCCTAAATTCCTCAAGATCAAGAAGCCTTACTCTTACCGGAAGCCAATGGATACAGACCTGGTGTACATAGACAAGTCTCCTAACTACTGTGAGGCAGACCATGTGACGGGGAGCCTGGGGACCCAGGGCAGGGTGTGTAACAAGACTATGATGCAGCACATCAGCGGCTGCGACTTGATGTGCTGTGGCCGCGGCTACAACACACACCAGTACTCCCGCGTTTGGCAATGCAACTGCAAGTTCCTGTGGTGCTGCTACGTCAAATGCAACACCTGCAGTGAGAGGACAGAGGTGTACACGTGTAAATGAGAGTATTTATTGGATGGTGTATGCATGAGGACGTGTGTGTGTGTGTGTGTGTGTGTGTGTGTGTGTGTCTGGGCATTTGAGTTTTGTGTTTTCAAGGACAAACTGGAACCGTTAAACGTTACAGGAGGAGGGGTGGTTTCTGCAGTCTGCTGACACGTAATGAGGAACTACTGAACTGTACATACAGCAACTTAAAGATGGGGCGTCATGATTCTTTTGCACACAAAGTTCTTCACCCATCTTTGTGGACATGTGTGTTTGCTGGACTGCAGTGTTGGAACAAAACACCATAAAGGGAAAAACTGTACCCCGGCATATGGTGACCACAGTGTGAGTCACAGAAGCAAACTGTCAAGACTTTATTAAGCTATATGGACATGAACTGTGTTTTTTTTTACTCTTTACTATGCCATTGCAAATGAATAATGATGGATGTGATCGCTGTGCAGGGTACACTGCTGTAGTTGTCACTTCCTGTGCACAGATGAAATGACACAGGCATTTGGAATATTTAACAGACTGTATTTAGAGAATGAAAATAATTAATATTAATTTATTCTATAAAAAGAACTACTGATTTTGTCCATTATGGATTGAAAACAACTAAATGTTTGGAGGTTTTTTTAGTTTATTCAAGCGATCGGAACTTGTTTTCAGTTAACACACTGGATATGAATCTGCCTGGAATTGTATTTTATGCTGTAGAGAAACGTTCCAGATGAAATTGGTGTAGGCTACTTACACTGCCCTTCTGACCTTATCATGAGTTTGTCTTCCCTCTGTTTGCTGCTAGTCTAGAGAATCCCACTTGTTGAGGTAGAAGGCTACACGCTCTACTGACTGTCTTCAATGACATTGCTCACTTCAAGCTGATTTAGCTTAACAGGACTTATTCACTGATCAAAAACACAGGCACATTCCCCACTTTTGGTAAATATTGGTTAATAGAGTATATTTTGTAAAAGCCTATTTTTATATGAATGTCTTATTTATATGTTTTGCATATTCAATGTCAAGTTCTTGCCCCTGGTTTTAAAACTTTGTGGAGAAAAAAAAGCTGATATGTGTAAGTTGGCCCCTGCTGTCACTGCCATAGTTGTATATTGTAAGTGATAGAAACTGTTTATATGTGTCTGTGTTCAAACATCTGTGTTTTCTGCGTTTCATGACTACTACTGATGGAATACAGGAACAGAATAACACTAATGCGACATCATTTTCATTATTGCCTCCTGACGCATTATTTTCATTCTGATCATGATAAAAGGGCAAATAGAAAAGGTCATTAAAAAAACACTCCTATGTGGAAATTGTTGCTTTTGGAAATAGTTTAAGTGTTTTGTAAATGTTTTATGTCAAATTTTGAAGTATGATTTGGAAAAAGTGAAAGGGTTTCTGCTAGACCTTAAAGATTAGTTCAATTTTAAAGCTTAAAATGTCTTAAAATGGATTGGAATTAGGTATTGGTTGAAGCTTAATATACCTCCAAAAAAGCAGGAAAAGACTCAAATGTGGAATTTTGGTTATGCGGATATTTAAGTCCTATCAGGAGTCAGAAAACATAAAACCACTATGCCTTCACCCAATATTTTTCTCTATTCAAATGTGAAATAGCTCTTAAATTGCATTCATAATGATCTTAAAAGGTCTTCCAATGTCTTAAATTCATCATATTGAAACCTGCAAAAACACTGGTTCATATATTCTGGTTTTAATCTAGTGTGGGCTGAACGTTTACAACTCACCTCATCTCAATTGTTTGATTATACATGAACACATTAACTGAGATAAACTACTTTGACCTTAAAAGAGCACAAAAGTGTCTATATTTTTTTATATTAGTAGCGGTTTTAATACGTTTTGCTTTATTCTTAGTCACGTCATGAAATCTGGATGAATTTTCTGAAATATGGTTGCATAAATCATTTATTAAATGGGTTATTGTACAAGTATCCTGCCACAGAAAGAGAGATGTTCCTTGAGAGGCGAAAGTTATTCAGGCTTAATTGAGGGCCCGGCTTGCAGACTGGGAAGTAGTTGAATGTGTCGGAGGAGAAAAGTGTTTGTGCTCTAATGGTAGGGTACCAGTGTAATTGATGAGACTGGTTGGGCCGACTGTCACGGTGATGACTTGCTCAGTCGGGGGAGTGGAAGCTGTCAGGTGATAGATGACTCGCACATCTGCTTCATTCACTCCTGGGCCGCTAGTTGCTACAACAACTCCACTGCGGCGAAGAAAATGCAGGGCAGTCTCCAAGAGAGGCAGGCCGACGTGTCAGGGAAATGTTAACGATGCTAAAGCCCACAGTCGTTACAGATTCCACTCTCATCGGCCTGGAAGTGGTGTGAAGAGACGGGCCCAAGGTGCTGACGGAAAACCTGCTCCCAATAATCTCCTGGGATTGACAAATGTGGCCTGTAAATTTTTCACCTGTGCTGTATTTTGGAACATGTCCACGTGGACATTCTCCTAGTACAAAAAAAAAACCCAAAAAAAACTTTTTTCTAGAAGCTGTGACACATGAGAATTCAGGTTTAATTTACAGTAGATTAGCGGTATCA
The DNA here is from genome assembly GCA_037367365.1 of Apogon talboti. NCBI lineage: Eukaryota > Metazoa > Chordata > Actinopteri > Kurtiformes > Apogonidae > Apogon > Apogon talboti. The sequence continues at coordinate 12,668,103 of JAPQRQ010000026.1, read as the reverse complement.
TGTGTCATTGACAGCGATAATCTGCCAGGAATAAAGAGAAAAGGGCGTCAGTACAGTGGGATAATAACAGGCTTGTCTTTGTCTGACAAAAGTTTTCAGCTTTCATAATATTGATACAAAAGACACACATTACAATGGGCAGCTACTCAAACAGCAACGGGTTTTAAGTGTAAGTTAATCATCACACTGTCAGATGAAAATAAATGACATCTAAGTACGCGCAATTCAACCACGAAAAGGATCAAATCTAAAGTTTGTGCGCTGCAAAAAAGAACTGTACACAAATAGGAAAAATAAACTCATGATTGGGTTACGATGTCTTATTTCAAGTAAAATCTGCCGGTGCAGCAAGAAAATCAACTTATCAAGTTTTCTTAAAATAAGAAAATATTATCTAAGGATTATAGTATGTTAAAATTCTTATTTTAAGTACTTGTTTCAAGTCTTCATAGTACAATTTTTTTTTATCTATGGTATATATTCTGTACAGTATATGGTCTTATGAAGATGTAATGACTCAATAAATATGTATAGGCAAAACTGCATAAAACAAGTAAAACTTTGAAAGGGCAAACAGTTACTGTGTCCACCATACTCATCCCCCAACAATGGAGCTGTTTTTTTTGTTTGTTTTTTTTTATAAGTAGTACTTAAAATTAGTTGTAATATCTAAGTGGGGGTAGCTTAAGATGAAAATTCTTGGAAGAAGTCAAATAATCTGAACAAGACTAAGTCTCAATAAGTGAATAAATCAAAAAAATGATCTTTCAAGATCAATATTTCAAATTCAAGCCAGTTTATCTAGGTCAGATATTCCTTTTTTTTGCAGTGTGTTAGTACTTTGAACGTGCTGCTCTAGAGTTACAAGATGCAGGGTTACAAGACGTGCAGTTAAAGTCGATTAATCATGACGATTTACATCATCAAACCTGTGATGCCTTTATTTACAGCATAATATGCCTTTTTAAAACAAACAATGCAGTTTAGCTTCTGTTCCAGATAATCCACCTGCAGTGTTTTCCAGTCAGGTGCAGAACACAACCTCACAGAGGCCACAGTCACCTCATCCCCATTGAGTCACAAGCACAAAATACCACCTTCTTTGATATCGCAGCCTAAGTCAGACACCCTGCAGGATCACTGAGATGCTAATTATACTCTTAGCTGTGTTTCTCCATAAACAGGACCAGGCCCATGCCAAGATGTTCAGGGGTGTAATATCCATGTTGCTCTGAAGTGGGGTTACGTTACCCTTTGGTGTTTTGTTTATAAAAACAGACACACAGAGACACACACACGTAGACGCACAAATACACGCTCTCGCCCATCACCTGCAGTAGTTGGAAATTGGTGGTAGCGGCAGATTTATGGTTAGTCGTCTGGCTCACTCCCTGTGTTATTGCTGGAGGCTTGCCATGGCTTCCCTACCTGCTCCCATGACCTGTTACATCAGGGCAGCCCAGCGTTTCACTCCAGCCAGTAATTAGCGTCAACGCCAACAATGAGTCTTTTAAAACATATTTAAGCAAGACCCATCCTGTTCTTTGTTTTATCATTAACCAATGACACACGCATTTACACAGGCAGAAGTTTGGATTGATTTTATACCACTGGATTCCTTTTCATAGCATGAACATAAACGTAGCTGAGGCAATCAATCAGATTTCTTAATGCAGGCCCGTTCTTTTGTTTCTGAATGACAACTCAGAGAATTATAGTAACAAAGAGATAACATCTCGTGTTTACTTTTTCAAAGAAAAAGCCCAGGGTGACCAAAAATATGTCACAGATGAATAATGATGGGACTCTTTTACAGTAAAAGAGTTGTTAAATCATACATTTTACAGAGCTTTCATTAACCCGGGTCTCCTTGTGTTTCAACAGCTTCCAATGTTTCACTCAAACAAGTGGACACCGCTAAAGACAATAATTTGAAGGTGGAGGAGGAGTGAGAAAATGTGCTCTCCAGTTTTCCTCTCCCCTTCGTTCTCTCTGACCATAAATCTTCTGACACATGATTATGTCAGTCATACTTTTGTTTTTCCTCTGGTTGAGACATGCACAAGCACCTGAGCGCTGCACAGTAAATTGCAGAGCACAAGGTTGTCTTTATGTGATTCCAGAGATACTGTATGGGCGCAGAGTTCATTCATGCACTCTCTTAACAGCGTGCTATTTGGGACTCGGCGATGGAAGCCAGAGATAGCTGACAATATCCACTCCCCACAAGAGAGATCCACAACTGTTTGGCCCTCACAGGGTCTATCTGACTTCCCATGGTCTATCTGATTTTACAGGTAAACACAGTGGTCAAATGGCTTCTTGGCATTGTCAGCGGCATTAAGGGAATTACAAAAGAAAACAAGCTGGGTCAACTCTTTGGGGGGATTTTGAAGGAGCCATTTACACCGATTTGAATGAACATACCGGCCCGCTTAAGCAGCCTTTAAAAGCTCTTGAGATATGTAATCATGAAAGAGAAATGGAGTAATAAGAACTTTGAGCACATATGTTAAAAGCTGTCTTTGATGGCGCATACTGATGTATCTTCTAAATGATCTAAGCACCCCATATGATACTTTTCCTTGCTTTTGGAGTGGTTTAGAACAGGGCTATGGAGGGCCCTCATACCTGCCCCCCCGAGAAGACGTCACCTGAGCTAAGCTTACAGTAATCCTCCGACGTCTCTGGCGTCCTGACACGGGATGTTTTGAACAAAAACACCAAACTCACTACAACCCTGTAAGACTCAGTGACGCTTAGGACATATCAGCAGTCAGCTAAAGTTTTAGTCTGACAGTCCTTCCCTGCCCTTCCAAAAATAAACAAACAAACAAAAAAAAAAGCTAGACTCTAGTGCTTGATTTGATTGTTCATTTTTTTTTATTTAATGCAAAATTAGAGATTCTTAAGAATGAGGCTTCACTTTTTTTAATACTTGTTGATACTTGACTGATAAACCCACTTTAAAATACAACTTACATGTAACACAAGTACAGAAACTACTAAAATAAAACCAAAACAGTCCCATATATTCAATTTGCATCTATTTGCAGTTAGTGTTTGTGATGCTTACATTTTCAATATCGATAACTGTTGACAAAGCAGAGGTGCACAAACCCTCTGGGAAGTAAACAATCTGCATGTACTTTACCGATGGTGTCATAACTTCCAAACTCCTGTCTTTTGGCTTAACAGTTCGGAGGGAGTTGCAAGTGAATTCTCTCCTCTAGCATCTTGTAACCTGTCCAGACACGCTCCTAAATGTATCATTGCAGAAAGCCATGAAACAATTTGAACTGATGCTGCCAGTTTAAATAGCTAAACTGCGTGGTCAGAGCTATTATATCATTAATCTTCTCCTTTTCTCCACTCATGCTTTGCCAAGATATGGAAACACCCTCACCTTCCACCCAGAAGAAGTAAAAGGATCCCTGAAAGTGCTTCTTTTGATATTTATCCCGCAATGCTGGTGACAAAAGTGTTTTGAAGTCAGTGCCACAGACCTTTTCAATCATGTTATCTTCATTTCATTCCCTGCAGTGTGATTGAAACCCATATCAGACAAAAACCTTTGAACAAAAATGATCTGCTATGACAAACCTTGGTGCGCACAAGCACAGTTTGGGCACAGAGGTCAAAGACTGGCTTGTGCATGTTTTTAATTTCACACAGTGCTGATGTCATGAACTGTAATAACCACCTGAATGAAGTTTTAGGTCTGTGGCTCCCTGTAAATAATAGCCAGTGTTGGCTGTAAACACGGTGTCTGACAGGTGCTGTCTTAGGTCATTCCCCTCACTGAATGAAATTCCTCTATTTCATTTTTTCCATTTTTTAAAATAGTCTCCCTATGATGCATGCACATTTGCTCTAAGTTTCTAAAATACCTTTAAAAAAATAAAGTTAAAATGTGTCGGTAACGTGCACCGACCGACCTCAGAGTCATGGAGGTCATTTGGTGACAGTGCTAGATGGTACTCCAGTTCAGCGCAAGGTTAAAGGTTTGTCTATGGGGCAGGGAAACACAGCTGGATGCACTGCTCTAAGGTCAGCCTCAGTGATGGTAATGAGATAAAGAATAGGACAAAAGGGAAGCTGGATAAAGAGAGCGATGGAGGGGAGACAATCTCACTTTCACTCGTCTTTAATGATTTTACAGAGGCTTTATACCTACAGTACATTGATTTATGGTTATTGTAATGCTATACTGATGTTGTTTTCTTAACAATACTGAGACCAGGCAATATAAATGGCCCTTTTTTTTGGCCGGCCATTCATTAGTGAGTGTCTCCTCTTGGCCTAGTTAAACCAGAATAAAAGCCTGATGGGTAGATACTGCTGATACTGTGCCAGACAGTGACAAACACCCTAAAGGCTTTCTGGCTGGAAGTCTTTGGCTTCTTTACTCTCTTGCAGCCAAAAAGCAAATGACCCTGCCATCCTCTGACAGCCGTATTAATAAGACATGTCTGGAGATAACTGTCTGTGAGGATCATAAAATGGGCTATACAGTAGAAATGCTATCTCCTGCAACTGCCACAAGGGGAACGAACATTAAACATGATCTGAAAGTATGATCTGATGTCACCTGCGACTTCAGAAAAGGAACAAAAGGAGTTGGAGCATTGTCAGTTGGCACCGATACCGCAGCAATCACTTCCATCATAAATCACTGCTGTTCAAAAGAAGAGGTGTCTGGTGACAGGATGAGTAGCCTGAACAAAGCGGTGTCTGCTGTGACAGAAACTCATATGAAGTGGAAGTGGTTCTTCATATTGCCTGAGCTGATGGTTTCTGCTGGCAGGACGCCTGCACAACAGCCTGGGAGGATAAAGATGCATTCCAGCAAGTTTCTCCTCCAAAAAAAAAAAAAAGGGGTCACACATGCTTTATTCGACCTGAAGCGGGCTGACATCATCAAGTGCATGAATAGGAAATGTATTAAATGTTCATGAATGAGAGTCATCATTTTCCTTCATGATTCTGACGCTAAGTTTTATTCGATGAATGAATCTGGAAAATGTGTTTTTTACATGTACTTGAATCAATAAATGCAAGCGTAAAATGGTAAAGTGGGTACAGGTAACCAGAAGACGAGACTGTTTTCCTTTTTTTCACAGCAAAAAGTCCAGTGGTATGAAGAAAAAACCTATTAACTGGTTCAATTCTGGCCAGATTTTTAGTATAATTCCACTTTTCCTTTTTCCTCATGTTTCAATTCTCCTCCTAATCCCATACAAAAAAATGTATACTTGAAATGCTGCTGTTGAAAACAAATTTTCACAAGAGCTACAAGACTCAAGTGTATAAAAGCGAACCAATACAATGCAGATGGCATTACTCAAAGGCAACTGTGAAAGACGTGTTAAACCATCAAAGAACAGTAAATACATTATATATGAAAGCTTCCTGCTGATGACACAGATAAACACACACTGAAACTGTTTTTCCTTGCATAAGTTGCTATTATTTAATGTAAACTCCACTGTTGAACCGTATTATAACTCTGTAACGGCATGCACAAACACCTGAGGGCACATGTGTACATAAAGTTAACCTATGCTTTGGAAAGGGTGGATCCTGTATGATTATTAGATATTAAGGGTAGATGAAATTGTAATTGGATCATAAAATGAAGTGATATTTATTGGCTTGTACAAAAGCCAATATTTTGTCTGGTTCTATAAAATCAGCTGTTGTGATTATTGATAAATTCCATATGCAGTAGAGAGGGATGTTCATGTTTTATTAGACATAACACAAAGTAAGAGTCGCCCCCTACAGACAGTGATGTCTACTGCTCAAAAGTGTAAAAATGTACCGCAGCAGTTTTCATCAAGTTAGGTGCAATTTCTGTGACGGGCTGCCTGACTGATTTAGAAATAAAAAAGGAAAACAGAGTCAGAATGTGACAGGTTCATCAGTGCTTTAATGACAGGTTTATCTTGAAGAGAGACAGAGACAAACATTACCTCAGAGTTGCCTCCTCTAGTGCTGCTGCAGACTTGCCGTACACCCTAAAGACAGTGTCAGTGCACAAAGTCAGTACTGATCTGTCCCCGGGCCAATTCCTTTCTACTAATGTCCCTCGCTGAGCAGACTGTAGTTGTCAGTGCTGGGTCATATGATGATATATTTGTGTGTTTCGATAATGGAAAAATTCCACGATCATGAATACATGTGTGAGCAGCACGGGTTGTAAACCAAACCAAGGATGAGTGCAGGATGAACGTGGGGACCATCCATACATGGTGTGATAGATAGTTGAAGTCAGGGAAATCTTAAACTTATTGATATTTGACCAAAGTATGTTCCAAACACAAAAGGAATCGCTTTGCGTCAACTCTGTTCTATGTAAGTAACGACTCCTACAGGATTAGGAGATCATTGAGGTCATCAGTACAGTTATGACTTGTTCATGTGCTGTTGTATCGGCTTGTTCCTGGATCACCCACATGTATTCAATAATTCCACCACTGGCTTTTTAAAAGTAAAACAAGTGAAATAGCTTTTTGCCTTCTGATAGTGAGAGGTTAGATGTACAATCTAAAAAAGACACGGTCCCTCCTTTCACAAGCTGCCTGAAAGCCAGTCAGGCAGGTTTTCAGTAATTACATGAAAAATGGCTTTGGTCCCTCCGGGGTTTTGGCCACATCTGAGAGACAGAAGAAGTGTCTTTGAGTGCTTATATACTGCATATGTGTGCATGTATATGAGCACTGACATCCTGGATTAATAGTTGCGATTAAGTAAATGGTCAGGTCCTATTTTGTAAGCTACGTGTTTAACACTAAACAGTCCAGAATAAGTTTAATTTGGCAAAGAAAAAAAAACAAACTGGCTGTGGGCCTTTGTTTAATATAAGGTTTATAAACCGACACCAGTTAAAACTCAATTAACACATCTGTCAGCATCACGAATGAGACCAGTTGAACTGTTACAGCCGGCTGCAAACTGTGTAAAACTCTAAATGCCACTGGCATCAGGCATCCTTGTGGTTTATTCCTGAAGTCTTTCATGATTTGTGTTAAATTGTGTGAGATTCCTCCCTAAGTCCTGGTAGTCAATCAAACCCTTTCGAAAACAAGCCTTGGGCAGCATATTCAGGAAAAACCCTGCTGTTTGAGAGCCGTAGAGGAGATGTTGAAACTGACTACCGGGAGCGTGATCCCTCCTCTCCGGAGTGAATTTATGATTAATCTAAATAATATCAACAAAATCGACATTGTTTTGAGGCCCAAACAAGCGGCGCAAACTCACAACATCGGCTAACTGAGGCTAATCTACAGCCCAAACAGATGTTGTCTGAGATATGATAGATTTAGGTGAGAGCAGAATCTGTCTGGAGCTCCAAGGGCTGCCAGATGCTTCTGTATCAACACCTCTTTTATCACCTGAAGAGAGTCATCCTGCCAACTATGACAGTAATTCCATCTGAGAGGGCCACACTGACAAAGGTATCATCGCAGAATGGATAAGCGGGATTGACTGAGCGCACATTTACATTTACATTTGGTAACACGCTTTCTGAGAACTCTCCCGGGTATAGTTAGCACTGTCGGCCAATGTTTGGACTTCCTGAATTTATGCATTCAATAAAAAGAAGAGCAGCGCATTCCTTCAGAGTTCTGTGCCAACCTGCATAACTGTATTTGCACATAGAAGCCTCATTTCGCATGTAGAACGGCAATAAATGGGCCGCCATGATGGCAGGTTAATCCTGCGATATTAACACCTCGAGAACACAATGATTTAACATCAAAACTCCAGATGCTTGCTGCTGGTAAACGCAAAAGAAACAGTCAACACTTTGTGATGACTCTTGTGGCTTAGGTAAACAGAATGGCTTATGGTAAGAAAACCCCATGTTGTTTTACACCTGTCTGATTATACAAACAGTCATGAAGAGTGTCTCATGCTATAATCAGCTAATCAAGTGGCAACAGTCAACAGACATATAGAGGAGGGAATGTGTCAAAATGCAGCGGCGTGCTTCGAATGGCCCCAGGTGTTGCGGTAGGTTTGACTTGTGCTCTATCTTAAAATAAGGATAAGTTCCACTGCATGATGTGGGAGACTAAAAGATGTGGGTGTCAGATTTTGGCAGCTGTTCTGTACACTCAACACTGCTAATTAAAATGTGGTAAACACTTAGGTTTATTTATCATTGTTTGTCCTACCTCACACTCCTGAAAGCAGCAGAGTTAGCAAGTTTGTTTAAGCATACCTGTTGTCATGTGCGTGTCATAACTTCTTGGTTATTCCTGCCTGTTCTTGTGTGGAATATTTTAATTTTAAAGGGTCTGTGATGATGACGCGCATCAGCTTTGTGTCTAGAAAGAGAGCAGGTAAAGGCTTAGACAAATGGAAATGACTGCTATGACATGTTTATCATTCAATCCTCTGCAATGGTTAGATGTTAGATAGTACTACCTTCTTGTGACGGTATGGTTGAATAATTCAGTTTTGTTAGTTTATGTATACTCATGGCCAAAAGTTTTGGGACTGACATAAGTTTTGTTTTTGTAAAATTTGCTGCCAATGTTGCCCCCC
>JAPQRQ010000026.1:12585607-12651360 GCA_037367365.1 Apogon talboti | reverse complement strand
GCTTGGTGATGAGCTGATCATTAATTGAACCAGGTGTGATGGAAGAGGGAAACATCTAAAACATGCAGGACAGCGGCGCTCTAGGACCGAACTTGCCTACCCCTGGTCTAGATAGAGGATTCCTATCTGATTTTCTGAAAAAACACAAATCATGTGATGATCATGCTCACACCTATGCCTCCATGCTTTATTTGACTCCATTACTGTGGCTAAAATCTACAACATTAGCCAGTATTATCTTTGAAAAAAGAGCTACTATCAACAAATGACCCGCTCCTCCAAAACTGACTCCATCACAAAGCATAAGAGCACCTTTATGATGAACATGATGAGCAGCTCAGTATACTCTATAATTAAGGTAATCTAGATGTCGCACAAAGAACCTTTAAAGTGTCAGTTCTCTTAACCCATAAAGACCAAGTGCTACATTTGTGGCAGTTCCCAATTTTATTTTTATCTTTAACCTTTCTTAAGTGATTCATCACTATTTGTTGTAATATTATCCTCTTTGTTTTGAGTTTTTTCAGTGAACATCATGTATTTTCCTGCATTTAATTTACTGATCATGTAGATATTCATAAAAGCTCACATTTAAGTTGAGGGTTATTATATCAGAAACAGAAAACTGAAGAAAAAGTGACCTTTTCAGTAAAATTAATCATTAACCAAACATAAACCAAGTGTCTTCATCCACTGTGATTTATCAGACTGCATGGGTTTTACTGGGGAATCAATGTTGTAGAAGATGACGGCGTTTCCACCTTCACTACAGAGCCTCTGAACGTCCAAATGGGTCATATCTGATGACCATGAAAAGAAGACAAACTGGATTTTACACCAGTTATTTACATGTATTGATAGGATTAGTGGATCAACAGTTATTAAACATTTTAGATCAGTAGATGGTTGTGGTCGCTTGTGGCCGTTTGGGTCTATATGAGTTAAATTACAAGAACTTAAGGCCATTATGTGGAATAACTCATTTACAGATAGTTTAATATTTGGTCAGTGGCGTTCGCTTAAGCCTCCCTACTACAAAGGAGATGAATGGGATTTAGAATGTGATGTATATTATAGAAAAAAAAATGTGACAAATCCACAAACTGGAATACATTTCACTGAGGACACACAGTAACAATAAATATTGCAAATTTTTAACTGGGGGAAATTCGTTTTTAACAAGTTGTGAGCTCAGGTTTCGTTAACATTACTCATGACCCAGTTTCAGAGACTCACATACAGCGTCTGGTGTTGTTGTCCACTCTTTGTAACAGAGGAACAGACACATCTGTCAGGATGCACAGCTCCTTCTCTGTCATGCCTTTGCAGTGGCACTGTTTCAACATGATGAGAATTTCCACTGGGGCTTTGTGGCTTTCTTCTGTCAGCCAGAAAAATGGTTACATGTCAGGTGAAGTTGTTTTCCAGAGGGGTCTGGAAATATCTTGAGCGCAAACAGGCATCTATGCAGGTCCCTGGGATACCCGCAAGTTCTTGTGAGGAGTTAGGGAAATTTCCCACTGCAGCAAGACCATTATCTGGGCGTGTTGCTTGTGAGTCATAAGCGTGTGCATCAGTGACAAGTTAGACAATTAGACAGAAATAACAACAAATCAACCTGTCGTTAAAAAAATATTTCTTGAAGCGTATAAAGTGCTGTGAATGACATGATTTATGCTGATTGCTGCTTGTGTTTATGAATAAGAATATTGAGCAGCTGTCAGTCAGAATAAAACTGCTCTCCGCCACATACAACAAGATTTACACCAGATAAACACACAGGCGTCAATCTCTCTAACAAAACACTGCCAGTGTTCTGTTGGTGAGCAAGAAAACCCAAGTAACTTGTTTATTCAGATGTAAAACTGAGTGAAATCCTAAAAATCACTCAACAATAGGCAGGACTGTCTTAAAGCAATTTTACTTGAATTTCTCTTTGTCTCCTTCAAATGAAAGTTGTGCCGTAAAAAGACTTAGCTGTGGGGGTAAACATAAACAAATGTACATATCCCACAGAAGTTTTAAAAAAGGGTTTTTTTTGGAAAGAGAACACAGGTTTTCTAGCCCGGTGCCGCAGGGGCCAGAGATAAAGAGAGTAATAGTTAGACTGCGGTCACATTGGTATGCAGACAGTCATGAAAGCAGTGCAGTACCTGTTGCATCTTGCAAATTCATTTGCTGAATATTGTGAAATTCAGCCACTTATATTTTAGAAGGACATCTTTTATCACAATTCTTTATGGTCCAGGTAAATAAATACAAATGATTTGGACTGCAGAGGATCTATAAATAAACGCTATAATGCACCATAATGAGTTTATGCAGTTTATAAACCGTGACCAACTGAAAATGGGATTTACAGTAATCAACATTATTATTATTATTAGTAGTAATAGTAGTAGTTGTAATAATAGTAGTAGTTATATATATTTTATAATTATATAGTATATCGCTTTAATATATATAATATTATTATATTGTTATTATTATTAGTATTGGCCTTATTACCATGATATTATTATAGTGCAGTATGCCCTTGTACATGCTAGATACTATTGCATCATAGTCTCATATTTTCTCATCACACATTCAAATACAGATGTGACATCAGGCAACGTCAACATACCTAGCAAATATTCATGTTAATCTGTGTATGACAAAGACAATGAAGTATACAAAGGCTTATTTATCTGATCATATCTGTAGATTTCCATACACAGTCTGGAAAAAAGAAAAAAAGTTTAGCACTTCATTTCGTCACTGCTTCACCTTGACATTTGATTACATTACGCATTCTCCGGGGCATCGTTTCTAGAAACTTATGTAATGTTATGAAATTTATTTCCATAATTTTTTGGACGCATAACACTGTTGGATCTAAACCTGACCAACTAAAGCAACCCCAGATCATAACCCTGGCCCCACAGGCTTGTACTGTAGGCACTAGGCTACACACCTGTTCTCCTCACAGTCTGCATATAGACACGTTTAACAATCAAACAAAGCCATGAGTTCCAATGTTGTTGTTTTTTTTTTTTCCAATTTGATTTCACCCTGTTGTCATTGATCGCAATCAATGTTCTTCTTCCATCGAGATGACTAGCCTCCCAGGTTTTGGAGACTTTTTAACCCAATTTCAGCAATTTCCTTACTTGTTTTCTCTTCTCAATGCAGGTCAATGATTTGACGGTTCAGACCTAGAGTCACATCTTTTTCATTGCCATGGGCTATGGAAGAATGAAGAAATGAGAAGCTACTCATTATATCAGCCAGGGTTAAATAACTTTTTTTACCAACTCAACCCCATTTAATTACTGCAGTAACTGTCCAATGGTCTGTGCACACCGTTAATTTTAATTAAATCTAAGTGCATCCTCTTTTCAGCCAGACTGTAGCTTAAGAAGAAAAATTATAAATAATCAATTTTAAAAAATAATCAATAATAAAAAATAATAATAACATTTTGTTACAGGTGGATATAGAAGAGCCCATCTTTTCAAGAGGATAAACACTGCCATAAAATTGGTGAAAATGTGGATCATCTAGCTACACTGGAATGCAAGGAAGCAAGCGAACATTAAAGTTCAATGTGAAAGCTTTTGTACATTTGGAATTTTAAAGTTAGTAAATACCTGCCATTTTGCAGATGAAAACTAAATGTTTACTTCCTAATATATCACATACACTGAAATATGACACTGTAATGAGATAATCAAAACCCACTTCACCTGTCAGTGGTCATAATGTTATGGCTGATCAGTGTATGGTACATACAACCTACCCTTTTCAGTATTTCAGAGGTGATTATCTTTCATGAGGGTCATGTGAGAGACTTGTATAATGTGTGTGAACTGACCCTTTAATGACATATTTATCACTAGACAGCCCTACAAGTGTAACCCTTATTTTGAGTGTGTCAGTACAGTACAACCTGAAAGCACAAAACATGGTTTATGGTGTCAAAAGTCACACATGCCAAAGATGTCTGGCATTACACTGTCTGTCAAAATGGCAGTTAACGAGGGAACGCATCATCTGTGCTTCGTCTTCCATTGGTCACAGAGTCTGCTGCCAAAGTGTCGACCTGTGATTAAGGCCCCAGTAAATCTTCCCACCCAGGGAGTTTTGGAGTGGAGCTTCCTCCAGGTCAATCCACTCCTGCAGGGATGAACCCAGTCATCCACTCTATATACCCTGAGGGCTGAAACGTATTCTCTACCTGGAGCGTTGCCTCCTGGCTTTCCCACAGGTCACACAGACAGAGTCCTGGGGGCTGGTGAAGGCTTTTCTGTCTATGCTATACGATCAATATCACAAAGCATGCACGCAATATTAGGAAGTTAGTGAGTTATCTGTAGAAGCGTTATAAGATGACACCTAGTCTGAGCTATCAGGCGCCTCAAAGTGACGGGCAACATTACATACCTTCCTTCTTTTTCCTCTCAGGCAAATTCCTCTCCCTGTTTCTGTTTCTGTTTATCAACTTGTCTCAGCCCCATTTTGTTCTTTGCTCAGACTATTTGTCACCAGGACGGACATTTTGCTCTACTTTCTAGAGTCTTAAATCTAATATGAATATTTTGAGGTTTGACCTGGTAATGATTGTGTCTTTTTATCACCAAAAAGGACCATTTGTCCTCGGTTCTTGCACTTTCCAGCTCCTTTATTGGGTGCAAATGCATTACAGACTGAGCTCTGGTAGATGCTTGTAATGTAATTAAGATGTTCTGTCGATGGCCGATCATCAACCAAACACATAATTTACACTAATAAGTCTTTCGGTGGTTCAAGTAGTCCCACCTCAAATTAACCTATCACAGTGCAGTCCTTCAAGACTCAAATGAGGCCCAACCAATCATATGAAGAGGTGGGAGGCGTGAGGCTGGGTCTGTGCACTCCAAACACTGCTGGCTACTGTATGAAGTGGGCCTGACTGCAGGTAGTTAACCTCAGTCTAATCTAATGATGCATACTTCCCCCTGTTTATGGCAGCCAGGGAAGAGGGAGCGCTAGCCTGTGCATGTCTGCTGCTGAGAATGCCCATTAACGCTCTTTTCCCCCTCAGGTGATGACCACCTGAGCTATCAAAGACAACCGTGTCTCTAACACCACCCTCCTCCTCTTCTTCTCTTCCTCACGTCACCCATCATCCCCGCCTTTCCTCGACCTCCATCCAGACACATCCTGCTGTACGTTCACTTGCACACCACTAAAGAATGCCTTTTTTTTTTCTTAGAAATGGCATTTTAGGAATATAAACTCTAGATGCACACTGAATCACAAAAAAAGTCACACAGTTATTCCCATGATTTCCTGGATTACCAGAGTGTTCTGTTTTCAGATACAGCTTTACTGGAACAATGCAATAAAAATGTTTCATGCATTATTATTAAATGAGAGGAAAGTATCCACCATCCACTGGAATCCTATTATGTATTCTGCTGTCAAAACACATGCGCATTATATAATTAACCCATAAAGACCCAGTGTTACTTTTGTGGCAGTTTTCTCTATATTTAACCTTTCTTAAGTGATTTATCACCATTTATCGTAATATTATCTTCTTTATTTTACGCTTTTTTAGTGTAAATCATGTATTTTACTATATTTAATTCACTGATCATGTACAGCAGATGTTCATTTCATCTCAGAATAAATTCACAGGTCATTATATCAGAAACAGAGACAACTGAAGAAAAAGCAACTTTTTCAGCCAAATCTATCATTAACTTAACATAAACCAAGTGTCCATTTATCAAACTCCATGGAATTTATTAGTGAATCAATGTTGTAGAAGACAACGGTGTTTCCATGTTGACTATGGAGCCTCTGAACGTCCAAATGGATCATATCTGATGACCATGAAAAGATGACAAACTGCATTTTACACCAATTATTTACATGGATTTATAGGATTAGTGGATCAACAGGTATTAAACATTTACATAAGCAGATGTGTAGGTTAGACGGTGGATGTTTGGGTCTTTATTGGTTAAAGCCTTTTGTGCAGTGTCTGCCCATGGTGAATTTTCATGAATTATCATCCTGAGACCAAACATCCCTGTAAAGCTATGCTACAGGGCTTCTTCTGTGGTATCTATCTCTCTTCAATAACTGTCCAGACCTATAACTCCCCAGTAGTCCCTCTTCCTCAGTCTAGGACATTTCAGAGCTTCCTGTCAGTGTCTCGAAACAAATAATAAATGTGCGCAGCTTCCCCTCATGATTCACTGTCCCTGAAACACAGCACCGCCTAATCTTGAATAGGAGATAAAGCTAATTAGGGGAAAGAGACATCAATCACAGCTCTAGGGCTAGTTATGTATTCTCCATACAAACAGTGGCATCTTAGTCACTGGGTGTGTTTAGACACTTGAGTCAGGTGAGGTGGGGGCCATTTTTTTAATGAACATATCTGTTATTATTAGGTATGACAGGGGGAAGATCTTACAATGTGAAGTAAAGGAAAGCTGTATTCATTTCTGCTGTGAATGACTGAGGAAGGGATCCTTACTGGTGTAAGAGGTAAGGATTGATTTCCGATTTTAGAGTGCACAAATCCATCACTTTTGATGAAATGAACTTAACAGATGACAGTATAACTCATCTCCAGAGGCAGAAAACTGGCGCGTAACCCATGTGGATGTGCAACATGCATTAATATCACTGTCACTTTGACAAACACACCCTTTCCGACGATTACAACAGGTCGGGGAGGTTCACTGAACTCGGCACGGGGGCAGAAGATGACCTTAAAATAGAGCTTATTAATAAGAATATTATCTTCTATGTACATTTCCTTAGTTTCATTTTTCGTCAGAATTAATGAAGATCATGTGGAGCTTCCCCTTTGTCCCCTTAAGAATGAATTGTGCAAGATAGTGCTACTTTGGAGGAAGACCAATACCTTAAGGTGTAGGACACCTTTTCTCCTGTAGATGGGAGTGCAACACTTCTGTACAATACACTGGAATTAGTCATACCCTGTACAGCCTACACATAAATATACATGAAGACTATAATCATTTTATTTCGGATATCAAACACTACATGAGTATTCATCTTTATTAGCCATAATAAAACTCAAGTGCGTCAAATTGGCGTGTGTTGGTGGATGACACTCGTATTGCGTTAACAAGCAAGGTGTGAACAGGTATGTAAATAGGCATGGATATTTACTGTGTGACATGCCCTGACAGGAATGGATTATATAGTTTAACGGCTTTACTGAAGTGAAAAACTATATACTGTATTGTACAGATCAACGACAGGGTTTGGCTCGTAATAAAAAAAAGTTATTAATTATAAATGATTATGAACAGATAAATCCAACAGCATGAAATGACTCCTCTATTCACTCCCAACCTTCTAATAAATAAAAATAGTTAAAACACATGAAACCAAATCCACATTATTTTTGATATTTTATATATTTTAGTAAAATACTTTGAAGCTTATGAATCATAAAAATATGATACATCCATATATAACGTGTCTGTTAACAGGGATATAAAAATACATAATATTGAGTGATATTAAATAATCTTTTCAAAATACTTCAAATACCAAAAAGGAAACTACCGTACTTTTCTGGTACTACAATAGAAAATTGCAAAATTTTTTCTTTTCTTACCACAGTGTAATCAGACGACATGCAGTATCATAAGATACATGTCTATAACTATAGAAAACAGAGCTGGACAAAGCTAGATTTCATGCTTTTATAAATCTAGTTATCTTTTTTTAAAATCTTTTTCCCAAACTATTACTGTTATTTTTTCTGACAGAGAATGTAATTGGAAATATTTCCTTAGAATTTTTCCAAGACATGGAAATAATAACAGGTAAAATAACAATTCAAGTGAGAAATGAAAATAAAAGTACAGTAACTAGGATGTATTCACACGATTACAGTGAGAATAGAAGCAGACTGAGCATTTCCATACTCCGATGACAATGTGTTAAGAATAACTTTACTAAAACAAAAGCATGGTAACTATCTGAACCCATTGTCTCAGGCAGTGGTGTATTTATTTATTTTGTGACGCTGTTAAATAATGAAAAGTCTTCAATAACTGCATATATGTCCATAGAAGCCCCTCCAACTGTTAGAGTGAGTTGGCTGTGATGAAGACGTAGATCTTGGCCTGGAAAGTGGTAAATGTCCCCTGTCTCCAAAGCTTCATCTCTACAGTAATAAGGAAGTCCCTCGGACCTTCGACCTGCCTGTGTAGGTACACAGCACCTGTGTAGGCATTCAGCTTTCGGGTGCTGAAGTAGTTTTCCTCGTTTCCCTGGGTGATACTGACAATGACGTTATCGCCAGAGTAGGCGGGGGAGGGTCCGATGCGGAAGATCTGTGCAGGGATCACAATGTTGGATTGGAAGCTGAGGTAGTAGTAGGTGATTCTGAGCGGAGAGTTTTGACACTCCATGTAGTTGGGACAGCTGATGCGCTCACAACGCCTGCAAGAAGACACACACGTTTGAAAAGAATCCTTTAAGGCAAAAATACAGTGGGTTTGTGACACGTTCAATGACTAAGTGTTCCTTTATGGGTTGGCCAAAAATAATAAAAAGCCAAAGTCATGCCCCTTCTGATGTCCCACATGGGACCTAACTTATGATAATAATAACTTTTTCATCTTGCTAGAAAATGTGCCATCACTTACGCATATTATATTTGTCAGTTCGAGAGAAAACTGAGCCAAAAAAGTCACAGTTTGTGATAAATATAGTAAAGAAACATCTAGTTTTGTGTGAAATGGCTCAGTGGACTGCATCTCTCGTCACATGTAATGATCTGATTGTTCTTCTTTCTGCTCCTTTTCATTCATAATGTGGACATTTTTCTGACATGCAAAAGCATATTTTCTATTTGTGTCTTTCTTTTAATTTATGAATGAAATAAATAAACTAAAGAAATACATTTAACTAAAAATAAGACATCAAGACCAAAATGGAGGTTACTTTAGTGTATTCCCCTGGTTCTTTGAATGTTAGCTGAAAAAGTATTAAAAGAGGTGAAAATCATTCCAAGTCTGGTCATGTTGGAGCTGCATAGACATCCTCAGTGTCTCTGACCAAATCATGGAGAGACGGTTACTATGGCGTCACAGCTGCAACTTTTATACATGCAACCTTTCTATACCAGTCTGATAGTTCAGTAGTTTTACAACAAACTACGGCTTTATATTGACAGACATCATAAATGTGCAAATGATGACACGAGTCAAACAGGATAAAAAAATGTCTCTCACCATTGAATGCAATACATTTTTTTCCCAAAATGAGGTCCCATGGGGCACAACTAGAACGTAAACTTCATCTCTCTATTCATGCATTGTCACAAACTGAGCTCAAGAGAAGGTTCTGCACTGGACAGTGATGCTAGAAATGATAATGGTCTCAATACATCATCCATTGCTGTAGATTTAACAAACAGACACCATATAAAGTACTTCAAATGTGCTCAGCCTTAAATATGTACAGCAATAAAATGCAGTAATATGAATCTAAAAACATCATATATACTAGTAATACACGGACCATTGAATGCAGAATCTTTTCACAGTGTGCTATTAGTGGTTAAGTAGAGCATCCGAATGCTTCTTCTGCCGCTTCGTTTTGACATAGTTTACTGATCTCGCTTTGTCTTTTTCTATGTGTGATCTTAAATGCCAGCTACAACTTACGTGTCAGACACTTTGCGGTAGTTTGGCGGACAGCTGAAGGAAAGGCAGCGGTACCCTCCTTGGATGTTATAGCAGGTCTCAGCCAGAGAGCAGTTATGGGCCCCGGTGGCACACTCATCGATATCTAAACACACATTTAAAATACAAGTTCTGGTTTACTGCCTGGAGATAAAATATCAGTGGTAGTCACTGGGTGATTGAAATTTGAGGAAAAAGCCTCATTACTAAAACGTGCAGGACAGTAATACACAAAGAAAAGTAGTGCAAGTTGGTGGAAACAGTTCAACAAAACAGATCAAATTAGTAAGTGAAGTCTGTTGCCCAATAAAGTTTTATAGACTGTGTAATTACTGAGCCACTGTAAAAGTGGCAATTATATCTATCTATCTGAGCAAAACCATTACTGTACACTCTATGTCGTGTCAAATACTTGCAGAGTCATTTTAAAACTTTATTTCAGGGCCGTATTCAGTGAGGCGCACTTGTAATGGTGCAACTACAGCACAGTCTGAGGGTTCAGTTCAGCCTTTATACCTCTGCAGGAGCGTCCATTTGGAGACATGGTGTAGCCGTACTCAGGACAGGCACACTGATAACTGCCAGGGACGTTCACACACTTGTAGGTACACAGATGGCCGAGGCTCTGGGAACACTCATCAATGTCTGAGCAAAAAAAGGAGGGTAAATCATGCGGAAAAAAAAATTGAAACCTGTCAAAACATAGGCATGGTATAAAGATGTTAATTGTGATGTGTAATAGAGTGTGCCACACCTTCACAGGTATGCCCGTCCTCCCTGAGGTAGTAGCCCTGTGTGCAGTAGCACTGGTATGAGCCATAGATGTTGGCACACTCCTGACCACATGGGTTGGACAAGCACTCATTCATGTCTGAGAATTAGAGTTTAGGACTCATTACTGTCACAGTTCACTTGATCAAAGGTTGTCAATGTTTTAATCCTGACATATAAACAAGATGGTGTTAATAGGCAAATTATGCTTTTAACTGTTTGCGCTTGAAGGCTTGGCATCATATTAGGTATAAATCATCAATAAAAGTCTTCATTGAAACTGTTGCAGTGGCCAAGGTGTAACATCGACTCACTTAGGATATTTACTTCTGCATAAATTCAAGCCTGGTCCACTAACAAAAATGAAGTGTAGATAGGCTTAGTGTATATTCATGCACACATTTACAAAAACATGCACTAACTTGCACAAATACACACATGAATGCACACACGCTCTCACACCCACACAGGTAGACGTAAACATGTGCACACCTTCACAGTTCTTGCCATCACCGGATAAGCGGAAGCCAGTGGTACACGAGCATTCATAGGAGCCTGGGGTGTTCTCACAGGTCTGGGCACACAGGCGGCCTGGGTAGCGCCAGCACTCATTTACATCTGAGAGGAAGAAGTAATGTCATCATACCTCTGTAAGTGTGTATGGGAGTGTTTTGCACCCATGTGTGAAAGTGCATGTGTGCAACCAGGCATGTGCAGGTTTGATGCCCTACACGTGTACATGTGCGTGCTTGTGCGTGTTTGTGTGCATGTCCACAATGCGAGGGGGACCAGATGCCTGCTGATAGTCTAAACACTTGAGTGGAGTTCATTATTAAGAGAGTCACAACACACTGAATCACAAAACGGAGGGAGCAGCGACAGCAGTAGGAGCTAAACAGGGTTTTCTGCAGCAAGAGGCATGATGGGTAGCCTGGTGGCCACTGCAGGAGCCAGCAGCAGAGCCAGGGAAACAGCAGCAGCTCTTTCACCACAGAATAATAAACAGGAGCAGCAGAGTGGATAAAAAAAAAAAAAGGGGGGGGGGGGGTTACAGTAATGCAAGGGAGTGAGAAAATTATGAGATGAGAAATGAATAGAAGAGGAGATCAGAGGGAGCGGGAGGCAGACAGAAAGGCAAAGCAAAATATTCAAAAAAAAAACAACACTTTTTTTCCCTTCTGAAACATCAAAATATTTACTCGTTTTGAGGTTGTCCATCATACCTACACACATCCTCCTGAATGAATCATACTGATAGCCTGTCTGGCATTCACAACGATATGAACCAGGCAGATTGTGGCACAGCTGGCCCTCGCCACATCGATGCAGACCGCTCTGACACTCATCAATGTCTACAAGACAGCCATGATTGAAAAACAGATGAAGAAGATTGTAAGACAGTGAGCGGTAACAATCATCCACCGACACTTTCAAAAAGCTCCCAGAGCATTAGTCCGGATTTACCGGGTGTGAAAGGATAGTAATTGTTTTGCTTTATTGGATCTTGGTGTAACATGAAGTCAGTTTATTGTATCTGCATTCCACATATCTGACTCTTCGTGTGTAACTGCAAATCTCACCAATACATCTGGATCCATCGGGGCTGGCATGATAGCCACGGCTGCAAATTATCTTCCTCTGGCACATGTATGATCCCACTGTGTTGATGCAGTTAAATCCTGGGCTACATGGTTGGGCCAAAGTGCACTCATCAACATCTTGTAGCAATAGAGGGGGGAAAAAATAAAGAGATAGAGATTAAGAAAAATGGATGAAGAGGGAGTACCTGAAGGCACAAAAGCATGGCATGAGAGACCAGAGGGCAATTCCTTAGCCTCACTGCATATCAAAGCAAACACACATCACACACTCGCATTCCCCTGGATAACTTTGTTGTGTGTGTGTGTTTGACATTTTCTCCATTTTCTCATTTCTCAGAGCATTTCTTTTACACTCCTGTTACAGTGGCGTCGGCTGCCTCGACATGCCTCAGTTCCTGCCCCTGGGGGCTAATTCCACAGCATCAGTTTGTACTGGAGGAGGACAGAGGATTGGCTTTTATCCACCCCTTTGCAGCCCCTAACAGCAACCTCTCTGATCTCCTGTCTGTGTGGCATTTAACCCCTCTGTCTCTGTGGCGTTGCTGATTCACCTGTGTGGCATACAAACAGTGTCCACGCAGACTGTGATTCACCGAGGGGGAAATTTCAGCCTCTGTACCTGCCCTAATTCACTCATCTATGGGTAATAGAGTGACTGTTATGGAAAATATGGCAGAAGAAAACCATATAAGATTTAATCCTAATATAGTCTTTTTTTTTTTTGCACTACCCAGTCATCCTCAGTGGAGGCTTCAAGTTCATTTCTGCTTTTTGTGGCTTAAATGAAACCCTCCGTAAACTGTACTGTAACTCCGTAGCTGCACGTACAGCATGTGTTAAAGGTCAAGTAAGTGATTCCTGAGAAAGACAAGATGTTTGAACTCAGCACCAAACTACAAACACCACTCCCTTTAGGGCTGCTTCAGAACCTTCACTCCCTGTAGCTGATGAGATGGAACAGACCTATTTCCTATTTACAGAGCCAAGGCTGCGTACAAACAGCTTTTCTCTGTCAGTGCATTCACAGCACAGGCTGCTTGTGGACACACTGACTGAATTAGATAAAAGGTGTATTGGATTACAATGGCATATTCCATCTTTGTGATTTACATATCTATGTCCACAGCAGTCAAACGCTTCAGAAAAATAAAAATAAAAAAAACAGTGTATCTTTGCCTCTAGTATAATTTAACATATGCAATTGTGTGCGATGGTGACCACTTACCCACACAATTCCCCTGTGCATCCACGTGAAAGCCCACAGAACAGCGAGGTCTCGGGTTACACCTGAACGAGCCCTCAGTATTTACACAATCAAAGGTCGGCCCACAGTTGTGGCTCCCTTGCACACACTCATTGATATCTGTGAAATAAATCAAACACTATTAGTTACAGTCTAATAATCCACTAAGACTGGTACCGCCGTGCTGCAGTAGTGTAACACCAGAGTCGACCACTGGATGGCACTGTGGTTAAATGGCAGCTTCTCACATTTACAGTGTATCTCTTACTGTGCGTTTTTCACAAAGCTCTACCTGCCAATACTTTGGAGGTTAATCGACAGTAAGAGAGTTCCATAATGATTCAGGAATGTTTCTCATTCACTTTGATTATGACATGTTACACCACAATGGCCTCAATGATTGTTTATAGTGATTGAAGCCAGGTGAATTCAGTCTCCTTATGCAGTATTTCAATGAATATCTCACAACAACTAATATAATCCTCCTGAGTCCTCCAGCACCTGCAGACTAAAAGACTTGCCTCCTGTCTATCATCCCTCAACATCTGTTGCCATAGGATGAACAAATGCTGTAGGGAAATCAGGATCCCAAAAGAAATATGTATCTTGTGTTTTCAAGCAGGCTTGCAGGATTTCACCACTGTAATTGCAGCACAGAGGCCTAATATTGGCAGCCCTACGGATATGGGGCAGGTCTCTAAGCAGCAGATAGTGATTGAGCATCTTGCTCTTGACACGAGCCTGGCAGAGTCGTCCTGAGCTGAGTGAGCCTGACACAGACGGAGACAGGGAGAGAAAAGCCAGGAAGCAGGATAAATGTATGTGAGATTGGCAGTGACCTCCTTCAAAGAGTTCAACAGGCTCAAAGAACCCAGAGAAGGTCAAAGAGTTCACCTGCTCAATGGGAGAGTTTAACCCCTTAAACACGGTAGACTCACTGACTTTGTTATTTCAGGTGATTTGGAGAAAAGGGGAGAAAGAAGTTCAAGTTTTGTGACATTAGCTCCTGCTAGTACTTGTCTGCAGCACAACCATAGTTGTGCAGAAAACCAAAAAAACCCTAACATATAGGATATATAAATGCACTTGAATGTAAAGAAATTGTTAGAATTAAAACAAATACCTCAGAGATGAAGAAGAATGATATTTAAGTGTTGTACTGTGGTAAGGGTAAAAGATTATTTGACAGATTAAGAAAGGAAGGAACTATTGATGCAAGGCGACACAATTCATTCCTGGCCATAACTGAGTCATTTTGTTCTGAGGAAAGCAGAAGTAAACAATTCTTCCTTTGTGGTGAATATTCCTTCTTTGTTAGTGGAAACAGAAGGAGAATTTCAGCGCATTCTGTTAGTAAATCATGACTAAGAAAGGCCAACTCAAAACAGCATGTTTTTTTGGTAACAGATGAGTTATGCTGTCAGTCTAAAGTGGCAGCTGTTCGGAGGTTCAGAATAAAAAAAAAACAAAAACACACCATCTTGCTAAATGCTAATTTAGATGACTGAACGTTCTTCAAGTTCACAAAGAGCTGCAGAATAGATTAGTCTCTTTTGCTTGAGCCAACAGAAACCCATCTGTAGGAGCAAACAGCACTTTCAGCACATCTAATGCTCATCTTAGGGGTCGTTCTTCCTGAACGCTGCTGCTGCTGCTACTTTATGAATGAGACCTCTGCACAGGCCGCATTAATGGTGCATGGAAATAATGAGCTGTATTGGGAGGGATACAACTGCGTCTTGAAGTTGGACATCGCCTATGCTACAAAAAGACAAGACATGTAGTTCTTCATACTGAGATTTAACAGCAAATAATTACAATGTTAAAGTGTTAGATTTAACAGCATATTTACTGTGTAAAGACTGGAACACTTTGATGCATCTTAATGCGGGTAAAGTAAAGCGTACCTTCACAAATGTCATTGTTGATCTGGTATCCTGGGGGACAGGTGATCAGTGTCTGGCAGATGTAACTCCCTGCAGTGTTCATGCAGCGCTCATTTAACTGGCAGGCAAGTGGTGACAAACATTCATTTATGTCTATATCAAAAGAATAAAAGAGAATATATGAAGAAACAGCATAAATAATGAAAAGTACAAAGACGTAGAAGATGGATGATGCAGTATGTTTACACACAAAAACAACAACAACAAAAAAACCCCCAAAAAACAAGAAGGCGTAAAAAAATGCCAAAAACTAGACCTTGGTGTGTGGTGTAGTCAGTCGTTAATGTTGAAGGAGATTAAAGAGGCAGGTCATAACCTCTTCAGGGAGAGAGATTAGGGGCAAGGCCTCTGGGTGTAACATCTACACAATGGGAAATTTGTCAGCACAGTGACTGGCTGTCAGTGTCGCTGCCGCAGTCAGGCGACAGACAAGTGGTTATGGTTTAACTAAAAGACATATTCCCTGTGAGACCGCTTAGACACATGGACCAGTGGGCGATTAGGTCCATGATAAAACACACAAGACCACTGCCGGTCTGAATAACACAGAAATAAGGGGTGTATATGGTATGCAGTCAGCAAGATAAAGCATGATAATGCATGGATAGTTGGGATAATCCCTCTGGTAGAAACTCAGGAACAAGATGAAAAGAATGTCTCCCATTTTTGTATTTTTTGGTCTGTATCACACAGTGTTATGGAGAGTGAAGGGGATTAGGGCTGTATCTCTTCTGCAAATCTACAGGCACTGATGAGAGAAAGAGACAAATCAGTGGAAGCATTCTTGCCAAGAAACTCTCCTCAACTGGAAGTCCTCTGGCTGCAGAAGAAAGCTGAAATGAATGCTTAAATTGCAAGCTATTTTTTGCTTCTGTGAACACACCAAGCTTTTTGCATGCGATTTTGATGTAATGTATGAAAATGTTTCAGCTCCTTACCTTCACAAGAGACTCCATCAGTCCTCAGAGCAAACCCGAGGGAACATGAGCACTGTGGCCATCCACCCACTGGGGTGCACTGTTGTTCACAGGGGCCGTTTCCTGAAAATATCATAGTCAAGTGAAATGAAATATGGCACTACCCCACACAGCACACACTTGAGCAGTGAAACAGAGGGGAGCTTTGTTGCTAAGCGAGGGAGACTAGAACACGATTTACTGTATTTCTGTTTGCTTATTTCCTTTTTCCAGGTTGATTCCTGACCTGGCTATATTGTACTTCCTCATTTTGGCCCACAGTGTGGTGGACCTCCACCCTTGTGTCATGGCAACCAAACAAGAGAAACAAAATGCGGCAGATTATGATATGAGGAATTCATTAAAGTGAGCGCTTGATGCTAAAAACAAACTAACCTTTGATACCATCTCAGAGTGAGTGTTTGACATTTGCAGCACAATTAGAATTCATGGAAATGGTGATTATGAAGAAATAATATGTCAGTCTATGGCAGCAAAGCCTGTTTCTCTTCTAAACATACTTGATGCATGTTGCATCTTCTGATTAAGACATGAGGATCAATGGATGTTTTCATAGTGAGCTGTCAGACTTGCAGTTGCATCTTTCCTCATTAAGCCATAGGTGCTAACCTTCACAGGGGTTGAGTGGGACAGAGGGCTCAGTGGGGGGTGCAAGGGGTGCAATGGGTTCCAACAGCACTCTGTTATCCTCCTCCAGTTGGTTCTGCTCATCTACAGTCTCTGCAAAGACATAAATTACACTGTAATCAGCACTTCCATGTACTTAGTTAGAGGCTAAAACCTTGAGCAATTCCTGCATTTTCATCCAAAGATATGAGACTAGCAGCCTCAGATGAAAGTTGTAATAGCAGTGAAGGTGAGACAGGAAAAAACATTGCCTGCAGACAAACATTTGGTTTTATTAGTGAGCCCCATCCCTCACTGTAATTTGCTGAGAACTCTGGCATTAGTATCTTGTCGAGACAGGCTTGTGTTGGCGAAAGCCACTGTTCATTAACGTCTGGTACACTGCAGCATATTCATGCAGCATTACCTGAGAATACACACTGTACATCAGAGTAGACCTTCAGGCTTCAAAGGGCACAAAGAATGACTTTTAAACAGGATAAAAATATTTTTCAGTTCAAAAGCTTTTTGACAACAGAAAAAAGATGTGATTAGTTGCGCATTGCTGTCAGTGCAGGAAAGGGATGTTAGTGCATGATTAGAATAACTATTATTAGGCAGTATCAGGGCTTGCAGACAGGAAGGAAGTCAAAGGGACCAGGAAAATAATATACTGTGAAAGTGTACACAAATTACGACAAATGGGGTCTTCCTGACAGCAATGTGAACTGTAAATTTTAGTTAAAAGCGCAAATGACTGACACAGTTTCTTTCCTGACTGGAAATGTCTGCTAGCACTTTGTGATGCAGTGAGATGGGTGGTCGTCGCTTCACCTTGTGCACAAGTGGAACCGTCCTCTTGCAGCATGTATCCAGGGAAGCACTCACAGCGGAAAGATCCCAGTGTGTTAATGCATCTGTGGTGGCAGATGCTGCCCTCGTATATCAGGCACTCATCCATGTCCTCCACCTCAACAGGACCCTCTACTGTATTCTCCCCCTCTCGCTCCTGACCAAGGGAGAAGGCCTCTTTAGGGAATGGGCTGTCAGACACTACAGGACAAGAAGAGTCTTTTGTTGTCACCAACATGCTAAACAACATGAATAATTCAATAACAGGATGTATTCGTGTTGTATCAAACACACACCACATCACTCATCATACTGCATGTACCAACACCAATGACTTTAATAGATCAAACATGACAAGAAAAAACAATCCACGCAAAAACATATGGAGTTACAGATATAAATATTATTAAAATAACTTGATTTATTTCTGTATTTCTGCCTGTTTTTAGAACAGCTAGAAAAGCCCTTAAAAATCCTTCTGAAAAGCGCCTAATCATGCAACACGGCTGTTTTAACTAATTTAAAATGACCCCAGCTCAAACCAAAACAAATCAGTTCAAGTGTAAGTAAGTGGCTAAGTGGTTTTCCGACCACAACAGGATGCAGAGCCAAGCTGGCATTAGATCTCTTAACATTAGAGCAGAGGGGTGTATTGGGTTGCTCTGGGTGGCAAATAAGGCGCACTACTTCTCAGCAAAGTAGGGGACCTTAAGTACAATGCTTCCTTTAACAAGTGGGAGTAAGGAAATGGATTGTTTTTGCTTCGGTGTCTGCTACTCGCCGCTTGTCATCAGTGTAGTGCATTGGATAATTGTTGGCTTTACCTTTCTTCAGAGGTGGAGTCGGGTTGACAGCGGGCCTCTCTTTGACGCTGTGCCAGCCGTTTTGACCCCCGGCCCTTCCCTCCTCCCCCTCGCAGCAGGTGATAAAGACATGTCTGCAGTGGAAACTCAGGTACTGGTGGGCTTCACAGCGTAGTCCTTCTTTGCGGAACTGCAGCCCCAGGGAACAGCAGTCACAGCAGTCCTGCAGACCACACATTCACAGCATTTACCTGAGAATTCCTGCATACTGAGAGGAAATATAATGTAACCCATAATGATATAAGGTGAGCACAACAGAGTATAGCTTGTGCAGAAACGTTCTACCCTGAAAAAAAAAAACATCCATTATGTAAAGCACTGACACACACTCACCCATACTGTAGCAAAACTTGCTTTTGAATTCGGTTTTGGCAGATAGTTCTTACAAGTGTGAATTTAGGGCAACTTGCTTCTTTCCCCTGCAGCTCTCACCCAAATTACCACGGAGAGTGCATGGGTTCATGGCGAAACATCAAACTAAAGTAATGACTGCTGTGATGTGGCATGGTTGTAGATGGCAAAACATCACTAAATCTACAGGGGACCCGCAGAAAAGAGACGAAATCCAGTGTTTTACAACTGTACAACAGCATAGAGACAATGTGCTGCTTGAGAGCCTTTGAGTACAAACGATTCTTAAGATGTGCTCTCTGGCCACGCTGAAAATTTTAGCCATTTATAGTTATTCCAAATGTCCAAATAGTGTGAAAAGCTGGCTGTCAAACAGAGGGGGTGTAGTATATAATTTAAATATAGAGTGGAGAGCATATTTCATAATGATTGATAGAATAGTGCATTAACAGAAACATTAAAGACACCCCCACATAGCTAACGAGTCACTGTACAGAGTATATGGATGTGGATGGCTGATTGTCAGTTTCAGAAAGTTACTGGAAAGTTAGTCAGCCTGGTTATGTTGATGAACACGATACAGCCCAACAGCCATCTTGACTTGACCCTCACTGAAAGTCATAATAACAACCGTCTTCCACCACTTCTCTTTTAATTGTCAGCCTGCAGAACAGTTGATGCCTGATATTTTGAGTCGCTGGGGTCGTCTGGGAAGACGGCAAAACCTGTGCAACTGTGGGAATCTTCTGCCGTGAGTGGCTCTAAATCATTTGATCTAAATTAAATAAAGTAATCAAATGACAGGGAATTGGCACCACAGAAGTAATCCTCGCTGGAGGTATCTAGAACAAAGTTGCTCTGACACTGCAAAAAGACTGAAGGCAAAGACCATCTACACAAGTTTTCAATTCCACTGTGACTAATGCAATTGTAAATTGCTAATTCCGACTGCATTAAGCTTAATTTTAAATTTACAACATCATTAAGTTTGAGTGTGAACCCAGTGAACTACGTCTGCCCTTTACTGTGGCATCTGGTCGCAGATACTCGCCTTTAAGGAATTGATTCCACATTTATCAGGGCTGGCATCTTCTTCACACATCTTTCCTCCTCTGGCTGCATTAATTCCAGCCAAACACTGACTTTCTCTCAGGGACCCCAGGCAGCACTGTCGTTGGGCAGTCCTGGCAGACAAAAGCATACAGGACAAAGAATTGTGAGGAAAGTGTTTGAAAGGCAACTGTGGTGCTACAGCAACAACAAGTGGGCTGACTATTCTTCCCACGAGTACTGTGACAGAGCAAACAGAAGAGCTGTGTGTCTTGAAATTTAATTATAACAAGAAAGAGAAAGTGTGTCCTTTCTGATTATTGAAATCAATTACTAATCAAAAGCATTTACACCATTCATTCCCCATAACTGGGTCATGGCCCACTGGTTGGTCGCAGGAGATATTATTTGGATCAGGAAAATGAATGCATTTCAGGCGTCTCTGGTTTTGATCATTTATATGGCTCTGATGGTTATAGTGTGGACTAGTATATATTCTGTAATGCTATATGTTTATCAAGTTTTACATGTAAGTTATTTATTTACCCTATGTGTATCCTTTCAATGCAGAGTAAATCAAACTTGTTATATACTGAAACCACTCAAATGACTGGTTTACCTACTCAACACATTATTAAGAGTATTAAGACCATTATGAAATGATGGATGTATTTAGGGACACATTTGTTGTTGATTTATAGATAGGGCCTGTTGTGATCGGTCATGACTGCTTTTGCAAGAAAACATAAACATAACCTCACCGCAACAAATCCATCTTCAAATTCATCTCGTTGATAGGTCCATTAAAGCTTAAACATAGAACTATTTTCCACAGAGGCCATTTAAGATGATTTACAGTTTGTTAGATTTAATTATGATAATTAAGCCAACGAATGTAAATAGACATTTATTAACAGCTTTACCAACAGATGGAGTGCACATCTTTTGTAGTTGGTTCCATGCTGTTGCAGTGACCATTAGTCGAAGCCCATTTTTCCCCTGCCTCACAGCAGGTCTTCACCAACTCCTTAGAAGACACTGCAGTGAAAAACAAGACATGTTGTTTAGTGCAGCCAGTGTTTTTGGAGAATCACGTTAAATAAGAGGTCCAAAAGTGAACAACCGTTGACTCCCTTCAGTGTCGATCTGGTTAAATCACATTGGAAGTGCATTTGAACTTCATCTTAAGGCATGTTACAGTGACGACACCGTGAGAATTTTAAGCAGAAATAGTCATTTCTTCTCAGACTCTTTGACTCTGCTTTCATTTTCATTGGCAAAAACTATGAAAACAACATCTCTATAAAATTACCTCTGAGTAAATTTGCCTGACTTTGTTACATCCTGGTTAATCGGAGCTGGAGCAGAGTGAAATTGTAACACGTTAGCACTTCATTTCAAAATGGGTCAAAGAGGAGAAGAAAAACACATTATCTGGTTCAGAGGGAAAATACTGTATATGCGTCCTCCTCCAATAACAGGGCAGTGCATTCCAGCATTGATTTGTGGCTCCTGTACACTGTAGTTGCAGCTCCTAACACTTATGTTTTCATCAGTCACACCAAAAGCCCAGAAATATTGAAAGATATGAGTCTACAGTACTTATATAACAAAGTATTCACCAGACACTGCTGTATTTATGATTATTTATTTACATAACACAGTAGCTTGACTGATTTTCACTAATAGTATGCCGTATACTTAATTTTCCTTCTTCATGCTCTACATTTGAATGGTTAATCATCACAGTCGTTGAAAATAATTATTAAAATTCTATTAACACTTCTCTAAAATCTCATAATTCATAGTTCCCCACACAGGAACCGCAGTGAACCAGGCAGTGGCCCAGAGGAAAGATGCAGCACAAATCTTATCGCGTTTCTAAATAGATAAAACTAGGCACAGACACCTGAGAGTGCCCAAGTCCTTTTAGCACTTTAACTTCATACCATTTACCACTTCATGTTAACTGAAATACCTCTCTGGTTGGCTTACCAACATATAATAAGGCCAAGGCAATTACTCAAAACGGAGCGAGTGACTGCTGCAGTGTGCATAATTTAAAGGTTTAGAAATGAGAAAACTGAAACCTTAAGAGGCACAATGACTCTTTGATACATAACTACAGTATGTGTGCTAGCTGCACAGTTAAACAAGTCTCTTTGAACCCCGGTGAATGTATATTAAAAGACAGCGAACGTAATTATTCATCCCTCATCTTTTGCCTCCTATTCATTTTCTCCAGGTGGAATCATTCCCCTCATCATGAACATTACACAAATTTGCTCCATCCACAAAGCAGGATGTATACAGAAGTAAAATGTATAGATTTCAAGGCCTTGTTTGGCAAAAAAAAAAACTCAGCGGTTGAAACAATGAAAAGGAAAACTGTTTTGTTTGTAGCCATAATGACAGCAGGAGATGGAAACATTTTTGGCTGAGCTATATCTGAGCCTGACCAGGACTCTTCCTGTTCTCCTTCTTTCTTCCTGTTTCTTTTAACCTTCTAATTAAGTCATAACATTTTCCATTTAGCTGTGTAATAATTAGCTGCGTTGATTTATCATACATCCCCAAATATATGCATCGAGCGGTATGTTTCAAAAACTAGCTGAGGAGCATCTCTTTTTCTTCCAGGCCTCTAATTATAGTATATCTGTCCATTAGACTAGCATTAACACCAGATGGTTTGCTCTTTTCCAAATCCAAAGCTGGTGACATCACACCCTCTGAAAATATGGAGTTACAATAACAACTAAAAAGGGCAACTCTGAACATGTCTGGAGGTGTCATAAAGCAGTGCAGTACCACTAATCAAAGCTGGTGTGTCTTTTCTTTTGTGAACTTGGCAGTGATTTACAATACAGGTGGGCTGGAAAGAACAGGGGCCAACAATGTGAATAGCAGCACATGCCAAGGGTCCCTACCAAACAAACTCTGTGGCTGGACATGTCAGATGATTGATGCTAAAAGCTTAAAAGCGTGTGTCTGTTTATGTGTGTTTTTATAGGTGTGTGTGTGTGTGTAAACGCTTACAGCACGCATAGGAATCAGTGACACCATGTTCTTCTCACCTTTAACATGAATCCTTGCAGAGATGTCGTGTCTTTTGAAACATATAATCACTGTCCAAGAGCAGCTGGCTATGACATAACAGGGAGGTCTCTCTCGCTATCACCATGACTTCATTTCCAGAAGGACCAATTCAGAATTTAATTATTGACAGCTTTGTGTCTTGATCTTTATACGAGCCAACAATGGTGTGATCCATCTCCTTGCCGTCTTAAGTGGTGTTATAGTAAGTTAATGTGATCCTCCGAGGACTGGCTCACTCTTTGATGGTTTTCAGAGCAATACTGTGGTTAGATAACATGATCTAAACACTAACACACACTGTCAGGACTTGTGTATTGAATTAAAGCGGCTTAAGCGCCTGTATCCTACCGATGCCACATGCCCTTGAAACACCAACGTACACACTTCTGTTGTTTCATGGATTTTATATATGATAAAATCAGCATTGGACAATGTTTTGCATATTAAATTGGTTAAGTGTATTCCACTGCACACCTCAGACCACATTTTTCCCATAATTCCTGTAATTTGAGCCTGCTTCCCATTTCCTTATTAGACTTATATATTCGAAGGTGTGTTCACAAACCAGACCACAGGAAATGTGCTCATTGCTTGCCAGAGGAAATCTATCCAAATCCTGATTTTGGATCTCATGGTCAAAAGTAATTGAACTCTACGGAATAATCTTACCTACTTGGCAGGAACTTATTGGCCCATTAGAGGTACCTATTTTCCGCATTAGAAGTAATTGCATAAACAAAGCATGGATACGAATGTAAGATTGAATATGAAAAGCTTACTTGTTTCACATTTGATGGCCTGAAGACTGTAGATGGAAATGCAAATGGGTGCATGATCGAGGCAGGTCTGTTTATGTTGCAATTTATCATCAAACTCAGTCTCTAGTTATACTGCGTCTCTTTTATGAGCGGTTTGCCACATCTTGGAGCAGATGTTTTTTTTTTTAATTTATAAGCGTTGGTGACTCGTAGATCAGGCGGTTTTTCAGTAAGGATGTGTTGTGGATGGCCAGAATTCCAGGAAATGACCTGGAAGGCACCCTAGATTAAGAGTCAACTATCTCCTTGAGACTCATCTTCACATTGGTGGTACAGTGGGGATGAACTCTCACATGGCTAGCTCTGGAATTTACCCTCCCTTTCATCCTAAGGAAAATTATACATCTGCTCCGATTACTCCCATATGCAGCATGTTGTGACAGTGCTGTTGATGAAAACAAAGTCCGCTGCACTTTTTCACTTTTGTCATTTTTGTGCTTCAGTCACGAGTCTAATACACTATTATATGCAACTTATTCCATTTGGTTCAAAGTCACGGCTACTGTCTGTAAAAAAACAAAAGTAAGCACGTTTCTGAGTAGAATGTGCGGAGGTGTGCTTTAGTTCAGATGATTACTGGGAAGATTGGGAATACAGCAGCCTCACGGGAGACTGGTAATCACACTGGCTCATGAGGGAGCAGTGACTAGCGTCTGGCAATCACGCCACAACAGTGGTCTCATTCATCACATGGGTATTATGCCGCTCACAAGTACAACCCCTAAGAAATCCTAAACCAGGTCCGAGCCAGCATCAGAAAGCCTAAACAATCCCATCCCCCTTCTGAGCACACACTGTGTTTGGTTGGAGGGAAAAAAGGTAAATGAACAGGAGTTACTGACTACAAGAAAAAAATATTTATCTTGGGCTGTGTTCCACTGCAAAAGCAACCCATTTATGTTCAGAGAAAAATGGATGTATTCTTGTGTTTTGTACTCTTTCGTTTCCTTCTCTAAATAACTTTGGCATCCACTGCTAATGGCAGTGATAACAGGCATTAGTCGGGGATCTTATCAGCCGTTCTTCCTCTGTGTGCTTTAAACATGTCACCGCTCTGGAAGACCTT
Organism: Apogon talboti; assembly: GCA_037367365.1. Taxonomy (NCBI): domain Eukaryota; kingdom Metazoa; phylum Chordata; class Actinopteri; order Kurtiformes; family Apogonidae; genus Apogon; species Apogon talboti. The sequence goes on along the minus strand of JAPQRQ010000026.1, from coordinate 12,626,407 downwards.
CCTCAGAACGATGACCTTCACTGGCGAACCTTTGCAGTGTCACTTCAAGTGGAGCAGCCAGACAAGATATATCACTTTATTTATCCCAAACAGAACAGAGCAAACAGAAAAGATCTGCACACACCTTGCAAGCTTACATGAAGTTTGCGCTGGAGTCTGCATTGTAGCACTGTTGTGAAATGTTGCTAATGCAGCAAAACAGAAAAGAGCCACTGAAGAACTCAAAATACTGACCTGAATGTTCAACATATTAATCAGGGTACAGGCTGCTATCGTGGATGTAGGCAACTGAAACAGTCATTAGGATAAAAATACAACTAAATACCATCAATAAGGTCACAGCGCAAACAGACTTCATCACAAGCTTCATATAATCACACAAGCGAGTACATATCTTACATATTGAACTCTTTTCCATGAAACTATAGGTTGTTTGACGGTTGAATATTCATACTTGTAGGCAATGCGGTAAACAGTTAATAACATATATCAAATAAAAAGTTCTGTTATATCCTGAAACTAATCTCTCTATTTGCTCATTAGCTTTCACAGACAGTGTGTCTATATTTAGCCCAGACATAAAACAAAATTTGCTACAAGTAAAAGACCAGTCCATCACTTATACATATTCCAAACTTTCAACTAGTCAGTGAATTTGTTCATGCCATAGAGGCACCTCAACTTACACTGCACATACCTACAGAGGCCAGGTGCTGAAAGGAGAGAAAAATCCTGACAGGTTTCAACAAAAATCATAGTGTTGTAAACTAGGTTAACTACACACCTCTGGACTACTGTTTGCTGGACAAAACACCACTAATATTAAGGAAGTTGAACCGATTCCTTGAATAATTCAGAAACTCAATTGCCTATACATTAAGAATGGACTGACAAGTCTAATATCAGTACATTTCACCCATTCATTATTTAATCTAATCTTCTGGGCTCTTATGATCTTAGTGCGATTACCATTGTGCTATTAAATCATGAGATATAGAGAAATTATGATCTAATTAAGTTTTCCTGTGCACAAAGCCTATCAGTCATCCAAAGTTATTGGACCGAATAAAATTACATTCCTGATTAAATGATTCATAAGAAGCATAGACTAAAGCACCGAACTGTCACTGAAGCAAAGTAGACGGTCACTTCAATAGCTCTTATCGGACAGGATACAAATAGAATAGGGATAATGGTGTAAATGTGCCTCCAGTTTTAATATTATTATCCACTATTTACCAATCTCTCAAGCTTTCTCTAAGCATGAATAGAAAATGAATACATACTAAGTATAGAGCCTTTCTCTTCTGCCAAAGGTAGATATATTCTATCTAAGGAAAAACAGGCTTTACATGGACAATTGTTTTTCCTGGACCACCGCCAGCTTCAATAGAGTGATGATGAATTCCTCCTCAAACGACAGGATGTGAGGGAGGCGATAGTGCGATGTCTGATATGACAACATGGTGATCGCTATGCTATAAATCATCATTCTGTGAGGCATTTTGCTATAGGCACTCAGAAAAGCTACATTTTAGTTTGTTTTTACCTTGTGCGTCGCTCTCTCCATCCTGTGGTTGGTAGTTGTACAGGGTTTGGGGTTGTCTGCGGGGCTGCTCTCCATCGTCCCTCACAATAACCGGAGATCTAATGGTGGGACTGAAGTGGACTGTGGGGTTCAAGCTCTGCTCCTCTTTAGGCCGCTCGATTTCCACCAAAACCTTTTCCTGCCCCTTATGGTTGGGTGAATGAGATCTACTGTGATTCCCGCTGCGACTGCCCTGACTGTGTTTGTGAGGTCTGGTGACGTTCCTGCTTCCCCTGTTTGCACGGGCAGCATTGGTTGCGTCTTTTAACGCGTCCTGCACCGGCCTGCTTCGGTCACTGTTATGTCTAATGGTCTTTTCGCTAGTCTCATGTTGGGACTCGTGGGTTTCCGTGGCCACCCCTTGTGAGGTTGTAGACGTTAGCGGCGTTTCTCTTTGGGCCTTGGTAGTGGTTGGATCCGTGTAACGCAATACCTCACTTCTGCCACTTCGCTGTGGATCAAGGCTTTTTTGTGTCTCTCTTGACTGATGTCTCCTGCCATCATGGGAGCTCAGGGAAGTTGAACTTGACTCTGGGTAAGCTGGTGGTACTGTAGTAGATTCCAGTGGTCGGGCCAGATCTTGGAGAGTGGAAGTCGTCGGCTCTGCCAGTGTGTAGTCATAATCCTCTGTGCCAAAACTGGGTGGGTCCTGCTTATACAGTGGTAGAGTGTTTCCAAGTGCCAAATTGGAAAAGGGTTCTGCGGGACTCGGCTGTCGGCTGTCACGACGACCACTCATGTCTCTCAAAGGATTATTGTTCTCAGGGGTTGTTACATATGTGGGTTTGTTAACACCGCGAAGGTCACAGTCAGGAATGGGTGAGCACATTAACCTTCCACCTTCATTTGGACAGTGGCAAACATGGCACTGGTCCATCTGAAAGGAGTGCCCTGCCTCATATTTCTTGCTGCCATGTGTACAACCAACTCGCCCACATTGTGGACATCCATCTGCAGGCTGTAAAATATCAATGCAGTTGGGGGGAATTTCAGGACAAGGAATAAAATGACAGCTTATTTTCCCTCCTCCCTGGGGACAGGAGCATTCTGTGCTTCCAAAATCCACAAAGTATGATTCCCCATCTGGGACTTTCCCTTTCTGGAAGCCTGCTTGGATGCAGTCGTAGTACTGGTAGCCTTCACAGGTACAGCCCCTTTGTGTACAGGTAGGACAGCAGGCGCCGTTCTCTAAAACCGTTTCAATGCAGTTTTGCAGAGCTGGACAGTCCACACCTGTGCAGTCCCTCTGGCCAAGGCCGATGTCCAAGTACGCAATCATCAGACTTAAAAACAACGCTCTCTGGGTGGGCATTTTGCCTAAAAAGCACAAAACAAATTGAAACAGTTCAGGTCAATTTTCAAAGTTCCCTTCACCCTCGATTTGATTCCAGATGAGAAAGAATATGAGCCTGTGAAAGTAAACAATGGTTTATTCATATTTACACTACAAAAGTTATCTGGCATTCAGCTTGAAAACAATCAGAGTCTCATTACTTTTAGATTATTTTCATAGTAACAGTCAAAAACATAGTCTCACTTTCTAACTTGTCAGCTTTAATTTGACCACCTGCCAAACGTAGTGCACATGTTTCCATGCCTACTACTTCCCCACCACAGGGGATATAGGTTTTGATTTATACAGTATTTGATTGCACATGGAAATTTGGCCAAATGTAAGGTTGACAGAGGGAAACAGTGAATGAAGGATAATAACCCTGCAAAAATTGTCAGTTTTTTGTAAAAACAATGCTGAAATAATAAAATAGCGTGCCACATCACAAGAGTTTGATGACTGTTTCACACAGAGAAGTGCTTATCTCAATTATCAACTTGCAGCACAGTTTAGTGCATTGTCATAAAATTGTCTCTTTTCACTGAATACACTGGAGAGTTTGTGCAAATACTGTGCTGTTATTTGAGTCCACTGTTAATTTCTGCTATTTCCTTTATAAAAGCAGGTGACTATAAAGCCAACTTTCCCATTCTGGATTCTTGAACAGATACACAAACTCAACAGAAACTATACTTGCACTATAGACATGCCTAAGTATTACGATAAGAACATATTACATAATGAAATATATAAACTGGGGGCAGCAAAATGTCAGGATGTGAGAGGTGTTATCCAGTAAATCTTATGACTTCAGACTAGAACTATACTGAAAACCAGGTGTTTTTTATTTTACTTTCCTGTTTTTGCTTCACTGCTCATTTTGGTGCCAGTGACAAAAGATTCATGTAAGATTTCATGCTAAAAAAGTCTTGTTCAAAATTAAGAGTTAACTCAGATCATTTAGCGTGCGTGCCAAAAAACTTGTCCTCATGCATTTCACATTGAAGTTTTTCTAACAAGTTTCAGTGTTTTTTTTTTTTTCAGCCAGTGATGTTGTTATTGTATTAGCCCCAAACTCCACGTCCTTGGAGTGGACTCTCACCAAAGCAGGCACAACTACAGGGTACACAATGTTACACTTCCGGTACTTGTACTTAACAATGTGTTACTGTTAAGTTACAGGAAACACCTTTTTTAGATTTTTATTAAATAAAAACACTAGTGAAAAACCTGTAAATGCACTGTTGCACTTTAAGTGTAAATATGGAATAAAATATTTTTACCTCTTCTCATGGTGCGATTATGACAATGTGATTTCCTCTTGATGGGACAAAGGTGATTACTGGTGTGTATAAATAGTAATGAAATGTGAATGTGTCTGAAAACATATATATGCGTAGGATATGTGAATCCACACCAAAGTACAGGGACACTGAGAGATCCATTTCCAGAACACAGTGAGCAAAAAAAAACTTCTTTTAGAAGTAAAAATAAAACTTAAAGACAAAATAATCAGGAGGTCGGTGAACATAAATGTTACATCGGCAGCTCTGTCTCTCTTCATAATTTAGGAAAAGCCATGCAAAGTGCATTGCTGCTCCATTTGGAGAATCAATGATGTCTTTGTGTGCTCTGGGTACAAAATCATTTTACCAGATCTTTAACCAGTGGTGGCCCCACCTTTAGTGCTTTAACTGTGCTGAACTCAATCCCAAACTGAACCCTGTGTTCTTCTAAAAATAATATTGAGTGAAAAGGAGAAGTGGACAGCGAAATGTCACATGAGCAAAAGAAAATCAGATAATTATTAACATTAACCGGTAGTACTAACACTCGAGGTACAATTTTAAGAATAAAAGGGTTATTTTATGTGAATGTCTGAAGGTCTCTGGTTGTTTCTTGGATAATCAGCTGGGGGAATGTCCCACAAAGCATTCCAAATACCCACTGTGTGCCTTAACATCCAGTAGCCAAGAAATGACCTTTATCCTCTTGTTCACTGTAACACGTGCGCGCGCACACACACGTGCAAACACTTCTTTCCTGCATCAACTAAATCCTGAACTCATGAGCAAACAGAAGCTACTGCAAAGTGAATCCCCAGAAACTGTAATGACCGGTCATTATACAGGATAAAGCATGACGCGCCTATTGGAAGATTATATTAGTGAGACACGCACATGAAGACTAACGCGCAAAACTCTAAATAATTTCACCTTTTCAGCCAAAGCGTTGACTTTAACATTTAATGCTATATACTAACTGAGACTTTACTCATTATTATTCACAATATGAATGAATGTAGTGGATTACATTGTATTCACAACACAAAAACACAACACAGAAAGTGATCAAATTGCGCAAAATCTAAATGTTTACTCTTTTTTATCTCAAAGTTTGTCAGATGGGAGTTAATGAATGACACATCAGGATCTAACCTTCCAATACTATTAACTGCTTTTATTTCCGAACCAAAATCACGCTTCCTACCTTGTGTTTGTGGTCCCGCGGTGCTGCTGTGCTCCTGCTCCTGGGGGAAACTTGTGCGTAAAGTTAATGCCCTGACTCCGGTTTGGGAGCGCCCCCGCTTATTCTTTTGGAGGGCGGGACAACTTGTTCGTGGAAATATTTCTACTAATTCCAGTTCTTTCGAAATTATTTCTGTGTAATATGCTGTAGGCTACTCAAAAACTGGAAATGACGTAACAGCCGGCGTGAGATTGATACCAGGGAGATTCTAATAATAATAATGGCACTGGTCATTACCGTAAAAAGCTGGACTGTGTTGTTGTTCGTTAACCTCAGCTTTCTATTACTGACTGATTTTGTGGCATGAAATCAAACCCCTATAATAAATCAAACTCACTCAGACGTCATTAGGTATTATCACATGATGTTTGTGATCTTTGTCAAAAGATCTCCTTATGTTGGTTAATTGTATTTCACCTATCATGCTTCAAACCTAATATATACTGCACACGGTGCTCTTAAGTGATCCAAATTTTTAATCTAATAGCATCCCACATTTTCTCTGGTTTGATTTTCAGGGTCACTTGGTCATTTGTAAAAAAATAAAATAAAAACAGACAATAGCTGTGATGAAAAGCCTAATCAGGCCATAGAAGGGACAATAAGACCACTGGCCATTTTGTTCCAGGGGTCTTCCTTGACTAATCAATGACAGGGATGAGTCACTGGTCACATTATCGGTGTGTTCTGTTCATTCTAATCAAATTCACGCATGATTTCACTGGTTGTGCACGATACATTTCCAGGTTATTTTTTATTTTTACTCTGAATTACTTAAGCCTTCCTTGTTTTTCAGTTCAATCTAATATCTTATACTTGAGTACGGATCAAAATAAGTCAAAAAAGCACATGCAATCCCATGTGTGTGTTTATATAAGCCTCTACGTATCCTTCAACTTCATCCACTAATGTGATGTGGCTGACTCGGGAGGATTCATATTAATGGGGGCAACAGTGATTTTTCAGGTTAAGTGTTAAGTGTAATCCTAGCATGACCTGTGTGAGACACATGTATGACACAGATCCTCTCACACAAGTTCAACTTTAATTTGACCCTCTCCAGTGATCATTAATAACCTTGACACATGAGCTAAGATTTTTGGAGCTGCCTAATTCCCACGGCGGCTTTTGTCACTTCTCTGTGGAATAGTAACACAACAAAGTAATGGCTGTGGGCTCCAGACTGTCTCAATATTAGGCAAATTCTTCAAACTTACAGATTGCATAACAAACTTTATCCATGGCCGTGTTAATAAAGCGTCGTCGTCCACAACATTGGATTATTTTAGCAATTTAATTATCCCTTGTGCAGTTTCAACCACCAACACATGGTACTTAAAGATTTCAATTGCAACTTTCTACACTTTCACCAGCATTTGCACGAAAAATAATTAAACTTTGTCATTAAAACTCAATGTTGCATCTTAAATTCCTCATAGGTTAGAACATTTGAGGCCCACTGACTCCTGAGAGATGTCCTTATGTTGCAAGCAGGAACCAAATGGTCCGTTCGCTCACAGTAGTTGACCTCTCTTTCTCTTCTGAGGCTGGAAACTCTCGGCGCAGTAATGGCCTCAGCCTGCGAGATAATGTCATCTGACACACACTGATTTGGGAGAGGTAATTGCACCCCACACTGTTGTAATTTCTCATTCATGCATGTTTGAATAGTGACTTATGCCACGACTAATTGACCAAGCCCGCTAACTGCAATCTTGCCTCATAATAATCTACCTAATGGGCACTTCTCTATTTCACACTAGGAATATTGAATTAAAATGTAAACTTTAATACAGAGTGTTTATTATTTGTTCCCTGAGCTGAGTGAAGTCATCCTTGCCTCAGTTCTTTCGACAACAGAGTAGCTTTAATATTATGCAGGACCTTCATTAAAACTAATGCCAGTGTTAGTGACATCATTGTCTACACAGGCCCCTCGATGCGGCAGGCGTTAGTGTTATCTGTCTATTATGTGATACATTGTCTGGATCTTCTGTCTTTGTTTAAACAGGTGGACGGAGCCTTATAGTGCTCACTGGAACCTCAGAGAGATGTGAGATGGTCTACATTGATATACTTTATAACTAAGTCCATTATCTCTTAATTTCATGAGTAATTCCATGATGATTTAGCGACTGTAGTAAACATTGTGGACCTGCACATCGTCCCAGTGTAGCTTTATGTAATTTATCAGCCAGAAGACTAGGAACATATGCAATGAAACCAACGATGAAATGTTGCAAGCCGTCTAAAAATCATATTTTCTTTTCTTATTGTCTTGTTTTGTTTGTTTGTTTTTTATCATTGCTTTGCTGCAGGGCTATAAAGTAAAGAGAGGAAGTCTTTAAAGAACACAAGAAAATACAGGATACTAGGACTCTGACGTGGGTTACACCAGGACAAATTAGGAGCCAAATAAAATGTGGTGAAAGTGACTCCCCACCTGTGTCTTGTAAAGATTTCCAGGCTGTAGTAAATGGTACGGTGGCTGAAAGGCAAACAGCTTTGCAATATAACCACCTAAGGCTGAGCTATGAAATTACAAAGGCCTTTAGATTTCTTCTGCAAACATTCAGCACAGTCAAACGTAAGTGATTTCAGGTAAAGTACTTTAGGTGTTAAAATAAAATGATTGAATGTAATGTACAGTAGGTTATTATCAGTATTAGTGCAACTTAGTGTGAATTTAAAGAGTATATGTTAATCGTGATCATGTACAGATCTGCAAACAAACTTTTTGTTCATTTTGTATCTAATTTGTATGCTAATGAAAATTATGGTAAGAAAAGCACTAATGAGAAGGTCCTGGGTTCGATTCCAACCAGGGACCTTTCTGTTTGGAGTTTGCATGTTCTCCCCGTGTTTGCGTGGGTTCTCTCCAGGTACTCTCGCTTCCTTCCACTGCCCAAAGACATGCACTGATAGGTTAATTGGTTAATCTAAATTCCCCTTAGGTGTAAATGTGGGAGTGATTGGTTGTTCGTCTCTGTATGTCAGCCCTGCGATGAACCGGCGACTCGTCCAGGGTGTAGCCCGCCTTCGCCCATAGGTAGCTGGGATAGTCCCCCCCAACCCCGCAACCCTAGTGAGGATAAAAGCAGCTCAGAAGATGAATGAATGAATGAATGAATGAAAAGCAGTAAAGAAATTTTGGGCATAAGATAGTACAAGAAGTTAGAATAATTATCGCACTATTGACTTGATCTATTGACTTGTTGACTTACAGACTTGGATAAAATCAATCTGAGTGAAAAAGTTCACGTAGTTAAAGTTTATTTGTAAGAATTTCTTTTTTGTTTGTTTTTTTCACATTATAATTTGTAATAACACCAACCAAATCATTTTCCCCAGCCTACTGAGAAAACTGTAGTCAGTACCATCTGGACACCTGCAGTCTTATCAAACAGCACCATGATTATCTCTTTACTTAGTCTCATCCTCATGTCCTTTTTTTCTTCCCAACATTTCTTGGAACACACAAAGTAGTTCCCTGAGGCAAATGCTGATTTCACTGGATTCTAACACCTTTTATTATGCCTACCTACAGCAGTTTTTACTGTGCCTCACACCTTGGGGACCTTTAAGCGGTGCACTTCCCAAACTATTTGAAGCGGTGACCCCTTCCAAAGCCCATTACATTTCTGGTGAAAGCTGAGCCACCAGTTGAGAACATTACCGTTAAGTAAGCATTTAAGTAAGTGCTATGGCCTTCTGCACCCACTTGTTTGGACCAAGCCAAGCATGGTGGCCAAGAAAAGTTCCTGACTTTACACCAGGAAGGATGTGACTGCTGATGCATGCCAGATGAGGAGACACATTTGACAGAATTGTAAAGCAGCTGCAGGCAATGTGATATACAGTAGGAAAGATATTTTATTCATCGCATGTGTGTGTAGGCGACAGCAGAGGTGAAAAGGTTTTTTTTTTGCTTTTTTCTTTTGCATAATGCACCGGGTACCATGGCACAATTCAGTGTAAAAATATGCAGACTCACAATACACAATGTAACTATTTGAAAACACACACCATTTAAGAAATAAAAATGTACTAACTGTTCTACATTCAGAGGCTTTTCAAACATCCTCAATAATAGGCAAAAACCTGGTTTGTTGGTTTAGTTGTTTCCTGAGCTTTTCAGCTGCCAGAATCAGAATTTCATGGCAATAATCACGTTGACCTCACTCTACGTTCCAGAAACAACTTATTAATACATTAATAACAGCTTTTCCTTTGAATGAAGTCGGTCTGGTTGGGCACGTCGCGTTGTCTCGGCTCGGGTCTGCCAACAGACACAGAGTGCGACATTAAAGTATTGTTTTCCAAATGTTCAGACATTACGTCATTCACTCCTAACATCAATTGTATGTCTACAGGTAGGATACAAGAAAACAGACTAAATTTAGGACTAAGGCCTAAACGGAGCCGTCTTGTCAAATTACTTCAAAGTTGTACTTTCTGCTCATACATCTTTTCTACTGCCATTACTTTGCTGATGCACACTTGATCATTTATTCCAACACAAATAGTATGCAATAGTATGAGTCTTAGCAAGTTTTTGAGCCATCAGCTATGACTACTGTAGACAACTGTAGATCTGTAAATATACTGTATATATAAAATACCGGCACTTTGCTGCAGTTGGTTGTCGTTAAAGCCAGCATATTGGAACTCTGCACCAGCCAGTGATAGGCTTTCATTACTAATGCATTGTGACTCATACAATATGTCACCTTTGGCACAATGCAGCATTATGTAAACATCTCAAAACCACACTGTGTCTGCTAATCAAACCGTTGCATCTGTCTGTGTCAAGAAAGCCAAAGGCTTAGCCCAGGAGGAGCATCACTGTAATAACTTCAAAGCAGATGACACGATGGATCAAAAATAATGCAGTTGTTTCATGTTCTCGCTCAGGCTCGCGTTTAATGCCAAAACATTACAAAACAGACAAAACATTTTTAGACTTTGTCTCTTGATTTTATTCTTGATGAGACTTTTTTTTGGTGAAGCACTGATGACATTTTCCATGAATTAAACATTACTGGCATGCATGCTTTGGTGAGAAGAATACAGATAGCTGTCAGTGACACCTAGGGGTGAAACGTTGTGCAATGAAGTCCTTGACTGACTGCTCTATACACATTTTGGGTCAGGCGATTATGTAGTCAAAGAAGCACTGTTCAGTATAAATTGCCTTTACTGTAAACAACTTCTCTGCTTTCTTGTAATATATAAAAGTGAGATGTTCTTTTATGCATTGATATTAATTTGAACCTGTTGCCAGAGCAGAAATGTATTGCATCATATGGAAAGCTAGTGCTTGATTTGCATACTAATGGCCTACATTTATCATACATGGCTGTAGGCCATAGCCAGGAAGATATATTGGCTAAAAGTGTGCAAAATTAATTAAACACTGGATAGTTATTAGGCTACAAAAACACAAAAAGTTAATGATCCCTTGCAAATATGTTGTAAGAGAAAATTAGAATACATAATATATAATTTGCATCTCCACAAAAAAAGTTAATCAGCTATTAAAAGGACATCTTCTACTCCTCCTTGAACACAGCGGATATCTTACTCCCTATAAGTTTTATAACATCACTGATGTGAAAGTTGCATATAAATCATATAAATGTCACTAATCTGTATGCAGCATTATGCCCACAGAGCAATATAGTGTCATGCCATGCACCAACATCTTTCATACAATGAAACTCACATTAATGAAGATAAAAGAATAGTGTTGCCCATGTGTCCAAACACAACTTAGTGAACACCTTTAATCTACATGTGTTGTTCACGTTCTGTAAGGCTGTCTTCATTGTTTTCTATTATCTTTTCATGTGTTTTTTTTACCAACACTGTTTCTATGGGGGCAACATAGCCTGGTCCATGTACTGTATATTTGGACAAAGACACAAATTTTGTAATTTCTTCTCAGTACCCCAGCACAGCAGATTAGAAATTAAGCAATCAAGATTGAAGTGTGGACTTTCAAAAGTTTACCAAAGATATTGTATTCAGTGTGACTTGCAACCATTTTAAACAAAGTCCTCTCATTTTCAAAGGCTCAAAACTAATTGGACAACTGACTGGAAAGCAGCTTATTGTCCAGATGTGACCTGTTTCCTGGTTATTTTATGACAAATGAAGCAGATAAAAGGTCCTGAATCGATTCCAAATGTTGACTTTGCATTTGGTAACTGTTCACTGGAATTCTCAACATGAGGTCAGATTAGAATTTTGCCGGAAAACATGTAAAAAAAAAAAAAAAAGCCTTCCCCGTTCTGGAAAATGATTCTTTGGACAGATGTACCATGTGCAGGTTCCAGAATGATGGTAAAAACAAAAGTATGGAGAAGGAAAGGAACAGCTCATGATCCAAAGCAGATCCCGTCATTAGTCCAACATGGTGAAGACATGGGCATGTATGGCTGCCAGTGGAAGTGAGTGACTGGTGTTTACTGATGATGTGACTGTTGATAGAAGTAACAGGATGAATTCTGCAGTATACCCTCCTAGGACCCACTGTCCACGTATGAGGACAAGAAATTCACAGCTTTATACAAAAAAAAGAAACAAGTGTCTACTGCAAATGACATTGCATCTGAAAAAAACTGTTGCATCATGATGTTTCCAATTTAAGCAATTATTTAATTTAAAAAAGCCAAAACTCAAAAACCTGTGGGGCTCCTGGGTCTGAGGAGGTTAAAACACATTTCTATGAACTTGCTTTTATGTTATTTTAGCATTCATGTTCCTTTTTATTTATTTATTTATTTATTTTTTACTCTATTTACTATTTTGGCTTTATTCCTTTTAGTTTATTTACTTATTTATCATAATTATTTTATCATTTATTACATTCATTACTCCTTCTTTAGTGCTTATACTTTCCATTGCCTTTATTAGTTTTTAGCTCCCTTCCTCCTTTTAGTACTGTTAAAACCCCTTTCACTATTTTCATGTTAGGATGTCATTTTTTTCTCTTTTTCTTTTATTGCACTTTTAATAGGATTAGATGGTGATTGTGCCAGTTTTTGTTTTATGCTCTTTTAATCGTTTATATAAGTATTTGTATATTTGTCAGCCTATTATCACTTAAAAATAAATCAAGGATTAAAGAACTGATGTCTCAGAAGGATTTAGAAAAACTGGTCCATGCATTTATTTTCAGAAGACTACACTACAGTAATGCTGTCCTTACAGGTCTTCCTAAAAAGTCAACGGGGCAGCTCCAGTTAATTCAGAATGCTGCTGCTTGAATCCTCATTAAGACTAAGAAAATAGATCATATTACTCCAGTTCTCAGATCTTTACACAGGCTTCCAGGCTGTCAAAGAATAGATTTCAAAGTACCATTGTTGGTTCGTAAAGCACTGAATGTTTTCTGATCTTCTGGTGTGTTATAAACCATCATGAGTTTTTAGGACATCCAGAGACAGGTCTGCTTTCTGTTCCTAGAATCAGAACTAAACATGGAGAGGCAGCATTCAGTTTCTACACTCCACATAAATGAAACAAACCCCCAGAACAATGCTGGTCTGCTGAAACTCTCCGCTCTTTTAAATCAAGGTTTAAGACTTTTGCATTTGCTGCTGCCTTTAATTAAAAGCAAATTATTGCTAATTTCCTGTACTGCATTGCAAATTTAATTGATTTATTTATTGATTTTATCTGCACTTATTGTTTTGTTCTATCCTATTTTTTTGTGTTTTATTCTATTTTAACTTGTTTTGATTTTCTTTCATTTTTAAATCACCTTTTCTTTCATGCATTGCTTTAGTGCTTTTGATTTTGTACATGAAATGTGCTATACAACTAAACCTGCCTTGCATTACCTTAGAATAGCCTAGGACTTTTGCACAGTACTGTACATGGCCCTGACTATGTGCCTATAGAATAGAACTTTATTATCATTGTTAAACTACAATGGAAAACAATTTAGCAGTATCTCCCCCAGCAGTCGCAGTAAAAAATGATGATAAAAATAAATCCAATAAAAGAAATGGTCCAATAAAATGCAGTGCATACTGTATACAGGGGCACCATAAGGGGGAGAAAAGTGATGACAATTACAAGAACCCATAACTAACAGGGACCCTAGATTTTTTTAAAAATAAAAATCATTAACCTATCAGTATAAAAGAATGTTTGCTTCACAAGACACAAATAAACACATTTGTTGTTTAGTAGCATTACTTTTGCTTTGTTTTTGGAAATTAAAAAAAACCCACCGCTTCCCCCTCCTTATTTCATGATGATGTTTGGTCCAGGTGCCAGAGCTCCTACCTGATGCTAGTAAATAAAATTCCATCCAAAAAGTAAAAAAAATTCTTACATTTTTTAAAATGTATATTATTTATACATGTATATCCATAGAAAAACATCAGTTAATTTTATCAGTTAATTTTTTTATGTAGAACATGGCACCTTTCTTATCAATGTTGCACAAAACCATAAAATCTATTGTAAGCAAAATATTGATCCATGTGTGCACAGTGTTAGATTTTTGGGGTTTGCATGGTTTGTGGCATTGAAGTGGTGGGGCTCAAAGTGATATTTTTTCACGAGGCGGCATACCTGTGCACATATGATAAAAAGACAATGACAAATAGACTACACAAGAGTAAAAACTGTCTAAAAAAAGTGTGCATTAGGTAAGGTGCATAGGGCATTTTTTCCCCCCTGAAGTCGCCATACATTTCATTGCCTGTGGATAGAAAAAAAAACACCTCACAATAAAATAAAACACCTTCTGTGACTCAGTTATTTAAAAATCTACATTATTCTTCAGATAACTGGGGTCACAGTGAAAAAGGCTCAGTTACTGAACAAACACACTGCGCCTTTAACAAACAGCGTCATCAGCGGTGCGTGCCCCGGTGCGTGACGTCACCTCACTCCCGGCATGCACACTGGAAGTCCAATTATTGCTAATGGCGGGTATTTGTACGAAACATGCGCGTTTAAGGCTCCCGCTTCTTAACTGTATGTATTAATATTATACTTGAAAATTAAACTTAGTAACTTGTGTGTGTTTCGTTGTAGCTTTGAGGTTAAACCAGCCCGGAGACTTTAATAAGACGACCAAAGAGCAGTGTTATCATCATGTGTGTGCTCTCCATTAACAGTAACTGACACGAGCTGAAACTAACAGGAAGGCAGCGTGTGTTGGAGTGGAGAAATAGCCTCAGCAGCTATGTTAGCCCAGACACAACTCAAAAAGTACCTCACGAATGTCTAATTAGCCAACTTCATGGGACTGAGCCAGTTAAGCTAGTAAACAAACTTTCATTCATTCGACCGTTAACTCATTTTACTGCCAGGGAATCTGTACATTAAACGGAAATGATTCCGCCCACGTTTTTAGTGTTAGTATCGTTAATAACTATCACTCAAGTCGACAGTACTTCGAGGCTAAATATTCCTAAAGTGTTGTTGCCGCTAGCCAGAAGCACCAGGATTAACTTTACACTGGAAACCACAGAGGGCTGCTACAGATGGTGAGTATATCAAGTATAATGGATTAAGTTGGCCTCATTAATCTGAAACGGATCTCGTTTATACATTGAATAGATATCACATGTAAACACGCATGGCAACTGATCTCTGTTTACACTGGTAACTTTATGGTACTATGGGCCTTAAAACTACTCAGAGGTGCAAATTACATGTCCCTTTTTAATCTTTTTTGCACTCACCTTTAGCAAGTCTAAACTTCAGGTTCAGGTTTCTTTATTAGTACTCGTAGGTAAATTGATTTTGCAATATAAAAGAAAAGTATCCACTTGTACACATCAAGCAAAGAAATACAATACATTGAAATAAAACGTGTATTACAGGGCCTGGTTAATTGCTTTAAGCAGCGCTTTGTTCTTTTATTTATAAGACCAATGGATGCAGGAATAAAGCTGGTCTAAATCTGTGACTAGACTCTTAAACTTAAACCAACCTGTTTTGAAATTGTGTTTCACATCAAACTTTTGTACCTATAATGATGAAGGTCAAATCTGATGCATTGTATTATGGCAGCTGGAGAATCAGATGTAGAAAAGGTTTACTCAGTACTTGTCAAAGTGCATGTTCAACTTTTCTCTCAAGTAGAAGTGTAAAAGCACAGGCTCTTATGTTAGCTCAAATGTAAAGGCAATCAGTAACATGGCTCCACTGTTAAGTATGTCCATGTTTATGTCATCTTATGACTATGTCCATTTCTTCTTGTTCTGTCTTCTATGTTGATTGCATTTTATATGCATTTGACATGTTTGAAAATCACCAACACAAGGATATCATTTTCTATGTGTTATTGTTTTGGTGTCTTAGATAGAAGTCATTCTTGATGTTGAGAAAATAATGGATTATTTCCCGTCAAATATATAAAGTTGCAAGCCTGTTTTGAAACTTTATAGAGTTCAATGTACTGATATTGGTGTTAAAACGCAGGGAATAAGAGTAAAAAGCTGTCAGAAAAACTGGCGAATAGATACTCTAGAATAGGTCATCTTTAACTATGTTGTTTTTGCAGGGTTATTCTCAACATATCTATTTCCAGTCTCTATTAAAAATTCTGAGAAATACTGTGTGCAGCAATAAAAACTTATAAAAATGTGAACTGAATGACTTCTACAGGCTGCATTCAATATGTAGTCTGACCTATGTTGTCATGAAAAACAAAAATAAACACTTTTAATGTTGCATTTAATGCTGTTCCTATATTAGTTACGACGTTACTGTTCCCATATTTGGAAAATTCAAGGTTACAGAGAATGACAAATGCATATATAGATTACAACATATCATTCTACTTACTCTTAAGTAGAATGATATGTTTCCTTAAACAACAAACCTACTTGTGGTGTAAGACTTTTGTTCAATTCTGACTATGATTGGCCCACAATTCTACTTATTCTCTTCATTGTTTTCCAGGACCTCCACCAGACCAGAGGTAGCAAGCATTCAGGCTGTGGATGAAGAGAGCAGCAGAGGTTGCTCACGGAAAGCCATTCTCCAGGCTCTCTCCACTCAGCCCTCCAGACTAACCAGTATCATTTTGGCTGAAGATGTTGGCAAGTATTGTGATGCAAATGTTACCACTGGCTATTTTGAAGCATAAAGATGAACAAACAGGCATGGGAATGAATGGTTCTGACTCACTTGGTGAGCAATACCTGTAAAAACTTGGTTCATTTTTATAGTTTTTCTCTATTTTGCTGGAAATGTTGCTAAAAGTCTACGAGTGCATCAAGTGCAAACAGCGGGAGATTAGGGTAGGATCCAAAATGGTCCAATTTGCACAGATGCTGTGTCTTATGCAGTACATATAATTATACCTTTTTTTTGCATGTCCAGCAGTACATGGAAGGTATGATATACTGCTGCTGTCTGGAAAATATCCCATTGTGCATTCTGATTAGCATAGTACAAAACTTGCAGGTCAGTACGTAGTGCTTATGAAATGTTGAAGGGTTGTGAATAAATGGCTAATACTCTGCCTGCAAATACCTCTGTAACAAAAATAAAATCATATCTCTGTTTTTGCTATAGCTGCTGGTCTTGAATGTAGCAAAACTCGCTCTGTCACTCATTTACCCATTTAGGTTTACCACAACTTGATTTCATACACAGTCTATCCCTTGTCTAGCTCCTCTTTTAACAAACTAGAAAAGCCACAACATTTGACTTGACTGATAATTGTAAAGTTCTACATTGTCAATGCCACGTGCATACCTAATGATACGTGTTTTAGTCAGGAGCCAGATTTTCATGGTTTGTACCTCAGCCCCTTGATCCCCCCTGTGATGGGTTAAAGCAGTATTTGATCATTCTATAGTATTTACCTTTAGTCTAATGTATTTCTCCCTTGCTTCGTTTGCAGTTACTGGACAGGTGCTACGTTGCGACGCTATTGTCGACATCATCAGTGAAATCCAGATCGTGTCCACCACTAGAGAGCTACATCTCGAAGACTCACCACTGGCCCTTAGGATTCATGCACTGGACTCTGAAGGTGTTGTGTTCTGGCTTACGTCGAGATGCAGATGTTTGTGTTATTGATAATTAAATTGCAGCGAAAGTCAATATTTTACATTACCAATCAATTATTAATCTTATTATTAGCAGTGTTATTGCACATAACTCCATATTGTATATTTTATTTGCTGCTATAAAGGCTTCTCAGAGTAATGACTAAGCTGGCTCTAAGGTACATTTTCCTTCTTTCCAGGCTGCTACTGTAGGGCACCAGTGTTGATCTTGTTTGACTTGTTTCTTCTTGGGCAGACATACTTATTTTAATGAGCTCTAGCTGCAGCCTGAGTTCTTCAGAAGGTGGCTCCAGGGTCTGGTGTTCTGTTTTTGTTTACTTTGGCCTTAAAGTGCATTTTAGATTTCTCAGAGTAGACTGCATAAGGACAGAGTGTATCCTGTAATGAAATGCCCACTGGCTTTGTTTTAGCTAATTCAACTGCTCAGAGCTTCCAGACAATTGAGTTCAGAAGCTAATGTGCACTCAAGCATACTGACACAAACCTTTCAAATCAGATGTTCAAGCGTTCTTGGAACTTCACCAAATCATCTGCATTCATGGGTTCATCCTTAGATCATATGAGTTGCAAGTTGAAGTAGAAAGTGAGTGTGTTTTCCCTTTCTGTCTTGCAGGAAACACCTTCAGCACCCTGGCGGGTCTGGTTTTTGACTGGTCCTTAGTGAAAGACGTAGATGTGAATGGATTCTCAGACTCTTACAATTCATTAAGGTTGGCTCTCCTCTCCACAACCCAAACTCTGGCATGGTGTCTGCTATCTGATAGGAAACTAAAAGTCAACAATAAGGGCAAATTATACAGCCTGTTGTAATAGAGCTGTAACCATAAAACACAAATTATAGCAACAAAAGTAAAGCTGTTACTCACTGGAGAAAACAAATTATTTAGAAGTGCAATTCATTTTGTAGATATACATTGCAGCTCCTTTTCTTTCTTCTGAAAAATAAATTCTTGAGATGACTTGTATGCATACACACAGTATTTTCTAATCAGTTTCTTTTCTTTCCCCCGATGAAGGGTCCTCAAGTTCTCAGAGTCGACATATACACCGCCAGGTTACATATCTGAAATGGAACGTGTTGGGAAACAGGGCGACATTATTTTGGTGTCAGGGCTGAAAACAGGACATGCCAAGTTGAAGGCCAAAATACAAGAGTCATTGTATAAGGTAAGCTGTTGATGGGTGCAAAAGATAGGTATCTTGTTTATCGTTTCACTTCTCTGACTCGGTTCCTTGGTCTATTCAAGTGAGGAAATCAGAGGACCAGAAATACCGGATTGTGTTTATCTTCTGATGTGCAGTAGATGTGTTAAAATAGTAGATGGTTGTGTAATCACTCCCTTTTCTACATCTGACTATGTGAGCTATAGTATTAAAAAAAAACAAAAAAAAAACCCTCAAACAACTGTAGTAGGTCTAATTTACATATGTATCTACATGCAGATTGGATTCCTGTGGTTGATTGATGTGATTATTTGAATACTGCACTGCAGCCAGTTTAGTCTGGTTTTGTGCAGCAGGAAGCTAAGGCTGTGTTGGTCTGTAACCATGGTATCTGTGCCACAGGATGTAGGTGCAGCTGAGGTGAGACTGCTGATTTTAGAGAACATCTTACTGAGTCCCGCGCATGACGTCTACTTGCTGGCGGGAACATCCATCCGGTACAAGGTCCTGAAGATAAGACAGGGCACAATCACAGGTGTCACATTTTACTTCCACTTCAACTTCTGTCACCTCCTATATTTCTAAAGATGCCCATGGAAATATTAAATACCTAAAGCATGAAATAAAAAAGGCTGTTAAGTTCACAAAGATTATTCAGTAACTCACTGCAGCCAGATGAGTAATGCTGGATGTTCAAAGCTTTGAGAAGTAAGTCCAACTCTGAAGCTAATTTGTGTTTTCTTTTTTTTTTTTTTTTTTTCCCAGAGCTCTCAATGCCTTGTGATCAATATGAACTGCACCTTCAAAACAGTGTTATTGGTCTTAATGGAGACCCAGACCTTGCTGTTGCGAGTCTGGATCAAAGTACCTCTACAGTTACAGCAATTCAACTAGGACACATCAATGTGGTGCTGGACCATAAGAGTATCCTTGTGATAAATGGGGTCTCCAGTCTTCAGCATATAATGCTGTTCAACTCAGTAATATGTTTGATATTATATATAGTAGTGTTGAGCAAAATACTGGACTGCCTGAATTTGTCATACACCACTGCATAGCTGAAAAAACATCTGAAACCCTTCAGCAGAAATATATAATATTTCTCACTAGAATTGATACAGAATGCTGTGTAGAATGTGTTGAAAGGGGGCTTCTATTAACTAATGACTGTAAACTTACAGCACAGCTATTAATATTCTGTCTTGAAAAGCAGGCAGTGTTAAAAGCTGGTAACTGTTCAGTTTTCGCTATGTTGCAGTTTGTAGCCATTTGATGCATAATGATTCCTCTATGTTGCACATTTTTATAGAGCCAAGCAAAACCTATATTAATCAAAGCCTTCATTATACATGATTAAATTAAATTCTATACATTCTCTGTACTCATGACAGTAGATCGCATAAAGGCCCAGTTGTGTACTAAATAAATGTATACATGCATAAATGTTATGATATGCAGTGCAGCCATTGTAAAAATACATGATACACATTTTTAGTTGTGCCACTCAGTTCAAGTTTACAGTAATATACTATACCTTTTAATAAATTGCAGTGATAAAGATTTTCTAGTCTTTGAATAGTCACTATCAATGGGTGAGGCTTATTGTTTCCTTAGCACCATCTACTTAGGTCTACGAATGCAAGGAGTTTCACGCCTACCCAACAGCACTTTGTACGTTGTTGAACCAGCTTACCTCGGTCAGTATGTTTCTTTTACTAAAAATAACATAATGACAAATATATTTTTATAGTTTCAGGTATTTTAAATGAATATCCTGCTTCTGTTATGTTCTTAGGTTTTAAAATTCATCCCGGCGACACCTGGGTTCTTGAGACCGGCCGAGTATATGATATCCTGATTGAAGTATTTGATAAATCTGGCAGCAAAATTTACATTTCGGATGTAAGTACAATTCTGTGCTTTTCTGCTTTTACTTTTATTGTTGTATATTGAGTTTTTCTTATTGAAGTGACAGTTATATTCTGACCATTTTGGTCTGCCTGTTGCTTAATTTGGTTTTGCAGAACGTCCGCATCAGCACTGATTTCCCTGTGGAGTACTTTGAAATCCTGGAGTCTTCTGTGAATGGATCATATCATCGCGCCAAAGCACTTAAAGACGGTCTCACACTTATTGACGCTACCTTACAAGCTGTTGTAGATGAAGTGAGTTTTACTGCAGCTTTATGAGTGTATAATTCAGCAGTATCATCATTTCTGCATTAACCTTCTACCCTCACTTCCATGTCAGCGGTGGGTTTCTAACGTTCGCTTCCGCCTCTGTTGTATTTCAGAGTGGGAACATCCGTGCCCTCGCCAACCCAGTCCACAATGAACAGGATGTGGAAATCTATAACCCTATAGTTCTTAATCCCAGTATTCTCACATTTCCCTGGCAGCCTAAGGTTGGCGCTTATCAGTATACAATAAAGGTAATTATTCTTTATTACAATGTGGGAGAAAGTTGGTATTTAAACGGCTCTGAATCTGTCATAGGGCAGGAGTGATTTACACGTCTTCTGTAAAGTGTTGACATTTTAAACATTTACTTTTATTCATATATTTTCTCATTTTACCACTACGTCTGGATGTGTAGTCTCAAAGGACTTTCTGTTTTTTTCCTGGTGTGTCATTCAGGCTTCAGGAGGGAGTGGAAATTTCAGCTGGTCCTCCTCTAATACAGCTGTTGCCACAGTGACTGTCAAAGGAGTGATGACAACAGTCAGTGACATTGGCGTCAGTACAGTTTATGCTCATGACCTGCGGAACCCACTACATTTCGGCCAGATGAACGTAAGCTGATGTAGAAAATGGACACCTGGTTAAATGTTTCTCGGAAAATTATGGCACGAAATATATAGTTGTAGTATTTAATGACTTTCAGTTTTATTATCAGGAGGATTAAAGCCATTTAATTATAGTAAAAGTGAAACCAAAATTTACTCACTTAGATTGTGGCTTAATAGAGACATGCTGCTGCATATTGGGACAAATTCTATGTAGTATTGATATTCCAAAGTCTCAACAGCGGAGGGAAGTTGAGTACCAGAGCACACTTACAATTACAAAACTACCAATGAATGAATCAGTGCTATGTATCCACAGACTGCATCACTCAGTGAATTAATAGTTTACATTATAGCTGTGTTTTTAGACAGAAAGCACACAAGAAAACAGTAAAACCACAAACCTTCGATACAGTTTGTTTTGTCAATAGCTGCGCTAAACCTCTATTTGAATTATCGAAACATGGTCAAAACTCACAGTTTAGTCCGAACCGTGAATCAATAAAAAGTGAATTTATCTGACGTTATTATGTTCACTAATAACTTTGCCTTTGTAAGCCTCATAATCAAAACTAACCCATATAGAAGAAACGCTGTAATTTCTGCATCAAACTCCATTCTTTTTATTTAGAGATTCATCCAGTTACTGTCTTTGGCTCTAAAAGATATTTCTTCACAGTTCTAATCCTATTTTGTCACTTTGACATAATCTCAACCCATCAGGGTAAATAGATTCAGTCCATATCGCTACAATCCAACACTTTGACAACTTTAGCATGAGTTCATTGCTCTTTATTTTGAATACTCTAATGAGAATGATTAGGTCATTTTTTAACATTTAAAAGTAGAAATATTACATATACCCTTTTAGTGCCTAGTGTTGTGGACCTTTTTCTTATTAAGACCCTGAAATCGGTCTCTCATGTTGAGCAGTAGAGCCCCTACACAAACACACTATCCCTGTTGATGTAGAGACATGTTATTAGAAATGAGACAAATCTAATATGTAATTTTTTGTCAAAAGTTATTTTATGTTATTGAATATAAATGTATTTCATACACTTGTTGACATCGTTCAGTGGCTGTGAAAACAGTCACTAAAGTATCTCTGAACTTTAGGATTGTTAATAATAAAAACATAAAATTTTAATTCCAGTCACCTGTGTTGTGTTTTCCAGATCAGTTGTGTTATTAATTGACTGATTTCCGTTTTCCTACAGGTGTATGTTGTTGAGCCTGTGGCCATGGATTTTGCTCCTTGCCCAGTGGAGGCCAAGGTGGACCAAGTTCTGGAGCTGCCCCTTAGGATTTTTGGCCTCTTGGAAAAGATGGAAGAAGATCGGGTTATGCTGAGCGACTGTTCCCACTTTGACCTGCAGGTTGAACAGGAGAACCACGGCGTCTTCAGTCTGCTAGATGGTGAGTCCAGGCGATCTCGTCGGGTTTATCTGTGATCACCATTTTACCAAATTACAGCAGTTTGTCTGGTTTATAAGTATCAGTACATATCAGACTGCCATGCCTGAGTATCATCATTGGATGTAGAATTGCATGTATTGTGCTGTGCTCAGTGCTGCCGAGTGTCAGTAAATCCTGAAAATCATACATTTATTTAAGCTGCTGTCAGTGATAATACACACAAAGCTCTAATATTAGGGTGACACCTATTTACTGCTGCCCCCTATTCAGTGTGCCACATGAAAGGCACATCCAGTGTTCTCTTGTTGCAGAGAAAAACTGAAATTCTAACATATTATAGAACATTTTTGCAGACTGGACCATTTCTAAAGCATGCAGTTTTACAAAAACACTTTGTGGTGAAATCATAATTTGAAGTTTCACAATGGGGAAGGAAGTATTAAGAAAAAAAAAAATCTCAAAAAAAGTCAGACCATCTTATTTGTTTTACAGAAGTTGGCATTAGTAACCTGCTGATATAAAATCAAATGAAACTGTGCTTGATTCCCAAATATGGGAATATCCCCTCTTAATACTGAGACCTAAATGGAGCGTAAATCTTCTACATCTTTCACATTGTCAGTAAATTATGTTTTACCTCTTTAAAGTTTATCTGTTTACAGGATCTACAGCTTCTCATTTTGAAAACTTGTATCAATAAAAGAGTGGGTTGGGGCAAATAATCCCATCTCTGTACTCTAAAGTGGATTAAGATGGGAAGATAAATGAGTATCTCTGTTAACCATAGAGGTTGTAAGTAGATGGTTACAGTAGATAGTGCATCTGACCGTCTTTCTCCGTGTCCAGGGAGGCTGGCTCCAGGCCAGGACCACTGCAGTGGGGTGAGAGTCAAGGCCCAGGCACCGGGGTACACCATGCTGACGGTCAGCTACACCCATGGCAACGTCCACCTGAGCGCCAAGATCACCATCGCTGCCTATCTTCCTCTTCGAGTGAGTGCATTTTCTTTACACGTTCTGTTTAGATTAGTATGGGTCTGCTGCAGGGTTTAATTATTTAGAATTTTACCTGACGTCTTTGTTGTGATTCCAATTACTCTTTTAACTCACCTTGGAGCAGCAATTAGCTTTGTTTTCTGAGGAAATAAACAGCATGCATAGATACTGTCCTCCTGTCCCTACATTCAAGGTAAAAATGTAATGATCAGTGAATGTAGAAACTTTCTCCCCCTGTGCTCCAATCATTTTAATTATGCATTATACACTTGCTACACTGATTTGTTTTTAATGCCCAGGCTCTAATACTTCACTGGAATCAAACTGACTGTAACTGTAACTGCATGCAGAATTTATACAGTATGAAGGATGTTAGATGAGATGACCAAAGCCATACGCAGCTCCATTTTTCTCGCATTCAGTAGAGCAAGCTCTTTGATGTACTTCTGTTTTAAGTTTTTTGTTTTTTTACACAGGACTGGAGTAGTTTTCTCAGAAATATTGGAGACATTTTGGTTTATTTTCTTCACTTGTTTTGCCCTGGCAGCTAAACACTGACCCAATTTATTTTCTTTGCTCTGTCATACTGAGTATTTCAGCTCAGCATTTCTAAAGATAGATTCCTATTGCTACCGCAGTGACAAAGCTGATAGAAATCGATATATATGCTTTAAGTTTTTTACTGGAGAAATTTCCCCATTTCTCAGTTGACGGTTAATGTTCTTCCATTTTGGTCTGTAACATCCGTTGCCTTTTGGATATTAAATCATCACTTGCTGCTACTGTAAAATTCTTTGTTTTATGATAAAATAATATTTGGCAGGCGATAGACCCTGTATCCGTGGCTGTGGTGACTCTGGGATCCTCTAAAGACATGCTGTTTGAGGGAGGACCTCGACCTTGGGTTTTAGAGCCCTCGAAGTTTTTCTGCAACTTGAGTGCTGAGGATGAAACCAGTGTGAGCCTCACTCTGATCACTCAATCCTCCCCCAGCTATAAACACCACTGGGTCAGAGCAACCTGCAGGACCCTCGGAGAGCAGGTAGGACCTACTCGGATTATGCTTTCATTTTCACCAGTGATCATGCCATCAAAATAAAGAATGTTATTTTTAGGTCTTATAAATGTAATACTTTCATAACTGCTCTGGCTCAGAATTGTGGCTTTACAATCAAAAAGTAATGTTTTTAGACGTGTGTTAATTGATTGGTCATTGTCTGTATTCCAGGTGCTGCAGGTGATGGTGGGGAACAAGGCCAGTGTGACTAATCCCTTTCCCGCTGTGGAACCAGCAGTAGTTAAGTTTGTGTGTGCTCCTCCGTCACGCCTCACCCTGGTTCCAGTCTACACCAGCCCACAGCTAGACCTCACCTGCCCACTGCTGCAACAGAACAAACAAGTGGTATGTATGTGTCTACAACATGTGGTCTCGTGACGGGGGTCATCAGGTTTTCCAATGTTTGCTTAGCTATCAGCTGTACGTGTCTTTTTTTTATAATGGTGGTGTTTTTTGATCTTTCATTGAGCTTGTCTTTTAAAAAACTGAAGCTGAAATTCTCAAAAACTGTTATTTCATTTTCATCATTTTATCTCAAGCAGTTTTCCTAACTGGATCCCCATGGCTATGAAATAAATACTTTTTGTCTGTAGGTTCCTGTTTCAAACTACCGAAATCCAGTTTTGGACCTTGCTGCTTTTGATCAGCAAGGAAGGAAGTTTGATAATTTCAGCTCTTTGAGCATGCTGTGGGAGTCGACCGTGGTGTCTCTGGCCAGTATTGAACCCACTATGCCCATGGAGCTTCAGCTGTTGGAGGATGACAACAAACAGAAGAAACTTCATGGTGAACATCTCAACTTTTTAAGAGAAAGCTAGAAGTTCAGTAGCGGTGATACAATTTATTTTAGCCTCTTACAAAACCGTTTACCAAAGAAAACGACACCAGACAAAGCAAACACAGAGGTAATAATAGAACAAATTTAGTAAGCTATGAGGTAAAACAGGGTTCAGTGGAGGCAGTTGGCAGTTTTGTCATTCATGTTTTTGTCTGTCAGTGTTTGTGGCCCATTTATTTATGTTATCATTTTTTTTGTGACAGGACGTCAAACTGTCCTCGTCCACCATCAGACTGGAATGGCTGCCATTACAGTGACAGCTTTGGGATACCAGGTTTTACACCTTGCAGCGGCTAAAGTTCCCAGTCCAGTAAGTGACAACAACTAGGAAATGTTATATATATTTTTTACATCCTATCAAATTGTAAATGCACCATCAGGCTCCCAGTTCCAAAATTTTGTCAGTGATGATCACTTACCTGTCTGTTTTATCTCATTCTATTTTCTGATAGCAACAGCTGATGTGTGTTTTTGTATCTTCATCTTATTTCCTATTTTCATCTATATGCATTTTAGGTTAGTTTTCTTTTAGAGCAACACTATAATATTTTCTATTGGTATAATTTTAACTCTTCTCCTGGACAGTATGATCCTTTGAATCCTGTCTCTGCCACTCTGGAGCTGCTGTTGGTAGAAGATGTGAGAGTTTCTCCTGATGCAGTGACCATATACAACCATCCAGAAGTGCGGGTAGGTGCTGTGATCTTGCATAATTTTGCAAAAGTGTTCATCAAGAAAACAACTCCCGCACAAAAATGAGAAACAATCTTTATTTCTTATGACGTGATGCAGATTTTATAATCATTTATGTTACGACACAGTGGAAACCTGTACCGCTTAATGAAGTCCCTGTCTTTATCCTTTGTAAAGAGGAGTGTTTAGTAGGTGTGGGGGTTAAATAACACCTAGTGACCTGTGTAAGAGGATTTTAAAGTGTGGTCAGAGGCCCCCCCTTTCATGTTTCATGCCCAGATGGCTGCCAGTGAAACGTGACTGAAGTGGGATGTTGTTTTGAATGTCTCCTGATAAACTATTCTTTAAGTTGTACTTCACAGAAGGCGTGGTTTTATATTATCTTGCAGGCGAGCCTGGCCCTGCAAGAAGGTTCAGGGTACTTTTTCGTCAACACCAGTGTTAAAGGGATTGCAGACGTGGTGTTTCAGGAAGCTCAAAGAACTGCTGAGGTAAAAGGACTCAAGTGGACTGTGGTCTGTTTGATGTAATTATTTTGTAGAGTAGATGTCGAGCACTCCGGTGTTCGTAATACATGTGCATTTCCTTTCCACTGCACTTTGTACACACTTTGATTTAATTTGTGTACACAGGTTGCCCCAGTCCACTCAGGCGTGGTGAAGGTGATGGTTCATGATCTTTGTCTGGCGTTTCCAGCCCCTGTCCAATGCACAGTGCATGTTTCAGACATTTTGGAGGTTTATGTCAGAGTGGTTGACAAGGTAAGTCTCCAGACCTGTAATCCTTTATCTTAGTGTCCAGACACTAACTACACAATCCCTCTTGTGTTCCTTAAAGGCTTCTGTTTTATCCTATTCTGTCTTGTGTTGATTAATCTTGTTTATCTGTTACAGGTGGAGATCGGTAAATCTGTGAGAGCCTACGTCAGAGTATTAGATGATAACAAAACACCCTTCCCGGCCAGCTATTTCAAATTTATGAATCTAAAACTCAAGGCAGCTTCTGCAATAGTCTCTCTAAAGTAAGTAATGTGCTACTTATTCTTAACATTGACGATGTGACTGAATGCAAGGTTTCACGTAAATATCCTAAATGTCTCCTGTGCAGGCTGTTGGTTGAATCTGCAGAAGATGATACTGCTGTTTTCCTAGTGAAAGGTGTCTCTATTGGTCAGACCGCTCTGTCAGCTGTAGTTATGGATAAAAATGGCAAGAAAATCACATCTGCGCCTCAGCCAATTGAGGTATTTATGTTTGTGGATTTATTACCTGTCAGTTGAATTGTTGATTCTTTTGTTTTTTGCACAAGGTTGAGCTGTTCTTTATTTCTAGGTATTTCCCCCATTCAAACTCATTCCAAGGAAAATGACTCTGTTGATTGGCGCTATGATGCAGGTATGTATTTGTTTTAATAAGTATTAGCCCTTAGAAGTTAAACAGCATATTGATTCTGTTATTGAAGCAATCCTTCTTGAAAGTCCACATTTCCTATGTTGCAAAGCTTTAAACGTAAGATTTTAATTCATACTTCCACTTTGATGACCATATAAATCTTTCTTTAAATGTCATCATATTTATATTATGTACTTTTGGGTTTACCTGTGAATAAGAAAGACATTTTGTCCAAAACCTTGTCTTAAACGGTCTGAAAAAGAATTAAATTTAAAGTGTGTGTCACCTGTTGTAACCCCAGATTGGCTCAGTGTGGAAACAGCTGTTCTCACTTCATTTAGCCAGAAAAGTTAATTTGGTGCTCAGTTTATCATCCAGAAGGGCCCTCTGCTGGGACTCTTCTGGAAGATGACCTTAGCCTAATTACAGTGTCTGGCCTTGCATTTGCCTCTACTCTAATCAGAAATCATTTACCATCTATTAATGAAGAGCATCTACTTGCCGTACATTAAACTCTGCATCATACATGCCCTGAGCAGTGTTTTGTGGGATCGCCACATTTTTAATGTTGTGTAGATTAATATATCAAGGATAATTGTTAAGAGCAAATGATCAGACAGGACTGACAAAGGCTTTTTATTAATTAATGTGCATGTAATATATATATATTTATTTTTTCCCCATTTTCTCTGTACTCTCCCTTTACAACTGTCTTTTCAATCCTACTGCTGTTTATAGATCACATCTGAGGGTGGCCCTCAGCCTCAGTCCAATATCCTTTTCTCCATTTCCAATGAGGACATCGCTGCTGTTGACGCCGTGGGCCGTGTCAAAGGCATCACCATCGGCAATGTCACTGTGACTGGACTGGTTCAAGCCGTTGATGCTGAGACAGGGAAGCTTGTTATTGTGTCTCAGGTAAACAAATACACAGAACATGAAACGGACAATGTAGAACAAACCCAGTTTTCCCACATAAAAGGCTTATTCTCTCGTGCCCTCAGGATCAAGTAGAAGTTGAGGTTGTTCGTTTGACCGCCATTCGTATCAAAGCGCCTATTACAAGAATGAAAACAGGAACACAGGTATGATGACTGTTGCATACTGCAGCATAAAATACACCTCATTATAAGGTTCCACTGTCACACTTAATTTAATTGGAAAAAAATGATCATATAATGGTGAGCAATGTTACATCCACTAATTGCCCTGATCTATGTTTCTCTAGATGCCTGTATACGTGATCGGTCTGACAAACAGCCAGACACCCTTTTCCTTTGCCAACGCTGTGCCTGGCCTCACCTTTCACTGGTCCACCACCAAGAGAGACATCCTGGATGTACAGTCAAGACACACTGAGGTGCTCTGCAGTGGGTTGTTGCCGTTGCATTTGATATTGCATCCAGTTGCTGCCACTTTACCATTCCTATTTTTGGCTACTGTTGTCTCTTCGATCCTTTTATCAGATTGACTTAAGCTGTCCTTGCATTACTGTATGATTAGAAACCAGCATCTGCCTTGTCTCTGCTTTCTTGTCAGACCCTGTCTTGTCTTGCTTCCTCATCACTGTTGCCTTTTTATTTGATTTGCTGCTGCTATTTTTGCCATACTCATAATGGCATATGTCTTCTTCAGGCTAATGTGGAGCTCCAGTCAGAGTATAATTTTGGCATGACAGTGACTGGAAGAACAAGAGGGCGGACTGGATTGAAGGTGGTTTTGAGAGTTAATGACCCCACGGCTGGGCAGCTACTGGGGGACCTAGAGGAGCTCAAAGATGAAATCCAGATCCAGGTAAGACCCTGATTCTATGGCATTCACATGAACAAAACAAAATAAAACACTCAGATTTCTCTAATGTCTTTTAACACTTGTCTTGAGCACTTATTATGGTCTCACAAAAACATGCAGAGTTTTTATAAAGACCCTCTTTATCAAGTATTTTACTTATCATAACTGTACCCCCTGCTGCTTCTTCATAATGGTGGAAGCTTTAGTGAAAGGCAAAGAGTGGTGAAGTCGCTGAGCTTTGGAGTATGAGAAGTTGGTAACTATGTGAAGTGATAAGACTGCAGATTAGTGGGTGCTGAATGCACTCTGCTTCAAACTGCATTAAGCTATGACATGTCATGAGCACAGAAACATCAAACAATGGCTAAAGCCCTCTAATAATTGGAATTTCACATTTGTGCTTTGAACAAGGTCTATGACAAGCTGAACATGCTGAACCCTGAAGTTGACGCTGGCGAGATCCTCATGTCTCCGAACTCGGCCCTTAAGCTTCAAACCAACAGGTGAGTCACAAATACCAGCCCAGTTGTTTTATGATGCACCAATTAAATTATCTACATGCATGTATGAATCAATGGACAAATGACACTATTTCCAAACAATTTCTTTGCAAAACAGTAGACATATCAGAAATTCTTCATGTTTTTTCCCCCACTTTATGTCCAACAGAGATGGTGTAGGCACACTCTCCTACCAGATACTGGATTTCCCTGACCAGGTTGTTATAGCTCAAGTGGACGATAAGGGCTTCCTCACCTCCAGCTCTCTCACTGGCATCTCCTCTCTGCTGATCACCTCGCAGGAGACCTTTGGTGTCAATCAAACCCTCACCCTTGCTGTCAAGGTCGGTTTGAGAGCTATCGCATAAAATAGATGCTACAGTTATGTGGTTTTAGCAGTACCCTCTTGTTATTGACAGTTAAATCCATCTCACAGATCTCTTGCTGATGGTCAGAGTAAAATGTTTACATCAGCTTGCTAAAAGTTTTATGTTCAAAATTCCAAATCACCCACTGGAAAATGGATAAAAGACTGAATCATGATTCAGTAATATAATCTAATATGGGCTGCAGTGCAAAGTTATCTTAATATAGGAAACATCTGTTGTACATTAAGGCAATTTATTTTTCTAATAAAATGTTATATAGAAAAGACGTGACTGGCATAAGGATTTTCTCACAAAAACATGAATTGATGGAAAAAACTGAAGTCACATTATTACACACTGTTTCAGCAAATATGGGGAAGTTGTGCTGTCATTGATGTTAATACTGCATCTTCAGAACAGTTATTAGTATTATTAGACCATCAGACTAATACTCACTTGGCTGACTTGTTCAGCCTCTTCATAATAAAAGTACTGACCCCTGAAATTATAGCTGCCGTTGTGCCTGTGGTTACTGTGACTTTGACTCTTGCCTTTATCCCTCAGGTGGTTCCCATGTCCTATGTGCGATTTAGTACCAGTCCGGTGCTCTCCATGCCCATCGGAGAGAGACTGAAAGTCTTCCCCTTGGGCATTGTGCTCACCTTCACCGTCCACTTTCATGCCAGCACTGGAGAGACTCTACACAGCTCCAATTCCCGTGTCATGTTTTCCACTAACAGGTCCGTCTCTACACATCCAACAGTCCTCTCACACCACTTATTATCTGTGGCATGTTAGCAGCACAATTTTCTGAGACGGGAGTGACACAAAGACCCAAAAACATCATTCGCTTTGCGTATAAATATATTTAATGTTCGTAGACACACAGTATGACCCGATGATGAAATGTGGCATTTCAACTGATACTATCATAAGAGAGAGGAGCCATTATGTTTTGCAGTTCCGTTTAGTATTCGAAGGTTGAAAACCTATTATGTTGCTGTTCTGGGTTATATATAGAGAACCAAGGCCTCTCTTGAGTGGTCTGCTTTTGCTGCCTTACCCAGCCTTACATGAAGTAATGTTTCTCACTACTTACCCTTCAAAGACAGGGGGGGGAAGATGTATTTTGTGAGCTGTGTGTTTCCAGTTCATCCATATGTTTGTTATGCAAATGCTATAGACAGGGATTCTTGGTACACCTTAGATTTTATTACACTTACTGTAACATGCACTACATCCATAACTAGAGATGATCTACCGTCCTAACATTATCAGCTTTATCAGCCTTTTGACCCTCATGAGCATATCAGCAAATAAGATAATATTCACTAATGGCTGTGGTTGATGTTTATCTTTTGTTGTACAAGCTCCCCGTCTGATGCCTGCGTTCAGGTGTTCAGTTCTGTTTCAGTAGTGTTAAGTTGAGTTCAGTATGCTACCAAGTAGTTGTCTAAGTGTCTGTTCAGAATTACCATGGTGTTGTGTGCTGAATCTGTGATAGACACTAAACAACAGTCAATTCAAGTCAAGTTTTTTCTCATGCAAACAACTTTCAGCAGATAAACACGAAAACAGAGATTAAAAAAAAAACAAAACATCAGTACTAGCGTCAGTCCAGAATTTCCGGGTCAGTGCATACCTATCATAATAGTAAAATGTATGTAATATCACACCTATGTAATCAGCGGGAGACCATCGTGCATGCATTAATATCGCTATTGTACAGGATGTGCTGATAAGGATCTGGCTGTTTCTCGTGGCGGGCCATGTTCAGAGTTCACAACGTTAATTTACTGGGCTGTTCCTTCAACCTCATTTCAGATCTTGTTTCCACCTGAGTGAGTGAGCTAAATTAATGGGAATGTTGGGAAGGGAGGAGCATAACCACACTCCCGATGAGAGACTCCCTTATCTGTCTGCACAATAAATTGATTCTATTACCTTGTTTTCCAGGTGCTGACAGACAATTTTAGGGAAAAAGTATCAAAATCAGAGCAGTAAAGGTCTGATAGCCGAGGGACTGAGGGGGGCTGGCCTGAGATTACATCCTATTGTGTCTCCAAGGGACCAATTGGTTTTTACTGGTAGTTGAGGTGTGAGCGGTGGATGCACTGAGGCAGGAAGCAGAAACGTTTAGTGCAAGGTGAATTAAACACAATGCAGAACCACAGCACCAGGAAATGAGATTCTCAAAATTATTATTGTACTTAATATTATTTATCATTTTATTATTATTTAAAGTCATTATTTTACTTTTTAATTCCAGTAAATCCACAGATGAACATAGTTAGTACAGGGGAAACAAATGTATGTTTTTAGTTAAGATGTGTTTTAATTTTCGTATTTTCTGTTTCTGTAAAATTGCCTGCTTTGTCCCTACAGAGACGACCTGGTGCAGGTGTCGATTGGACCTGGTAATCACACACTGACAGTGAGGACAGTCAACGTAGGACTCACCCTCCTGGCAGTGAGAGACAGTGAAAACATGGCTGTGGCAGATTATATCCCTCTGAATGTGGAGCATGCTATCCTCCCACACGAAGCCCACAGACTAGTGGTTGGAGATGTGGTCTGCTTCAGTGTCCCTCCACTCAGCCCAGATGGTGAGAGCCGTGGATGTATTGACCCAAACAAACCTATCACTGAAGACATTTTGAGATTAAAATACTGGCTTTAATATGCGGTGCTTTAATCATCTATTTTATGTATTTTCTGCTGCGTTGTTCCACAATTTTATGCAATTGAGTTTTGTTTTATTTTATTTCCACTCTTGACTTCTATTAAATGTAGCTTAAGTCAAAAGCAGCTATGAATATTGAGTCCATTTGACTGGTAGCATTTCCGTTAGCGAAAGAGATCCACATCTTTTTATTGCATATTATAAACCTTGTTTCAGTTGATTATACCTCATTTTTAAGACTGGTTTTTAATGGTTTGCCGTTTCTACAGGTTTGCATGGAACTTGGAGCTCTTCGTCTAATAGTGTGCTTCAGGTGGACCCCAAAAGTGGCGCCGCAGTAGCCAGAGACTCGGGCTCAGTAACTGTGTACTATGAGATACCTGGTATTTTGAGGACATATAGAGAGGTATGATATTCCATAGGTAGCCGCTCTCTGAGCAGCAGCACCTCACTGACAGACTGAGGCTGTGATGAACGAGCTACATGAAAACAGTTCTGAGTGTTATAATTATGCCAACAGTGCACCATCCAGTTTCTTCTTCTACACTCCAACGTGTCTTTATTCTCCAGGGAGTTTGATCATCTCTGCCGGTGCATCATACTGTATCAAACCCTCAGCAATCCCCTTTATCATAATGAGACTAAAAGAGTGCCATACACCAAAATCCATCATCACCTCTTAGTAAAAACATTGCGTCTGTCTAACGCGTGTGCATGACAACGTTAGGATTCCCATACGTGATAGTGTGAAAAGCATTAATTGGCTGTCTCCGCACTGTGTCCAGTCAAGCTCCCTCCTGTTCGTGAGCTGAATGCACCCAGCTCTTTGGTATGAATTCTTCCTGGTGAGACAGTAATAATTGATGAGACCTGATGCTGGGTATTTCATCTTAAATAGAAAGGTACCGCTCAAGCATTCTAATGAAATGAGCTAAATGAAGATATGTTCTTTGTTAGTACGAGAGGAGACATTGATAGAGGACACACTGATGTTCTATTGTCTTTTCAGTCGTTTCATTCTCTGACAAGCTCACGTGACTGATGTGAATAATTAATTGCAAATGTAAATTAATCTGTAGGTTATTCAAAGCACATATCTCAGTACTCTTTCAAATTGAGTCATTTTCTGTTCGCACCAGAGTAATTGCTCTTTTGAAATTTTCATTTATTTAGCCTTTCAGTTTAATTTTTGTTTTGTGTTCACAAGTGCCAAAGTATTTTAACTCTATCCTGGATCTGTCATTTTTATTTTGGTAAATGAAATTATTTTTCTTGGCTAATTTTAGTTTTATTCTGAGTTTTTGTTTAGTACAATAACCGTGGTTTATGCTCGATTTTCTTGCAGGTAGTAGTGGCAGCGTCTACAAGGACGACCGCTATGGCTCAGGCAACACCGGTCAGAAACGGCAAAGAGACAAAAGTCCACCTCACGACCAGAGACAGAGGAACCAACCTCATAGGTACTGAAAAGGCTGTTTAAGCATTTCTCCTCATTTTTTTTTTTCCCTGTCCGTTAAACACAAACTCGGTTGCAGTTTGTGACCAGTTTTGTAATTTTTTAAAAGTTGCGTGACTTATGGCAGTCCCTCCGTGCTCTACCCTGCAGGAACATGCTCCTCTGCTCAGACTGAAGCCATTATTCAGCTGCAGGCAGAAACCTCAGTCAGCTGCCATCTGAGCTTCACCAGTGATGCTGTTGACTTCCCTGCTAATGATGTATTCAAAACACACACCAGCTTTGACCCCAGCATCGGTAAGGCTGAAGACAATTCCGAATAAATCTGATATTAATGGCCATAGTGCTGATACTTCCTCGTGAGTCTTGTAAGATTGTCACTTTTGGACATAGATGGTGAGCATCATGGGGCTGATTCATTTTAATGTATTTGCATATATCAGGACTTGTTTATTCACTGTGTTGGATAAACATTAATGATGTTAACTTGAAAATGTGAAACACGGAGGTTAAATAAAGTAAGTTGGGCAATTTAGTCCTACCTTTACATTCCTTTCCTAATGGTTTGACTGTGCACCAACTTTTTCCTAAAACTCAGCTGTCACCATTGAGTTTGACAGTCTGGATTTTCACATCTTTTTTTTTTTTTTTTTTTTTTTACCATCTTTGCATTTAATTTTAAACCTAACACTGGCAGAGAATTTATACTTACGCTGTGCTCGAGGGGCAGGAAAACACTGTTTGTAAGGGTGTAATCAATACCCACATTGCCCTTGGAATGAATTTAGCAGGAACTATAAAAAGTGTCCTGGTGATGTATTGAACTGAAGCGACTCCCCGTTGCTTGGAAGCACCGCTCTAATTGTGTTTGGGATTTGGGACCCCAGTTGTTGGTTTTTCTCTGAGGGGATCCACTATGAGTAAGGCTGTAACCACCCAGCTGAATCCCACTGAGGTCCAAGTGCATGATTGTGAAATAACCCTCTCTTTGCAGAAATTAAGAGATTTAAAGAGAGAGTGGAAATGTAAGTGGGTTTTATGTATGTTTCTGACTGTTCAGACATGGCAGCTCTAAAGTCAAGGGTTAATGAACTTGACATGATCTGATGAATTGGTCAAATCAGTCCTGTCACAGTTATCTGAAACGATCAGGATTTTTACATAATTGTGATATAAACAGTTGGGTGGAACTAAAAGATTTTTCATCATCTTCGTGTGCTGGGCTTCATGAAGTCATGTCATAGGCAGTGCTCAGTTTCAGTGGTGCTAGAATGATGATTAAAATGATTTTATATAACCATTAATTTTCATCACATGTCAATTATGTGACAGTCCTAATCAGACCACACTGTGAGACGGTCTGGGTCTCATTCTTTAAGCTTGTACATTAATGTGGCCTGGGCCACATTGAAGCCAAAGTCAGTGGGTGTTTTTAGAGAAGGAAAATTGAAAAAAGTCCACAGGGATATTAGGGGTACTTTGTAGGTTTAAGTGTCCCTTGAAAAACACTCAACCACTTTTGTTTCTCAGTGAATAAATAGAAATTTTGCAGTTTGAATAATCCACATTTATGAAGATCCAGTGATGACTAAAGTGTATGTGACAGATGAGAGCCAATAAAAACAAAAGTGATGTTCAAATTGCGATCATGTTGACTCACATTAACAGGCAAGAAAACATTTCATCTTTAAGTGCTGCTAGTAGGTTTTAAATGAATGTAATTATTTTTTCTGCTGTGAATGAAGGTACTGCTCATGAAAACATGTTCAGTCCAGGTTTGAATATAGCCTGTGACATATTCCATCCCAAAATCCCCCATCAGTAACCAGTCTCAGATCTTCCCTTTCACATCTGTCTGCCATCCTTTGCCCCAGGCCTCTACACATGTTCCATGACTTTGCAGCCAATGACCGACCAACAGACCCGTGTGCTCAGTGTGTCCATGACCAACCTGCTGGTGAAAGCAGGCCTTGAAGGCACTGCCTTCTCTGGGGAACAGGTCAGCGCCAGGCTACCTGTAGAGCCGGGCCTCTTCTCCGACCAGACTGAGCTGCTGCTCTCAAACCTCCATCCATCGGCTGAGCTCACAGTTTACGGCCCGACTGCTGTTCTGTCCGGCATAGAGGTATTAAAAAGTGCCTCGGTTAGATTTTAACGGCTGTTGAAACACTTGGACCAGTAAATATCCCTTTGTTTTGGTTTCCATGTCTTTAGGTGGTGTCTACATCTCCAAACATTGCTGTCCAAGAGATGGAGGAGCATGAGAACTTCCCCAGTTTTAAGAAGTACACTGTCAGTGCTGTGGCCCCTCAGGAGGCAGTTACCGCTTCTATTTCTATAAAGAGCCCTTCGTCTGGGCAGGGCCTCGTCATCCCAGTCACTTTGATTCACATGGCTGACCCCAGTGCTGCCAAGCAAGGTTAGAAAGCCTTTCCACACGAGTGACCAGTCTCTGTACCTCCAGCCGGGTGGTCATGTCACTTTAAGTTTGCCTGCTGTTAATCTGCAGAAATGTTTGCCATGACTCCTCAAACACATACGTCTGTAGTCTAGAAAAGGCATCGGCTCCACAAGTATTTTCGTCATCTTTTGGAAATGAGCGCACACTGATGTGGCAGCTGTTTCATCTGACATCTATCATTCTTTGAAATATTAATAGTGATTTATTTCAGGCCATTCACATTTCACTGTCTGTGTAACAAACCTCTGTCGTCTTTGTGCGTCGTTGCTAATATTTGTTAGTGTATTGTGTTTTCCCAGCAGTTTTTAAAGGGTTTGACAGGCTGTTCTCTGCCTCACTGCTCTCTCAGCAGCTGCTCCTCCAGTTGTTAACATGGAGGGGAGCCACTCCCTGCACAGCTTCATAAACTGTTACCAGATGATGTTCTTCACCCTGTTCGCTCTGCTGGCTGGTACAGCTATCGTCATCATCGGTGGGTCACAAAACAAACACTTCACGCATGTGTATTTTTAAAGCGAAATATCCAGCAATTCCTTTAAAAGGTGACAAGCGGTTCATATAGTGTCTGATGACCTTGAGCTCTTCTGAAATCCTCTTTTTTTTTTACTCACAGTCCTTCATAGTGTGTTTTCCCCAAGAGAACAAGCTTATCATCCTGCTTTCATCCAGAGGACCCCACCCCTCACAGGTAAGACCCTCAGAGCAACGACAGAATAAACATACACATACTCAGATTTACCGATGAACACAAGCATGGAGATTTGTTAGACTTGAACTCGTCTTCTTCTCTTTACTTTTAATGAGTAAAGAGAAGTTTCAACCCCTAAATCTGCGATGCCACCAGGCTGTAAAGCTCCACCGAGAATTAATTAGAAAAGATGGAAGAGCTGTCTGACAGCATTCAGGACAATTTTCCCACAGTCAAAATAGGTTTTTTTTTTTTTTTTTTTGAAAAGAAATTCTACCTCGCTCATTGTAAATTAATGCTCATTTAAATGTAAAACCAAGCACACTACTGTCAGTCCCCAAGTCTCTAATTTATTGAGGACGAAGCCGCTGCAGGCGATCTGTGATGTCAAAATTTATAGCCCGTTCTCTGGCCGCCGCTGTATGTTTGGGAGAGATTTATACGCGTTATCAATACAAATGAGGCTGTTTAATTGTGACTTTTAAACAAGTGTTGCCCTTAAATTCTGCCAAATTTGTCTAACTTGGACCGTTAGTGTCTGCTTTGCTCAGCTCATCCGTGCTTTATCATTTGGATAGTGTGCTGCAGATATTTTTATGAATTAATTTATTTGTAATCAGCGCTGCATTTGGTTATCTTTCAGGTTTTAACTCGCCGGCAGGGAATTCGTTGAACAGTACGCTACCTGGAACCGACCCTAACAGGAGTCCCAGGTCACGTCTCTATTCTCCCGAGTACAAGTCATGATAAAGCCTCGACCCGGTCTCTGTTCTCCTAAAGTGGCTCACCGCAGGCCTTTAATGCATATTAGATGTGCCTCTTCTCCCTCAGGGTGAACGCTGTAGGCTGCGACTGCAAATCTCAACGTTACTGTCTTGAAATGTTGGTACCGATGCACAGGACGCATAATATTTAGAATCGCAGCTCAGTTCAGAGCCGTGGAATTGCAACAGGGCTCTTTGTGTGTGCGTGAATGCAGGTTTGTCTTTTTGTCCTTTGCAATTGAAATTATTTTTATACAGAACCACTTATGAAAAGACGTGTTTTGTTTTTGTTTTTTTTGAGTTTGGAAGAGTGCTGAAAAAAACCAAAAGGTTGCTTCGTGTGTTGCATTTTATTTGTATGTTTCTTAACATATTTTAGATGTGAACGTTGGGAACTCAGGATGAACCACATTGTTATGACAGTAAGCAAACATCGCCTTGAAATTGTTTCTTTTTATTATGACAATATGTCCTTTACGCGTCCACTGAAACCGTCCTTCACTGAAACCATCCTCATACGTGACAAACCCTTCAAATGTGCAGAATCACATCCAGGAAAAAGGTTTGGTCTTTTTCTGTTTTGGGCATTCTGGGAGGAACGGAGCTCCCCTCTTACTCAGCATCACTGACTTTATGAGCCATAATAAATGTAGCTCCTGTCTAATTAATGTGACACAGTTAAGATGTGAACCATCCTTTAGGTTGTTGCTTCATTTCAAAAGCCATCGACTGTGACCTGACTTGTGAAAATGCTTTGTTTTTTTTAACTTTCTGTTTTTGACTATCAACAATACTGGGAAGAGATGAGTGTTGCACTGTTGAATCGTTGGGACTCAAGTGTGGCTTTAAATTATATACAGCATTTTGGTATTTAAAAAAAAAATGCCGAAGGAATTGTATTTATGTTAGCTAGTGAAATCGAAGAGAAGACTACGTGATAATCGATATGCAAGTTGGGTTTTGTGTTTAATAGTCATGCCTTAAAATCATCAAAACAGCCCAGTGCACATAACCGTCCGTTTGTTTGTTTGTGTGAATATGCTTTTTGCTAATCAAAGATTCTACTCTTTACATTTATGTGTAAATATTTGTTCTTCAATAAAACATTTAAAATGAATCATGCGCCGAAACGTTTGTGTTTTAAGTGAAATTCAAAAGAACATTCAAATACAAAGAAATAGCAAACATCTTCCCACACGCTTTCTCAGTTTAACAAGGCAATCTTGACAAGCAGAAAAAGCATCTTTTCTTCTCTGAATCAATTGGAAACCATGGAAATTCAGTCTGAACTAAATACTCCTAAGTTTTCCTTACGGTTTCAACGCAGTCTGTCACTCACACCCACTCAGCCTCTTCTTTTTTTCTACACCAACATTCCTATGAATTAATTTTCTGCATCAGTGCTGTTTCGTTTATCTTCTCCTTTATACAGTCTGTTCTCTTTATTTCAGTTTGTTGACATCAGATTTGTTTTACTGAGTGTTTTAAGTAATTGTTCACATTTATGTAGGGTCAGGTATTTTCCTCCACATTTTTTCCCCTTTAGTGAGTGTGTTCAAGAACAGCAATTGTACAAGGTATCCTAGTAAATACATCCATTGCAGATTATATTACAGTGTGTAAATGTATTGTGGCTCTTATTGGAAACTGTTGTTGAACATGGGCTGAATTTCCATTTAGACCACAGCCTAGTGACTAACGCACTGATGTAAAAATAAAAAACAAAACAAAACAAAAAAACAGGGTTTAGGTGGCTGTCTTCCTCCCTGATCCCTGGGGGATATGTAAAGGTTTGAGACCACTGTTCAAATATCTTCCATCTGTCTGTGACAAAGCTCTGGACCGCGGTGCGGGGTCCCAGCCACTGAGCTCATTTGTATGCCCTCGGCCGCCGCCTGCACGTCAGCCACTGCTGCGCACGTTGAGTAGGTGAGCAGACAAAAATGTGCCAAACTGCAGATCATCGGCTGAGGCGCGCTTTAACGCTGCAGTCTTCTGAGAAGGCAATTTTTGATTTTACATGTGTTCACATTCAGATTTTTCGTTGTTAAACAAATCTGCCCTTGAAAATACTTTGAATGGTTTGTGTTGTTATTCCTCACCTCTAGACCCTATGTTTACAGATATCAGCAAAAACCCCTTAAGCATGCAGTGTTGCATATGAAACATAATCCTGAGTGGGACATAAACGGAACCAGCCATAATCTTTGCATTATTTCCCTCACACCCCTCATTTCTCTGGGG
>JAPQRQ010000026.1:12528402-12551472 GCA_037367365.1 Apogon talboti | reverse complement strand
GTGAGGACAATGAAGAGAATAAAGCTTTGCCGGGCTGTTGTTGTGGAGGTCAAATCTCTCAAAGAGTGTCTCCGTAGAGCAACAGTAAGCAAAATGTTTTTAATCAATTTACACATTGTATTTTGTGTAAAGGCATTTTGGGATCATTTACAAAGTATAATGGCTTGCCAGAGAAATTAACATACATCTTTAAACAGGTGCAGAACTGCACTCTTGCAACTTCTTTTGCTTCCAGTAGACACGCCGTTAGCTGAATCAGTGATTAAATTGTAGCTGCAGTCTATCTACAGGCAGGTTGATTTTTTTTTTTTCCCTAACACTCTACAATGTCTTGACCAAATGGAGCGTAATGCACTTGGAAATGTATCCCAAAAAGAGCCTGGGCGTCGTCTTGGTGCAGTGACGGTGCACGCCAGAATGTTAGACTGGTATTTGTCTGTAGGGACATGAGGTGACGGCGCTGTGTCTCAGGATCAACCCGGTGCTGTCTCGCACCCTCAGCCGGCGTTCTCCACAGGGATCACACATGCATGTTGTTTCCTCTCGCCTCCTTCGCCATCTCTCTTTGGAGAGCGAGGCTCAAGTTCGATGGGTAGGACGGTGAGCCTGTGTGCTTTGTCCTTGTCCCTTTTGATGGAGTAAACCGGATTTCAGTTTTTAATCAGGCATTGTTCTGAAAACACTCCCTCCACATGAATTAAACAAAACCTAGCATGGGTGCAGTGTGTGCTTCTCAAAAAAAAAAGAAAAAAGAAAAGAAAGAAAAGATTGTGTGGTGCTGGAGAAAGATGTGGGTGTTCGGCGCATCGGTCATTGCTCTGACAGATCTGAAACAAGGCATGACTCTCCAGCACTATCACAGTAACTAATGGAAGATGGCAAGGAAATTCAGACAAATTCAAGGTTCGCAGCTCCCTACTCAACCAAAGCAGGAGCATTAGTATGTCTGAAATTAATAATTCATTTTGCCGAAACAGCAGCAAATGGCAGCAGCCATGACACAATTAGCCATTGATATTACTGAGGGCCTCCGTGCAGGGTTTCTCATTCAGAGAGACTTTAGCCTGTTTTCGAGCTGCATTAAAAAGGTAAAGAAAAGCTCCATTTCTTTTTAAAATTCATGAGTTTAAGATGAAAAGGGGAGCTTTGTATTACAGAACATTATTTTGCTGTGATTAATTTCAGGGTTTTCCTCGGTTTGTGGAGGACTTGGGTGCTGTGATGTCTTTTTTTGTGGTTGTTATTTGGCTGGGAAGGTTATATTTAACATAATTTTGGACCTATGTTATTACAGAGTTTAAGCAGTAACTCAAAGAAATGTTAATCCATATTCCAATTTGGTGAAATAATAGATGATCCTCACTTTATCCTGAATGAAAACAACGTCTGTTCGGGCTAATAAGGTATTTTTTTTCCCACCAGCGTGGGAGAGTTGTTCAGTTCCTTCAGCTTCGTAACTGTGCCTAAGGCTATAATACAGGGTGAAACCCTGAATTGACTATCCAATCAGCACTCAATCCTTAGATATTCCGACATAATCATTACAGTCCTCCTGACCCTCTGGATCCAGCCAGATGTGGCTCTGGGTTTTGATTAAGGTGTCATCCCCTGTGTGAGATGGAAAGGCTGTTGGTGTTTGACTGCAGGTTGACAGGCTGAGAAATGTGCCCGGCCCGTCGGAGACAACCAGCTCCAAGGTGGCACGGCTCAGTGAAAACCTTAACAAACAACAGATGAGAGAGAAAATGTCTCGGTGGAAATGGCATCCAGTGAAAGGAGATGAGAAATTACTGAGCAATGATGAGTAGAGGACAAAAATGTAGTAAGTGAAGCACACAATATGAAGACCCCACAAAGGCTTTTTTCCTACTCTTTAATCTCGCTGGTTGTTTCCTTTTCAGGTTAAATACTAACATATTCACATTTCATGAGTGATTTTGTCCAAAGAACTTTGATGGGATGTCCTCACTTGTTGAAGAAGCCTGAATAAAATAGTGTTAAGAAGTCATTTATATCTGTGTCGTCTGCTGTGAAAGGGATAAGGTCACTGCAGTCAAATACCCCATTACACAAGGTTGAAAAGGTGAAAAAGGGCCCTAAGTTTTACAAGATATATCAATTGTTATGTTATTTTAATCTCTTCATGCAG
This sequence comes from Apogon talboti, assembly GCA_037367365.1. Taxonomy (NCBI): domain Eukaryota; kingdom Metazoa; phylum Chordata; class Actinopteri; order Kurtiformes; family Apogonidae; genus Apogon; species Apogon talboti. The sequence continues at coordinate 12,549,323 of JAPQRQ010000026.1, read as the reverse complement.
TTCTGTCAATTACTAGCACCCTACAATCAATGACGGATCCTTTTGTTTAAGTGTCTAGTTATAGCTTCTATAGTAGTTGTTGACTATTATAATGTTATTTTACCTTGTGTCAATAAAATTTGGAATACACAGATTGTAAAATTCTTGGCTGATACCGATATTTTAAGTGATATTTAGTCAAATAGCCAATATTTATACTGTTATTTTCTGTTTCTTTATTTTTCATTGCTATTTACCACCACATAAACAAAGAAATCATTATGATAAAAATAAAAAAGTTGCTATTTACAGCTCTTTCAGCTCTTCATCGCATTATCTTTGAATAAAAACACATTAAAAACTAAACAAATATATGAGTAAAACTTTAAATATAACATAATAGATTAATTTCTGCCTCTAGCTTTAGTGAAAATACATGTTCAAGACAGATATCACCTATATATGCTTGTAGAAATATACACACACTATACATCCATTGTATAAATACACGTGGTGCTCTCCCATAATGTCAAAATGGCAGAAATAAAAGGTCTACAAAATGTAATATATACTGTGCATCAGTTGCAGTCAAAGCCAAAACACAAATACAGTTGTTTAAGTGGTTTGTTTAATTACTTTACTTGCTCTAAGTTGTGTACTGCAGTAGTTTTAAAGATAAATAAGTTACAACAAGAAAAATTGCACATTACCTGGTTTTAAACATTTTTTATTGGAAAGACACAGTACTGTACCGAAATGGTCGACCTCTTGTGTGAAATATTAAGCTAGTGCAGTGGGGAAAAAAATCAAAGTCACCAAACCCCAAAGGAAAACCTCCTTGGAAAATGAATGATTAAAATGCGGGGCAGTCATTTCTCTTTGGAGGCTTTCTTTTACATTTACCCTTTCATGTCAGGAGCCCGGGAAAGTGTATTTTGTACTAATAAAAATGTGTCCTTCTGTAGGAGACATGCCTCCTTACCTGTCGACGTTGCACAGAATCCTGGGAGGTTAGTGTCTGCAGGCTGCAGGAGAGTCGCCCCCTGCCGCAAGTGGAAGTCTGCATCCTTTGGGTACAGTAAGATGTTATTCTTTAATGATTACATGCACAGTGTTTAGTTTGTCCCATGAGCTCCACTAGATTTCCACCACCATAGTAGAGCAGTGTTTTGTTTTTGGGTTTTTTTTCCATCTTGTCACAACTCATGTCCGTGGTCTGGTAATTAGCCTTTTCACGACAGATGGGTCGTGACAGCTTCACGGTTTAAAACTTTGTTTGTGTCTTTGCAGCTGTTCTCTCCAGCCATCAGCCTTTTATGACACAGCAGTTTCGGTTCCGCGGCGTTGTTCTCTTGATGACCAAATGTACTGTAGGAGGAGCTCATTAGGTTTTAGTCTAATGGAATATGATGCCTGAGAATATGAACCTTCATTGCTGCTCATTACCCATCAGCCTTTGCTGCGCTTGAAGCTCGAGAGATGTGCAGAAGCAGTCGCATCTCTGGGACAGACTTAGGGGGCTTCAAAGGGCTGGAGAGAGTTTCAAAGACGCCTCCTATTGCTTTGTGCTTCATCATCAAATAGCAATGTCTGCCTAATCCATAGCCTACTTTTGGCTCATGTGCAGCCCAAAAATAAATCCCAGTGCATAGTGGGAATGTGTTCTATTTTTAAAGAGCAGTGCTCAGAGGTTTCTGATGAGTAAGAACATCTGCAGCCGTGTTTTATGGCACTGTTGCATAAATGAGGAATTCTATTACTCGCTGATTAATACCTCACTTGTTGGTTGTTCCTCAATATGTCGTTTTCCAGCACAGCTGAAGGCTAATAGGTTAAATGGATCATGACAGTAAACAAGATGGCAGCTACGATCAGAGTTTGATTGTTTGACTCCGCTGTTTTGTTAGTCTGCGTTTCGGCGTCTCCATCTAATGCAGACACGTTGTTATAATAAGCTGCTAATTAACAGAAGATAACGCGGCAACGGGAGCACGCATCCATTAAATACTTGATCATGTCGACACTGTTGATTCGTTTTTGATGGTTCAGTGTATCGTTGTGGCCCGCCGGTTATCATTTATCTGTTTTTTCTTTAGTAAAGTTAAGATCTGTGTATATTGAGTAGAATATTGGACACTACGCTGAATGTAATGCATTTTTAATGGACTGTTCGACACATGAACTGTAACAGGTTATATTGAAAGTTTGTTGAAAATTGAGAGAGCAATTATTTAATCTAAAGGCACCACACGTAGCTGTTATTTCTCCTGTCGGGCTGTTTTTGTGACTTTATGTCCTGTTTTTAGACAGGAAGATGAGACAAAGGTCGCGGGCCAGACTTCAATCCAGGATGTTGCAGTTATGCCGCATGCTGTCGACGCCAATGTCATATTTCTTATATAAGCCGTGAAAAAATATGTCTGAAAGCAATATAGCTTTTGAGTGATTGATGTTTCGACTGTATTTTCTGACTGAGTTTGTGTGGCATTTGTCGGAGGGGTGGAAATGAAATATTCATCATTTTGCCATTCTGAGCTGCCATGTTGAGCCCTAAATCATTCCACTTGAGTTAGGTGTATATTGAGTAAGCACACTGGAGATTTCTAAAGAAAGTGGGTATTTGTATTTAGAGTATTTGTATTTGCCTCACTCAAAAAATATTTGGAAAATTATCCTCCTTGTATTTAGTCTTTATAGTCCAGTTATTTTACGCCTCTGTTATTGTCAGATATCTTTGCATCATCTAAAAGAAATTCCTGCAGACTTTGGAAACTGAGTTAAAGTCAGTATTAAGAATTAATGGGGGAAATTTGGTGTCAGAGCAGTGTGGATCACAGACAGAGACTCACTCATCATACTTAGTGCCAGAGTTGGGGCGATCTCTGGGGACGGCCAATCACATTCAGAGCAGGCAGAGCGGCTGCTAGACTGTAACAGCAGAAACATACCCCGGGGATCGACTTGAATCATTCCTTCTGTTCTATATATTTTTTTTCTTCACCTCTCTTTTCTTGTTTGTCCTCCTCGTGTTAGGCTCTGTACCTCGTCTTTCCTTCGCTCTTTCCCTTCTCTCTGCTTCAAGCCCCAGTAACAAGGCGAAACCATGCAGAAGTAGGTTGCTGCAGCTTAGATATTGCCGCTTAAGTCCTTTTTCTGGATGTTTTTGACTGCATTTAGGGGAAAAAAAGTTATGTAGTTTTCACACCACTTGTTATGATAAGCTGCTAATGTGGTCAGCGGATTCAACTTGAAATAAAAATGCAGAGGAGTACAAGTATAATCTACAAATTAACCCTTAAAGACTTAGAACTATTATTTCGACAACTTCCAAATGAAGTTTTATCTACAATTAAACTTTCCTAAGTGGTTTATCAATATTATTCTCTACATTTAGCATTTTCAGTGGTATTTTCCTGTATTTAATTTACTGATCATGTAGAAGTTCATGAAAGCTCAGAGTAAATTCAAAGGTTATTATATTAAAACAGAGAAAACTGAAGAACCACTGTCATTTGTCAAACTACATGTGTTTTATTGGTGAATCATTGTTTTAGGAAATTTATTACGGAGCATCTGAAAGTCCAAAAAAAGACACGATTGATGTTGCTGAAAAGCTGAGAAACTGCATTTTATCTCAATTATTTACATATATTGATAGGACGGATTAATATATTAATATGAAGGAAAGGAAAATGATTGTTTTGTGTAATATACATGACAGATTATATACATTACGAGGCATATTTGTTTGTAAAAATGTGCAAATCTAATGCACAGATGATTCAATATATATTTAAAGACAACACAAATGCAGGTCAAGGCCATAAAAATATGATAAAGAGAAGGAACCCAACAAAACTGCCAACAGCAAGCCAGTGGCAACAGGAAGAAACTTTATAGAAGAAAAAAAACCTCAGACAGAAGCGGGCTCCAGGTAGGCGGCCATCTGCCTCTCCCAGTTGGAGTGAGTGGAACGAGCAGATAGAAAAGAACAGGATAGAGACAGAACAACAAACAACGGTGACACTGAACGACACAGTCAGACACTGAAGTCCAGAAGTAGAGCTAGAGCCAGAGATACCTGCAGAAATGAGCAGGAAAGGAGAGGACAGAAAGGAGGAAACATCAGCTAGTGGGAGAGGGAACACTCAATGTTAGTGACATATAATAGGAACATGTATAAATGCATGGAGATAGAGACAGCTTTTTATCTAGCACACAATGAATGCCGCCGTAGACTTGCAGTTCAGGCTTTGTCCCCACGTGGGTTAAATAATGGTGAAAAAACATTTGCATTGAAATCCAACTTACTATGGGATTCAGCGCATATGCTTTTTTAACCCGTAAAGACCCAGTTCTATTTCTGTCAAAGATGATTTTTTTTTCTCTCTATTTAACCTTTTTTATGTGATTTTCCATCATTTATTATAATATTCTCCTCTATATTTTGCGTTTTTTTCAGTATAAACCAGGTATTTTGCTATATTTAATTTACTGATCATGTAGATGTTTGTAAAAGTTCATATTGGAGTTAAAGGCTATTATATAAGAAACAAAAAAACTGAAGAAAAAGTGGCTTTTTCAGCAAAATTAACTGAACATAAAACCAGTGTGTCCATCCACTGTCATTTATTGAACTCCATTGGTTTTACTGGTGAATCAATCAGAAGATGACGGTGTTTCCACGGTAACTGCGGAGCCTCTGAACGTCCAAATAGATCATATCTGATGACCATGAAAAGATGACGAACTGCATTTTAGACCAAGTATTTATATGTATTGACAGGATTAGTGGATTAACAGGTATTAAACATTTATATGAGTAGATGTTTGGGTCGACGGTGGATGTTTGGGTCTTTATGGGTTAATGTACCTCCCAAGTTTTGACAGTCACGTTTGAGCACATACTGTATTTCTATCAACACACAGTTGCTGCAGAGAAGACGCCGCCTCCAGTGCGATAGAACAACTGAACCTGCATAGAGGTGGTAGATTAAATGACCTCTATCAAGATAACGCGCACAAAATCAACAAACATGTACCCGTAAGCTGTTGAAAGTCTGTCCATGCCCAGCAGTGGACTGATGAAACCCGCAGGACGGAAATAAAGAAAAAACGAAATGTCAAATAATATATAAAGCATAAAAAAGACAAAGGGTAAAACTATGAAAAGTGAAGTACAGGAAGGAATTACATTTGGTTATGAATTTTAAACTGGACATTTAAAGCCGTCATTAACTGCAGAAGGGGTCTGCAGTCAGTAAAAGGTAAAAATGTAAAATAGCTGCTTGATTGCCTGCTTTATTTGACCTGAGCAGATTATTAAGGCGGTACGAGCAAATTCTAAATGAAGCAAAATCCAGACAAAAGAAGTTACATTTAACTATCGTTTCATGTTGCGATGTGTTTACTGCTTTATCAACAAATTTTGGCCGAAATTAATGTTTGGTGAATATCGGTGCCTTCCTAGTGTACATTTCTCTTCAACAGTTACTACCTTAATCTAAACACCTATGTAACTTTTAACTTAAAATGTTAATGTCTTTAACCCTTTTGTTCAGACAATATGAGATTCATAACATTAATTTTCTGATGTTTTATTCAACATATGTCAGATGTCTCTAACTGTTTATGCTGCTTCTTGTCATTAGGGTCAGGGGTCACACTAAATAGTCACATTTAACCTTCAGAACCCATTTTTGTGTATCTTTTAAGGCTGTGCGCATATTTCCTGTATTTTCTTGTTGCATCTGAAGAAAAAAGAATGAAAAATGAATATGTACAGTATGTTCATTTCAACCCTGCAAACAGCCTAAGACTTTCCACAGTACTGCATGTTCCTTCTTGGATAAATAAATATAGCAACAATTTGACATGTATGCAAAGGAAAGGTCTTGGTCGGAACAGATGTAAGAAGATGAGGATTATGTGAAAGACATAGTAAGACAAAACTTACACAAGACAGACTTAAAAGATGTAACAGGACAAAAATGATGTAAAAGAAGTGAAAGACAAAAGAAAAAAGGCTGTAGGAGAGCAAGTAAAAATGTAGATCTATAGCAATTCATGACATATTTCTGTAGTTTTAGATCCTCAGGAGACACCACATTAATCTTACAGTTCGCTGTTGAAGCTGTTGAATCACTGGTTTAAAGTGACGTAGCAGAGAAAAGAAGTGATTTGATGTATGACAGACGCTATAGAACATATAGTCGTTTATCACATGATTTGTAGATTCCACTATATACCTTAAATGTGTCTGTGTTAGTTTGCGATGAGGCCTATTATTACCAGACTCCATATCAGCATTACCTTCCACTTCCCTTCTCCCTTCCTGTTTCTTCTCCCTTGTGTAAACAAAGGAAAGCTATTGTGAAAAATAGCCACATTTTTGTCGCTGTAGTTATAATTATGTTGCATTTTAGCTGTGTCATTTTAACGGCTCCTTCGGTTGTATTGTCTTTACGTAACTGCTCAGAGCTCTGCAGCAGTGAGATAGATGGAGTTCATTTCCACAGGATGTGCATACATACAAAACAATATGGCAGTATTATGCAGGAACATATAATTACAGTGTTCACACAACAGAGGGTAAAGACACAGTTAAACATACAGTAAAACCACAGAGCAGTGGAGGTACTTGTTTGGAGCCCATTTGGCCGAAAGAACCAGACTCCCACTGAAGCAAGCCATCTTATATGATTATGTTTTGTACCTGCAGCCAGAAAAGAAAGCAGGGAAAGTGCCAGTGGAGTAGATGGACTGTCTTTTATTATTATTGTTAATGCTTTTTGGATCAGGAATGAGTTAATGCAGTCACAGAGAGGCGAAAGCAGGAAGTGTCTTTATGTCAGGATGGTGGGAAAAAAAAAATGAAAGTGGAGCGTTCCATTTAGCCAATGAGGAGACAGGATTGTGGCTTATTGTGAGATGGGATAAAGCTCTATGTGCTTTACAAAGAGGAAGAGTCAGAATTCATTTGAAGGCATACGGCTGTGTTTGGTTTTCTTATGTTCTTTGTTATTTTTGATGGTTTTCCAAATCAACCTTAATAGATAAATATCTAAATCAGGAAATATATCGTAAGCTCAAGCTGTATTGCCTTCTGTTGATTTGGGAAATGAAAAATTACTGCGGTCAGCCAGCAGTTGAATGCGCTGGAGGGGAAGAAGCCCGTGTTTTTTCTCACAGCTGAGGCTAAATCTTTAATATGATATTAAAAATATTTGACACACAGATGTAGACAGAACTTACATTTTGAAATCCTAGTAAAAAAAAAAAAAACCCACCTGGATTTAACTAAGCAACTATCTAAGAGCCATCCATTGGATAATTGCAATAATTAATATGTTTTAGTTGCAACAAGTTCTTGTAACTGTAACTGAGAGAAGAAACATTGGACTGTGTTTCAGTCGAAAAGATTATGTGGTCTGATGAGTCTAGATTGACCTTGTTCCCATGTGGTTAGTGCATCAGAGTGAGAAGAGGGTTTTATTTAACCTTCATTCAACCAGGTAAGGCAATTGACAACCACTTCTCATTTACATTGACGACTTGGCCCAGATACAGCAAAAGAGAAACATAGAAACAGATAATACAATCATACACCATGTGATACCAATCCAGAAAAAGACTAATATTTGCAATACTTACAATGACGTATATTAATGATATATATTAATAGAAAGCAAAAGGCTGAAAACAGGTGCAATGATGTTGCACTAATGATCGTATTGAATTTTTCAAAGAGGAGAATGAATGAACTAAGCTTTAAGGTCTCATGAAGATGATTCCAGTCATATGCAGCAGAAAACTGAGGAGAGGAGTGACTAAAGGAGGTACGTGCTTTGGGTATGAGGAGAATGATGAAGATATGAGAACGCAGATGATGATGTGTGTTGCCAATATTAAGAAGTGTGTGTAGATATGGTGGGGATGAGGTTGATGAAGTGATTCCTATCATGCCTATACTGCCTTTAGTATAAGCCTGTGGATGCAGTGCTATGATCTGGAACTGTTGGGAATGTTATGTGTCCAAAAACTGATATAGATGGTTTTGACTACATAGGTACAATAGATAGATAGATAGATAGATAGATAGATAGATAGATAGATAGATAGATAGATAGATAGATAATTTTATTTTCCATTTGCACACATTAAAAAATACAATCAAATAAAAGTCAAATATATAAGCAGTATAAAAGTATAAAAATATATAAAAATATAAATGTTGCTAATATCAAAACTAACCCCAACACTTTGGTCCTCGCATGTTAAAAATGTTAATCATACTGCATTTTACTCTATTTAAAACAAAGTCATCTGGTGTTTTTGCAGGAGATGCAGCCTCTCGGTCTTCCGTGAGCGCTCTGCAGTTAAACAAATATGAGTATTAGTGACTTAGTGTAAGAAAAATCAACTTCCTCTATCTGTGGCAGTTTCTTCAGTTCTGTTAACCATGTGGAGGAAAAAGCATGTGTTAACGGATGGAACTTGTGTAGGAGGAGATGGTAGCTGCTGTATTCATCGCCTGCAGCTGCCTTCTAGTTCAGTCCTGTCCAGAGTGAAGACCTCTCTGCACCCGTCAAGCCCAGCTCAAGGCTGAATGAACGCTTTTAAATACCCATGATGCTCTCTCTCTCTCTCTCTCTCTCCCCCTCCCTCTCTCCCCTTCTTTCCTCCCTTCGCGACTCCTTTTTGATTCCTTTTTATTTTCTCCAGATATTCTCTTTCTTCTTCCGCTCAGTCAAAAAACATCTGGAGCCCTGTGTTCCTTCAATCGCTCAGTCGGCTGTTTTCGAGTTTCTTTCTCACCGTTTTCTCAATTAGTGAAAAGATAATTGAAAGATGAGGATTTTTTTTTTTTACTTTTTTTTTTTTTCTTTTTTTTCCCCTGGTGCAGTGTAAATCTCTTATAGCTCTGCTAGTCTTACCAAAAGGTTGCGAAGCTGCTAATCTGGTTCTGGCTCATTTATTGGTGCTCTGGCTTCTGATTTGGCGTCTGACCATTGAAAGAGATCTGAATCAGGAGCTCCATTTCATGTATAAATAATTCAGTCTGTATAAACATCATTCAGGTCAGTGACTGTTTGAGAACCTGTGATTATCTCCAAGCTCGCACATAATAATACTGCAGAGTTTATTGATTTGTGTGAATGGCCTGCCTTCATCACAGACCCCCATTGTGCTGCAGGGGTGAATATGGTCGACAAGTGACACGTGCAGTAAAAAAGGAGAGTTATTACTAAATGGGGCTGCAACGATGGCTGGGTGATAAAATAATAATTATGATATGTGATTTATATGTACTGTATGTTGATAGTGTGATGATTATGTTTATTGACATATGCATTTTTCTTTTGTCTGTTCTATTTACACTGTCAGCTAACACACTTTTATTTAGTTTAATTTCACTCATGTACATTTTGATATTGAACAAACATTTATCATTATAAGTGTCTCAGCCTTTAGATGAGTGAAATGATCTGGTGTTTATGCATCGTATTATAACCTATAGAGGAGTTTAAAACTGCAATTAATGTCTTTTTACTATGTTTTCATCTTGTTGTGTCTTTTATAAATAGCTCGGGTAAGGATTAGGGGTTAGATTAACCCTGAAACCAGGTTGATTTCTGCAACTTTCACTCAGGACCAAAAATCTGCCTTTAAACCAGAAATGGACTTTTGTTGTGATAATTATTAATAATGACTGATGTCCAAGTTTTTATGGTTTTATTGGCCAACTGTAGCTGCAAATAAGTCCAAATTTTTTCTAGCTGAAAAATTTGAGGTTTTATTGCACTGTAATCACAATGTAATTAACTGTAATCACAAATAATGAGTATTTTCATTTACTGGTGAATATTTTCCAAGTTAAAATACACACCTGCCTTCTGCAGCTGTCTACTCTTAGTCCAAATTAAGAACAAAATGTAAATATACACAAACCTGACATCATTTCATGCTATTAATGAATCATGGAGGAAATTTTCTACAGCCTGAAATCACAAATAACTGTCAGATTTCTTCAGCTTTCATGTGGGACCAAAAATCTTTAAACCAGAAATAAATCATGATTTGGTCTTTATTGTGATAACTATGACAAACACCTGAAGTCCAAATTTTTTCTAGCTGAAAAATTTGAGGTTTTATTGCACTGTAATCACAATGTAATTAACTGTAATCACAAATAATGAGTATTTTCATTTACTGATGAATATTTTCCAAGTTAAAATACACACCTGCCTTCTGCAGCTGTCTCCTCTTGGTCCAAATCAAGAGCTAAATACAAATATTGATGAATCTGACGTCATTTCATGCCGTTTTTGAAAAGTGAAGCTGTTTAAACTTCCATATCTAGTCGTATCCAACACCAATTGACATATCTGAATCAGAATCCCATATATAATCCTGTATTTAACCCCCTAGTCACAGACCTTCATCATGGGTAGGTTTTCACCAGCATAAAAACACAGAGAAGGAGTAGATGCTGAACTCTCTTATACTATCAGACAACATGAATTACAATTTGCTGAAAGGTCATTGTACAATTTTTCCCTGGTGACGCTTGAAACTATCAAGTACTGCACCTTTAATCACTTATAAATTACACTATTTCTATAAAAGTAAGGACACATGAATTCTCCTGCAGCCCAAGGTAATGTCTTCATAATAAAAACCTAAAGATCTTTCACTGCCTCATACAAGGAAAATAAAAGAAAGAGAATATGGGAAGCAAATGCGAAAAAGCGCAGAGATGATTAATTTCTTATCAATGTAGCTGAAGCTGTTTATTTTGTTGTTGCTGTTGTTGTTGTTGTTGTTGTAGCTGCAGCACTCTCCTCTGCAAGGCCTCGACAGTATTGGAGGTCATTGGGAAAGGACTTAACGACACAGTAAACATTTATTGTATGTGGCAGCAAACAGGCATGGGGAAATGAAGGAGCGGTTGTTGTGTGGAAAAGCTATGGTAGGATTAAAAAAAACAAAGACAGCAATGAAATCACCTTGAAAGCATTTTACCTCCCGTAAAATACAGCCAATTGTACGGATTTTTTTTCTTTATTGTCCCTTTTTATTTGCTACTGTTAGTATTGTAAACTTTTGATTCCACCAGATGGGAAATCACAACGGTGGAATGATTTAATGGGCCCATGAAACAGAGGGCCCACTTCCATAATGTGTCTGAACTCTTGGGAAAGCTCTCCGTCGTCTTTGAAGTTTGCAGCTCGTGTTTCGTCATCACATTTTCTAAGAGTTAATTACTGCTCCATGCTGCGCTGTGAAGCTGGATCACTGCAACACACAGTTTTGATTCTTGAGTGAATACTTCCATGTGGCTCATGATAAGTTCCTCTGACTTTTAAGTAACAGACGAGGAGGAAACGGGTCTTTTTGTAGTTTTTACTTTACTTGTTTTGCTGTTTTTGTTCTGTTAGGCCAGAGGAGAAATGCATGAGTATTTTTATGTGTGTACCATCCTAAAATGAATAATGAATAACTTTAATAATCTCGTTAAAATGATTGTTTTATTCTTTTTTTTTTATCAGCAAGAGCACAAACAAACAGATAAATATGTACACAAGAAACAAAACCTAGCATCAGAGATTTAACCAAAACACAGCCGTGAAATTTTAACGGTTTTCATCAGCTCAGTGCCAGTCCGTGACACAGTAAAAAAGCCATATAATGCAAACAAGAACCATAAATGAAATAAATCAGACTGACGTATAGATGCTGTCAAAGGCACAGTGGTTAAGTGGTTAACCCCTGTTTGGCATGGTGTCCTTCAATAAAACACAGCGCATCGCTAAGACAGAATCTCAACAATCTCAGTTGTTTCCTATAAAAACTGGATCCTTTTTGCACAGATTTGGGCACCAAAAATCCACTCTATTTTGTGAATGTGCATGGTTAATAACCTTCATCGCCAAAAACACATATAGACAATGGGTAGGTAGGGTATGCTACACATCAGGATATTTTCAGTCCCTGATTAAAATGTGTATGTTGTATGTGCATTTGTATGTTTGATAATCAAAGTCTGTTACTCTTAATCAGGAAGTGACTGTACTGGACTCAAAAAAGCATATTTATGAGAAATTGGTAGTAATTGTATATCACTATGCATCCACTGTTGCAAAGTGAAGTGGGATTCGCATTTTTCTGACACTTTTTGTACAGAAGAGACTGAAAGGAAGCACCTGTGATGCGTATTTCTGGACCATCCATGTGGCTATATTCTTCACTTCTTGAAATAAAATTAAAAACTATAATTATGTAATTTTTTGAGATGCCTTGTACAAACATTCCGCCAGAAAATTAAATATGATTCTTCGCACTTATAGATATTGGCTGCCACTTGCTTAAATTATATGTTTTTGTTCATAGAGGGATAATCACTACTTCCAAAGCATAACAGGAAAGGACTGAGGCCTACAACGCAGTAAATAAATAAGCTCCACAGCCATTGGATTCTTAATTAATAGAATTATGAGGCTATCATCAGTTTAGACAGAACTTAAATTAAGACTAATGCACAAATGGAAACATCTGAGTCACTTAAAATGTAAATTAATTACTCATTTTTTAAAAATTGGTTGATTAATTTACCAAAAATTAACTTACAAAACCACTTGTTTTAGATTCCTGGTTTCATTTTGTAGCTGCTGCACCTCAGTGACCATTCTCACTAACCTATCCTAAGATGTGTTCTTTTATATCTACATTTCTGCCGTTAAATGAATCACTCCCTACTCCCTATATTCAGGTGTAACTCTGCTTTTCCACTTATGAAGGCTTACACGTACTGTATGAACCACTCTCAGACTGATTTAATCATTTCTCTCGAGACTAAAAAGAAAGAATGGGATTGTAAAAGGAAATGTGTCTTTTACATTTGCAGTTAAACCCATTTTATCAAGACGGACAGATGTAAAACACTAAGGATCTTATTGCTGAACCTCTATTTGAGCAAATCAGCCTATATTAAAAAAATTATAGCAGCCTGAGCATACGTTTCAGTCTTAACTTCAAATCCTATTAGAATCATTTTACCTTTTCACTTTACAATCAGTAGTTATCGTATAGAAGGTGGAAACTGAGTGGACACACTGTAAGGTATTTTTCTATTTCCATTTGGCCATTAACATTAAGTTCTATGCAGAATTGAAAATACTAGAAATAGTATAGTCATGTCAATGAATTGATCAGTGCATTAGTTAGCAATTAATACACTGATATACTAATTAACCTTATTATTTCAGAGGCTTTCTCTGTTTTGATTTTTTCAGTTAGGCTTGGGGTCAGTAATGGATGAGAAAACATTTTAAAGGTAAAGAGTTTGTGTTGAATAGTATATTTTTATTTACATTTTTTACCATTTTACCATATCACTTTGACATCCATACATATTCTCAAATTTAACATACACTGACTACATTTTAATGTTTTATTAGTTTTTTATTTATTGTCACTCATTTGTATCTTATTACTTTCTTGTTATTTACGCTTATTTGAGTGACATAATTCACCTGAACACACCTGAACAATATATTATAGTTTGATCTTCAATTTTCTTGCTTCTTGTATCTTTTTTATAGCGCAAACAAACCAACTAACCAACAAACAAATAAATAAACATTATTTGGTATAATTGCTCAGTAAATGACAGAAACATTCCTCACCAAATCACAGTATTTCATTCTAAATCTTAAAAAAATTGGAATAGGAGTCCTGTTTATGTATCTGTGTAAGCAGCATGAATGTATGTGTTCTTTTTATAATTCACATGACTGTAATTGCTGGTGTTTTGCTTGTTAACTCTCTGTTTGCTTTAGATAAGGCTCTATCCAGGTTATACTGCCCTTATTTAAAGGCAGGAGCAGTGAGTCTATGTGGAAGCCTAAGATTACCTCCACTGGTTGTATATTATGTCATAACGCCTAAGATGTCCCTTGACATACTATTATCACTGTAATGAAGTCACATACCGGTGGGATGAGCAGCAGCAACCTTACACCCACAGCAGCCAGAAAACCCTATCAGTAATTGTCCATGACATTATCTATGACATGGCCATGCATAAACACATAGTACATGTCTGAAATATGAATTAGGTTTTTTTTAAAATCAGATTGGATGAAAGAGTCCTGTTGCAATCTGCTGCCTGCATTCATGAAAAATCCACCCCAGTTATAACAGAATGTGTTTGTTTGTCTCTCAACTGAAAGGCAGTGGTTTGTCTTTCAGTCAAGGCTGAACAAGTGCAATGTGTCTGTAGTAAATGCATCCCCTTCAGCAGTAATGAAAAGACACCCAGATGTCTGGCGACAGTACACAGGTGTTACATTTCTAGACAAGATCATGTGTGACATTAGTGTGATTTTCAAAGCCTGTAGGTGATACAAACGAATTGAATGCGCCTGGAGTCCATGCAAACGTGTCTTAGCATCTTTTTCTCCGTCTACTGCTTTGCTTTCTCTCTATTACCTGCTGCCACTTTCCCTGGTAAATTAGATATAGTGAGAGATTAGTAATATTGTGCAGTTTTCTCACATAGCTTATCCTTTCATCAGCTCCATGCCACAGTAATATCAGGCCTCCGAGTGCTTCAGATCTGTCTCCCAGTCTGATAGGAGGCATTTGCAATTCCATAGCTCAGTATCGCTGCTCAGATCGAGCGGAGGGAAGGCTCAGAGGGATGAGGTGAGGGAGCAAGGAGTAGCACACTTCTCCACAGGAAATAAGACTGGAGAGCATGATTGCTTGTTCTCAGCTCTACTGCTCAGGAAGAGGGATTTATGTGCGTATGAGCAATGAGATATTAAACCGATGCGGCAGCTATTTGTATGATCTGTTTGTGTGGGGGTGAAAACCTAAGCGAGTGAGGTGAAGAAAGTGCAGATTACAAGATGACAGGGGGATTAAGGAAGCTACAATAGTATTTTTTTCATTGGAGGTCATAAGATGCGTAGATGAAACATGTAAAAATGGCGCAACATAAAGGGTCTGTGGAGTGGCTTTTTACAATGCTCTTGTATGTGAGATTACATATTGATGGAATAATAAATATTAAATTGACCTTTGACAAAAGATTTACATGCAATATGTTAAAAAAGATAAAAAATAAAAATGCAGGTTTCATTCTTTTTTAAAATTTTCTACCTGGAGGGATGATTCTGTTTGGTCAGTGTTTCTGCGTGTTCTGCTGTAATGGGAAATTGGTTTCTAGATATACTGTATGTGTAAGATGTTGTGATCTGAAAAGTGTTCTTTTGACTCCAGCTAATCTTGCCCAGGCAGGTGTAAGTCTGGCATTCTTCTCAATATGTATATGTTCTAACTATTGTAGTGTCATCGTCATTTTATCTGTTTTTATTTCGTTTCCTTAATTGATACCCTTATAAATTGTATCCCTAACCTTTAAAGACCTAAATAGCTACTAGCGATTGAAAGCATCTACTGATCTAAAAGTCTTAATAACTGTAGAAACACTAATCCCATCCATAGATGTAAATGATTCAGGTAAAATGCAGTTTCTCAGCATGTCATGGTCATCGGATTTGACCCACTTGGACGTTCAGAGGTTCTGTAGCGAACGTGTAAACAGTCATCTTCTACAACACTGATTCACTGGTAAAACCCATGTAGTCTGACAAATGACAGTGACTGTAGATGCTTGTTTTTATGTTCAGTTAATGATATATTTTGCTTAAAAAGTCACTTTTTCTTCAGGTGTGTATAATTATAACAATATAATAATAATAATAATAACCTCTGAATTTACGCTGAGCTTTTATGAACATCAACATGATCAGTAAATTAAATATAAGATAATACTTGATTTTCCCTTAAAAATATAAAATACTGAGAGTAACATTATACTAAATTCTCATAAATTACTTAGAAAACATTATTTATAGAAAAAATCATTTGGAAATCATCACAAAAATAGTTCTAGGACTTAAATTGTTATGAATTGAACTGAATTAAAGATCACAAAGTACAAACGTAACTGCTGAAAAAAGATGTTTATTGAAGAAATTAGGTGTTGGTGTAGATGAGATGCAACCAGAGATGTGTGGGAGAGGGCTAGAGTTGACGGATAGTAAGAAAACACCTTAAAGGACGTCCTTAAGAAAAGGTAACATCGGGTATTTGAGGGATGCCGATCTGATGTGCTGATCCTCCCGTCAGTATTTGTGATGTTGTCTCATCATAAGGTCTGAAGTCCTGTGGTGGCAAATAAAGCTGGGCGACGTATCGAGTTAAATTGATTTATTTGAGTTTTTGTTTTTGATGGGAAAAATGTCTGAATCGCAAAATTGAGATTAGCGCCTTATTTGCTGTCACTCAAGCGCCGGCGGCAGCAGGTCTTTGTAGTTATAACGGTAACACAGGCTGATGCCGTTTCCTTGGAGATTCCTTTACATGTCAACTTCATCTGTCAACAGCAAGTCTGAATAATGACATCTGCTGAAGACAATTAAATAGCAAAAATATATCATGACAAAATCAATATCCCAAGGTCTGACTTGGAACAGACCACTGTATGTACATGAAGAGTGAGCATACCTTCCTCACTGAAGAAAAATCCAATATTTATTATCATTTCATCTGTTGTTACATATTATCCTTTTCCAACTACTGTTTGTTGTTGTTGTTGTTAACTTATATTGCACATATTGAACATGGAATAATTTTGCCTTCAGACACATTCATTCATATTTAAATTTCTAGCAGCAAAGTGAAATTTAAAGTACTACTATATAGAAATAAGAATCCTCTATATTAGCATGTAATTACACTAGTTATGTCATTCTGCATAGTGTACCTGATGTCAACATGTTAAACAATGGGTTAGACCTAAATATATATATGCTGTTGCCCATATAATTGGAATAATTTTGTTTTTAGACAAATATCTCTAATTAAGGTAAAATTAGCTCAAATGATTATATATTGAGTCCCAGTTACACTTTATCCATCACGAATAAATCACATTGTCACAATTATTTCATGAGAGGAGGTAAAAATATTGTATTCCAACTTTATGGGCAACAGTGTATACAGCGTAGTTTTGATAAAGATTGTGAACTATTTGTGAATCATGGTTTGTCCCGACTTCACAGAAAGTATTGCATTGGGAAAAACAGCACTTGCACTATTTTGTCCATTTGGTCCAGCCCTAGTGTCTGAGAGGAGCTTCAGCAGAGTCCTGCAGGGTCAAGAGCAGCCATTTCTTGACCTCCCAGGCAGCTCTTTGTTTGTCCTGCTATGAAACACTCGTCTGTCTTCTGCCTCTGATGTTCTCAGGCTTGAGGCCAAGTCACTGACAGAAGGAGCCTTTGCACAGTGCCATGCCCTCTGCCAGAGAGCCACAGAAAGGCTGGGCTGCATCATTATAAGGAGGAAAAAAAACAGCAGGGAAATGAAACCTCTCAGTTCCCTCAGAGCTGAGAGGTCACTAAATCAGAAGGGTTCAGTTCTTCCAGCTGGTCACAATAATTGGAGAATATTTTAATGATGCAAGGGTTGATATAGTGATTTTTTTACTTTGTAAACTCAGAAATTGAATTAACAGATCCATAACAAAGTGAAACAGCTGATTGTACACGTGATAACTCCAACTTTCACTGAATTCCTGAAATTTTCTCCGCATTTCTCTTCTGTACTTTGCATTAATTAACTTAATGTAATATTTAATTGGCGGTGAAGTTTCAATGCAAAGAGGCATACTTTTACTTTGTAGGTACTGTATGTCACACACTTCCATATCATAGCCCTCCTGAGACAAATGTTTTCCCATCATCCATAGTGGTATTGATCGCTGCAGTGTCTTAGAAGAGGTAACACACTGCCATCTAGTGGATTGTAGCTCGTAGTGCTGCAATGTGAATCCACTCTGTGCCACTTGTCTCTGTCTGATGTGTTTAAAGTGGGCTGAGGACCCCTGCTGAGTGGCTCAGTTGAGGACACCGATGCTTCCTACACACACACACACACACACACACACACAACATCACTAGTACTGTTGTGCAGACACATGCAAAACATTGTCCTCTTACTAATGTACAGTTTTGTTCAAGCCTGATAAGATCTAAAACAGCCCGTCACCCCTGAAAGAGAAAAAAAAACAGAATGGGAATAAAGTGCTGCATCAGGTTTTAGAAGTTGAAGTGGTGAGAACTCGCTGGTTTGTGACCCCTTGCACTTACGTGCGTGGTATCTGTCTTTATATCAGCGAGGAAAGACTGCCAATTCAGCTAGAAACAACAAGCCACGTCAGGGAAGTCTGAAGTATGTGATTCTGAAAATCCAGCTGAGCATCTCTTCACTCTCTCTTGCATTTTTGTCTTTTAAAGAACCTCACACTGACAGATTTATAGAGCAACAGCTTTGGGTTCGTTGTAAGAGCCTGATATATCCGCCAGCTCCAGTTTGCTCTAGTGATTTTTCTTTTTTCTTTCTTGGCTGTCAATAAAATCCAAATGAAGATGCCCACTCCTCCTCCTCCTCCATTTGCATTCTGCTCCCTCTTCACCAAGCTATCAAACTGTTTTTCTTATAGTTAGAGAATATGGTCTCACTAAGAAAGCTCCACAGATAACCGCTCTGTTGGAAGGAGAGACGAGAACCAATTAGGGTTGAACTCATCGGTATGCGTTTCCTGTGTGTGTCTGCGTTGTCTCTACAGTATGTGCTTTTTGTGTGTGTATTTACTGTACAGTATTTGTGCATTCAGGCTGGAAAGCCATTTGCATACAGTCCTGAACAGAATTCTGCTGCCTAGTCCACCGGCCCACATCGCACACTAAGGCCAGCTGGATTAGAAGAGGCCATATGGTGACGGAGCAGAGTGGGAAGGCTGGCACACGAAGGCCAATGTATGCAAAATCTGTTTCTCAAAAAGGCCACAGAGCAGCATGACCTGATGACTCTTCAGCTAAAAAAAAAAATCTCATATTTTACATGCATCATGTGTAATTGTGTCTGTTTTATGTGGATGTGTGCTCTCCGTCACCTTATGAAGTATGATGCAGTTTTGCCTTGAAAACCATATTGCTGAAGCTGTGAATTTAAGGCTATTTTTCAGTTTGAAAGAGCATCTTGCTCACTGCTTCGCTCCTCTGTCTAAGTGTGTGCCCAGACTACTAACACTCTGTTCAGGATTCGTTGATACTCAGTCGGTGGCTAACAGTGGAGCTCACCGTCGCTCCAGTCAGAGCCCCTCCCCCCATAACCTTTTCCCATGTGTGTATAGACACACACCTTCTCTCCCTCACACACAGGCACACATTGGTCAATAGTCAACTTTGAGGTGAAATCATGTCGTGCTTCTGTATAATTGAGCTTGAATTACGCTCAAACACCTCACTAATTAACGGCCTTTGGGATGAAGGTGACATTAGAAGTCGTGCTCAGAGATAACTCACAATGAGGAGTTAGCAAAGCTTTAAGTGCGAAGGCCTGCTAGTTAATAGCTGCAGTCTTTAGTACAGAGCAGACACAATATGGCGATAGTGACACTGAAACTTTTTCCTCTGAGAATATATAGTAGAAGACAAAAAATCTAATTGGTGTGTCTTATTTACTGAACCTGTCTCACAATAGCTTTACTCTACTTTTGTGCGTACATGTGTCAAGTGAATATTGTAGCTTAGAGGTAGTACAAAGGGCAAGTGCATGGAAAACAGCTAAGAGCTTTTCCCTCTAGGAAAGTGGGAAAAACTTGCGTACTTATGCTTTACCTGGGAGGCATAAACAGTGTCATGTTGATTATTTTCACTGATAATAAATCTACAAATTATTATCAAAACTGTTTCGACCAACGAGCCAAACCTCAAAGAAAATAAGACGCAGCGATTTAACGTGGAACAAAGAAAATATTGGCATTTTGCTCGAAAAATAACTGTAATGATTAAACAGTTTGATAACTGATTGTTGCAACCAGTCTGGGTTTGTTTAGAAATCTTAGTTGGAACAAGTGTGGGGTTATATTTAAACTGAAAAAATTATACAATGCACACTTAAACACACTAGAGCACACTGGAGACCAGAGAATGCCAAAGCTGGAGGGATCAGTACTCGGTAATTAGAGGGTAAGTAGCTGCTGTAATTGCACTATAATGACACACATACAGTATACAGTTGGCCTTTACACAAGTTCATTAACAAAAAAAACAAAGGTCTCACACTACTAGTCACCTTGACGTTAACACTCGATACATCGACAGCGCTCTGTGCCATTGAGTCTGCCTGGAATGAAACTCATCCTTCCCTGGAGAATATGAGCCGGCAGGGTTTCTGACCGTCTCTTTCTGTGTGCAGCTGTTTCTTACACACTTTCCAGCCTGCCTACAGTTCTGATTTGGATGCTGGAATAAGGTGAAGGTGTCAACAACACTACTATTCATGTCCTTACAGAAACTTGCAAACAACGCTGGTTTTATACACTGCACCGTCTACAGACTGGGTTCCGTTGGACTCATTTTGCAGCTCAGCACCTCATTTTCTCTCTACATTTAGATGGAATCTTAAGCAATGTAGCTTTATTTCTATTTAATATTTCACACTTCCTTTCTGGGTTTTGCTGTTACTTGTATATGATGCAATATCTGTGCAAGCTCCATCGCTTCTATTTTACAAACTTTATATGCCTGGTATTATAAAAGACCAAATCTATAGATACACTTTATAGCACAAGTCAGTTTTCCTGGTGATTATTTACTGGTTTTGCATGTGCATCCATAATCTCACCTTGGTCTGAGTTCTGTATTGTTGCTAAATAAACCAACACAGCTATGCAGCATCTTTACCTGCTTGCACCACTCCTTAATTGGACTAGAAGGGCTCATCTGTTCTGAAAGACACTACAGAGAAGTGCATTGATTCCAGAGGGGAGAAAGATTGAGAGGAGGTGTGTGTGTGTGTGTGTG
>JAPQRQ010000026.1:12514162-12528302 GCA_037367365.1 Apogon talboti | reverse complement strand
GGGGTGGTATGTGAGAAGAAGAGAAATGAAAAAGAAGATGAGAGAAGGAGTAAAAACAAAATGGGAGGGAGGGAAGAGAGAGAGAGAGAAAGAGAGAGAGAGAAATGGCATGATAATGAGCCCTACCTCTGACACATCCTCCAGTTTCTATGGAGACCAAGGAGCCAATCATGTGGCCCTGTCGAGGACTGTACTACTGAGAGCAGATAAGAGGGTGGAGAGATGTGAACGCAGATGCTTCTCTGTGTCTGTAAGAGAGCTCAAATTTCCCACAAGGTTTCCTGCAGGTTGTGTCCTCTGGTTTTTACTTTAGAGCAGCTGCTTGTCCTGACATTCACACCAGAGGAAAAATGTCCATTATCTTTGAAAACAGACGCTTCTCATCTTTACATAAACAGAGTCCCTGTAGCTTCAAGGCTCTATGACACTCACCCCTTTTGCTTTTCCTCCATCACCACTAGAGCCCCCCCCCACCTACAGCCAGCCTTATGGATGCTCCTTGTTACATCACACACACAGCTCTCTAGCAGCCCATGTTTGTGACTAGGAGGGAGAGGGAGAGTGAATGTGAGTGAGCCCGTGTGCGCACGCTGTCCCACCATCAAGTTCCATTGACCAGCATTACAGGATGGACAAACCAAGCGTGTGGCGCGCCGTGGCGAGCAGCACAGACCCTCGGCGAACACGAGATCCAGGGTCCCACTCCAGCAGACCGGGCTCTGCCATGGGTTACCGGCTCTACGACATGTGAGTAACATGTTTTGCGTGAATGCCGCTGGATGGGCAGACGGGGCTCGCCCGCCTGGGCGGTGCTGCTCTCATTCATGGAGACAGCAGTGGAGTGGGTGGCGATGGAAAACCCAGTGTCTATCTCTCTAGTGCCTATGCTGAGTCACCTATGGCATCCAGACCTTGTTCTGTCCTCTCATGTTCCCTCCCTGTGTTCTTAGTAAACAACATCTCTCTTATGGGGAGGGGCAGGGATGTGCAACATACATTTGTTTGTTTGAAGGCGATGTTAAAATATCACCAAGATGAATTAATCCCATGTGTCTTCCTACAAACCTGAGTACTGTTTTGTATGTGTGAGTCTACCATTATGTCTGAAACCAAAACAGAGTCATGTGTGCGATAGATTTAGAGCCTCGGGTGGCTGGGAAAAATGACTCATTTCTGGATGATGCTGTGACAGCTCTTACCGAGCACATGAGTTCCTTGCAGCTTCTGCCGTATATTTGTGGGTGTGAGTGTGTTCTAGTGTGTGAATGGTACATTGTGTGTATGTGTGTGTGCGGCTCTGCTGGAGTATTATGTGTGTCTGTAAAATGTGCCTGGGTCTTAGCTGTTATTTTTGGGACAACACTGAAACTGTTTGTGGAAAGGGTTTGTGAAGTGCTTTTTATTGACAGTCATGTCAGTTCTATGAGGATGAAAGGTGGAGTTAAAATGTATTTTGTTTCTTTCTTTTTAGATCTATTTGTTATGGTTTTGTGCAGCGTATCTGTGTACCCTTGCCTGATGCACCTTCAGTTTCTAGCTGAATAAGCACCTTCTTTCTCTGCAGAGGCACATGCAAGTTTGTTTTCCTTGTTTCTCAGCATCAATGTAAATCCTTTAATTCCCTAAAACTCCTTTATGTATAATCCTATATACGATCACTTGCAATTTTTACACATGTACCTACGAGCTGGTGCACACTGGAACATTGAGCTGTATTACCCTGTCATGTCATGATCTAATACCGTACATGAGGATCAGTCATCTTAATGAATATGAGACCTTCACGGGTCTCCACTGAGTCCTTCACAGGCAATCTGCGCCTGCCATTTAGTGGCTTAAATCTCTGTCTTGTTTTCATTTGTGCAGCCAGTGCATGTGTTAATACATTAATATATTCCTTAAATTCTCAAGTTCCAAGTGTACCAGTCACTATGATTTTCTGCTTAAAAATACCTTTTCTGTTTGTGCAATTGCATAACTAGCAGTTGGACACCTCCGTCTGTCTGTGGTTCTTAGAAAGTAACATGTCTTTCCTCCCTGCTTCTTCAAAGACAGACACATGGCCAGGATGAAGGACAGAGCTCAGGATGATAAAAGAAACTGTGATCCAAATCAATGACTTTGTGAAACATTTTCTCCTTTTTGTTAGGGGATGCAGAAGATGTGTGATGACACTAATGTGTTGTGCTTGACTTGTTTGTCAAACAAATTCAGGCTCCAAATGTCTGGCCAGTACTCCTTTAATGAGAAACTGAAGCGGGATGGCTCTGTTCTGTTGTAAATGTCATTTCATCATCACTGGCATCCCTCAGTCCCTCTGGAATTCTAATGCTGTGCCTGAAACACTGGAAAGGCAAAAGCAGGATATCCTGGGCTCGGCCAAAGGCTTAGTTGGCCTTTAAAGATAATACACTCTTCCACTCTGGCCTCAAGGGATACAAAGGCAGGTCTTATATGAGAGGTGCATTTCAGTAAATGACATATTAAGAAAGATGTGAATTACAGCAAGGATGTGATGATCTGGAGAGAAAAATAGCTTTACTATTCAGCAGGTTTGATCTGTGTGCACTGATTATTTTCTGTAGTTAACACACTGAGTATGTAATAGTAAAAGAATAACACGGCTAATAAACATCAATGGACTTTGCCCTTCATTGAGATAATGTCACGCATTCTCAGAGGGCGTTCATGCCGTAAAGCCGTTACAGCAGGAATGCCCATTTACCGTTATTGGCTGAGAGATCCTTAATGCAATGCCCCTGTTCAAATGACGCCAGCGCTGATGAAAAAGGGTGTGCGTCACCAGAGCTGTAAGGCACTGACAGCACATTCCTCCACTTTGAGCCAGAGCCTTTGACAGCGGAGTGTGCTAGGTCTGCAGACTGGGAGAATGCACAAAGACAACTTCCAGCAAAGCTCCAAATATGCCTTCATTGTAGACAACAACTGTAGGAGGCATGCTACTATTGCTTTAGACAACAACTGCATAGAACACAATATTGCACTGCCAGCACATAGGCTGGCATGGAGCATGCTGTCACTTGACATGGCATTAGAGAACAGGGGCATAAACGCTGCACAGCTGAAAGTGAGTCACGAGCTAAGGCATGAATGCATACTGTACAGCAGAGATGCTCGAGTCCGTCATCATCAGCTATTTGATTTTTCAGTCACTAAATTGCTACAGTGTACAATGACAGTGACACAGTGGCTGCCCACAGCAATAAATGACTACAGTTATCCTGCAAGTGGCATAATTACAACCATTAGAGCCCAATTATGCAGAGTTCAGTCTTTATGCCAAGGACTGTAAAACTTATTTTATTGATCAGCCGTTTGATGCCTTCTGTCAGTGACATTGACAGAGAACAGGACATTCATACCGCACGAGTTCCTCTCTGCAATAAACAATGATGTGCCGACAGAAAAGCACAGAGTAGAACAGGTCACAATAAAGAAGACTGGTGCATAGCAGAAGATGATTAGATTAAACGGGTTGAGAAAAGGGTCGCAAATCACTTAAGTGTTTTGTCAGCAGAAATTTAAAGACATTCAATCTGTTGAGCAGCTTTTAGTACTTCAGTAGCTTTCAGTTCATTCCCCCCCCAGTGCTACAGTAGCATGTTGGCTTTTGCCAAAACAGCACAAGCTTGGCTCAGACTGAGCTCGGTTGGCCTCAAAGGCTGTCATTTGCACACTAAAACGTCAGCAGATGGACGTTTGTAGGATGGAGCTTTTCAGCGGAGCCTACGTTTGCAGCTGGAGTTGTGTTAGCCATGTGTAAGGATTATCAAACCAACGGGAGCTGCTGGTTCTCAGGGGCACATCTCAGTGAGTTAAAGTTTCCTTAGGGAAGCAGCTAGTGCTGATGCATTCGTGGTTTGAAACAGCCCATAATAAGCCCCTGCCTTTGCCAATGGCAGCGTCAGAAGCGACAGCACAGAGGGAGTTGGGTGCATCAGAAAAAGATGCATCTCCAGAACATTTTGTTCCTCTGGTAAAAATATAAACAGATATGAGGGGTATGTTTATCTGCAATAATGTTATATAATAACAACCATACAAAGATATGACTGAGTATATTATCTTGAGAATTGGTTCTTATTTTTACTGTTTTGAAGCTGAAAAAAGCTGCCATAACACACACCACAGCACATACTGACTGACTCATGATCATATATTTTTTCTGTACATGTTTACTTTTCCTGACTACAGGATGTCTGAGCTCTGTATTCACTTAATTCATGCAAGTCATGCTACAGTAATCCCATCAGGGATTTCGTGCGGTGAATCATACCCTTGTGCTTATAGTGGCTCTGATATAAGCCTGCACACATCCATCCTGTATCAGTCACATGTTTATTTGGGCTAGCTAAAATGCTCTGTCCTTCATCGTGCTGTTAAATAACATCGGTTTTGAGATGTTTTAGACACGTGTGCTTTGCTGGTGGTCTGGTGTCGAGGCGCACCATCTTTTGATCAGTTCTGGTGCGCAGCCTGAGGACTTAAAAGGCCTTCAAAATATCTGGCACAAACTGAAGACTAAAGTATCCACCTCCACCCAGCCTCAGAGGAATTTTTTCTCCGTCTTTTGTTCTCTTTTCCTTCGCCTTTCTATTTGTCTGTGCCTATGCTTTCTACACAAAGCCAAAGCTAGATCTGTGAGTCTGCTCTCATTATGGATCTTTTTGCCTCCTCACCCATCTATCTCCCTGTCTCTCTTTCTCCTTTCCCTTCCCTCAGCTCTGTACTTATTTCCCTTCACCTATCGTCTGCATAGATGCCTTCAGGCTAAACAGCTGTACTGTACAATCTGTGTGATGTGAGAGCTTGTGCTCATGCAAACTGTAACTTTCATGTAAGATTATCCCTCCAGAGCTCCTCACTAAAATGATATTAAATGATATTATCTTCCCTGTAGTATAACATATCGTGCCACTGAGACACATTTCATCCTCTGCTCTTTGACAATAATGGCTTTCTTTTCAATCCAGGAATTTCCATCCAGTGAGAGTAAAAAAGGACATTAGTAATGCACTCATGCAAACAGTTAATTTTCATGTAATTCCATTCCCTTGTAATTCTCTGTAATGAATTTTGCTAACATTAATTTTGACATAAACTGTGTTTAATCATCTAAATATGCGTGTTTTTATCCAGTTGGCCTGGTCTCACGTCTACCAATTACTGAAAACGTCCCTGATTAACAAGTTAATTTATAATATTTTTGTGCTGATGTTCTTTGATCAAATCAGGACATCAGACTCCTGTTACTAAGCTTGAAAACATGGGAACTTCTCCAACCTGCCACCAGGGGGTGAACTTTTCTAATACATTTCTTCAGACTGCCTGTTCTTCCCAAACTAGACATGTTTGTAGCTCATGTTCTGTAGTTTTATTAATGATAACCAGAGATTTCTGCCTGCCCTCTACATACTATAAAGGTTATATTGTATACCACATGTTTTTTGTTTTTTTTCTCTTCTTGCTTTTGGATAAGATTAGTTTGCTGGATGGTAAAGATCTGAGACAAGGATGATTGATGTCCATTCAGGTTTCTCACAGGCAGGCCAGTCCCTGTCCAAAAAAAAAAACCCAAAAAAAAGTCATCTTTTAATTTCCTTATCATCTTGCACATTCTGGCTTCAGTCTTTCATCCTTCATTGTTTCTTTACTGTATTTCTCCACAAACCCGTCTCCACTGTTCTTCAGCCAGCTTGCCTCTTTGGCTGTTTGTTTCACCTCTTCTCACGAACTGTTGACTTGAGGATTTTCTGCGGCAGGCCATCTTCTATTGAAGTGCTTATTGACTGCACATCTCCTGCTTAGAGCTGGTCATGGTGAAATTCTGAGGGCAGCTTATCAGTGATTGACTGGGTCAGTTGCAGGGAGAGGTGAGTCCCTACACTGTAATGCTCAGTATCAGCCCGCATCAGTGTATTATGATGCCCCAGCAGCAACACAGAGACATTCTGAGTTTGTCATCACATGGCTTTCCACATGAGGCCATTTATTCATGATGACTGAACAGAGATGATTGCCTTTCTTCAGCCGGAGATCACTTATATCATGCTCCTGACTTGTAATAGTTGTCTAATTTGGGGAAAAAAAGACTTCTCATATATCTCTAATATTTACATTTCAATATATTCTATTATTTAGTGCGCCGCTTTATAAATACGTGCACCTATAATGTAACAAGGCAGCTGCAGTATACAGAATTGTATCACTGCACTACTGTACTTCCTGCTGCTTCCCACACTTACTTGGTGTGACAATTTTCATTAAACTAAAAACGGTGGTCATTTTTCACCCACCCCTGTAACCCCTGTCAAACTCTGAAAAATGATGACACCTGCATGAGTGAACTCAAAGCTATAGTGGAACATAGAAAGTGGAAGAACACTCATTTATTAGGCAGTTTTCCCTGCACACTTCACAAATTAACACACCAGTGCATGTTCATCTGTTCTGTAAATCAGATCCTGTTTTGTGTGTATACACTAAGTCAGCTCTTTATCCCGAAACAACAAATAATAGCTTGTCATGTGTGCTTGAATCAGTGCCATCTGCTTTTTATGCCAGTCAGTGCTGCAGTAATTGCTCTTCCTTGCTTTTGACAGACTCCAGTATGTTCTGCTCACACAGACAGTGGGGTTTCCACCCACACTCACCACTGAAGGCAACTAGAACTGGGGAACTAAAAGGGTTCTCCATCTGGCCTGACCCACATGAGTAAATCATTGTAATGAACAACAGGCTTAATGTGCTTGTGGAAATAGTGAGATAAACATTTTTTTTTTTGGTGCAGTATCATTTTACTGAAGCATTAATTGTTTGAAGTGGGTTTTATCTCCAGCATTAGACTCTCCTCATCTCTAAATGTTACCTGCTAATCTGCTGTAAACGTGCCTTTACTTTTTAAAAGATTATTTGTAACATCACATAAATTCAGAACACACATCTGTTCCTCTTGGTATGTAGGCAGAGTGAAATGTTAAGTTGGTACTAGCTATTTTTCATCAAGGCAAATTGAGATGAAGAGCTCAGATAAAAGATTGTCAGTGTGCGGTCATTTTCACCGACTTGTGTGCAAATCAGGAAGCCTGAATTGTGACAAAAGGCAGATGAATGATGTGTAGATTAGGCTAATTAATTCCTCAGTGTCCCCGCTGTTCACACTGGCTCTCAGTATAGCTTTTGTGGCGCTTTGGCCTGTCTGTCCACCGGCTTGGGAAAACAGAGGAAGCCCGTATTGTGCCAGGAGGTGTGTGAAAAGAATCATGGGGCGATCACTTGTCACACAAAACAGATCTAACTATCCCAATTAGTTTGTTAATGTGTAAATTTGCACACGCATTTGGGCATGTTTGTTTGCGATTCAGTGTGTTTGCGTGTTTGTTTCGATATGTAGTATTTCCAGTGCTTATTTGTTTGTTCAGACGATGGCTGAATATTGATGAGAGGCCCTTCCACAGCCCTTTCCCATGACATGCTGGAACTGGGTGGCACTGCAGTGTGGCACTGAAAAAGAACAGCATAGGGCTTGTATTCAAATATGGCCCCTTGAGTAAGAAAAGAGAGGAATGTTTTTGTTTCTACTAGGTGCCTGTGCTTCTTATGAGCCTCACAGCCAGTTTACATCTATATTTCAGACTTTTCACATCAGGAATCAATCTAATAACCGTCACATCTGAGCATTCTTGTTGCTGTTGTATTTTCTGTAATGATCCCTTGACCTTCATGAGTCAAATAATGCAGCATTTTCTCACTAGGCAATGTCAATGCACTGGGCTGTGGAAGCTCATATTTATTTTATCAAAGCGTGTGTATAAACTCATGTGGTCATACAACATTGCAGCAGCCCCTCCTCGCTCAGAAGTCGACCAATCGCACGCTTCTCTGCTAGGCTTCCATTTGAAGCTTCAGTAGTACGGTAGTGTTGCCCAGCAACCAGAATCGGCACATTTCTGGGAGGTCCTGTGTGGATGGCAGCAGCTGTAAGAGGGAGAGGGAGACAGAAAGAGAAAGAGGGAGAGGTGAAGGAGAAGGGGACTGAGATAGGAGGAGGGTAGGTCCAGGATTCCAACGGAGGAAGGTGAAAAGGAGGAGAGGGACGGTGCTATGCTGAAGACAACCCACACAAGTATGAGAGAAAAGAGCCGGTCTGTTGCCTCATTAGAAAGTTTGCTGTTGCAACAGGGAAGGAGGAGCAGGAGAAGGCCACTGACAATCACTGATCTGGGATAAGCAAGTTTTTGGTGGATTCCTCCATGTCCTCTGTGCTCATCCACATTCCTGTACCTGTGCCTGCTGGAGCAGTGCAGCGCCTCAGCTGAAGCCATGATGTCTCAGAGGATCCTGGACTGACGCACTGTGTGGAGAGACTGCCACACAGGACAGACCGACTGACCTGGATACGAGCTAAACGGATCCGAAGCAGCCAATATAGTGCTCATTTTTGGAATCCCAAGCCGTAATGAACGGTCCAGATCACTCCTAGCAGGGTTACACGCTGTTGCCGCTTCAGTTCCTGATAGGCCTGATTTCCTGGGTTGCTGACGACTGAGACAGGTCCAAGAGTGATGAGGTTGTTCTGGGCGGGTTAAAACCACTCAGGCAGGCTGTCATCCAGTGGCAGTGGTGAGGCTGCTGCTCCAGAGGAGGACAGATCCCACGTCAATGCCATTGATTCACTGGCTGGGGAAACAAGCAGGGTCCTGTGCGTCCGGTGCCATGATGCCTTTAATTGTTGTTGGATTCCACTGCTACTCTGCCCTGTTGATTGTCTGAGGATGTGGAAGTTCAAAGCCTTTTGCTTGGATTACTGGCATGTGCTGTGTTTGCACCCACACAACAACTTTTATAAGAGGTACGGCTGCGTTTTGCACTGACTTTTGCATCTCTCATATACTTAAGAGTCATAATTACCACAGAGTGCCGTCAGCTTGTTGATGTTGCCTCCTGTAAATCAATATGTTTCCAAACAGACTCCTCAATTACTTCATCAAGCGTGGTTGATTGATAGAGAGACTGTTTTGGTTGGAGCTCAGCACGGCACGCTGACATACTGGCTGTCTAGGAAAGACATTACTCAGGGGTGTGTGAGCTGGCTGAACTATTATCGATCTCCCAGAGTGAACAGGGTTACGGCTGTTATTTTGTAAAAGCACTTGGTAGTAACTTGGCACTTAGCATGATCTTGTTTGTGTCTGTTGTCTGTTTAGCGTTGGCAGTGCTGAAAACGAACGAGATGAACTGGCTTTGACTGAACCAATTCATCTGCATCCCACTGGGATTTCTCTCACTGTTCACCTTTCACCTACTGCACACTTGAGTCTAGATTCACGGCGTCAAGGTCGGGAAAGAAATGAATGTTTGATTGTGACAGATTAATAATAAACTGAGGCCGTACGCATGATTGAATGTCATCTGGTAACATCTCAAATATATAAATCACAGCATGTCCTCAGTGGATGCAGGATGGATGGTTTTCTGATCTTGTGTGAGGTTTGACACACGGATGTGCTCTATTTCTGCAGTTTGCACCTACTGTTGCCATTTGTAGGTATGTTAACAAGGTGCACACTTCGTTATCACACTCTGCGTAAATTACTCACCCCATCCCCCTGCTGCTGTGTTGAAACCATAAAAAACCTCTCATGTCTTTTACTGCCTATCACGACACAGATATCTGATGCTTCATGTTGCGTACATGGACTCCTGCTCCTAAAACTGAAATGCACATTAAACCAAAACAACCATATAATGCTGAATGTGTAAAGAATGTATTCATGACAGTCATGACAGGTTTTCTTTTCTGGGTGGTCTTAGCATGTGATGCTGTCTACTCTTACATGTATACTCACGCTGCAATTGTAGCTTCAATAGATGGTAGTTTCTCACAATTGTTACTTTGCTCTTAAACAACACAAGTTGGATTCGAGGTTTGCTAGCTGGAAAACAAGACTCTACAGCAACAGCTACTATATTTTTGTCAATTTGTTCTCATGCTGCACTAGAAATCTACCCAAGTATGTTAGCAGAGCCTTCCTTCATGCATATCTAACCGTGCAGATGTTTGACGAATCCGACGAAGGCTGACAGTGAAAACACTCATGCAGAATCTGTGAAAATCAGGGGCACCTGTCTCTTGTCACATCTCTCTATGCTAATGCATTGACACATATATAAACACAGTTTGTCATAGGCATTAGTATTCTGAAGGTGAAAGTATCTCCATGATTCATTAATAATGCATCACTGATTTAGCTGGCAATGCTGCTGTTAGGCTTAAGGGAATCCCCCCAGCTGTACCTTCACAACTATAGTATTATTGACATCATCTCAGGCTGATAATTTCAGTTATTTAGTGCTACAATAATTAAAGCACTTACTTCCATGTATGTAAGTAAATTAATAACTTGCTAACTGCTACTTAACATTGGATCTTAGCATCTGACTTTTTGGAATCATTTAGACTGATCTTTTTTTTCCCCCTGTACAACATGAACAGTTCATTATATGTATAATTCCACAGAGTTACTGGAATATCATAGTCACTGGGCGTAACTCATTACAGTGCTGGGACTTCACTGTAACATGGTCAGATTGTATCCAGGACTAAGCTCATGCTGTTAAAGCAAGGTCAGTGTAGTAACAACAGAACAGCCTCACCCAGCTGCTGAACTGGGGTTCTCCCCCCCCCCCCCCCCCCCCTCCCATTGAGAGCACTGTGATTGTTGGACGAGTGCCCAAGTATTACCATACACGCACAAGGACCAAATGCTCCCTCCGGCTCTTTCTATCTTTCCATCTATCTCTATCTACCCTCTTTCTTTCACATAAACAGACTTCAAACACACATCTCAGGCCCTGCCCATCACTGCTGGGGTGTATGCTGTGAAAGATTGGACGCAACAAAAAGAAAGGGGTGTCTGCAGAGGAGAGAAAAAGGACTGGTGTATTGTTCATTGTGGGTGGAGAGCTTTTGTTAAGAAGAAGGATGATTTTGTTCTGCTATACATACTGGGCCTTTACCTTACTTGGTCATCAGGCAGCTTGCAAGACCAGCAACTCTGAGCCCAACATAAACTGGGGCATGGAGAGCTCCTAAAAGACAGACAAAGTAACTTTAGCAGCGCAAGAATGAATTTCTCTGTGGGTTTTCTATGGAAAGTGAAGGATGTGGGGTGTAATTTGTGGTCGAGAAGGGAGTGAGCACAGACTGTACTTCTTCTGGTTGTTTTAAGGGGACTTGCTGCAGTTTTGTGTTTTTGAAACTTTTTTGGACACTTCCTTTCGGTGTGATGCACATTTTTTTCGGGCATGTCTGATGCCTCTGGTGATGTCACAGCCGTGTGGAATGCGATGTGGAAGTACTGTATTTCCAGCCGAACTATAAGGTAGGAGACCATCTGGCACAGACCAGTATGGATGACAGTGGTCGGCAGTAAGTAGTGGTTTGTTTTTTTTGACTGACCACAGCAGTCTGTGCAGATATTTCTGACGTCTGACTGATCAAATAACATTCCTGTCTATATGCTCAAGCCTGGTGGTTTCCTATCCAGAACCATGGAAATATATTATCACTGGCATAAAGCTTTAAAAGGCAGACAGTAAAGACATTTTCAAGGTCTTTCAGGGCAGTCCACTTTATCAAGGACGTGTCTTTGATTAGAAAAGGACTTACTTAAAGACAGAATAATCTGTTTTTTATTCTTTTTTTATCTTTCCTAAGCCTTATTATAACTTATCGTTGTCTCTTCTCAAAGAAGTGTACAACAGCAATGTCCTCTGACACAGTGTTCTGTGTTCTGTCAGAATGAATTCATAAACCAGCACAAAGATTACCTTTATCCTACTTTATGTATGATTTTTTTTTTCTGCTTCAGATTTACTTTGACTTTTTTGACTTTGTATACACTTGGAAATTTTATCTCTTGTACTTTTGTTGTTATATTCAGTGTGACCTGAGAAAATGCATTTTATATGTATATAGCCCTTGTTACTCACACTATATATCTATGAATATATAATAACTTTTTATAGCTAGTTTCATATTTATTCTCCAAACTACCCTTCATATTTTTTTACAGCAATTAAATTCAACTTATACTTTCTTGAGGGCCTTGCAATTGTATGAATTATCCATACAATGTAATACTTCAAACACACTAAATAAGAAACCTTGAGGCTGGAGGGAAAAATGCACTGTAACTGCAACATTTACTGGTACTAAAGTTAGTTGAGAGAAAGAGGTGCCAGTAGATGTGTCTGACTAAGACCGTAATCCTGTACCGGTGACACCAAAGTAACCAGGATACATCTGATCTGAGTCTGGTTCAGTGTCAGAGAGCAGGGACAGCATTACTTATTTAATATGTGTGGATGTGGAGCTTGTCACTGGTGCCTCCTCATTCCACAGTGGATTTACTATGAGACAGTGTTCAAGTAGAGTTCATTTGCATGAGCTGGGATGGTAAACACCTCCTGACAGAGCTGCACCGCTTCATGGTAGGTGAATAACTCCAACAGAGCATTAACATGAATTCCTCGTGGCCTGAGTTGGACCATTGAGGTTTTTTTTACACGTAAATCCAGACGAGAGCAGTCGTTGACCCTTTTGTTGGTCCCCCGCTTTGGTACGCTGGCTACATGACAAGTGAGGTCTTTTTTTGGGGCTGAGAGGAACTGCTTGTAATGGAAAAGTAGAAATCTGCCAAAGCAGACTTGCAGTTCCACTGTGGTGAGTAAAAAATACTCTCCAGGGTGGAAAAGCTTAGACGTGTCTGGGATGGAAGCCGTATTCTGGTCAGAAATGTCGGGGTGATGGAGATATGAGCAGCCTCTTATGGTTGTTCTTAAGTTGCAGTTAACGCAACAGGAAAAAAATAACTGTTTTTTCCTGTTCCTGAACAGGCTGAAATGTATATTTCATTTGTAATTACAGACTACAGTCTCACAAACTGCCAAGCTAAATGTGGGCGTTCATTGTTGATTCAGCACATTTCCTGAATCACCTGTTAGTACATTTTATTTTTGCACTCATGCTTGTCCAAATGCTTATGTAGTGGAAAATAGGTTTAGCCTGCAACAATCTGTATCTTCAGGCTGTTTCTAAAGGCTGGTGTTCAAAGAGGGATGTATCATTATGGATGTTTTTAATAAATATTTTAATACTGTCCATGAACAGAGAGAAAGCTCAATAAGTCATTGTGTTTTGGTCTATATAAAGATTGCCTTACATCTAAAGCACTTTATATGCACAGGCTTCCTCTGATCTATGCTTAAGTTGCAGTGTCCAAACCCTGAATAATTTACATTCATGATTCTCCCAGAGGGACCTCAGCTTTGAGGAAGAAGTTTTTTTTCCCCCTTCTTAATATTATTTTTAAGAGTAATAGTTGCCAGTTTGGCAGGGCATTGGATTGTGATTGATATAAATAGGTTAATTTTCTATGGCCATAAGGGAAAGGCTTGAAATTATAACTCCAGTCTCACTGTCTCTTCACCTCCAGTTGCTGCAGGGCTGCAACATTATGGGAGAATATTTTTGGGAACATTGCCTCCTCTGCTGCAGTATCTACACTGCTCATGTTAAGCTGTGCTAGCTTTGAAATGCTAATCATCTAAGGAAGCCGGTTTGTTTACTCTAATGCTCAAGAATGCCACCCTCCAGAGACAGCAGTGGTCATGTTCAGGGTGTTTACTGAGGTGTTTGATGAGAAAATATGCACGCAAGCACAAATAATAATGCATATGGTTGGAGACGTTGCTATGTTGCTGTAATGTCTTCCAGTCTTCCAGTTTGTACATGTTATATGCATGATTAAAAGAAGCTAAAATAGACTAGCTTCTACTCTACTGTGATCTATGGAGGACAGCGAACGCTCAGAGGGGAACATCATGCATTGTCTCTTTCTGTGGCTCTTTGCATTCTTTTCACTGTCATTTTACTTTTTGATGACATATTCCTTTGCATCTCTTCGTCTGCCTGGAGAGTAATGAGCGTGTGTGCTGCATTAACTTATGTAATGGTGAGTGAGAGGAGGGGTTGGACGGGTGGTAGTGAAAGAGGAGGGGGGGGGGGGGGGGAGAACAGTGATGAGCTCATGCTGCTGCACTGCAGCACTTATAC
>JAPQRQ010000026.1:12493049-12509404 GCA_037367365.1 Apogon talboti | reverse complement strand
CAGGAGTCAAAGAGGCTAGGAAGGCTGAGGAGCACGGCATGCAGGGGGAGGGTGCTGTGCATGAGGAGAGCCTCCTCTTTTCATTGACGTTTAGGGGAATGTGCTGATTAGTGGAGAGTAAATCAGCCAGTTAGATGTTTCCAGTCTTCATGTTCCAGTAAACAGTCGCCCTTACCTGTCCGTAAAGAGCTGTAACCATCCATCACCACCAGCCCAGACTGTAGGGCGTGCTGATCGGGCCGACTCGGAGGCAGATGTGTAGAGGTAGGTGAGCACTTCTGAGGGTGAGCGTGTGTGTGTGTGTCTGTACCATCTCTCTAGCTGTGAAGTACATGTTCACATAGCTCCTATAGTGAGGGCAGCAGCTATTTACATTGTCTCACGCTGCAGGTTTTGGCTTGAAGCAGCAGAGTGGTGCTGGAACAGTTAGTGATCTGATTAAAAGTCACACGGTTTTGATCATTTATTCAGCAAAAATGCCAAATGTTGTTCCTGCTTGTTTAATCTGACATTTATACCATTGAAATTTTAATTAGGCCTCACTATTAGCTTTACAGTGCAAGCTATGCGAAATTACATGCACTTTTCTTCATTTTAAAACTAAACACTCAACTAAAGCGCATAAAGATAATCAACATATTGATCCGGAATGGAAGCTTTAGCTGCAGTCCCACAGGGCAGATGGATGGAATAAGAGGCAGATGAATTTGCGAGCATGTTGGTGTATTTTGTATGGAAAGTATGTAACTTAATATGTAACATGATGCTCGTGCTCTTTGGTGCCAACGCTGTTGCTCTGTAGTCCGATGTCAGACCCACGCTGATGCAGAGTGCCAGGAGGAAGCGAGAAAAGAAAAGAGAGGATGCCTTGGTCTTAATTATTTGTCTTTTCTTTAAAATTAAAGATAAAGATAAGATAAAGGGAGTTTATTGACATTTGCACAGGTGTGTTACAGTACAAGTACACTGGAATCTAATTGGAGTTGAGAGGAAAAAAAGAAAAAAGAAAGAAATGTCTTACACTTTACATGTAAAAAAAAACCAGTTAAATATGTATAATAAGGTAAAAAGATACTAAATATACATATGCAAACACAGGACAAATTGGAACTATGTTAAAAGTAACATACATAGTATTTCACCTTAAAAAACATAAATATTGCACCTTGAACATGAATTCATTCACATTTGGCATCCATTTCACATGATGATACATAGTGAGATGGGTGTGAATTAGATGTCTCTTCATGATGCGGTTCTGTCTTATTTACGTGGGTTGGTGCCTGACATCTACGCTTCTCTTTCCAACTGTATTGGCTCTAATTTAGCCCCTATAGTTCCAATCCCGGATTCTTTCTCGCCACAGTGTTGTCCTGCTGATTGTCATGTGATGCACCCTGTTGACATGTTTTCGATGAATCCTATAGAAGGACCGGTGATGACTGCAGAGCTGTTCAGCCTAATTGTTGGGGAGCCTGTATGCTCTGTCCACCCAGTCCTTCTCTCATTAGACCTGTTCACAGAATGGATGGTTCGGCAAGGCCATCATTAGAGCCTATTAGATGCACAGAGCGTGAGACATGAAACTCCCTCACCAGTCGTACTGTACGTGAGAATACAGAGCTGTACTGTACTCCATGCATGCAAAGTGTGTGTGTGTGTTTTTTTTACCATGCTCTGCAGGCTCTCTCTCTCTCTCTCTCTCTCTCTCTCCCTCTCCATCACGTGCTAATCGACCCTTGTGTTCCGTCCTTCCCTTTGTCTATCCCTTTCACCCCCATCTCCTCTTTCTTTGTCTTGTATTTACACTCCAGCAAGTCACATGCGTTGTTATCTCGTTGTCCTGGTGCAGGATGTTGCTGAGTTACGTTTTTATGGTACGGCAAATAAAAGGCAGAGTTCCACCACTGGGATTATTAGGCACAGTGCAGCAACTATGAATTGCAATTTCTTTTTATTACACAGAATTCCTTGGCGTCTTGACATTAAATGCAAAGTAATAGCAAAAACGGTGAACTGGATTTCCTGAATACACCCATTGTTCTGCATTGTGTTCATATGGGAGGCAGTCTCAGAGGTGTTTACACAAGCAGCCG
Organism: Apogon talboti; assembly: GCA_037367365.1. Lineage (NCBI taxonomy): Eukaryota > Metazoa > Chordata > Actinopteri > Kurtiformes > Apogonidae > Apogon > Apogon talboti. The sequence continues at coordinate 12,507,308 of JAPQRQ010000026.1, read as the reverse complement.
ATGAAGAAGAGTCTCTCCAAAGCATTTCAACATAACACTGAAAAAGTGTTCATGTACTTGAAAAGGAGGTATAGCATTCAATAAAGTAACCAGCCTTGTATAAGAGATAATGATGACATTCATTGTATGGATGAAAATAGTGTTTGAAATACTATCATGATAGAAAATGCTCATGTCAAGTGTCGAAAATTATCATGATAAATGTAAAAACAAGTTTAAGGGCTGATTTTTCTTCCTTTACTTGAGGTTTAAAGTGATAATTTATGGTCAGAATGTGACAAATGTTTCAGAAATGTAGAGGTAGATGATTTAAGACAATTTCAATGTTAAAAATTGTATATTTTGAGCAAAATTGAGTAAAAAAATCTGCATTTTGTAAAAGTAGATGGAAAATGTACACAAATATAACCCGGAAGCATTTATTGTAGTGATATTGAGCATGATATCACATTCTATTATGACATTTTTTCCAGCCCAGCCTCCTGTTAGCAATAGAAAACCTGAATTTAATGTGTCCCAAAACTTTTGTCCTATAGTGTAATACTGTCCCTTAGTTCAGCCTTCAGTCTGCACATATAACATCAAATACATGACAGTATATGCCAATAAAATCCACACATAATAAGGGGTAGATTAAAGTAGTTATAAGAAACATGTTGCATGAATAAATTAGCAAATAACAAATAAAACTGAAGAAATTATTGAATTGTCAATGCAGTGTACTAGCCTACTCTAGATTAGGTAAAGATGCCTGGTACATACTGTGCAAAAAATAACAAATACAACTAATAGATGAACAGTCATAGTTGTATATCATGTTAAATATCCCTTTCAGAAAGCAAATAATATCTGATAACCTTTCGCTTCCTCTAATTTTCATTTGCTTTAGTGTATCTTATTACCTTCACTTTATTCAGCCCGGCCTGAGACGGACGTCATTTCAAAACTGCAGACGTGGGAATTAAGTCGTAACGCCGTGATCAAAGGTGGACCAGGTGTAAATTTGTGTCACATTGCTTTTTCCCACAGATGAAACATTCCTTCTTCCACTAAAGTTCCTTACCTCGGCCTGGCTCTGCCAAGCCTGCACATCAACGGCGCAGAATGAGAGGCGAACCGAAGCCAAGTGAACCACACAACTAGTGCCAAAGCAGCATGAGGAAACAGACTCCACCAAAAGAGAAAACACTCTCATGTGTCCCGTGTTGATCTTTACGTCTGTCATAGATTAGCATGCGGCTGTGGGAATGACTCTTCCCTGATACAGCCTCCTGCTTCTGAATGACACCTGAAGCTTTTAGGAAGTGCGGTTCGATTAAAATGACAGAATTAGGCCACTCCTCAACCAACCAAAAGAACCCCGAAGCAACACATTTAGACTCTTGACTGCACTGCCAACTTATCAGCCCTGTGATATTTCCTCATCCTAGTCCAAACCCACTTATTTTGGAAGAGTGCATCGTGGAAAACCTATAATAAGTCATGCTTTAGTAAAAGAGTATCAGCATTTAGTGAGTTTAATCCTCTATTACAAGCGTCCATGATCCTTTATAGTTTACTCTGTACATTTCTCATACACATATCTTGCTCAAACGGACCTATCTTGACATGATTACAGTTTGCGATACAATAAACCAGCTGTGTGGAGAACCAGTTTGTCATCCTACGGGGAAGGAGCAGTGATGTGGGGGCCTCTAATATATAATTGAGCGGCTGCAAATTGATGGGCCCCGCAGCCTGCAGAGACCTCCGGGCTGCGCTTTAAGTCAATAAAGTAGTGAGCTCCATGGAGCGTACATCAACCCTCCAAGGATGCAGCCGAGCTATAGCAGACAGATTTACTCCTCTTTTGAAGCCCATTCCTCAGTAATGACAAGAATTCATCCCTTTTGTTTTATTCTGAGACTTGTCTAATCAGTGGCGGCGTGTGTGGCGAGCTTAGTGTTAATGTTGATGTATGAGTAGATCATTCGCCGCTCGGCCCTGAAGGACTTGCGTTATTATCAGGCTCCGGTGTGTGTTTGAAACCTTCTGTGTGTAAATTAAATGGAAAGCAAACAACATTAGCCCCCGTCAGGTAGTTTGTCATGAGATGGTGAATTAATCCTTATGCCCTGGCCTGTAGAACCCTCTTTTCTTGTAAATGCTTTGGCATTCTCTCAAGTGGAGGTTATGGAGGGCTTCGACAGAGATGAAACAATAAACATGGAGCTGTGAAACCCATCCTCAAGGGTGTTTTATCATGAATCCGGGTCTGTTTGTTATTCTCAGAAAGTCTCTATCACTCTGTAAACCCAGGGCTCATGTCCTGCTTCTCCTGACTGAATGGGGTGTATGTTGAAATATAAGATCTGCTGACTTGCACCCTCCAGGTCTTGTGGAAACGTGGTATGAATGGAACTTGCACACTCAGGATATCTTGTTCCACTGGAATATGTCAACATAAATCCATTTCTCAGCAGTCCCGTGACCTGCACCAAGAGAAAAAAAAAAAAAAAAAGTTTCTTCGGTTTCCTTTACCTTCACCAGTGAAAGGAATGCAGATGGAGGATGACTGCTTTATCTCCCTGCTTTTGTTCTGTGATTGATTGCTTTCCCGTTGTCTGTGTTGCCTGGAAAACGTTTCCCTGACTAGTTGTTATTTTTTCTTTTTTTTCCTTTTTTTTTTACATGCTTTTAGCTCATTGTCAGCTTCCCCATAAGCTTGACATGCAAGTCCTGTGAAGAAATGAAGAAATGAGCGCCATAAATAATTTACTTTTTAATTACATCCGTTATTGTTAAGATGCTTTCAACTGTGGCTCTCAATTAATATTTAAATGCAACTGATCAAGTTTTCATTGTGGGTAAGGGAAGTTGTCATCGCGTGTAATTTGAGACTGAGCTCTCATGTGTGGTGTTTTGATGATTAGTGTTGGACTGGAGGTTGTTTTCTGCCACAGTCTTCAATGCCTTGAAAATAAAATAACAGGAACGACTTGATTTTGTGTCAGGAGTTTCCCACAATTCTTGATCCGTATGAAGTTGTTAAATATGTAATAATAGTCTCTTCCAAACTGGTAGACACAGTTATGAATACAACATCTAAAGGCTAATTTGTAAGTTTTGTTACTGTATTTAATGTTATTTTATTAAAATTAACTCGTGCACAGCAACGGACATGGGGTATAACTAGAATTTCCACATTAAAATTTTAAATATGAGTATTATAAGTAGTACTTTAAGTAGTTTTTTTTCCAGCTAACAACATTTTCATCCCATTTCTGCCTTCCCTTATGCACATATGCATCCAGTCATCCAGTTTTGAGGTCTTTCTCCTAAAATAACATTATGTTTCCTGAATGATTCTATCACTGTCAGCTTAATGAGGGCCATTAAAATGAAATATATTTTGCGGTTTCTCTTCCAAGTGGAGCAGAAACTGAAAGAAAATTCTTTATGATACTGAAGTCGTACAGTGACAGGTTCAATATTACCGGTGGGGTTTGCTGTGCCAGCGAGAAAACAAAAACCACAATTTGGCTTAATCTGACATATTGACACATCTTACGGGCGTCGCTGTTGTTCAGTGACTGTGTTTTCCCAAATCAAAGACTGGGAAGGCGTTATGGAGCAGACACGAGAAAGGCTGCCTTTATACAGAGTGCCAACACAAACAATGGCCTGTGCCAGTGTAGACGGCCGAGCCCGGGAGGTGCCCCTCCAGCCTCAATGGCCTCAGTGTTTTTGCCGTGGGCTTCGGATGCCACAGAGGCACAGTTGGCTTTACCAGTGAAGGGCATCAGTGCGCAGCAAGAAACTGGAGTCCTGGCGGTGGACGACAGGGCTGAGAGGCAGAGCAAGGCAAACCCTGCTTTAAGAGGTTATACAGCTGTGACTAGAGAGGTGAGTATGACGGAATGAACGCCATCGCAGGAGGATATTACAGGAACGTAAAGGTTTTTTGATCCTTTTCCTCCCTTTATCTGTTTCTTTCAATCATAAATAATCAGCGATTTTTTTTTTTTTTTAAAAGACACTTCTACACTACACCTTCAATTAATATGTCTGTTTGTCGACTAGAAAACTTATTTATACTCCAGCTACTCCGAACCATAACACTATTTCATGCTACACTGCTAATTAAATCTTGTGAGTGATGTGAGTGATTGAGCAAAACAACATGTTCAAGATCAGCTTTTTATCTGATCACTGATGCAGTCGGCAATGAATGGAATTTGATTGAAACAGCAATTATTATCATTGTTAAGCCTTCCAGTCAATTTACCCAGTTCAATGATGTCATTAAGCTCATGGCTCCAAATTGATTGCTTTGCCAGACACACAAACATGTTCATGTACACACACACACACACACACATACACACGCAGTGAGTTATTTTAGTCATATATCTGGTTTATACCAAATGATAGGTACATGTTCTCTGGGATAAAGCTGATGGATGACTCCTGGAAGTCAGTTCTGAAGTCAGGAGACTGGAGAGATGTGGTTTTTCAAGTGTTTAGCTGATGTTACTCGAAATGGGAGGCGATGTGATGATAGATTGGCCACTGTGGCGCGGCGAGGCTATAAGCAGATGGTGTCTTTTTGCTTTAGGGAAACCTTATGGGGTTTTTAAATGGCTGAAAACTGATGGATGGAGATCTAAATGTTTTTTGTGGCTGTGATGTGTTCTAACAGTGGTGCGTATGGGTTATGTGTGCTTTAATTCTTTTGTGCCAAATTTCACATGTGGCTGCTTTTAATATGATAGAGTAGTACACAGTTTTGGGAAGATTTGTCATGAATAGTAAGTTGCAGATTACTAGTTACACTGTTTGAAATGTGTTGGAATGCAATGTTTTCTCATCCATTTAAGGTTTTGCACTGGACAACATCATGAAAGCAGACATTTAAACTAGTATTGTACAGTTATGTTAGATCACTTTACAGATTTCAGAAGGAAGATATTAATGATTTCCAGCCCTGAAAGGTATTTTTTATTCTGATACAGGGCTATGGCATGGTTCACTTTAATATAACATATATGAGCGTTTTGCCAAATGTAAAATTGCATGGGAAAGTAGGTTTAGTTTTAAATTGATAGATCAGTTTAATCAGAAATTGTAATTTGATCACTTTTTACTCTCAGAACTATATCTGTTATTGTAAAATTTTTCAGCAATTAACATAATGTTGTAATTTGTAACTAGTCACACAGCACTTATTATTCTATAAAGTTAAGAATAAAACAAAGTGATGCAAAGAAAAGTGATGCTTTTTGCTAAAAAAAATGATATTGTATTGTAATCCTTCTGTTATTACCCGCCTTTTGATTAGTAACTGTGATTTTTTCCCCCCACAGTAACTACAACTCATTATTGTTAAATTAATTCAGTAATTACCATAATGTCACTATTTGTAACTAGTTGCTCCCTAGTGCTTTTCTTTCTATACTAGTAGGAATAATGAACAGTGATGCGAGCTACATTCAGATTAACCATTGCTCTGAGTTCTAGTGGAGGTAAAGCAGGATTTCCCCTGCGTGACTTGAGACAGGTGTGAATCTGCCACTGCCTCAAATAGAATATGTCACCAACCCCCTCAACATTCACCGACCAGAAAAGGCTGCCCTTTTTTTTCCATCCTGGTTCCCTCTGAATAACCCAACCCCCCTCACAACTGGCTGCAACCATCACAAACATGTCTGACCTCAGTTGTACTGAATGACATCACTGCCACATGTCTGGCCTCAGGCCTGTTTTGCATCCTTGGAGGAGGCTGTATTGTCATTTCTAACCTGTGGGTAGCGCTCTCAGCCTAAGTGCCCACTGTGGATTGCATCTCATCATGTTTGGACTCTGTTTTGTTGGTCTGGCGTGCGCTGTCACGCTCCTGTGGCTGTCATGACCACTATGGGTATTTATACCCTCTGCGGCCTTTGTCACATTTACAGAAAGTGCCAGTCTGAGCTCTAACCATCAGGGACACTGTCTGAGCCTTGCACTGTTTTCCAAGTGACCTCAAAATTTCAGAGTCACTGAGAAAAACTGCACATCGCTCTGTCACAAAGGCAAAGATAATGAGATGAAATCAGCAGGGCATGCAGTGGCCGTTCTCTTGTGTTAATGGGTATTCTTCTTCTTGTTCTTCACAGCATTGTTCTCCTCCTTCACTCTGTTTACTGGAGAGTGTCACCTCACATGGGTCTATTTTTAGCAGAAGAGCATTGTGCAGTGTGTAGTGTGTTTCTGTGTGGGGAGGGGCTATGGCGAAGAGCTTCAGAGGAATACGGCATCTGAAAATAGAGTGAACTGAAAGGAAAATATTGTAATTGAACAAAGAAGACCTGCTTCTAAAAATGGTAACGCTACACAATACATGACCTTGTTGTGCTTATCGTGGAGAGATGGCGAGGATATTCTTGAACTTAATTCAAGTCTTTTGTTTGCCAGGATTGCATGAAATGCATTTTTTATTTTGCTGCAGTCCTGCACACACTCACATAAGGGCACAAACATGTGGTGAAGTTAAAGGTATGCTTGGGTCACATAATAAGGGTGTCATTTTATTCATGCGTTTTCTCTTCCCACGCAGCCCATTTGAGGATGGCTGAGAAATGCAAAGGACAGGTCGCTGGATGCCCACATTCATCTCTTTGGGCAATTTAGTCTCCACCCAACCTGAAAAGCATATGTTGTTGGAATGTGCAAGGAAACCAAAGGAAACCCACGCAAACATCGAGAGAACAAGCAACACCCCACCCAAAAACAAAAAAAAAATGTCTAAGGGGCAAATGTGAGGCGTCTCTCTGCTTGTGAGCTACATTCTGGTGAATTTGCTTACCTGGCAGAAGTAAGATTAGAAGATTAAAATCGTGTTTGTGTCCAGGTGCAGCGACTATGGACAGTGCTGAGCCGGTTCCCGTCCTCTCAGTCTCGGTGCTAAGTTAAGCTTATCAACTGTTGGCTCTATCTCAGTAATTAGCTACAACCGTGGGAACATTATGTCTTATACTTACACTTAATTTGCCATAATGTCAAACTTTAACTTGCAGTGCTGGGTATATTATTATCATATTATATACTTCTAAGAAAAGGAAGAAATATAAACAAAGGTTTCTTTTCTCACATTAATTTGATTGATAACTAACAAAGACTTTGAATTAAAAGTTGGAGCGACTACTTTCTGAGCTGCAACATGTTTGCGTAAAACAAAACAAGCTGCTTTGAAATAATATTTTGCTGCAATAAAAGTTGTGTCAGATGTCTACTCCAGTTTCCATGTGTCTGGACAAACAGATTGTTTCTATCCGGATTGGAATTGCTAAGTGATGTATGAACAGGAGAAAAGAGAAAAGCCTTTAGACATCACTTGCCTCTGATGATCTTTGATCACTCCCATAGGATCCCACAGGCAACACATCTGCTCCAGCTTTGCTGCCAGGATGTGATGAGCAGAGGCAGCATATCCTTTAATTACTCTCATTTCAGCTCTATTTATACATCTGATTCCAGATCCTTCAGATGCACAAAAATTCTTTGTTCCTGACAATTTACAGGAGACAAAAAAGTCTTTCTTTTTTTTTCCTCTTATACAAAGTCCTCTGTGTTCACAAAGCTAGCCCGAGCCACTACATCTAATTTAGTATGCTGTTGTATCAAACTATGACATCAGTCCTTTGTAATTGTTTCCAGACGTGGCAAGGGCTGAGTTTTCATTTTATTTTCCCTGTCTTAGCACAGGTCTTGGTTGCTCAGCATCCAGCAAAAGCAGATAATGGGAACAGCGCATGATGTCATGTACACTGTACAATGTGCCAAAACCTTGTGACCAAGTTTCCAGGAAACGATCAGTTTCCCGCTTTATTTCCTTTCTTTTACCCTGTGCTGTCTTTTTCATTCTAGTGGCAACTTTAAAGTCTGAGTTTTTGATCAAATTTGGCTGACAGATCTGTGGGAACACGCTTGATAACAGCGTTGGTGTGGAGCTGACCTGTGGATGCCTCTTTTGACCACACCTCAAGTTTAGCATAGCTACCTCTCCTTACTCTAAAACCAGACGAAGAAAATTGGAGGGGGGGGGGCCTGATGTAGGAGCTGAAATGCAGCGAAACCATAAGACCATATGTATTGAGTTGAAGAAATGCCGTTTTATGAGCAGAGAGTGGGCCTCTGCTAGGAATTCTCAATGACATCATTCTGGAGCAGAGCGCCATGAAGGCACAGCTCAGGAGATGGAGCGAGTCTTCGACTAGACAGTAACACTAGAAGGAGAAGAAGGACACAGAGGCAGACAAACACCGGTTTACTCGGTGTCCTTAAGTTTGTTCAAACTTTCATGGCTCATCTTTATCTGAAATTCATCTGATTAGATTTCAGCATAGCTCTCTGCGATACTAAGACTGAACTAATGCTGCCCTTGAGCCTCATGTTGAAACAATCACGACAGGCTCGGGACTTAGAATCATCACAAGCCTGCCTTCGAAATGAGACCTTGATATGACTTCATATCTTATTTCTAAACAAATAACGTCTAGTTAGCCGTTCTCCGTGGTCCTCCAGCAAAACAAAACCCGCACCGGAGCTGATATCTAATAACATGTGCGCATTTCTAATTGTAAATGCCTGTCTCATGTGTGATGATGCGCATCGAAATGATAGAATTATGTGGATGCCACTTTTATTAAAGCGGCACCTTTGTTGTTTTTCTTTTGTTTACTGGCACACAGGGATAAACTGATTTTACTAAGAATTGGGAGATCTTATGATAGCTGAGATGTGAAAGTGGAGTCAAGTATCTGCAGCACCATAAGGCTCCAGCAGCTGTAGTCACCATAATATAGGGGCCAAGGTCTCAAACTGAAATAGATCAGTCGGCCAGTAACTGTCTGGTTGGACTGAGTCACACATTACAAGCCTGGCTATGCAGATCTGCCGCCGCCGCTGCTGCTGCTGCTGCTTAAGATATTATCTCCTGTAGGTCATTTTTTCCTCTTTTCCCTTTGTTTCAGTTGAACTCATAGAGGAGATGAGTCCAGAGAAGGTGATGGTTTCAGGGGTTCAGGCCTGTAATTAGTGGACAGCAACATCTCCCTCCACAGTCTGCTGTGTAGATGATTGGTGTCCCTGTAAACTGGTTCCATGTGGGAGCTATTCTCCTGCGTTTCCTGTGCCTGTTGTCATTACATAGAAAATACCTTTGACTTGGGGGTAGTTTACCCCAACCCCCCCCCCTTTTTCCTCAGAGGGGTGATTAGTCTCCAGTCCGTCTTAACAACAACTTTTGAAGTCCGCAGACGAGGCACCATCAGTCAAAGGTCTGCCCAAAGCATGAAGGCAAGTCTGGGTGAGCGTTACCATGCCGGCGACATTTTAATGAGTACAACGTTTTCTATGAAATTAAACATTGCAGATTTCAGGGAGGTTAAATTGAAGGGCGAAAGGTGCAGCTACTACTTTCCCGTGATTTCAGGTTTGGGTTGCATTAGTGAACAAACATGAGGAACACACTGAATATGCCCTCCAGTTCTTTTCTTAGCGCACATCTGAACAGTCACTTTTCAGCCCTGAAAGGCTCTATTAATAGAGAAGCTCCCTTGTATTTGCCATCTCTACCCACTAAGATATTTCTCCTCTGTGCAAAAAAAATGGCTAACAACTGGTACCTCTGACAGTCATGCACTTTAAAGCCTCGTCTCTGTCAATACTCTCCTTGCCTATTTTTCCGCTCTGTCTTGTCACCATTTATCTATTATACTTAAATACGCCGAACTAGATCAAGCTGTCACTCCCTCCTTTCTGTGCTTTTAGCGCCTTGCTTTATCTCTCCCTCCCCGCCCTGGCTGTCTCTGGCTTTCATTTTCACATGCTTTTTTCCACATTCTTTGATAACTCGCCAGAAAAATGTAAATTTTTCTTTCTCGACATCGTCTGCTTCAGGGTCATTTGTGTGTCCCTTCCTTGCATGATTAGTGTTAAGCAGGAGGTGTTTCATCTCCTTCTCTCTCTTTCTCCCTAGTTACAGAGCCACCATGCTCTCACACCCCCTTCTTCCCTGTACCCCGCCCCTTTCCATACTGCTCAGACCCTGGCAAAAACCCACACTCCCCTGTCTCCCAGCCTCCGCCCCCCTCACAGTCCGACCAGCCCGGCTCACGGAGGACAGAGAGGAAGAAAGAGAAAAAGAAAGAGCTCCATTTGTCTGTCAGAAATTACAGACTGCCACTTAGCACTGACCATGTCTGAATACCATCCATAGGGAGCTGCTTTTCCGAGGCTAAGAAATGGAAATGTCTGCAAGGACAGAGGCAGCTACAACCCAAAGCTGTAGCAGATTTGCAATGTATCTGTTAGAGGAACATTTTTAGGCAGTAATGGGGACTTGTGGGGAGGACCACTACTGTTTGGAGCTCATCGTCTTGTGAGTGCCGGCCAGCATGTGGTGTTTGCAATGTAATTCAGAGAAGACCCAGTCGCTGCTGGAACTGGAGCTGAATGGCTGGTAAGAGTAATGGGAAAGTGTAAATGAGATGTTTGTTTTAGTGGATGTGTGTGTGGGTGGGTGGATGGATGGGGGGTGTAGGTGTGTGTGTGTGTGTGTGTGTGTGTTTTGTCTTTGGATGAGGTAACACCAGCCTGCGAGAGCTTATGAGACTGTTTAATAAACAGAGGTGAGACGGGCTTTGTATGGCACACATGCCGAATTAACACCTTCCTCTTGTGTCTTCCTCATAGGAGTAATATGAAGACAAACTAAGTCACGATGATCATGACTTGTGAAGTGAGATCTGCTTTTTCAGTTTTGACTCCACTACAATGGAAAACAGACCCTGTCACCCCCCCCCCCCCTATGAGTCACTGTGTGTGAGAGCTATTATGGTATGTTTAGTCTTACTGTACAGGCTCTGTCTGTATGGGAGTTGGATTGTCCCCCCTGCTCGGCTGAAGGGCATTCCTGTGGTGTGTCGTGGCCCTCCCGCTCACCGGCCGTGACTATGTGCTTTTTCATGGCTCAGTCTTCAAGGGCAGGTGCTGAGCATGGTGAGGAGGGATAGTCAATTATTCATCACTCAAAGATAATGACAGAAGCTGTGTAGTTGTTATTGTTATTGTTGTTGTTGTTGTTGTCGAGACTTGACAGGAGGGAAGAGGAGGAGGGTTGCCTTGGTTCTGACAGAATGAGGACCAGCAGTTGACAGGGGAATGGTGTTGACTTTTGATTACTTTTATTAAGCACAACATCACACTTGTGTCTGTGTTTTAATTGTTTTGTGCTGATAATAATACTTTATTTTCCCATATATAGATATAAAATACAATTAAATCTAGAGAAGAAGAAGGCACCTCCTGTATAATCATGTGAACAATATTAAAACTATCGAAACTGGTATTTTATTTATCTGATCTCATTCTTAAAGCAGTAAAACTTTAGTAGACAGTAACTTTTGGTATCATTTCCTTTATTGTAGTTGAGTGATCTGAGAGGAAACAGAACTTCTGCACTTCCTCCTGACTCTGCTTTCAGGCTTTAGAATATTTTTCCTCTGACAGAAGAGTTTGTCCAGTCACTAGATTTTTCAGTGAGGGGGTGGTGTTAAACAGCTGATTGACAGCTATAATGTCCAATCACTGTCAGTCCCGCATCAAGTTTGCCAAGATGGCAGCTCCCTTAACGGTGATACTTTGGTTTCATTTTCCATGTAGTAATACAAATATTTGTTTTGTCGTCCATTTTTGTTTTCTGACTATGCATAGGACAGAGAGGAAGAGGATGTGTATTTTTAAGTCTGAGGTTTTTGTTTTGTTTTTTTTCTAACTGAAGCTTAATAGTAAACAAATGCATTTAAAGTGATAAAATGTGATATTTGCACACTGCATGGAAGCTTTTCAGCCTTCAGTTTTACATCCAGTGAACCTCTCTAACTGAACTACACAAGTTACAGTAGTTAGTCTTATGAGACCCGTGAGTGGACTGTCTGCGAACTCCCACAGCAGTACTGTCAGTCCACACGCCAGAGCATCTATCCAGTATGCAGCTGTATCCAACTGTAAATCCCATCACGGTCTGCATATTATTTTTATAGCTGTCACAAAATGTTGGATCGTACCTGAGTGTTTAGTGTTAACCTTCTTAATGCTGCAGCACAGGTTCATTTACATGTTACTGTGTGGTCTGCTAACCTTTCACCTGAAAAATCCATTCCCCACATCTGCGTTGTGAGGACGCGTGCGTGCATTTGTATTTATGAGCTCTCTGAGTCACCGTGAAGAGAGAGAAAACATCTGTATTTGTTGTGTTTGGCCAACAAATTGCAGGGTGAACGCCGTGATATTAAAGTGCCGCTTGACTGAAAGGGTCACTTTACTGGCTGTGTTTACATACACACACATAAAATGATTACTCTGTGTACTTATGTTGAAGCAGGAAATCTAATAATGCATTTACATGTGTAGCATTAGGGTTGTATTACTTACTAAAGGCTCCACATGTAGTTTGTTCAGGAATCAGATTTCCAGTGTTTTCCGTCCATGATAAGATTTGACATGATGTTCCTTTTGGGCTGTAATGTCAACAAAAAAATCGACCCACTGAGTAGATCAGACCTTTCCTGCTATGATGCTGCTCTCGCTGAGTACAAGATGCTGTAATTTGTTCTTTCTGATGCATTATTAGCTATGTGCATTAATTATAATGGGACTTTTCATGTTTTATTGCCTTTTAGCTTTTAAATACTAGCTTAACAGTGTGTCTTGTGCTTTAAATTCTCGATCAAACTAAACCAGACATATGAAGACACTGCCTTCAGAGACTAACTTTATTTGTACTATTGATTTTATTTGCACCAGCTCACTTATTGTCATATAACTATTATTTTCTGTAACTCTATTGTTCTTAATATTATGTGTACTAAAAGTGGATATATTCATAAGCTAGTTTTAGGGCATGTAAATGCAATGCATATGCACAGGTTTTTATATAAATATTTTGCATACTTCACATTTCAATGGCTTTTGAAGTGAAGAATTGAATGGGGAATCCAGTTATGCCAAACCCCATCTTAAAACATTTATTGGAAAAACGTGCAGGCACAGAGCAGTTTGTAGACTTTGCTGTCTTCGCTGTGACTTCATTTGGTAGTTACGTTGGTTCCACATTGCAGCTCTTTCTTCCTCCATAGCTCCAGCCTGCACTTCATTAGCTTTCTTCTATTCCCAGAACTCCTGTTGATGTGACTCCTCTTTTCCGGGATGGAGGAATGTTTCTCCCTCTGGTCCGACTGATGGAATGGGTTGAGGCCTGGGCAGGGGCCTGGGTCTGTTTGTTCAGGATGTGTTGAGAGGGAAGGAGGGAGGAAAGAGAGATGGTTGACCCCCCCAGCACCATACCCCCAAATCCCTGGATCCCATAGCTGAAAATCACTGCCAGCTGAGCTGACATGCTTATCCATGCTTAGATCAGAACTATAAGGGGCTCCTGGTGGATAAAACAGCCAGACGGAGCGACACACACTGTTGGGTAGTTATTTAATGATATGGTGGCATCATGCAGGATTTCAAGAGCACACAGTCACAAGCAGGAAGTGGTCCTGGGATCCCCGCCGTATCATGCTACACCTCGCAATATTTCACAATCCTCAAACTATGATTATATAAAAAACCCCACAATGTTCAGATTACTTCAGTTACCATGCAGAGCCATTTCTGCCTCTTCTGTGGAATTCGTCATACAACTTCCTGCTCTGCTACAAATTCCCTCCCTTTTTTTTCCTTCAGTGTCCATTATAGCCTAAAGCATCAGCTCTTGAAATGTTTCTTTCTTTCTTTCTTTCTTTCTTTCTTTCTTTCTTTCTTTCTTTCTTTCTTTTCCCTCCATCATGAGAAACTGACTGACTTACTATGTCCAGTATTTGATGACTTCAGAGTTAAAAGCAGTGCAGCTCTGATTCACTCCTTTTCTGTTTCAATGCTCAGTTGGGGGAAAATTCAGCAGAAGGACAAAATGGAAGGAAAGATTCTGGGTCCAGTTTCCCATGGCGAAACCCAATGTTAGCTGCCATAGTTCTGACTTTGTGCATCAAATGTTGTTTTTAGAGGTGACAGGGTGAGAGAGCAAACCCCAGAGGAGCATTGTAGTACTAGTGGGTAGTGAAACAACTTGTGGTTTTTACTGTCTTTTCAGTTATTTCATGGACACGTAATTCTTATTGCCACAGTTATATTATCATGTTTAATCAACTGAAATAAATCTGGTTTCAATAAGATGAGATAAGTTTATTG
>JAPQRQ010000026.1:12445373-12478191 GCA_037367365.1 Apogon talboti | reverse complement strand
CCCCTCCTCCCGCCCATATTTGGACCTTACTCACAGTCACAATCCACTGCACTGCCCCCTACGGGACCGGTGGGCGGCTTAAACGTCTGTAGTTGATCCAGGAGTGCTGTCGATCTCTAATCTGTGGTATTGCATGTCTCGGGCAGGCAAGCGGGGGCGTCGCAGCAGTGCAGGATCACTAGACAGCAATATGGAAGTAAGTTGGAAGCAGCTGGTATCCAAGCTACTCTCTATGTGATGATGTGCACTGTGAAAACACACCATTTCTTTTTTGGTCTTACACCTTCTTTGCTTCATAGACTCAGTCCATTTGTTTGGATCATTTATTTTTTATCCTGGGATGCCTTATAACCTGCTTGCCTCAGTTAGTGTGCATGCATGGGTTGCCTGCCTCTGATCCTGCCCCCCCCCCCCTTTTTTGGAAGACAGGGATCTCCTGTTTTTGGTCATGTTATATGACCAATATACACTTTATCTTCAAACAAGCATGACTGTACTAATCCCTCTTCTGATCCCTCCCCTTTTCACTTGTCTTCGTCTTCCATTCAATCACATCCAAGCGATTTTCATTTGGTTCTTCTTCTCTGCCAGGGTGGTAGCTCTCCAAGACAGTAGGAATCTCTATGTCTCCTACAGCCCCCTCCCCCTCCCTCTCCTGTCTGGGTCTTTCTTTCTTTTTATCCACAACTTCTCTTAAATACTTTAAGGTTTAGGGAGGTGTTTAGCCTTTGTAGTGAGATGTCTAATGCTGGACTTCAAACAGACCTATAAAGATGTGGATTTCATTCATTCATCTTCCAGTCATTCCATGTGTCCATGAGATCATGTGTTGGTTGAAGTCTGGGACCCTGAAAATTTCATTCTGCTTTTAAAGATGTCATTTGGTCTTTCTCTAGTCATAGGCGAAGCATGTGGCAAACTTTTCAACAACTTTGAGAAGACGTCATACTTAATAGTGCATAGCGTTTTACCCAGAACAGGGGGAAAGTGTCCGGGCCTGATGTGAAGTCTGCTCACAAGAGCCTAGCTCCTCCCGTCCTCTGGCTTCTAGCTGGATGCTAATCTGTGGATGACGAGTTTGCCTGTCACATCCTCTGCATGTGGAAACTATGCCTTCATTGATCTTAACAAGTTGCATGTGTGACTCTGAGGAGGTTTGGCGCACTGACTGCAATGAAAATAAAATGTTCTCTTTTTTTACCCCTGTTAATGTCATTATTCTTGTATGTATTTAGTCTTGTTACAGACTCAGCTCCTCAAAAAACCGTTAGCTCATCAGACTTTAGGTTCCCTTCATCATGAAGCCTTTGCCTTAGTGGAAATCTTAGTGTTGCTGCTGCCTACCATGAAAACATTTTTAGTTTTTCATTTGCATGCCCTATAACATTTTGCTACTTATTTATCTGAAACAATAAGAGTGTGAGTTCTTCCTGCTGGTATCATACAGATGCAGTGTGGTAGCTGTTGTGCAGTAAGCACTTGCATAGTGTCTGACAGACATGCTGTTACCTCTTTTCCCTATTGCAGGGGTCCATCATTAGCAGTCCTCACACACGCCGGAGAGCCACCACGCCACGTGAGGGTGCACCCCGCGGCCATCCCTCCATCCCTAACTCAGCGTCAACTTCCATCCTCGGGTCACTCTTTGGCAGCAAGCGAGGCAAACCGTCATCCCAGAGCCACCCCCCTTTTCCTGCGCCCGGCCACCCCACACTTATATCCCACAAGCCCCACCCGACCAACCTGCACCACACAGCACAGGTAGCACACACAGTGCAGGCACAATTACACAGTCACCACTCACAGTACTGCCAAGTCCCCCAGAACCCACCGCCTTATCACCACCACCACCACTACCACCCCCCTCCCCACACGCAGTACCACCAGCACCCAGCCTACAGCTCACACACGCACCAACACGCCCATTCGCAGCACAGCCATTACAGCCAGCATTCCCATCACAGCTCACACTCCCAGCATGCTCCTCACCACCACAGTCAGCAAACGGGTCCGGCACCTGGCGGACCCAAACCCAAACACAGTGGCATCAGCACCGTAGTGTGATGTTCCTAAGGGAGAGATGAAGATCGAGGAGAGGACTTACTGAAGGGGAACACTTGCTTACACCAAAGGGACTGACAGCATAACTCTATGGCCTGTCCACTGTGTTTTACTGCTGCTGTGATTGGAACCAGTCACATGCAGTCAGCTTTTTCACCTCCAGGTCCAACTAATATGCAGGATGGAAATCGGACTCAAATCTTCCACTAGGGGCCTTTACTAGTTTGCCTGATAATGGGCCTGGCCCCTTCAGGGTTTCGTGTGGGGGGGTGGGGGTTCTGTACAGGAAGATGCCCTTGTTTTGGACAAACTCGCACACACACCCGGGCCGTGACAGCTGAAGAGAATGGTTTTTTTCTCACCAAGCCGCTCCACACTGCTTATTTCCCTCAATAGCCTGTTTTACCTTCACATAATCAGGAGGAAAGACAAGCGGAGACGAGAACAAGTCTGACTGTTTTCTCTGTCACGATGACGGCATAATTTCTTGTGCACAGCCTTTCAGAAGTCAACTTTCAGCACTTCTTTCTTTGGTTTGCAGACCCTACCATCATTGAATGCTATTTGTTGTTGCCTCCCCGTAGAACTCATATGTAGTGAAAAACCTAGATATAATCATTTCACACTAACTTAAATCAAAGGACAGGTAAACAACTGAGTCGACTGTCTCAGTCATAGTAGTTCTAGTGCTGTATTTACTGTAGATGACAGCTATATGTGTTGTCTCCTAGCTCTCATAAATAAATGTGCCAATTATTAATGCATAATCTATTTAGTCAAGACTTCATGTACAGTATATTGTGCGTAAAGTAATTTGTAAGATTATACTTACAATTATTATCAGCAAAAATGAATTTTATCAGTATTATACTGACTCTGTGGTAACAGGATGTAGTTCTGAAAGGAATGAACTCCCGCTCAGTCCGGCCGATAATCTATTCTGAAATTTTTGCCTTTCAAATGGATCAGAGGGAGCCTCTGGATGGCAGCTGTTGCATATGGGCCTCAAAACGCTGCGGCATCGCAGCTGAAGCTGCAGAGTCCAACCTCAAAGTGGTTAAACTGATCGGGTGGATTGTTTCAGTTTACTACTCACACAATGGCTGCTTTAACTGTAAAAAGTAATGAAAATTAGCAGTGAAAAGACTTTGTGATTACGCTTGGAGGCTCTGTTCACATTACAACTGAACCCGCAGAAGGGTGTTCAACATTTAAAGTCTGTTGCCTTTGTCATATGCAACAGCTGCTTTCTCGACTCGTCAAATCAAAACAAGAAACACTTCTGAAATATTCTTTTGCCTTGTTTAGTATATTTTTTTTATTCACCAAGATGGTTTGGTGAGTGAATAAAAATCAGTTCTTACATAGTGAAGTATTTTTTTCATCTTTTTTCTATCATATGTGCAATATCTTTGTACTGATTTTGTACATTAAGAACAAACAAGGTGTCCCTTAGATTTGTGCGTTTTCATGTTGCGTCATTATTTATTTATTTTTGTTTTGACCCCTGTCAGTCTTTCTCAGTAAATTAATGTGTGGCTGTCCTCGTGGTCTTATGAGAGGTACAGGCTTGGAGTTCAGTGGAATGTCTAGTAAGTGATTTTTTGCATGTAATGTTATTGATGTGAGGCTATCCTCTGCACATTGTATAACAAAATCAGTGTTACCATAGCAAGTTTAAGTGCAATCATGTTAAAAAAAAAGGCAGACTTGCGCTAAGAGGGGAAGTCTGTTATCATGTTGTCCAGGAAGAGATTCAGGTGAAAAAAAAAATCTTTTGTCATTTAAAAATATATAAATGCTTACTTACACAGTTGACAGTGGAAAGAGGAATGTGTGTATATATTTTAATATAGGAATATGCTTCTCTTTGGGCTGAACAGAAATATTTTGCTGGATAAGCACATATGAAAGAACACTTTCATTTTTTTTCAGGAAATGTAGTTGTAATATACAGCAGAAATGCAAACTGAACAAAGGAACTGGGAATATGTAAAGAATAACTTTCTACATTCTACAAATAAGAGTCTATTATAGTGTGTAAATTAGTGACAGTAAACTGTTTGTCCCAATATTCAGGTTGTAAATGTATTTTAACATTCACAAACAAAAACCATTGCCATAAGTCAGGCTTATTCTCACACATTACTCCTCATGTGAATTAACAAAGGCGAGCTCAGATGACAGACATATCATATACGGGACAGTAATGATCAGTTGAATGTGTCTTTCCATTGATTTCATATTTTTGCTATAACTCTGAAACCCTGAGATGATGTAAAACAAAGGAATCTGTTTATTTTGGTGCGTGTTGTAGTGCGTAAAATGTCTACAGTCATAAATGTGAGAAAGTACCCCAACAATGCACTGCATGGATCTGATGCATCATGTGTCCTTTTCACTGTGAGCTGATGGAAAAAAGAAAATCAGCCTATAAATTTTCTCCTCTGGTTTTGATTCATTTGGAGTTTCCTAATGTTTGACGTGTTCTTGCTGTTCCATGTTAGACTGATATTTATTGACACTCAGCATGCATTTCATCAACAAAGCCATTGTGTAAATTCTGAACATAACGAGTGTTGCACTTCTGTTTCTGAGGGCTTTCATTGTGTAAATACGGGGTCTGATTTTCAATCTGAAGAACTGCTTGGAAGGAGGGTTTATCTTTATGAAACTGTAAAGGGACCAAGACAGGGGTTAAAGGAGCTGTACATACTGTGTATATGATCAGTCCTCTATTCTGATATGTGCAGATAAGATCAGGATGAATATACATCACCTCATGGAAGGATACGAGAGGTGATATATGAACATATCGATTGTCTCTGCCTCCAACTGTCGTGGACTGGCATTTGCTGTAGAAAACAAAACAAAAAAAAAACCAGACTGTTAGAAGAAAGTTCGCTGCCATTTTACATTCAGCTCTCTTTTCACACATGCAGTTCCCACCCAGCGCACACACATATTGTACACACAAAGGAACATACACACATTCTGCTGCAAGCTGTTCAGTCTGGCGTGAGACACATTAAAAAAAAATAAAGGGAAAAGACAAGAATGGCCTCATTTATATGTGCATTCTGTTTGTACAGTGAGTAGTGAGTCAGTAAGACCCCAGTTATTGTAAAACTTCAACTGTGACAATGTTGAGAACGCAAAATAAACAAATATATGACTTATGGTACATATGTGTTGTTTGTGCTCTCCTGTGCAGATAATACTTCACCCATCAACACATACTACTTTATCTTAATGGATGTAATTTAAGAAAAAATATATATCTTTATTATGTCGATTAGTCTTCAAATAGAAATCCTCCTCTGCATGCTCCTGCAGTGCTCTCCAGCAGTGTTGCAGCAACACCACTAGAGGGCATGCATTATGAGGAGGGAAATCTGTGTCATTACTCCACCTATGGGTGAAAATGTTCATGCCACGTGGATTCTCCCTGGATCTTTCACTTAAAATGTCATTTACTTCATTTTCAACCTGGTACCACTTGCCTAAAGCTTTATAAATCCGACATATTTTTTTGGGATGATATATTTATCTTAGGCTGATATCCACTTCAGAGTTTGGCTCTCAAGTATACAGTATTTCATAGGTATATTCATATTTACATTAAGCTGTGCATGCTCCCAGTTGTATTCTGCTGTGAAGTGCCCTCTGTACCCTGAGCTCTACTGTAATAAGCACTGTATTGGGAGAGCTTCAGATAGCCTTTGCCTCTGTTTTTAATAGATAAACTCTTATCTCCCTTAAGCAGATGGATTTCCTGCATATCAAATTCACCGTAGCTGTTCACTGTTATTGGTGCATGTCTCACACTGACGCTGTTCTGTATGGGGTGTGTGATTATTCTGAAAGGAATAGTTACCAAACAGGGAATGCTGAGGCCAGAAGCAGGTTTGAGACTCTCTACAGCTTAAATGTAACATTGGACACAAACTGTGACTTTAGTATGAGTTTAAGGATGCCTGGAGATACAAGAATCAACTTTCAAGTTGGCTCAGCTCTGAAAGGTTGGTATACATTTTATCAAATTACAGTTTAAGTGACACTTTGTCTTCTGGTCATATGTTGATATGGGTTTTTCTTTACACCTTAAGGTTTCACTGGGGTATTTAATTTGGTTTACACAGGATGAATGTTTTTGTTTGTTGACATTAATCCTAATACAGTAAGCTTACTACATACTGTACAATGAGCATCTTCTGTTCAATAATGCCATTTATTCACATTGCAAATACTGTAGGTAACATTGTTTTCTTGATCCAATAGAATGCTCCACAGTTTGGGATTAGGCATCTTCCTTTTTCTGGCCACGTCAAGTGTGCACACTGCTGACCAGCACTGCCGCTGTTCAGGCCTCCCTCCTGATGGGCTGCAAGTCAACTGCAGTTTTCTCAACTTCAAAAATCTGCCTCATCTGCCTCCAGACATCACAGAGCTCCACATGCACAACAATGAACTCACCACAGTGTCACCAGGCCTGTTTGACAGATTGGTTCATCTGAAAAAGGTCTCCCTAACTGGGAATCCCTTCCATTGTGACTGCAGGATCCAATACCTGAGGAACTGGTTGTTGAAAAACAGGCACATTGTCTCTAAGGAACCTACCTGTGCCACTCCAGGCTTTGTGGCTCAGATTGCCATCTCCCGACTCAGCGATGACTTCTTCACCTCCTGCTCAGGGACAAGATGTCCTAGTGGAGCGTACAACATCATAATAGGGGTGATGCTATTCTTTGTCATTGTTCTACTTCTGTGGAGTCTGAGACTTGCCAAAAAATCCACCTTTACTCTATATATAGACCAGAGATATGCAGGATTTGAGGCTGATTCGTTGCGTTCACTAAAGCCCAAACACAGACGGAGGTTAAACACATTACTGTCAGAGAACTCAGGCTCTCTGACCTGGACAGAGGATTTAGAGAGGCCACTTTTCAACTCGGAATTATTGCCACAAGTACTGGATGTGTTACACAAGCAGCACAATATAAAGATAAAGGCAACCTAAGGGACCTCTCTGACTGCTTCGGTGGGACCGGACGTCAAAAACGCTGCATGTCCCAAACAGGTGAAAAGAAAATGTACTGGGATTTCTTCTAAACAATACCATTTTTGTAACATTAGTTTTTGGGCGTGTATTCCTGCTTACAATAGGGGGACAGAAGAAAGAGGGGAAAAAAAGGAAAGAAACACATGCAACAAAGGTCAGGTGGGGAATGTTGTGCTTCATGGACGTCACCCTTAAGCCCTGTGCTACTTGGCCAGCCTCAGTTCTTTTAACGCTAAACCAGAGGAGTCTTTAACTGCTACAGTATGTTACTGCCAAGTTGTTTCTTATAACGCTACCCTTTTTTACTGAAGGGAAAATATATTCAAATAGGTATAAATTGCTCCAGAGAAATATGTGATGAATGAAAAACACAGAATCTTATACTGAAGCCATTTGGATTAAATTTCAATGGGCTCATTTTAAGTTCCAATAAATGAGAAAACAGTGGACTGATAAGAAAATTTTGGCTTCTAGCCTCTGAAAAAAAAAGAAAAAGAAAAACACACGACAGATTATCTTGATACTTTTAATTATATACGTACCTGGAGCAACAATATGTAATAACATATTATAGGTACATGAGATATTGAATCCAGTGTTTGTGTGCATGGCTGTGTAGATCTACAGGATTCTTTAATATGTGCTTTATCAGAGGCTGGACGCCAATGATTCATGGAAACAAAGACCGGTATCAACTGTCAAAAATACACTCTGAAGATGTCTGTCTTCTCAACAAATTACAGTGACCAAATACCTTGGATATTTCTGATGAGATGTAAATTGTTTTTATCTAAAAATAATTCACAAACATCCTGCAAAGCTTGTTCGTCTTGTCCTTAACATTTTCTTCTGGTAAAATATTTACACACTGAGTGATTTACCACAAATAGTCAAATATAAAGAGGCAAAAGCTTTTGATTGGCATTGTATTCATTTCTAAATAGCTATTAGCTTTTGTTCCTAAAATTTCTATAGTAAATGTTACAATTAAACGCTTGTTTTTGACAAAGATGAAAGTCTCTGATGGGGTTGATGCTCTCACAACAAGACGGAATGCAGACAGACAGACAGACAGTACTAGGACAATATTGCACATCAAACAGCTGTCTTTACAGAACAAGTATTACGCTCATGTTCATGCATAGATTTTTCAGGATAAATGGGTAAACAAATGACAAAAATGTCAGAATAAAAAGTCATTTTAAGAATCAAGGTCAAGGTCAAATGTTATCTGAATGTGCTTCATAAAAACACTTCTTATAATAAATATAGGATGACTTTAGGATTCGTAATAATCTAAAACATTACTATCATCTAAAAAAATACTTAGTAGGGTCAAATAAGGCAGTTTTTACACTTTGCAGTAATGTACTTAAAAACTATCACAAAACAATAGAAAAGAGAGGTTGACTTTTACATGATAGTTAATGTTGAAGGTTTAAAACATGACCCGATATTTTATCAATGCCCTATTAGGTGGTTAAACACAGTGTCCACAGTGTCAGGCTCCTACAGATTAATGCATCGAGTGGTAACCGTCGCCATCGCTAACTGAGCCTCCGTGACCACATTAAATCTGTTGGCTTAAAACTGAGGCACAAACTTCTCCTGCTCAAAGATGACATCAACAGCCTCTGCCACGTCCTTCACGATGTGGCCTGGCTCTACCAGCGCCGGGTCGAATCTGAAGTCCCGGTGCCCGTGGAACACAGTCTCTTTGATGCAGTGGTTGGCGTCAGTGGGCACCTCCGCGTTGGGGTTGTAGACCCCCGTGCAGACTAGGACAGACTTACAGGACGTAGCAGACGGCAGTGCGAGCTCACTCTCCCACAGGTTGTCAGTCTCCTCGTCTTGGGGGACAGCAGTGGTGGAACCTGTAGTGGCCGCCATCTTTGCAACAGCTTTCGGGTTCTTTCTTGCAACCCTCTCCTCCAGGTAGCGGTTGTATAGATTGGCACCATAGATGTCAGTCATAAGGTTATCCCTAAGGTCCACAGAATACACAGTTAGAGTTATTACAGAGGCACAAAACCAACATGGACTTCATTGTACAGTGGCGGACAAAAGTTGTTGGACACCCCGTGCATTTGAGATATATTTGTGCATCAAAATTCCTCTTAAGTCATTGAACTCTGCCAAGTCTTGTCCCAAACTTTAAACACACATACTCCCTTCTACAAAACTGGATGTTTCAGCAAGATAATGCCACTTGAAACACATCCAGTGCAGGACATGTTGAAATTTTCAAGAATTTAGTTTTGTTATTTTATCTTGACAATTAACTAAAAAAAATCACTTGTATTTGTTTGTGTCTGTCTGATGCAGCCACACACAAAAAAATGTATTTGCAAATATTTCATAATATTTGAGATTGTGTAAAATTTTAAGGGTGTCCAACAACTTTTTTTCCACTAATGTAATGCTCAAGCATTTGTGTATTTTCTCCTACTCTGTACGACAAAATTTCCCATGACTTTACAATGTTTTATATTGTAATTTCCATGACTATTCATAACCCTTAACCATAACCTTCATGAATTAAATATGTGAACAGAAATAGATTTTATTACTAGATAAAATTAAACAGCAGCCTTTTTCATTGTCTGTCAGTTATTTTTATTAATTTCAAGTACACAAAAACGACTAAGCTAATAAACTACTTTCCAAGGATTGTAATAATAAAGATACAAAACTAGGAGAACATATAAAAATGAAGAGCCATTCCTGTATCTAAACCCTCCACAAACTCTCAGGTCAACTTTGTGAATTTCCTTCCAGCCTAGCGAGGACAATTATTGTCCGTCTTACCCTATAGCATAAAGGGACGTGATGGGAAGTTTCCATTTCTTCTGCACAGACTGACATCTGATGAGGTACTCTGCAAAATGGTAGGTGAGCTCACTGGGTTTTCCCATTAGAGCCTCGTACTTCAGGTCTTCCCCTGTTATCTTCTTATAGATGTTTTCTAGGCACACGAGAAATGTCCCATGGCCAAACCTAAGACGAGAAAGACGAGGAAACGAAAAACAGTGGGACATCAGCGTTCAGTCATTCTGTGCTTTGGAGACTTTACGTTGCACTGAACTTTAAAGGCTACCGTGGAGATTGGGCCTCAGCCATCCACATGAGGTCCATGTTGCAGGCCAGCAGGGGTAAGTGAGGCATCTTTTGGGTTTGGTGAACACTGCTGAGGTTTCCATTGGTCAACAAAATATCAATAATGAGCTGCAGATTGGTCTCCCATCGAATTGGCTCCCCAAAAAGAACCACAGCTGTGAGTAGAATTGGAATATTGATACTAATCTCTGAGATCCCAATAATATAAAAAAAACAAACAAACATATATTTACCTTCGACCTTAGGGAGGTTTCTGACGAGATTGGACTGAAATGAAGAAATTAGACTTGAGTATTTCTAGCTGTACATCACTAGTGAACAATTTCGTTATTTTTGACATCAGACTGGAGTGTCTCACCGGCAGTTTGGGTCTCCTGTTGTGGTCCACCATGTCCAGCAAAGGGAAGGATTCCCTTAACATATCAATGCTGACCACATTCTTAAAGCCGAGACTAAAAGAAGGGTGTTAAGAGCATATTATAAGCACTATTCAAGTCAGACCTTTTTAATATATAACGCATAGAAAACACAACAAAGTGAAGTTTAAGGATACTTTTTAGCGATTTCCAGGACTGGCCCTTGTCCTGACACCAGCACACACTTGTCATGGTACTTCTTAAGCATCCTTAGAGGACTATGGGACATGATGACTTGTTCCTGTGTAATCTGGAAATGCATAAAGTATTAAATATTAAATTTGCACCACTTCTATCTGAACCTACACAAAACAACCACAGAGCTCCGATGGCAGCTTGATAACTCACAGGGACTCCCAGGATGTGAGAGAGCTGGTCTGCTTTTGTTTGTCTGAGGCAGTTCCCTGCATTTGTGACGAAAACAACCGGCACCACAAATTGTCCCTGAGAGTCGACCAGCTTCTCAAACGCCTTTTTGGCAGCAGGGATTGGCATCTTTCCCCGGATAAGCACGCCATCGATGTCGAACAACAGCCCAAAGCTCGGCTGTGCCTGTAGAGGGGACAGGTGAACAAAGGTTGATATGTGGGTCAAAGTTTAAAATGATCACAACAATGTGGACGGAAACAATAAAGATCACAATTAGGGGAATGTTGACTACAATGGGTACATTATAGAATTTAATGTGCTGATTTTGTGAACCTCAGTGCAGACCTTTTGACATGAAATTTTATCATATCTGACATAGGGGGAGCTTGACTCTAAACACACTTTATGCATGCATTTAGTTTGTTTTTTTTTATTTTTATTTTCTTTTGTCTGAAAAACATGAAGTTTAAGAAATACTCTTCAACCTCTATACATCCATGCAGGCTCAGATATTTTGACAGGAAGTTTTACCGTATCTGACATAAGGGGAGTTTGACTCACATTGTATGCATGCATTTACTGTTTTTTTAATTTTCTTTTGTCTGTAATAAATTACCTTTAAGAAATAACCTACAACCTACAGTATATGCAACCGTGCAGGCTGATTGTGCAGAAATACCCAACTGTGTGAGTCCTGTATCTTTGTGTCATTGAATGCAGCACCCAGTACCCACAGTGGATCAATAGTGGGTGCCCTGTGGTGACACAGCAGTACCTACGGCTAATCCGTGGTTAGCATGTTAGAAATAATATAACGGCTACCCAGACAGATGTACTGAAGGTGTGTTTGTCTGTTTTGTCTTTCAGTGGGGGGGTGAATACACACAGTATGGGACGCAGCAGAGGTTGTTTTTCTCGCGTGTATAAAAGCAGTGAGCTACATCTGTTGTCTCTGATGTCACATCCACATCTGAGAAAGTTGCATGCAATATGGTATGCAACACAGTAGTCTAAACCGATTAGATATTTGTAGTAAAATCTTTTTTTTAAAAAAATAGCCACATTGTCAACATTGTATTAGTTGGACGGAGCCAAGACGCAGCAACAGCTCGAACCGTACCTTGCTATTAGACTGAGTTCCGCAAAACCCGCACCGAGAACCGACAATCCAAGCTTTTCGTCTGGCTTGACGGTTACTCAGGGTGTACAGGCCCCGGTAAAACGGCAGGAGTCCCCTCATCTCCTTTATTATTCACCGGGTTTTTAAAAAAAGAGGAAAAAAAAACACCCCGCATAAAGCATGAAACGTGAGCCGGCTCGCTCCGGCTCCGCCGCTGCTGCCGCTGCCTCCGCTCGGATCAGCTTTTTTTTTTTTCTTCCTTCAGATATTTTTCGCCTCTGATGTGACTGGGTGAGACGGAATGACGACATATGAGGAGGAGGAGGGTCACGCTCTGCATCTCTGCCGGAAGGAG
The DNA here is from genome assembly GCA_037367365.1 of Apogon talboti. NCBI lineage: Eukaryota > Metazoa > Chordata > Actinopteri > Kurtiformes > Apogonidae > Apogon > Apogon talboti. The sequence goes on along the minus strand of JAPQRQ010000026.1, from coordinate 12,465,691 downwards.
CCGTAAAGCTGCATCTGCAGTGAAACCCCCGCTGCCATTTTAGACACCGAGGTGGAGCTTACCGCCCGTCCACGCACAGCCCCCTTTGTGATCCACGCTGCAGAAATAACACGATCCGACAGATCACAAATAGCCGATCTGCTTTTTTCCTTTACCCACTTTACGTTTCCCGTGCATATATACATAACGTGTCGTTTACGTGCAGCAGGGAGGTTAATATTGATGCTTGTGAACCTCAAGTCTCCATTTTACATCCCGGCTTTTTCTTGACTGGTTGCATTTGCTGCAGGATCATCTGACCCCTTTAACTGGATCCAGTGAGATCCTTCATGCGTTTTTTTAATCAAACATCCTCTGGCGGGGATTGTGATTGCATTTGTATAGCCAAGTAAGCATGGTCCCACTTGACCTAGAGATCAGGCTGTTTTATCTTGCAGATTATCTTCTCCAAAGGCAACACTCACACATAAGCAGAGATCACTAAGAGTTTCAGTGTTGATGTTATTGAGAATGAATCAACATGATGCAAAACCATCTTAAAACAATGAAAACTTTGGTGCATAATAATGAAACATCAAAAACTGCAGTCAGACAAAAGTCCTCCTCGTGCTCCTCCAGCTTTATTGATAGTTTAAAATTACATTTCTATTTTCTAGGACTTCAGTTGCACTTTCCTTCCGACTTAAAAACTGAGTACAAGCAAATGGTATTTATACAGTAGTCTAAGTGATATTGTACAAAAATAACATTTTGATTTCTGTGAAAACATTTTTCATCCCCAAATAACTCCTAATTCTGCTGTTCAGACAACTGTTGTTGATGTTAAATTTTGCCAAGGTAAAAAAAATGAAAATCCAAAGCCATTTTAAAGGAAACATCTACCTTGGACTACCAAGTGATATTTAAATTGTAAACAGATTTCTATAAAAGAACTTGTTTCTTTTAATACCTCCAAAATTTTATATCTTAGCAATATAACATGTAGTTTGTTGTCGCCCGCTTAGCTGCACGTAGGGCTGAAATGCATCATGTTATGAACTGTTTCCATGTCATACTCCCTTGGCCAACTCATATACCCCACTAAAACAAACCAAAATAACCATACATGGAAGTTCAGGTTCCATTTACTCCCTTCTTCTATCTCATTTTACTGAGACTCACTTCCATAAGCTCAGAGGTCCTATAGATTCCCATATGTTTAGTCCCATTTATTCATCTCTGATCACCAGTGGCTTGGAAAGGGGGGTTCTTTAACAAAGCATTATACATAACACCGCTACCAAACTAAAACATTTTTTGTATTGAATGCAGAAAGATATTTTTTCACCCCTTTCATTGTATTACATGTCGAGAGGCTCACTGGCCTGGGACTAGCCTCTGTTAGCCAACCTTTGGCCAGTGAAGAGGATTCAGAGAAAATAATACAACCAACCATCAATCTGAAAAAAGGAGGGGCAACAGAGGGCACTGATTATGCGGTGGTTTCAGTGGAGCACTCTTTTGCCAGGTGGCCTGCCTTTCCACAGTTGTAGCAGTTAGTTTCGTTGGATTTACTGCACTGCACAGCAACGTGACCAATCTCACCACACCTGGGGGAGACAAAAACGGGACAAAAACACTGAGCACATCGCGTGGTTATATACATGTAGAGGAGAATAACAATTGTTGGAACCGCGGACAATCATTCTCCAAGGACTAAAAACACTTACCTGTAACATTTCACCTTATCGCAAAGTTTCTGAATGTGACCAAACCCACCGCAGGAGTAGCACTTCTGCTCGTTGGCATGGTCACAGTCGCGGGCCATATGGCCAGTTTTGCCGCAGGTGTAGCAGTGCTGCTCCCTCTCTTTCTTAGGCTCCTTGCAGTCCCGGGAAATGTGGCCAGTCCTGTGGCAGTTGTAGCACGCTGAAAAACAAAGGAGATATCTTTTGAGCATATTAGTATGATTTGTAAAATGTAATCATAGTAAACATATCTTTGAATAAAGTCAAACTGTCTACTGTTAAAATTAAAACATTGAGCCTATTTATGCAATTTTGAAAAAAATAAATAAATAAAAATTGAATGAACAATGCCCACCATCCTCAGTTTGGTCACAGTCCCGTGCCATGTGTCCTTGGTCTCCGCACCGATAGCAGAACAGCTCTGTAATGGCACAAGTAGATTGGCGTGCAAAGATGAAAAAAAAAATAATTTAAATATGGTTTTAATTTTAGCATTAAATGCCCCTTTTCTAAGCATGTTTCACAGTAATACTCTGCTTTAGACATTTAACATTATGGAGTGCAGGAAATATGAAAAATATTCAAGTCCAGCATTTTGAAATAACCCTATACTGGGGGATGGCCTTAATAATAAATAGTACCCTTGCCTCGTCCCCGGCCCCTGCCACGTGCACGTCCACCTCCACCTCCACCATTGGGACAGTGCTTGATCCAATGCCCAGAGCGGCCACATCCAAAGCATTCGCTGTTGCTGCTCATCTCCATTACCTACACGGAAAAACAAATGATCAGTAAAACCATTTACTTTACAAATAAAGTTTATTTCATTGAGTTGTAAGCTACCATCCCATCTGCAGGTTCTTCAGCTGCTGAAGACATTTTTTTCCCTACACTCAGCTTTCACCATCTTTGGAGTGCAGGTTTAAGCAAAGACTATTTTATTGATAATAAATTGGATTGCAAAAGTCGTATTATAGAACCACGAAAGATGACTGAGAGCATATGGAGGCCAGATGTAAAAAAATTAGATAGAGAAGATGTAGACCTTATTCTCTATGATGTTACACCTTAACAGCACAAGAAACCGTCTACACCTGTGGCACAGCAACTGCACTGTCTGAGAGCGGCTGTTGTGCTGATGACGTCTTGTTTTTACTGAAACCTCAGTGAACAAGATGTCATGAAGTTTTAGTCTCACCAAAAATGGACCGACCGTGGACATGAGAAAATAACATGATTGCCCAAGATTTATCTGTAATTCTGTACACATCTCATCTATTTGTTAAAAAACATTTAAGATTTGGCTATGATCTATCACTTATTTTTAAAGCCAGACAAAAGCATTGCACAAGTCAGTCTAGCAGAGACTACCAGAGGGGTCTAGTCTAATCTATGATTTAACAGGGATTAAAACAATTGGGCTGCGGAGTCTATAATAAATGACCATCAGACTAACAGTAGCTACACGGCTAACTTACAAGAATTCCTCAATGGAATCATGTTGTGATCCCCATCAAACTTCTCCAAAGTGTTTGCTGATGAAGCTAAAGACATCAAGTCGGTAAGAATGAGTTAATGATTAATCAAACCCCTCACAAATTATAACGTCGCGGAAAAAGAGATGTCACAAAACGACTCGGGAATATGTATTCTTTCCAATTTAAATTAAATTAATCGGTGATTGTAAATTGTAAAGCGTGGTGATGGTCATCTAAAATGCCCGACGGGCCTGAGACTAGGCTTATATAATACTGTTTAGCGGTGTTTGCATGAAGTAAGAATTTCACCGTAAGCCATAAAAGCTCGTCTTTCACAAACTTTTCAACCAATAACCAAAGTCAGCTGAGTTTTGATGAAACCACGACAGTTGGTTGGTTATGCTACACGCTGCTGACCACCACAGTAATGGCTCGAAAGCATGTCGTGGTTTGTATGCTAACTTTGGAGGCTAGCTCCAGAGGGCAGTCACACCGCATCGTGTTGAATCAACATCTGATCAAATAGCACAAATACGACCGAAAGAGCGTTTTAATAAGTTTAATTCTAAAACATCAACAGACCACCAACAGGCACAGCCTACGGGCGAAGCGAATCCGATCTGTTTAGAGTCCTGCATTTGAGAATCAAATACCAAAGGTTGAAGCTACGCTAACGTCGGCCTAGTCATGTTGATTTCTCTGCGTGCTCGCGATTCACAGCTGCTGGTGATTAGCACATGCTAGCCCACCACCTCACGATCGCGACCAAGAAGCACGGCTTAGTCGACGACCTGTAAGAAGCTGGCGATCCGACGCTATAAACCACACATTTTGAATTCCAATGCTTTCCGACTGATATTAAAGTGAATTTACCATAAAAACAAGATTTCCCGCGCAGGACGCACATACGAATCCCGTTACTCGAGGCTAAAGCTAGCAGGCCAAACTACGGACCCGTTACTCCATTACTAAGAACAAAACCGAACCAACACATTTTTATATAGAAATCGACCGGACATCTAATTTTACAAAATAATCGGTTTAAACACACTATACTTTCAAAGTTTACATATATACTCAATGCAAGGACTGAATTACTTTTAATGCAGTTTTATTGCTTACCTCTCTGGCTACCTCGCTATGTCACTGTTTACGCCTTCTTCTTTGCGCTACATGCGGTGTGTGAGCAGGAGTTCCTGAATTGTCATTCACAGTATCCAGTAAAAAACATCACAGTCATTGGCCACATACTACCGGGACTACCAATGAAACACGACAATATCTGGACACCGCCTCTACGAACTGTCCAATCAGGGACGTAGAGAGGTCCTCTTTGCCCAAATTTCCAAAGATCAACCATCAAACGTGAAAAGTTTTTTCCTTCTTTAAAATACACATCTTTCACTACTACCGGGATTCTAAACAAACTAGACTTAACGCACCAGATGGTATAAATTGCTTAATTATCCAGGAAATCTGAATGGAAAATGTGGAAATCTGAAAGTATATCCATATGACAACAAAACAATTAAAGCCACAGATGATAATATTAATCGTCACATTTTGCACCATGGAGCCTTGGAGTTTTCTGTTTTTCTGTTTGCAATGTACATATAATAAGGTTTAATACTACTACTAATAATAATAAACAACATGACAATAAAAAATAATAATAATAGTATTAATCGTAACAAAGCAGATTCTAAAATCATTTGTAAAACCTATCACCTCAACCCAATCATTTTTATAATTTGCTACTTAAAAAATACTTTGGAAATAATAATTGTAAATATTTATGTTGTGACTTGATATTCTGTGCAAGCTGTTGATTAATCGTTTTGCATTGTTTTTCACCGTTTTTCTATCACTTGATACTGAGAAAACTTATTTAATGTAGCTTATTTCTCCTAAATGTGTAACACAAACATACTGTTTGACCATTGCCAGATTTTTACCTCACATTTACCCACAAGAAAATTCAGATTTATGATACGTGTAGAATTCTTAGTGCTTTGTCCCAGTGGTTAAATCATTATTATTTTGGAAATTACTTAAGGAACATTTACAAAATAAACACAGTAAAACTAAACAAATTACCCAACAAGCATGGATATGTGTAAGCAGTATCAAGAGCTCATAAATTTCCGGCCTATTGATACGTGCTTTTCTAATCTTTTGATAGGCCCTGTTCATTTAATGCAGTATCTGACACATCTGCATTTTTACTTACTCCCTAAGTCTTAAACTAGACATATAATTGAAACAGAAGTGTAAATGTAGTGATTTTTACCAATTATTTTTAAACAGAATTCTAACACATTTGTATTTCAAAAGCCCCAACCTTAAATAAATTAAACATTAATCAATAAGTGTTAAAGCAAATGTCGATTAACACTGAAATAGTCTTGACTATAGTGACAATATGCATAAAAACAATTTATTTTTTAATACAATTAGATTCTGCCTTTACGTTCCAAATAGATGAGTTCACAGATCATACATCATGCCACCCCTTCTTGTTCACAGATTCCTAATTTCATCATATTTGGGATGCAAGATGACTGATAAAAGACAGCAAAATGAGCCACAGTGGCTGCAAGCATCTCAGCTAACTGGCCTGAGTGCTCAGCCAGATCAATAAGAGGGAAAGATGCCTTCATCCCAGTCTTAAGGTGGTTTTTCCTGTAACAATTTGAGAAAGCAATTCTTGCTTCCTGTGATGTTAATTCTGCATCTAACAACGTTTATCGCATTGTGGAGAAAATATTCTATCCTGCTAGGGGTAATTTCTGATGTAATAGATGTTGACTATAATATTCCACGCATACAGAAATACAGTGATATTACCACATGTGGTCAGGAGCACCTTAAAATGCTCAACAATGACAAAGCCCTTCCCTCATGCTCACAGATACAGTATTTGTTAGTTTTTGTCATTTGTTAGATGGGACATCTGTAAAGAAATGGAGCCTAAACTATGAGATAGCGATAATTATCCAGAAATGAGTTATTAATAGGACTGCAAGAGGGGTTTTGTTATTTAGATATCCAGCTAATATGTCCTATGCTGCTTTGTGGGAACACTGTATGCTGAACCTTTTAAATCATAATGCCTGGGATGTTGATGAAGTCGTTTTATTCTCAGACGGTGTCAACTTCAGCTCGGTATAGGACCTATGAGCCATCTGTAATTTGGGTACCTCAAGGGACCCAGTCTAGGATGCTTCAGAGATGAACACTTGGTGAGTGGAGAGTATACTCTTCCAGAGCTAGTTAAAACAAAAAAACAAAGAAAAAACAAAAACAACCTGAATTATTGACCAATATCAGTTCTTCACAGTTTAATTTCTGCAATTACAAATGATGTGTTAATTTAATAAGAATCAAAAAACATCCTCATGTTTATTCTAATTAGACTTTCTTTGTTTTTCTTTAACTCAGGGTAATTTTTTTCTTCTTGTAGCATGTATTATAGCATAAGGTGACTTTATTTTACTGTCTTTTAGACTTGGAAAAACACAGACTGTCATGGAAAGGCAACAGAGAAAGGATCAGAACATATTACAAAGGTTACAATATTGCACTGTCTGCAAACCTCCAGATGATGGTGCACTTGAGGTTAATAATGGATTAGGCTACTCCTTTACTCCAAACCGGTAGTGGGAGGATATTTTAATTTTCAAAAGATACGTTTGCAACTAATATATGAACAAATGTGCATGTAGAAGTTGAACTTATTACTAATTCGACAACATCTGCCTTTGCGAGCAATTTTCATCAGGTTACATATGATTTTCATTGCCAATAGTACAATGCAGCATAGTGTATAAGGTGTGTAAAATAGAATTATATCGCCTGTTGTGGAAGGGGATTATTAAATGCAAGTGTGGATTATTTTAATGACTTAAAACAACAGTAGGCCTATAACCAGGGGAAGGAGGTAGGGCTTAAGTTTGTGCTATAGTTGCGCAGTATGAGTGATGCTTGCAACTCTTGTTATGACTGTAAGGTCCTGTTTCAATCACTGGCGTCAGACGGACGCACGGCACCGACTCAAACCTTTCACCTTCTCCTATACAACGTAAATATTGATTGAAAACCGACGCATTACGCACGGGACGTATGGGAGTCTTAATTTGAAGGCGCTTTCACGGGACTTCAAGAATATCCCTCGTCGTGTCACTTTGAGGGTCCGACGGATTTTTCTCGCTTTTACCGCGAGTGAGGGATTAAACTTTTCCTCTTATTATTTCAGGAGGCTTCTCCCAGAGACCCGCCTATGACCTTCACGTCTTACATTACCGTAAAATTTAACGGATACGAGGCGGTTTGATACAGCTTTTTTACGGGCTTTTGCCGACTTCGACTTTTTCCTCTTTTCTTTGAATGCGTTGCAAATATGATGATGTCACCGACGCCACTTTTTCCTGAAGTTATGGCGGAGCACAACTTTTCTAACTTCTCTTGGTAAGCACACGGACGCTAACACCGCTACACACTTCGACCACGGCTCAAACTACAACCACGGCCGCCCGTTTCGACTCGTTTTAACAAGTGGGAATTGAATGGAGGCAGCTTTGCATGAAGTTTGGTTAACGTTATAGTTGGCGTCTGAGGGCCTACAGGCAATTTCATAGTAATAATCTGCCAGGCCTTATGAAAACACACGGAGTGACCACTAGCTTCTGATGTTTGAGCAGCTGGTGCAGGAGTCCAAGTCGCGGTCTTCATTTACCGGTTTGTTTAGTAAAGATTTAATTGAAACTCTTTTCAAAGCGTCCAGAAGGGACTATTCGAGCTTCTCCTCCTAACTTTACCCAAATATGCTAACTTGCTGACATTGATTTCACCTACATTTACGACACACACTCTTCCCTGTGGATGTAAAATACGCCTGGCTGTGTTGTGTGGAATACATAGGCGTGAAGTGCACTTATTCTGGGCTTCACATTCTTGTTGTTAATTATTTTTATTTTTGGACGGATCACAACAATTGTTTAGGACACAGTTCCTGCAGCTGCATGGTGGGAAGGGTGAAAGACCTACACTGTCCCAAGTTCCTGTGTTTCTGCAATGACATACCAGTTTGTCTTCTGTGACAGCTAACCACTAACTGTACTAAATCATCTCTTCAGTTAACAGGTCTTTGTGTAAGACTCCAGAGATAATTAGGAGTTGGGATTTTTTTTTCTTTTTTCCTTTTGCAGGCTGAGATATACAGACTATGGAGTGTACACACTGAAAATGATAATGGTCAGTCCTCGCCTTGCAGTTCGTGCAAACCAAGCAGAAGAGGGAACATATTTGTGATGATTGTACATCCAACTTGAGTTGTAACAACTGAAAAGTTGTCTTCAGCAACTGCCCTGCTTACAAATGAGATTGCACTAACGTTCTTTTATTTCTGCTGTTTTTTCCCCCCTTCTTTTCTACTACATTTAATTAGACACAATGTGGAAAGATTGTGATACTTTGGTCTGTAGTCTGACTGTTCAGAAGAAAGAGGCTGTTGAAAGCATATACTGTAAATAACATGGCTGACCTCTGTGGTGGCCTGAGATTCTCCTGGTCTGAGTGGATTAGTTTGTCTGTATTGCACTGCTGCTCCCTCTGAAATGGAAAGGAAATGATTTGCTAGATGTGACCTTGGTGGCAAAAAAAGTTAACATGTGGTGCTAAAACCATGACTGTAGTTTGAGAAAGTGTAAGGTTGAGTCTAAAAATGAAATGGATCAGGTTGTACGTGTTTTGACTTCTGTTTTTTTTTTTTTCTTTTTCTTTACCCCAACTGTGCAACACTTGCAGTACACCACTGATCCTTTCACTGGTTGCACCATCACCTAAGAAGGCTGAACAAGTTAATGATGCCATAACTTAAATCTATGTTTGTTCTGTCGCTCTGCTGCTTTTTCCCTCCTGAAAAACCCCACAGTTTGTTTTGACTGACATAAATGTAAGCCAGCCATAGCTTCCTTCAAAACTTTCAGGTTGCAAGTGTCATCAGCTGAATAATCTATTGATACAAGGTTAGAACATTCTGTTATTTTTTTTCCATAATAAAAAGCAGTTACACTGTATGTCACTTGCTAAGATGGCCCCTTAAGCTTGGACGCCAACTCTGCACACCATGAACCTTACCAAGAAGAAAGGGAGCTACTGTAATATTAATTAAGGCGGTAGTTGATGATGCATGCTTTTAAGTGTTTGGAATCTAATACTGTTTTGTGTTTTCAGACCACTGAGAGCACTTGGCTTTGCTAATGGAGCACCTACAGGGAGCGTGGAAGTCCCTGAGTAACGGTTTTGGAATGAAGGACTCTGCGTTTGAGGGCCCGTGCCTGTCACCAACCATGGTCCAGGGCTTTCCCTGCCAGCGCCGCTCCTCGGATGACAGCAAGATGCCTGACTCCAAGACTAGCAGCACTATCCGTGTCTACCTCCCAAATCAACAACGCACTGTGGTGAGTTGATTTTCCGTTGCAGGTAGAAGATGCCTTAATGCTATACAAGAGTTTTTTGGGGGCTTTTTTCAAACTTTTAAAATAATTTCAGAAGTAGGTCACTGTTTTACCCTTAGCTGAAGGGTTACTGTCTTGCAGGCAAAGAGGGATTACCAGTCTAGTAACTTTTTCTTTTATAGTTCTGATTATTTTTCTTCCGTTTCACAGGTAAATGTGCGACCAGGTATGACTCTGCACAGTTGCCTGATTAAAGCCTTGAAGGTCAGAGGTCTGCAGCCTGAGTGCTGTGCAGTCTTCAGGCTGCATCCAGGACAGAGAAGGTGAGCTCAGTGCTTTGGTCAGGTTGGCATGCAGGGAAAAAATTAAAGTCATATTCTGCTGCCTTTTGCTTGCTGTGATATCCTTTAATATCATGTTTTTCCCTTTTCTGAAATAGTAAAAAATTACGAATGGATTGGAATACTGACTCCACCTCACTAATTGGTGAAGAGCTGCTGGTGGAGGTTTTAGATCATGTTCCCTTGACAACACATAATTTTGTGAGTGGCTACTATATTTACCGTATATTCAAATACTCATACAGATGATGGGGCTAAAAGAATGTTCTTTTATTTACAGGTTCGGAAAACTTATCTGAAGCTAGCATTTTGTGATATTTGCCAGAAGTTTCTGTTGAATGGTTTTCGTTGCCAAACTTGCGGCTACAAATTCCATGAGCATTGTAGCACCAAAGTGCCCACAATGTGTGTGGACTGGAGTAATATCAGGCAACTCCTGTAAGTATCTGCACAGACATAATCCTGTACATGTGTCAACATAAATCCATTTTCTGTATGAAAAGTAATCATTCCATCAAAGTTTAAATTATTACATGCATCACAATTATGTAGTTGGAATAAAATGGCTGTCTTGTAGTTGTTTGCTTTGCATACTTGTACTGGTGTCAGGCTTGTTTTGCATGCAGGTTGGAGGCCCAGCGGTACTCTGTTGAAGATGTGTATCAGTGATAGTCGAGAGATAAAAGCTTTTACCTGACAAGCATGTTGTCTTTTGCAGCCAGTTGTAATGTGATTAAACATTCACCCCTTCTCAGCTATTGTTTAGTATGAGTTATTCACTCTGTTTTAGGTTGTGTCCAACACCTGGTGAGAGCGGTGCACCATCACTGCCTCCGATGACATTTCGGCGAATGAGAGAATCCTTAACACGGTTTCCGAGGTGAGGCTAAGTTTGCATCTTATTGTCCTCTGTTATCAATGCACATTCCATTGGAAAGTTCACTTATGAGACCATTGTTACTGTTTGTTGCGTGTCATGCTTTACTGCAACGTAGTTGTAGTTATGTTCTAGTTTGTAAGAAACCTTAAATTACGCACTCAGCTTTATGGGGGCTTACGAGTCCAAGGGCTGATGTAACGAGAGGCGTTAAAAGGGCCTGTTGTTTCAGGAGCACTTCAAATAGTTAAAAAGCACTCTGAGCTGCCAAATTAGCTCTCACAAAGTATCAAGTTGTTCCACGTGGGGAAATCTCAAATACTCTTTGGAAACATAGTTTTGCATTTGCCAAAAGTGGGATTGTTCCCAAGGAGTCCGCTCTGTGGTCATAACTGTGATGTAATATGACCTGTGTTTATATACGTCACTCAGCGGGTGTTCTACTGTCCCCATTTTCACCAGCACTGTAATGCAGTACAGTTTTTTAGTATTGCTAAAAGAAGTTACCAAGACATTTTTAAATTAATTTGTGGGTGGTGGTTTTTAAGTAAACCTCAGCCACCTTTCACTGTTTTTCTAAATATGTTAAGTAGCTAATTCTGGAAAAGATAGTAACTCATTCCCAACCAACATGTTGTTGTTCAGGTCATTTGTAGATTAACATATTTGGCTAGTGAGCTTTGTACTGTTCACATGAACCAGCACTGATCTTGGTAAACATCAAGGGTAACATACTTCAGGAAAGACAAGTTAGCCACATATGAGATAAGGGAGAAGTAGTGATAACATTTACCAACAACTGCTTCTTGAAATTGCAGTTTTTCAGTTTGACTTTTTTTTTAAATTCACCGTTATCACTCTATTGATTGTGCTTGTGTACAGGTCACTTGATCATAGAACATAAACAGATTATGTCTAAATGCAGAAAGTGGAAAAAAAAATGACAGAAATGAAACCAGAAAGCCCCTACATGAACTACCACCACACCCATGTGGCATTTTAAAGAAGTTTCTAAATCTAGTGTTTGTTTTTCTCTTAAATGTCAGTCGTGTGTGTCATCATGAAGCAACAATACAAGATATCAACAAACAATAGCTGCTTGGTGTAAATATTTGATCCTTGTTTGCCCTGACAGCTCAGCCCACCGATATTCCACACCCCACGCCTTCAATTACACCACGTCCTACCCGCCCACAGGAGGCGCTCTCTCCCAGAGGCAACGCTCAACCTCCACGCCTAATGTCCACATGGTTAGCACCACCCTGCCTGTAGACAGCAGCATGATGGAGGTATCTACACACCATATGGGCCCCTTGGGTGCTCCTCTAATGTTCAGGCAGCCACTCCTAAAATATCTCTTGCCTGAGAGTGATCTTGCCCTCTTACGTACATCTCAAGCATTCCAACTGTTGTTGCCTTGCTTTTTTTTTTTTTTTAACCTCTTATCTACTTCTCCGTTAAGTAATCTGCCTGGACAGGGTTCAACTTGTTTTGTGTAATTCCCCTCATGGCATCTTACTGTGGTGACTTTAAAATATGTGACATTTGACTTCCCCCTGTTCAGTTCTACTTTCTGCTTTTTAACCTCACTGTTGTTACATAATCACCTCATCAGTTTTGCATGCTCCTTCAAGCAATGCCCTTTGCTTTCTCTATGTAGAAACTTGGGCATCCCCCTTGTCATCTTTCCTTCCTCACTTTCCTTCACTGTCTCCCCTTTTTCCTCCTGTCCTCTCTGGCCTACTCTATTGTACCCTGCTGGGGAGTAGCTAGACTGCCTGAATGCCTCCTCCAGCTCCTGGTGCCATAGATTCTGGTTGAAGAGGAAAGTAGGTATTGTGCACTTCTCCCAGTCTTTTGTTGAGGCTTCATCTGAGAGTCCAGAAAAGGTTAGAAAGCACAGTATCTGTGTGCAGTCTTGACTGGCATGCCATGTAGACAGGCTTAAGTGAAGTAAAACCACAAGTGACAACACAGTATGTGGTTTACTGTTTGAGAAAGCTGACAGAACTTTGCCTCCGTTTTTGTCTTGGTAGGATGCAATGCGTGATCATGACTCCGGTAAGTAGCTTATGTGAACGTCATTACCTTCGGGTCATGTGCTTTTGTGTTATATTCCTTTTTCTTCACACACCATCACTTCAACACTTCTTTGATTAGTGTCTACTTTGTCACCCTCTTCAAAATAATAATTTCTCATCACTAGTTTAGTCATAATACTCATAAAACTGGGTGGTTATCCGTCACCAAACAGGATAGTGAATATTCATCAAACTATCATAAAGAAGCTCTCCATATGTAGGGTTTTCCTGACCATAACAAGGCTTAGGTGCAGCTCCTACATGTTTTTGTGGTCAGCCTAAAGTTGAGTGAAAGTAAAGAAGCATTAAGCTCTTTGGTTGCTTAATGAACAACCACTATGATAGCTAACTTAATCCAATAAGTACTAAATAAAGTTACATTATCCCACAAAGCTACTTAGTTGACTGGACTGCAGCTAAACAAAGTCAGGATATGCTCACGTGCAGTGTCATTTTCTGTCAAAAACAACTGTTCAGAGGTTTTTTTTGGTCATATTAAATGTTTCGACTTGTATTTCAGTGTGTCTGTTACATATATTTCACAATATTTATGTTCCTATGTGTATAATTTGAGGTAATCTAATATATTGTCATGAAATCTAAAATACAGTCTGTGAATTGAAAGGACAAAAAGTGTTGACATCTTTTTTTTTTCCCTTAAATTCGGTATAGATAATAGTCCAACATAAGACTAAATGGAAATTTAAATTTCCACAAATTATGTCAAATTCCCATCCATCCCATAATCTGGAGAAATTCCTGATCCCTTTGGGATATCAGTGTGTATGTCAACGAATACTATGCTATCTTACCATAAATTATTCTAAACCTTCTTCTCATCCCTCTTTTTGTGCTCTTACTCACTATTTAGTCCTCTCCTACATCATACGTTTTGCATGGTAATGTTATCACTAATGATTTGATTATCACTCTCTCAACTTCTGCTTTTGAAGCGGGGAGTTCCCCCAGCCAGAGTCCTACAGGCTGGTCTCAATCCAAAACCCCTGCTCCTGCCCAACGAGAGAGGGCCCCGTCCCTTAACACTCAGGAGAAAAATAAAATTGTGAGTCCATTTACTTCTGTTATCTTTTCACGTAAAATTGTAATCCTGACAGCTCGTGCTTAATTTGACTTGTACCTTCTGGTTCATACAGAGACCTCGGGACAAGCGGGACTCTAGTTACTACTGGGAGATTGAAGCCAGCGAGGTGTATCTGCACTCCCGCATCGGTTCAGGCTCTTTTGGAACTGTATACAAAGGGAAATGGCATGGTAGGAATGCTTTCACATGGGGCAGGGCGTTTTCAAGTGTAACTGCTTTTTCGTAACACACTATAGACATAAAATGAGCTACCTGTCATCTGAATTGTGTTTGATTCATTAAATATCTTTTTTTTTTTTTTCTTTGCAGGTGATGTAGCAGTAAAGATATTAAAGGTGACAGACCCCACACCAGAGCAGTTCCAAGCATTCAGAAACGAGGTGGCTGTCCTACGGTGAGAACTGTTCCTTCACTGTTGGTGTATATTTTGTTTTAGGTGCTTTCCAGCTGTTGCAAGCTCCTACTGAATCATCTTCATCACAAACGTTTGTCTTATCTTTGTTTTTGTGATTTCCTCTTTCCCTCTGCATCTGGTCACAGGAAAACACGACATGTCAACATCCTGTTGTTCATGGGCTACATGACGAAGGACAACCTGGCCATTGTGACCCAGTGGTGTGAGGGCAGTAGTCTTTACAAACACATTCACGTCCTGGAGACAAATTTCAAGATGATCCAGCTGATAGACATCGCCAGGCAGACAGCACAGGGCATGGAGTGAGTCCTAGTCAGACTGATTCCTCAACATAAAAATATAATCACAAAAAGAAGCATGATGCTATCTAATCTGTGTCTTATTTTCAGCTATCTGCATGCAAAGAATATCATACACCGAGACATGAAGTCCAACAGTATCCTTTTTTATCACTTGTTTTAGTACTTGGTGTTAAAGTTTGCCGATAAAAGCACTCGACACACAGCATTTATGCCAGACAGTTTCTAGTTTCTCACTGTGACTCCTTGACAACACTTTAGACATTTTCTTGCATGAGGGTCTAACGGTGAAAATAGGAGACTTTGGTCTTGCTACCGTGAAGGCGAGGTGGAGTGGCTCACATCAGGTGGAGCAGCCTTCTGGATCCATTCTGTGGATGGTTAGTAATGCAGTTTTTATACAAGTATATCAACACTATGATATGTGAAAGAATAATAAATCAGACAAAATTATGGACGTGTTTGAAAGTGCCCTCACTTCTACTTTATTGTTGTCTGTTTGCTCAAAGGCTCCTGAGGTTATTCGAATGCAAGATAACAACCCCTATAGCTTCCAGTCTGATGTCTATTCCTATGGAATTGTCCTCTATGAGCTCATGACAGGAGAGCTCCCATACTCCCAGATAGCGAACAGAGATCAGGTAAAGTCACATGTTTTATTGCATGTTGGGAGACAATATTGTTACTGTGTACACACACATACCATTTAAAGCCTGTAACACTTTGAGAGCCCTCAGTCCTCACCTGGTCTGAGTGTCTGAGACAAGGCCAGCAGGCAGTGGAAAGACACTGGGTTACTTTCTGAAGGGGGTTGTTGAGCTGGCCATGGGCCCACTGAGGCGGGCGCCCTGGAGCCACTGGCCTAATTTTAGATTTAGTAACACAACCCTGTACGTGTATGAGAAAAGGGGTGCATGGGTGTGCATCTGTGTGTGCCTGTGTTTTTAAAGTACCTTCACAGGCCACGAGACCAGGCCCAGATAGTGTTTTTCCCCCTGGTTCAGTTCACCATGTGTGGATCCAAACTGAAGTTGCAGGGCAGTGTGTGCACTTAAACTGTTCTGATCCACTGTTGAACCCCTGTCCTCTTTGATGGAATGACTTTGTACTCAGCTGACCTGGCAAGCACGTGGAGTACTCTTACATCCTTTATCTCTGCCACATCATGTACACATGCTTTCACAATAGCTTCAGTGTTTTAAATGTCTGTCACCTAATACTAATTGGTCATATTTATGAAACACGTCTGAAGAGGAAGCTCATCACTGCTACTGTCACACTGCATTCTGGATGAATAATTCACCTAAAGAATACTTCCATCATTCCACATTCCCATGTGCAGTGTATAACTCTCTTTTCAGATCATCTTCATGGTGGGTAGGGGCTATTTGTCCCCAGACCTCAGTAAGCTCTACAAGAACTGCCCCAAAGCCATGAAAAGGCTGGTGGCTGACTGCATCAAGAAGTCCAAAGATGAGAGGCCGCTCTTCCCGCAGGTGAATACTCTCTGATCACACTGTCACAGCCATGACCGGAATGGAAGTACACCGTGTAAAGGGTTAACAAAAGTGATTTATTGTAAGGAATTATTTAAATGATAAAGGTAACTGAGACAAACGTATGGAGTGTGATTATCAGTATGTAAGTATGTGGTGCATGTTGTGAGTGAGTGAGTGAGAACGAGAGAGAGAGAGAACGAGAGAATGAGAACAGCCACAGCTTTATGACATCAGATGTCAACAGGGGGGTCGTCACAACACCCTTAAAACTGAATGAGAAGAAGCGATTTCTGAACTAAGGTCTTTTTGTTTTTTCAGATCTTGTCTTCCATTGAGCTTCTCCAGCATGCTCTCCCTAAGATAAACCGCAGTGCCTCAGAACCGTCCCTGCACAGAGCCTCTCACACTGAGGATATCAATACCTGTACTCTGACCTCCACCAGACTGCCTGTGTTTTAAAGGCTCACACTGTGCCCCCCCCCCTTCTCCTCACACAGCTCCTCCTCTATGAAATACCCAAAATAATCCAAAAACTCAGCACACCCAAAGTCGCTAAATATAGAAACCACCAGAGACTTATGGACACACATGCAAAGATACTTTTAAGAGCATGCTAATTTACTGAATTGTGGGGAAAAGAGGAGAGGGAAGTGCAGGGAGAAATGCGTCAGAGATTAACTATGGAAGGCAAGGAGAAGAATGGACCGGATCTACACCTGAAGAGGTTGGGATAAGATCCCCATCATGCTTATTGTCACACCTGTTAGTATACAGAGGCTTCACGGTGGCAATGTATGTGGAAAAATTTGTAAATATATGCACGCACATCTACCTAAAGACAACGATAAATGGACATTGAAGGAATCTCAAGAGGAAGAAAGATGTGTTTCTCTTGATGTAGGCTCTAGGATGTGAAGCACACCCTTTTTTTTAAATTTTTTTTTTTTTCTGTCTGGCCGTCCTGGTTTCTGTCTGGCCGTCCTGCCTTAAGAGGAAACAAAGCCTGGACTAAGACCCTGCACAACTTCACTTCTTGTTACAGAAAACGGAGCCGTTGGATGTAGTCCATTTAGTTGCACAGTAGAAGTTGATATTACATTGTCTTAAGCGAGAAAGGAGTAGATATGGGATAATGTCTGTTTTATTTTTGTCATCTTTCTTTTAATTGTCCTTTTTTTTTGAGTGGGGGGTTTTATTTTGGAGATAATTAGCAAGACAGCAAGCATGAGTGAAGATGGAAAACTTTGAATTTGCACATTTTAGCAAAAGCAATGGTTATATTTCAACAGTGTACACCGTTGTGTCATAGTAAAGTCATCTGTAGATACCCACACATTCTTATCTGTCCTTACTCTGGGTAGGTTATCATGAGCTGGACATTTAGCAGTTGTCTTAAGTATTTAAATGATTTGGAGACTAATTTGTATTTGTTTATCATGTCTCTTTCAGGAGGTTAAACATTTTATTGTAAACATGGTGAGAAAGTTCTCTATTCACTATTTTAATAAAATTAAGTTAAAATCTTTTGCCAAAGTAGATTGTATTGCTCAGCTGTTTATTGCTATGAACACATATTTTTCCTCGCTGAAGTAAATCAGCTCAGTTTTATCCTGTTTGCAGCAATTCAAGTGAGGGAGGCAGGCCTTTACATCAGATTATATCGACTTGTCTTGTTTGCTAACACGGTAAAATCCCACACATGTGCAAGACTTTGTGGCTGGGTGTAATGTTTACTGTAGCAGTGGCAACGTGGTGTAACCTCACAGGGGATTGGGTCCAGACACGCCACCAGGGGGTTCCACCATTGGCTAATACCACCGTGCACTGCACAGCCACTGGCAAGCTCAGTGGAACAACAATCATTCAGCAAGGGAGGGACGTGGTGGAAAGAAGGACAGTTATATTTTGTTTTAGTGTAAACACCCAACATCTCATTCCTGCTGGGCAGAGCTACTTGACTTGGTTCAAACTAAAGTGCAAATTTATAGTAAATATGAGAATATTTACCATCATCTAAATATGGAAATGTGTGTTTGTTTTGTGTAAGTTATGTCCCATTGAAATGAGCCTGGGTTTGAAATGTGACAGAAGCCTTTTGGGTTCTTTATCTCATATAAAGCACATGTTTCAGAAAGTCCTACCGCACTGCATTGGTGTCATCAAAAGTAGTGCATTACAATGAGAGCCAAGCCACTGGCTGACCACTAGCTGTCTATTTTAGCAACACTTTTACTATATGTGTTTATCCATTCTATTTCTGCATTCTGACAAGCCACACAGGCTGGTTAAAATGAGTCCAACAGAACCCAAAGGCCCTACTTTCCTGACCTACAACAGCACCATCTAGTGGCTGCCCCTCCATGATGAGTGTCAGCCTGTACTGTATCAGGATTAATCCAATACAGAAGTCACAGTTCCTGCATTGCCAGTGTGGTTGAAAGGCTGATAAGCTAAAACATGCATTCTGATGTCTCTCTGACTGCAGTTGATCAGATAAATTCCACCAAACAATGCAGACTCTATGCTTCAGAGGAGTGAAAGTGTGAGAGTTTTGTATCTTATTCAGGTAGAGCCTTTCCACATAATCTCCACAAACCAGTTAACCAGTCTGAAATACAAGCCTTAGATCAACAGAGCTGTTTCTGGAAACGCAGTCACTTTCCTGTCTGTGTTACAGCCAACTTGATTTGACAGTAATGGCTTATAAATGTCATAACATCTTTCTAATTGTTCTATTTTGTATGATATATTCTAAGATATCGTGTATCTGTTGACCCATGTCTTATAATGGCATCTGTCAAAGTGAGAGCAAGAACCTTCAGTGCATAATTATGTAACAAATCTATTATGTTGGTGTCCAGCGCCTCCAGCAGATGGCAACAACAAACCCTGTTATACCTACAGTACTCATAACTACATACTATTTTATTTTTACAAACATTATACAGGTAAATACATGTTGGTATTTGTCTAAAACACACCTCCAGAGGGCTCACCATGCTACTGTATGTTAGGAAGTTCACAGTTGATCACACTTTATTTACACCGTTCATGCTACATTATGTTATGTTTTCTGTGGATTGTACAGCAGATGGTCAGTGTGGTTTGCCCCCGTAGGACACAAGTATAGTTCATGTTGTGCAGCAGCTTGGCAGACAGCTGGCAGGAGTCTAGACGGAAGCTCCTCAGCTGGAGCTTCAGAGTTCTTCAATGGCCTTCAGAGTCACAAGGACTGGACCAGCCTGCTCTGTTTAGACTGAATCATTTGTAAACCTTACAGCTACGATGTGCATTTTCTTTGAGAAAGATACATACTGACATGAAATATGAGTGTTCTTAAGTGGAAAGAACAACATAAACATGACAGAAAGCATTTTTCTGTGTTATTGACAGGATACAGTAAAAGCATAAATTAGATCTAAAGTTATTTACTGAATCTATTACACTTTTTTGTGTTAGCGCAACAGCATCAGCCTCGCAAATGCTGTAAATAATAAGGCTGTTCAAAAAAGACTGACAGAAAACATGATAAAGTGAACGAGAAAATCTGTGCAAACCTTCACAGTTTCCATCTCAGGTGAGAAGCGTCACGACAGAGTGTGATTGTTAAACTCTAATACGTAATCCATCAGGGATTAGGAACAAAGGGTGTCAGTACTAATAATACAGTGACAACTTTAAAGTACAGGTAACTGTTTTGTAGGATTGATGATTCAAGTTGTTAGAAATACAAAAAAATTCATCACCTTTTTTTCAATAAACTTCTATTTTGTTGTTGATGTGTTTGTTAAATGCAACATTGCATTTTTACCAGTTTTGAAGATACCTAAAATGGCATCAGTTATTAGCTATTAGTGGTTTTACAATAATACAGTCACAAGTTGAAAATATATCACTGTATTTCCAGTGAGTATAGAGATGGCTTTAATTACAATTACAGTACAACATGGTGCATATTATTTTTTATGAGAGGCCCTTTAGGCAGTAAATCATACTTGGTTTCACACATAACATCATACTCTCATACATGTACAACTATAC
>JAPQRQ010000026.1:12427237-12444072 GCA_037367365.1 Apogon talboti | reverse complement strand
TTGGTGATGAGCTGATCATTAATTGAACCAGGTGTGATGGAAGAGGGAAACATCTAAAACATGCAGGACAGCGGCTCCCTAGGACCGAACTTGCCTACCCCTGTTCTAGAGGCTTGGAACCCGATCCTCTGACATGATTCGGCCCTTCTGACCACGCCAATCTTGGGCCTGTGTCTCTGTGACCTTCTGTTCCTGAGATACAGCCAAAATAAAGATATTTCTGGCCGTATCTCCGGAACCGGAAGTCGGACAGACTCGTGGTTGGTACCGTTGGAAAGCCCGTAGTCACTTTAAGGGGGGTAGCCCTTTGTTTCATCTCGATACGACCTTCCGTTCAAAAGTTATTCAAGAAAAACCACACGAGCTGGGGAGCTCATTCCCCCGTTTCGCTGTGTACTTAACCCTAACCCTAGCCCTAACCCTAACCCTAGCCCTAACCCTAACCCTAACCTTACCCTACCCTTAACCCTAACCATAACCCTAACGCCTACCCCTAACCCTATGTAGTATAGTAGTATATGTGAGAGTATAGTAGTGTGTGATAGAGTATAGTTGTACATGTATGAGAGTATGATGTTATGTGTGAAACCAAGTATGATTTACTGCCTAAAGGGCCTCTCATATACTTTACCTACATTATAATATGTTTGTCATTTCCTGTTTAGTAAATACATTTATTGGTGCACTTTTGTTTTGTTGTCGAATTGACTCACACAAAATCAGACATTTACATTAAAAGCAAAGTTTCTTATCATGAGAATAGATGTGTAAAGGACATCCTCGAGTTGTTGATGGTGCCATTGTGAACTTTTTGTTCATTCAAGTCGCAGAAGAAAAGATATTTCTTTCCAACCCCTTCTGGTTTTTCCACAGTGGCTGACTCATCCAGTGGAGGCTGATGTTGCTGGTTCTGATCCACATTTGCCTGCAGACACAGAGTTCCGGCCACTGTCTCCAGCTGGACCAGGTACTCAGGATGAACATATATTGAGTCATAATGTTTTAGTGGAGTCGTTTAATTTGCATTCTTCCTGATGCATCTTGGTCCAGATTGCGTCTGGGAATGCTCCTCTGGGCTAGCCATTGCTTTTATGTCCTTTGTGGGAGGTTTGAGGATCAGTTTTTTTTAGCAGGCTTCTGTAAACGTACTCCTTGGGGATCCACTGACCCCCTAAATTTATAGTATGCAACTTTGCTAAAGAGGCAGCATAATAAATGATGGCTTCAAAGGTGACACTAACATTTTTATATGTGGTGTCTTCTCACAAATGACCGGTTTATTCATCGATTAATAATTAACTGCTTTAATGCAAATTCAGTGAACCCACTGTGGCAAATAAAACAGATAGAAGTCTCAAAATAGCAACAAAAAAGCAGAGTGGATACATTATCGCAACTTCTTGTTCATGCATGTGAGTCAGAGTAGTATATATCTGATTAATAGATGTATACAGAGATGCTATGGCTTCTCTATATCTTGTAAAAAACAAATGTAAATATAATTGTTTCAGGATTTCCCACAGTATAACTGTAACACATGAAGACAGAAAGCAGATATGTATTGCAAAGTAAGCTTTATTGCCAGTGACATAGGGGAAATATCCATATTGGAATTTTTTCTGCGATATATTGTACTCTGATTTTGATTCATACAGTCCAACAGCAGTTTTAACAGTACATGTATTACCAGGTTACTATGGCCCTTAACAGTTACAGTCCTGCAGATCTCAACATATACATGTACTGTGTCTGCACAATCAAAAGAAACCAAACAAACAAACAAACAAAAAAAAAAACCACATCCATTAATGACTTGTCAAATATTCAGCCACAATCACTGAACCATGACCATGCAGTTATTACAGACTGGGCACCACTGCACACTCTTCCCTTTGAAATCAATGTCATGGCATATTTCCTAGTGAACAAAACAACACACCCATTAAGCCTCAGGCATGGCTTTTACAAGGATACACTCACAGATACAATGGCACTTTATACAACTTTGGAAAAAAAAATTGCACACAGAGCTTGCTGAACATATTTTATAATATTATGTTGGAAAACAGTAGAGATTTCTTTTTACATCTGATTTGGTGGCTGTTTAGCTGTTTCACCACTTACTAATATGAAATGGCTTCCACAAAAGCCGCTGGAAAACAACCAAGTGATTGTGACATTTGTGTAAAAAAGTTTTAAAAGAATTCAATATGTAGATGACTATAGCTTTTGGAATTGAATAGATGGAAGATCTGATTTCAGACTAAATACATAGTTAATTAAAAAAACCTAAGATTTATATTGCACTTTCCATCAGGTCACAGGGAATATAATAAGGTAAATATGTGAAATCTTTGAATGGCAGTAACTAGAGCACAGTAAAAACAAGTCCACAGTAAATCTCAGAGCACTTTCATCGTTGTCATGGCAACACCACAATGATAGCCAATATCCAGCGCGAGGGCCATGGGGAGACTTTATAGCTTTCATTTTATGGCAGATCATACCCTACACCTTTTCATTACCGGCCGTACCATCTGTTATCCACAAAACAAAACGCAAAAGGACGACAAACAGGTTCGGAGACAGCATCAGTTAACAGACGTGTGATATGCAACAGGCTTTTTTGGAAACATGAGTATGGTACTGGTGCATTGTTCTCTGTTGAAATCACACATCTGTGACTTGCTGCAGGTGAACAGTCCTCTCACGCATATTTACATTGTGGGTTACTGGAGTGCAAACTCTGTGATTAAAAAAATTATTCTTTGGTTCAAAATTATACATATATATTGAAGATGCGTGCAGACACAAAGTCCTTTATAATAAAATCTCCAACAAATTTTAATATTTATTATGTGTCTGTCTATTATTACCTCAATAAACTCTTTTCTAGTGTAATTTTTACTATAGATGAGGAAAAATGAACTCTATGAATGTAACAGACTGCACGTCTAGGCTGTGTATGTATGTAGGAGTATATACTATATGTTAATGAATACATGTATCCTGCAGAACTCATATAGTAATGCATTTCTTCATAATGCATGAACCACGAGGAACACATTTAGAGTAAATCAGCGATGTTACAAGAACATCCCACTTGATCAGACATTTATATCTGACCTGCACCTGCTTTTGTATCAATCATGCAAAACAAAAATAAATATCCATTAGTGTATAAGTATGAAAATAATCACCACTACAATCATACACACCCACATACTGTATACATATTGAGATATACACATACTTCAAACTGCACCATAATCCACAGTTTGAACGATATCTAAAGGTACACACCAAATAGAAAACAGAAAGGGGGTCAAAGGGCAAATTGAAGATCCATAGCTGGGTCAAACGGATAGCACATAGCAGCACTGAACTCAGTGTAGGCACAATCTGCTTTTTACATCATCAACAACAGCCCCAAAGAAAAACCACAGCTACTGAAACATAGGTGACCTATACAAGCACACGAATCAACATGTAGACAGTACATTTGGACACTGCATAGAGTTAAAAACACAGTACAGGCCAGCACTCCGCTGTACGGCGCTAACGTCACCGAGATCTGATTCTAGCTATCAGCATCCACACGTCTGCTCTTGTGTTCAGCTAATGGTACGTCACTGTTATCTCCACTTTCCTCCCTCTTTTCCCGGGTGACTCAGTTGGCCTGGACTGGTTTTGGACCCACTGCAACACCATTACAGTCCAGAATGTACTGCAGACAGCCTTGAGGCGGACGGCCGGTGCTGTTCTTAGTGGGTTCTCCAACAGTCTCTCCTGTCTGGCCACTTCCCTAGAAGGACAATGAAATAATTTACTCACCCGACAACTTTTCTAAAACTTTTTTCCGCAAACATAAAAAATGGATTAGTCTCATGTGAAGCTTGTGTGCTGTTTGATAATGTCCTAACATACAGTACTGTGTAAACGCCCTGTGCCAACATAAGGTTTGTTGGTTTAGTATAGTTATATTAACCACACATATACATTTCTCAGTCTCTGTATTAAGATAAAATCTGGATATAAGAAAACTACTGTATGTACAGCAGTACAAATGAAATTTTCAGGGAAGAAACAGCTTTAGTGTGACCTCCTTTTGCACTTAACATTCTTTAAGTGGATCTTTAAGTCTTTTGTTCAGATAATATGAACTTTATCACATTAATAATCTGATGTTTTATAGCAGGTTTCATTCAACACACGTCAGATGTTTCTGTCAGAGGTCACACTAAACAGTGACTTTAACCTTTAGATCCCATTTAGTTAAATTTTTATGCGTCTTTTGAGACTGTGCACATATTTCCTGTATTTTCTTGTTGTATCAGAAGAAAAGAGAATGTATGCTCATTTCAGCATTCCAACAACAACAACAATGCGAAAGGTGGCTGAAGACTTTTGCACAGCACTGTATACATGACATCATATTGCCTGTTGGTTCGTATGTTATGGTGGCATACCTGTGATGGTTGTATGGTGGTGGGTCTCTGTGGAGCATTAGCCTCCTTCTTGGCCGACTGATTCATTTTTGCAAACACCATGTCTGCAATGAGTTGTCTGTCCTCAGCCTGGTGCTCCCCTACTAAAGGCATGGAAGAGCCCACCACCTGCATCACACAGAATAGAAGATAAACCACTTTCTGACATATACACATATATATTTGCTTTTAGTTTTAACATATTACTCCTTATATGTCTCCCCCATGAATTTACCTCCTTAATATTAAATACTTTGGATTAAAATGCTGTTCTGCTTGCCTTCAGACTGAATTTATCCTACCTCTGTGATATAATCTTTTCCGTCTTTTCCGTGGATGGCTTTAACTGCGCATATATCCAGACCGCCGAAAATCTCACAGCAGGTGTCAACCCACAGCTTGTACCTAAACATAGACATGACACTCATCTAAGTCAAAACCAGGAGATTACTGCAATATATTAGTGTTTGACTAAATCAAAGCAGGACTTTTTAAATACATATTACATATTACTGCCTTATATTGATGTGTTTACTCTTCTAATTTATATTTGATGAATATGCGGATAGACTCTGAGCGAAAGCTGTGTCGACAATCAATATTCAGCCTCAGCCTCTACACATGAAGCAGCATTAATTAACCTCTATTTTTTAAAGGATACTCAGTTCATTCCTGTGTCAAGATGAGTCATTTATGTATATATTCCTACACCCACCTGTCTGTCATGGCCACCTGTTCAAGCATAGCTGAACCTGTATTAGTCTTCCAGTTACCAGATATGGATGTTCTCCTACAATGGAAGATGGTTATTTCAGTTAATGAGTAAAAAAGTAACTAGAGTTCTTTTCTTTTTGTTCGTACATATAAATACATACATATAGGCTTTGTAGTCAGTGCCAATCTTCTGGATTCTGATGTCGTATTTGGAGTCGACGAGAGGTTCTGTGGTGGTGTACGTCTGAGTGAGAGCCACGACGCTGGCTATGTCCTGGAACTTAGTGTGATTGTCCACTTTCACCTATACACATGATTGTAAACATGAACACAATAACATAAGGTGATTTGAAAAGGTATTCAGGAATTAAGCGATTTGCAACAAAGGCTTCCTTATGCAATACCTAGCAAAAAAAAAAAAAAAAAGAGAAAGTCCCCAGGTGGAATTAGTAAAGCAAATACTGTAGGTATGAGATAATTACTGCAGTGATTAATATGCTTCAGCTGCAACAACTTATGCAGTGAGTAGCTTCTCATTTCTTAAAGCAACTATTAATTTGCTGGGGAGTGTAAAGATGGGACGATGCCAAGATTCACTGGGCTCACTGGGCTTGTGAAAGAGTGGTTCAGGGAGCTATTATTTGAGATGAGATGAGAAATCATTTTCACACATAGAGCAGAATAGAATAGAATAGACAAAAAGGCTACATATTCCTGAACAAAATAAACAATGACAAATGCAAACAAAAAAAGCTGTGACACAGTTTGTTATAGTAGTATAGAATAAAAGGACACAAATGATTAAAAATCAGATTTGTAATGAATAAATCCCTGATAAAAGCACTATGAATAAGAATAATGCAATCCATAAATACATTAACAATAAAAACACAGGTAGGGTAATAAAACCAGCAAGTAAAGAGAGCTAAAAATAATGACTATATAAAAAGCTCAAATAATTCCAGTTATTCTGTAAGTGACATGTAAAAATTTGGCTCCAGAACTGTTAAATAAAGCTAATATCTCATTTAGATTATAGATTGGCCACTAGAGTCTGGACCTTAAACCCACTGAGAATCTGTGGGATGTGCTGGAGTTGATTTTACACAGTGGTCAGACTCTACCACAATCAATACAAGCCCTTGGACAAAAACGAATGCAACTCTGGACGGAAATAAATGTTGTGACATTTATTCCGACACTGCATAAGCTTTACATGGCGTAAAGGCTGTGTGAACGTGAACGTGCCCTGTAATCAAAGCTAAAGGCGGTACAATGAAATATGGCTGGTGAGACTTTATACATATATATCATATATGATGCCAAAATAGTAATACATCATCACCATACCTTTCCAATACCAGAGTGAGCATGTCCAATCTTCACCACAACAGGGAATGACGGCATGCTTACCTAAAGAACAGAGAACTGTTTTGAGTCACTACACTTAATGTTGCTTTTGCTTCCATTGTTTTCTCTGTTTTAGTCTCAGAAACAGTTTAAAGTGTGTGTAGATATTTCTCACCATCTCCTTGTAGTTTGGATAAAAGGTCTGCTCGATAAGAGGGAACTTGTCAGCACCCAGCTTCCTGTAGGTGTTAATAAGTTGGGCAAACTGCAAACATAAAGGTAGATAGCACACATACAGTATTTTATTTGGCGGTGAAAATAGCAGCATAAATCATTCTTCTTCTCCTTCTGCTCTGCTTCCACAGTGGAGATATTTGAGACTAAAGCGTTTACCGCCCACGGCTTGTCACACAGGTTGTAAATGGACTCCAGTGAGTTGATGCAGGGGACTCCTCCGTACTGCAGACCGATGATCAGGTTGCGGAAATCTTCATTCTGGGTCATACTGAAGGCATGCTGACGTATGAGGACGAAGTCGGGCTTGAATGACCTAGAAAATGAACCAACAGCAGAGATAGGACAAAAAATAATAATAATAATAGCTGATAGAAGTAACAATCTGATAACAACAGGAAGCTCTTTTTCATTTTCTTTGGTTTCTCACCTGACAACCTTGGTGCCGTTCCTCAGAACCTGCATGTTCACGTTGCATGTCCCGTTTGCTTGAGCCACAACGTTGATCTCATTAAATTCAGCCTGAGGGGGTGGATAGTTAAAAGAGGCATATGAGGACAGGCTACTTCAGTGTCTTTATTCTGTTTTACATGAGTCCTTGGATTTTTGTGTCTCGTTGAAATATACCTGCTCCACTTTGATGTCATAATCCCCGTGCACTTTCTTTCCCTTGAATAATTTTGCCCTGAGTAAAACAGAAACAGAGATGATGCATTAACTTTTACTTAACAGAACAATTCCCTGAACCTGAACCACAGACAGTACACAAATACAGTACATATTTCCTATTGATTACCTTTCTGAGAGTTAATGTAGCCAATAACTTCATAAAACCCTAAAATCTTAACACAGGGCGTCTTACCGATCCCTCAGCACAGAGCGGACAAATGCTATCTTTGATGCCTTTCCAACTGCTGACACAGATATTTTTTCTAACATTTTGTCCTTACAATCTGGCAGCAGTGATGGAGACAAACCATTTTAGCACTTTTACAAGCTCTATAATTTTTAATGCAACAGTTCTACAGGATTCAGTCAATTGCAACACATTTCCTACATCCTGTTTCACTGGCAATGGCACCCAGTGGGTTAATAAAGACAGATGCAGTGAGGGAAGATGTCTATTGAACACAATGAATTTGCAGTTTCTGAAAGGCTGTACCTATCCATCGACTCCGCATTTTTTTCTTTAATGAACAGTTGTCTGGATTTCCTCGCTTGAATAACAATTACACCTGCTCATCCTTTCTTTGGTGTCTGGTCCATTGTTGGAGACGTGATCTTGGGGATTAAACTGAATCGGTGTCAATATATTGACGACTGAACAATCTGCATAGTCATTTTAAAAGATAGACTTTTCCTATACTAATTTAAATGGCCAACATAGACAATAAAACACTGTCAATTCACCAGCAACAACATGGAGAACTTTTCAATGTCACACTTTTCAGTTCCACAGCTTCAAATGCACAATAACTTCAATTTACACAATGCAACAGTGGTGAACTGACATGATGCAGTATTACAAAACCTCTCAATTTTAGTCAAGACTGTTTTTATTTTATTTATTTATTTTACCTTTATTTAACCAGGTAAGTTAGTTGAGAACTGGTTCTCATTTTCAATAACGACTTGGACATATAGAGACGAACAACCAATCACTCTCCCATTCACACCTATGGCCAATTTAGAATAACCAATTAACCTATCAGTGCATAGCTTTTTTTTTTTTAGCTTTTAACTATCTCTTATTGCTGATTTAACTTCTTTATTTTTATTTTTTTTATCTTTTCTGCAATCTCATTCTGTTTAATGTTTTATTCTCTGATTTTAATGTAATTTCCTGCCTCTGCAAAGCACTTTGAATTGCCTTGTGTATGAATGGTGCTATATAAATAAATTTGCCTTGCCTTGCCATCAGAAAACAAGAAAACTTTTATATTTCAGAGTGTTTGATTCACTTTGACAAAATTTTACAGACTTTCCCCCTACATCATGAGCTACTACAGCTTCCTCTTCAGCGAGGACATAAAAGCTGAATAATTCATTCCCATTCTAATTTCAGCAGAGGGATCTATATGGTTGTGTAGGAAAACAAACATTAAAATATGAATCACTGCTCTTACATCGGGGGAAATTAAAAGAACCTTCATGACTGTGGCGTCATGAAGGTTCTTTTCCCAAAACCCCGAGGACAGAAATGCAGGCACGAGACATGATAAAGACAAGCCTCTCATTTCATTCAAATCTGAATCCTTGTCTGCATTGGCTGTATTGTGTGTCTGATGTGTGCCTTATCATTCTGCGCACAGAGCACAGCCCAGCTCAGCATTACTGAGCATCACAGACTTGTTCAAAACAGAGCACCATCCTACAGTACTTTCACCACCAGCTTTCAACACATCTATAAATATTCATTAGTATTTGGCAGACACCTCAATGAACCAAGCACCTTTGTTAGCATGCCATTGAGTTTACCTGTTCTCCTGTTCTTTCTAAATATATATTGCATATGTTATCAATACCTTTTCCACTGCCCTTGGCTAAGGAACTGGCTTTAAAACACAATTTAGCCTCTGGGCACCGCACTTTAGTACAACTCACTGAAGATAGAGAGAAGAGACTGATAGGGCATGTTTACTTGGATCATTTATTCGTTACAATCAATACTGGTACTCTCATCATGAATTATAAATGAGATTAGAGACTGAATAAGACATAAAAAGACGTTGCTCTTGTGTGATTTCCAGACTAAAAAAGACAGTGAAGTCAATTGAATAACCTGGCTGATGGATGGTAGGTTGCTAGTGCCACAGATTTGCCAAATAATAATAATAATTCAGCAACGGAAATTTTCATTCAGATGATTCACAACAGAGCACGGCGAGCAAGAGCTGAATATTAATGTCCCATCACGTAGCCTGCTTAACATTCAGTCTCACTTGCGTTTGAATGAGGTTAAGTTCACAGTATGTAACATTCGCTTCCTCATCCAATTTAAAATAGACCCTTATGCATTTATGAACATTAAATGAATGAGTTAGAAGACTCTGTCTACTTTATACTCAGCTACACTGTAGAATGAAAACATGGAGGCAGTAAATCTCAGTCACTAGTCTGATAAGTAAGACAGTGCCATCTGCTCCTCCTGTCATAAGAGCAATTTATAGTACAGCATCCTTGGAACAAAACAACAAAAATCTCTGGATGACTGACAGCTTCATCAGACTAATAAAACCACTGGCATCATGACAAAATGTTTCTGTCACCATATATGAGCTGGATACTTGATCATAATTACCCACTTTTAATAATGAACATTTTAATATGCACTTTGAAATACTGTACTTATGTTAAACATAACCAAATTCCTATATTTATATAACCAATTACTAATATAATTCTCTGTAGGTTGAGCAGTATGTATAATGATCAAAAACATGCAAAGATATTTTTCATTTTACCTTCAAACTTTCTTAATGTTACGACACATGCATAAAAAGATTTAACACATTTCTTGTACAAACAATCAGTATTTTAATCATGATTGACTAGTACATTTTTTTTAATAACTAAACACCTATAATTTATTGTTGTTTCCTTGTTAAAATAGACAAAACAAATATTGTTTTTGCACTTCATACACACGTACAGCAGTGTGATCCTTAAATCGTCTTAGTGTGTTATATAATAGACATTGATTTAGTTCACCTGAGGGAATATGTTTTAATGCAGATGGCTAAGCCTTCTACCAGACGTAATTATTCAGGAGCAATTCGGATTGATTCCATTCTCCTTTCTTACAGCCACTAAAACTCATCACACTGGTTTTCATTTGTGTAGTTGAAATAATCTTTGCCCCTCCTAAAATGAAATGTAGCACATAAGTAAGACCTCAGATTAAAGGTGTTCCAGCATTACAAAAAATATTAGGTCATCAGCGAGACATTTTGTATTTACATAGTCTGCCAGCAATTCTACGTACATATGGTTTTCATACCGCTAGTTTACGAGTTGAATATAAAGTATGTATGCATCCAAAAACATCTGCTGCAGCTTTCCTGTGGGTTTTACCTAATTATTATTCATTATTTAGCTTCCACAACATTTGAGTTCTGTGTTCCTGAATGCAACTCACAGAGGTCTGTCTTATAAAACTAAGCCTAAGTTGAACTGTAACAGTGACTTATTTTCACTGGGTGAAAGGTTTGGAGGAAAAAAAAACAAAAAACCCAGACACAAACCAGTGAATAAACATGTCCACTCTCTCTACTCAGTGATATGAGTGTCCATGAAAAATAGATGCAGCACTCAGACAGAGGAAGCGTTGGCATATACTGTAGCACAGCCACTGATCTCCTGAGTGTCTGTGTACTAGATACATGAAGTGAAGCCATGGGACAATGTCAGAACCACTTGAAATTATTTCATATCAGATCTTGTTAAATACCAACGCTTAAAGAGTGTAGAACATAATCTCACTCTCGGCTGATCCTGTACAACATTCTCAATTACAGTGACCTTTGATAAATGACATGGTTTTAGTTCAGTGTTATGTATGGCATTTGTCTGCAATGGCACAACAGTGTCTCTACAGATGAGACATGAATCCTTATTGTTCCTATCGAACAAGCGACTTCCTCCACCTGCAATAAATATGGAACAAGTGAATGCATGACGCCGGCATCCATCCCACTGAGGAGGGTTTGATCTCATTAAAATTGATCTGGACTTCGATTACATAAATGACCATCCCTGCACACATAAACAAGATAAAAGGACAGTGCCAGGCCACCTGACTAAGGCAAGTCTATACTGGTCATGTCTCATATTGAATCCCTCCTCTGTTGATATTTATAAGATTCTTGTCTGCGTTTGAGATAAGTATGTGCATATTCAGGATTTTCCCGCTTCCATACCACAGGAAAACATGGAGACTCTACTCAGTGTGCCCTGCATCCAGTGTGAAAGACGTTTCAGTGGAATACATTAGTAAGACACCACAGTGTTACGTTACAGTTGTCTGATTTCTATCTCTGGGTGGCAACTGATAATTGCCCATAAATAGTGAGTGTACAAAAGGAGGCAATAGTAATTACATAGATGGGTTCGGGGAATGTGTCAGGGATCCGCTGTGCTATCCAGCTGCACAGTTCTAGCTGTAAAACTGCTGTGACAAATATGGTTGCTGTGTAAGCAAAAATTGGTCATGATGAGATCAAATTTGCATATCAACAAGATCAGTCCAAATCTATAGAGATTAAAACACTTTGGTTCCTCACAACACCAGACAAAGATGCTTACTATAAGCCACCTCTAAGTAACATCCTTCAGGAAACTGTCTGTCAACATAATGGCAATTAGCTTAAGCCTAGTCTTAACACTGACAACATGATGGCTCTCTTCATCAGCCGTCTGAGGAATACAACCATGTGGGTAAATGCTCCATTTTTGTTTACCTGCTCATATGCATCTCATGTACAATCTGCATCATGGGCTGCAGCTACTTACATGAATCCTTCTCTATGTTAGTGCAGGGCATGTCATGTGATCCTGTGATAAAGCAGCGAGGGGAAACCCCATTGATAGGGAGCACTGCAGCAGACTGCTTTCAGAGGAATGATGTGCATATTAATTTATGCAAAACGTCATATATTATACAAAATGGTAAAACACAACAGAACACAAAAGTCTGATCTTATTGGAGCTGATTTACAGAGTAAATTTCACAGTATTTTTCTTTCAGAACACCAGACTTTCTACTGCATCACTATATATGATTGTGACTAAAATAAATGATTTCAGGAAACAAGAAAACTCTCTCAGGACTAAATAGAGGATCATTCAAATCCTCCATTTTGGAATCTTATCATTAATTCTGGGGATCACATAAGGAAATATTCTGCAAAATGAGCATGGACTTAATTCAGACTGAACATTTATTGTTTAGCTTTAGCCCTTTCATTGATACTATATTTGCATGGATTTTTAGTTGCAAAGATAGTGCAAACAAAAACACACAGCCTCTGAATGTATCATGATAGATGATATTTTTGAATAATCAAAAGAATATGTTGCCTTACCACTCTTGCTGTGGTTCATCAATTACCAGGAGAATCTTGAACTTCTTAGGTGTCGTGACTTGGGTCTGCTCCACTAGCCCCGCTGAAGCAGCTGTCTGCTTTACAACATTGGTGATGGAGCTGAAGAAGCCCGATCCAGTGGATTGGGAGGGCTGGGGTTTCCTTTCTGGAGCCGGGGAAGTTGCAGGAGGCGTAGGCCCAGCTGTAGGGGATTTGGCAGGTGTGGTGGAAGCAGGTGGAGGCTGAGCAGGGTCAGGCCTCTGGAGGTCCGTCATGTAGCCATTGGGCAGGTTGGAGATGAACGTGCTATCCGAGAGACGCCGGCGCAAATAATTCATGGCTGCAAATGAGAGAGAGAGGGCTAATCAACAAGCACTAGGTGTGGAAAATGAGTCTGCAGAGGAGTCCCTGTCCTCAGTGTACAGCTGATAATGGCTGAGCTCTCAATGCAAACTCAGAGCGAATGTATTCCCTCCCAGTTCAGCAGAGCATCCTCAGAGCTCCCCCTCACTGGCCGTGACGCTACACACCGCCTCAGCCAATCAGCTCATGCTATGTTTTCCTCAACCGTTGCAAATGATGCTCTGCCTCTGCCTCTCCTTCCTCCTCTCGTCCTCTCCTCTCTCCACTCTCACTGCCTTTTCTACCCCTCCCCCATTTTCTCCTGCCTTACAGGCGTAATGCCTGTTTGAACCACTCCATGGAAAAGAAGAGGGGTTTCCAGCATAAGTGCAAGGGGGTATACCGAGTACTACATCATGATTACCAAACTCCTGCTCCCTTGTTTGCTCATTTTTCTTTGCACTGCATTTTGTGTGTCTGGGAGGCAGCCATGAAATCTAAAATGGCTGTTAGGACTAGTGGGCAATGTTGAACAGGAGGAGAAGCATCAGCGGCTTGAGAGTCCCCTGAGACATACACTAAACATTCATTCTCAAGTAAATCATTAACTTCTATAAATGTAGTAAAATTAGATGAAAGAAGAGACATGCTTTTATGTCCTGTGACACAGGAAAGGAACATTTTATGCGTTTTACATCAAATAATTGCCTTGAATTGGAAACGGCATGATGCAACAGTTTTTTTCAGATACATTATTTATTTATTTATTTATTTAATGGAATGTTCTTTGCAGTGTACAGCGTTTCTTTCTT
Organism: Apogon talboti; assembly: GCA_037367365.1. Lineage (NCBI taxonomy): Eukaryota > Metazoa > Chordata > Actinopteri > Kurtiformes > Apogonidae > Apogon > Apogon talboti. The sequence continues at coordinate 12,430,050 of JAPQRQ010000026.1, read as the reverse complement.
TCTTTTTTTTTTTAAAGTAAAGCTGTGAAACTGTCGTCCCCTACAGAAGACAAAAATGTATTGCTGGGTCTCAGTTAAGCAGGTCTGAGGTTATGGTTAGTTATAACTGAAGCATTAACTATGTGAAACTACCTTCTCATTCATTTATGCAAAAAAAACTACATACCACATTTTTAGAAAATATGTCTCCTATTTAACAACAACAACAATATCATATTTTACCAATTTGGGTTAAATGTATAGAAAGAAAAAAACATTAAAATTGCCACTGCAACTCCTAACAAAGTCAGCTCTAAAGCATAATGCAGCGTCCTTTACAGTATATCTACAGTCTACTGAAAAAGAATGCACAAATAAGTATATTACAGACCGCAGAGGTAACAGATTTTGAACAAGGTCAGAAAACAAATCAATAAATCAATAATGTGATGCTCAGAGGTCACCATAAATATAGTCAAGGGGCTAGCTACACTATTTATTACACACACCTCAGGGCTGAAAAAAGGAATTCATGTATTAAATGTATATTATTATGAGTATTTGAGTATTATGATTACTGTATTATCAGTACTGTATTTACACTATTACAGATCAAGGCCTGTAATTTGTTTTATGCTTGTAACTCTGCAGATCAATGAATATGTGCTTGTTGTCTAAAAGTGCAAGTATGTTTTATCGTTGAGCACTAATTATCTTAATCTGAACTCTTTTTTTGCCCAGATAACCTTTCCATTTTTCTGTATCTATGTTTACGGTGAATACAAGCTGTACTTATGTGTACAAATCCAATTCTAATTCATAGGTCTACTCTGTAATGCACACACAGGGAGGAAGCTTAAGACTTCGCAACAAATCATCAAATAAAATTATTTCAATGTATACCTCATTCTTTTTCACATATTGGAACACTAAAATGGTCTAAAAATGGTATATTGGCTCTGGTGTCCTTGGCTCTGCAGTGTGGACTGAATCTTGTACTAGTAGGGCGCCACCAGGTGGTGAAACTGGTTCAATGAACAAATAAACCAACATGTACCTGGCTGCCCATCGCTGTAGTCCTGCAGTCACAGTGAAAATATCTTTTTGCTCTAATCTGGAGGTTTAAATTAGATTGTACATGAGAATCACCTTTCTTACTTAATGTCTGCACTGGAAACATAATTCTAGAGCTGAAATGATTAATTGATTAATTGATAAATGCATTTTTAAAAATGATTTGATAACATTTTTCCTGAATCAAAGCTTCGTTTCCTTAATTTTGCAGCTGGTAAAAACTGGTTCTACTGTTGTTTTTCACGTGAACACTTACAATAATGCATATCCCTAACCCAGGATCGCCACAAAGTTTTATGTTAGTTACATCTTAAGTTGTTAGTAAGTTGGACACAAATTTGTTATAGACTGCAGTGTACATACTGTTTGTAGATGTCATTTGACTTGTTTGTTGTTGTTTATATATATATATAGTTATTTTTATATATACTTTGTATATTTCTATATATTTATAGATATTTTTATATATACTTTTATACTGTTATTATTGCTGTTATTTCTATATAGATATTTTTTATATATCCTTTTGCTTTAATACTTTTTGTGTTTGTCATTTCAGCTGGTTCTGGAATAAAGGACAAGTTGTTTGCCATTTTTGGACATTTTTGCTGTTTTTTTGCCTATTAAAATAACATTTAATCAAAACAAATTGAAGAAAATGATTGATATATTAATCAATTACAAAAATAACTTGTAGCTGCAGCTCTAGATAATTCATTATTCTATGACCAGTGTTGTGTGTACATTACTAATATGCTCATCTTCTACACTGTATTGTTCTGTTGTAACCTATCATTTTTCAACCGTCACATAAGAGCAACTTTTACTGTTTTAATTTCAACAGCAGATATAGACAAATACATAATGTAATTCCCAACGTCACACCATTAGCACTGTTTCTTAACAGAGGTCCTGTGGTTTTTTGTGTTGGCTAAAGCACTGGTTCTAAACCCAGAAAATCAAAACATGTATGTCATATGTACAAAAATACATATTGAAATACCATAATGACTAGATTTTCACAGATACTTGCACCACCTAAGCAATTAAAGTCTGTTCTTGTTTCATTTTTTTTACATCATATTCGTCATAGTTTTTATTGTTACATATTGTTGCATCTAATTCCACCATAACCATCTTGTTACATCCTTTTCACGAGTTTTCTTTTGTTCTGTCTTTTATGCCTTGGTCTTTAAAGTTATTTTCGTCTTTTATTTGATTTTTGTGTTGTTACATGTCTTACCTCTCCTCTGCATGTCAGTTATTTGCCATTTCAAAGAGTTATCTACTAATCATCATATCAAATTATTGTTATGAATAAATGTATCTCATCAAAAAGCCTGGCAATCCATTTTTCCTGACAATAAGTTTATGGAAAGCAGGGCTGAAGCATTATTAAAATGTTTTATAACTATGGTTTAACATTTAAGATATTACTTTTATGGCTCAACACTTACAGGACAGTGACTATCAGATCAGAATAAAACTTTAATGTATTTTATGTCTTAAATGACTTCTATCTTGTCTTTACTCCTTAATTTTACCTTTAACTTTGCTTGGATATGCAGTTGTATGATTTTTTCAGTAGACTATAATATATAAAGCAGGGGTCACCAATCCTGGTCTTCAAGGGCCGGTGTCCCTGCATGTGCACACCTGGATGCCATTACATCATTACCAGGTTTCTGCAGAGCTTGGAGATGAGCTGATCATTAATTGAACCAGGTGTGATGGAAGAGGGAAATATCTAAAACATGCAG
>JAPQRQ010000026.1:12397882-12427112 GCA_037367365.1 Apogon talboti | reverse complement strand
TGCAGAAGCCTGATAATGATGTAATGGCGTCCAGGTGTGCTGGAAGAGGGAAATATCTAAAACATGCAGGACACCGGTCCTCGAGGTAGACACCCATGAGTTAAGGGTTCCAAACTCCAAAATTTTAACAATATTATTCTGTTACTAAATGTTTTACTGAGGGAATTTCAGGTTGTTCACGTTATTCACATTTTTTGTAAAAGGATTGTGTGTAAATGTAAACATTTTCATAATTAAACTTTACTTTTTTGCAATAAAACAAAGATAAAAATTTGGATCTGCCATTACTTAGATCTTCAGACTAATATTTTACTGGTCCGGCCTCTTGAGATAAAATTGGGTTGTATGTGGCCCCTGAACCAAAATTAGCTCAACACAAGTTCACGCAGGTTTTGTTGCCTGACAGATCCTCGGGAGCTTCACTGTCCGCTTCGTCTACACTAGGGCCACGCATCAGTCTTTTGTCTGCAGAGCAGTGCGTCGGAACGGTGCGCAGACGCAGAGCTTAGGCTAGTTGAGCTAACGCTAACTGTGATGTTATTCTGGCTCTAAGCTAATTTTGTCGGAGGTAAATTAACTGAAGGTAGTTTCAGTGAAATTTCCTAGACTGTAGTTTTTGTTGTTTGACATAAATCCACGGAATCTAACCCGACTGTAAGTTCAATTGTTGTTGCAAGTTCGGTTCACATTTTGCTCAGTTTTATTAGTTGAATCTGTTACCTGGAAGTAAGCTAACTGGCGCTAACTACAAAGTTATTTGCTAAAGCTACACGTTAGCTGTCGCGGCTAACCTGAGCTTTGGTCGCAGCGTCAAAAGTTAGCTAACGCCTGTTAGCTATTCCGTGCTAATTTGACGGCCAATTATGACACGGATAGTAAGTTTGTTTTACTGTTGCGTATCCGTACTAGTTAACAGTTATGGTTTCTCGTGTAGTATAACTAGCTAAATCAGGTATATGGTGTAGCATTAGCCGAATGTAACCTAGCTTAACGTAGCTAGCATTGCTAACGTCAGCGTTAGCTTACCGATGATTTGAGCACTTAAAACTGAAGTTGAACACGGGGCATTTCCATCAAACTGCTATACATAAAGAGATGGGAGTGTTTATATTTCGGCGAACCACCTATCTTTCTTCTCCTTTCTTCCATTTTTTTCAGGATCAAAGTTTGTGACTTCTCTTTGCTAGCGTATCTTTGCTAACATCAATGTTAGCAACAAGCCCGTTCGTGTAATGCTAGTCACTAGAATGGACCTGTTGAACTCTCAGTTCCTGGACAAGATGAACAATAACATCGGGAGATTGCACTATGAAGGTTAGTTTTGAAGGCTGTTTTATACTTGTTGTAGTGCATTTACAGTACATGTTTGTAAACGTTTCATAACAGTAGCAGAAGACCCTTAGATGCACTAAAAGAATCCTTTCAGAATGTGGGTGAGACTGATGCACTACTGTATTAAGAATGACCCCTGCCTAATGCAACAATACTGATACAATAAATTAGATCATTAGTTTTGTATAATTAATATATTGAACAATATATTCTGCTCAAAAATCTACCTACTAGTAGAAATTTTTTTGTGGACTCTAATCTAGTAGAGCAAACATTCCCAACAGGATGCAACAACTGACATTGTGTTTAGACTTTCTTCATAAGTGATACATTTTAGACTGGGTTGATATATTCATTATTTGACAGTAAAAGTGCCTTGAGAGTCCCATATCGATAATATGTTACAAATGCTACTTTTTCTCTTGTAGTATTCTCTTTAAATTATGGTTAGAAATGTGTCATGTTCTCTCAAAAGTCATTATTTGTTGCAGGAAATTTTAGTAAAATTATAATGGATGAATAGCTAACCAATAAATCCCAGGTTGGTAATTTGTTATTGTTAACAGTTGTTTATGACATGTGAATAATTTGTTTGGTAATAATACAGTGAAACTTGGGTTATTTCTGAACTTAAATGAATAACTTGAGCTGTGGAATCCTTTCTTCCAGATGAGTCCAGGACCGCCTCCCTGCCCACTGCTGTGTCCAATGTAACTGGGCCACCATCGCACTGTCCAAGCAAACGGAAATATGGAGAAGAACAAATGGAAGAGCGAATCAACTCTGATGAGGACCACATGACCAAAATGAGCAGACTGTTTGCCACTCAACTGTAAGTGTCGGTCAACAATGAATTAAGTTGTATTTGTACTAGGCTATCAATAAATAAACTGAGATATCACTTTTTATTTAGCTTTAGAAAGGTACTGAAATAAACCTGCTCTCCAAGCCACAGTAATGCTAATGACCCATGATGTAGATGCATGTGTGACATATGTGAAAGGGGCAGATGGGCTGAAGATGCCCCCATCTTTACCAAAGATAGTGTGTGTGTGTGTGTGTGTGTGTGTGTGAGACATGCACAACATATTGTTTGTATTTTAAGTGTGAAAAAGATTATCTAGTGTGTAATTCTTTTATGCAAGTGAAGGGTCTGAATACTATTCTTTTTCTTAATTGGTCTGTTTGTCCCATAAGCCATGTGCAGTGTTGTGACAACAGAAAGATAAGTAAAAATGTAATGTGTTAATTTTTTGCATGACTGGGTCTGGAGGAGACAAGATTTTTTTTTTTAATTTTTTTGTTTAAAATGAAAAGTTTATAATCCCCCTGAAGTACAGCACAGCAGTGTCATCATCTGGAAAACATTGATAATCGTGTATCTATGAACCTGCAGTTCATGATTTTTGTATATTTATTTATGTTCATTCTAAAGGGGCCGGCCCTCTGTTGGAGAAAACCATAATGAACACTGGAGCTTCAATCACATTCCTGTTGATCACATCACTTCTTCCACTAATGGTCTCCATGGAAACCACCTGTATGCTTCCATCTCAGGCTACGCTGTAGATCAGCCTCTGGCCCTGACTAAAAGCAGCCTCGATGTCGGAGGCAGAGAGAAGCCTGTCATGGAACGTCAGCAGGTACATCACCTTAAAAGACCTTAAATAGCAGCTAAAAGCGACTTTCACAACTATAACAAGCCTGCAAGCAAACATAATGTTCTCTCTCAGTAAGAGACATTTACTGTGGTGAGAGTTGATAAAATCAAACTGTGCTGCAGCCTGGTGTGTGGAAGTATATCGCTGAATGTGTCGTAGCTCTGCACGGCAACATTTGCATTTGCAAAGCATTTGCCAAAGGTTCACTAATTTTAGTCCTCATTTTTTTTTCATATGATCTCAAAATCTAAAACAATGTGATGTCCACCATTTTTATGTACAGAATCGTCCCTCTGTAATTACCTGTGCCCCAACGAGCAATCGCAATTGTAACCTTTCACACTGCCACATGAACGGGTGCTCCCCGAGCCCCCTGGCGGATCAGAGGAAGGCCAACGGTGAGCTTTTAAACATTCTTTCTAACACTATTTGTTGTTTAACAGGTAGTCACAGCAAAAGACTGAAAACCTACATGTATGAAGCATTGGTTTAGTAAATTTCCTACATAAAATGTACCCACAATTTAAAAATATACAAGTAACTGTGCATTAGGTTTGTAGAATGGATCTATGCCTGTAAATACACCTTGGATGTTAGTTTTACATGCTTGAAAATAACCATGTGTTTGTTCTCCTTTTTGTGTTATTGTAGCTAACACAGTTTGTGACCCTGTTATCGAGGAGCACTTCCGTCGCAGCCTGGGCAAAAACTACAAGAAGTCAGAGCCGGAGTCCAACTCTGTGTCCATCACAGGTTCAGTGGACGACCACTTTGCTAAAGCACTGGGAGACGCTTGGCTCCAGATCAAGGCGAAGGGCGGCGGTCACCGAACCCCAGAGGCAGATCCATAAAGCAGATCAACATTACAATCACTTTCTTAGTGATTACATATGAGAGTGGAGATTGCACACTGTCATTTCTTGCCAAGCATCAATTTCCCCAACTCAAGAACAATCTAAGACACATGGTGCTCACACAGGCTGTTCACTCGTGGGCCTCCAGGTTCACGACCTGTCAGATTTGTACGTAAAAAATTGGCAAAGTCTGTTCATTCAGAAAGAGAAGAGAACAGAAAAGATTTGTGGCAGTGTTGACTATGTTGGTTGTGAGAACTGTACAATCATAGATTTTATTTTGCTTTGATAATGATATTGACAGAGTGATCAGTTACTGGGAGCTCAGGCTCTGTTTTACATGCCTTTCACACGCCTCGATAGCCAAAGAAATTCCCTGCCTTTTGTAACATACAAGCCATAGATCTAGTCTTTGCTCAGCGCTACTATTCATGGTTTTCATTTTAAAGTTACACTGCTTTGGAATCTATTACTTGAAAATGACAGCCAGGTCTGATTTGCACTATTACATTTCTGACCATTGTAGGTAGCAGGTTACCTGTTTGATCTGGAGGATGTGTGTTAAAGAGCGCGTCTTGTGTTTTGAAATGGTGATAATGCAATCCAGGCCCTGGTCCCCTGTTTTCTGAAAACACTCATTTCTAATCATTATGAACTGGACTAAACCCACTATTAACTTAATTTCACCCAGTACCGTCATCAAGGCTGATCGTGTAGTAGACTAATATCAACAGTAGTAGATATCTCTCTCTAACTAGAAAGCATGTTTCAAATAGCTGGTTTCTATTACAAACCTTATTCTATACGATCTATTTACTCAGAATTTATTTTTTATCTGTAACATTTTAGAAATACTCACTGCTGGTACAGTTGTACTCAATATATTTTTTGTATCTGGTTTTCATTACTATATGTAGGTGTTTATCTGAGCATCCATCTACAAATCACAGCCTCTGGCCAGGTTGTCTGAACGCAGCGATGTGGGCTGCGTTGCTTTGTTACTCTGTGGAGCTGTTGATGCCAGGGCTTAATACGTGACTGAATACAGCTCAACATTAACCTCTGTAGCAGTCTATTAGCTTTATTTATTCTTAACAGTAAGTAGTTTCACATTGACTCGGCAAAACACAGCGACAAAAGAAACCCTTGTTTCTTCTGAGAACAGCTGTGGGAATTTCCATTGTGTGAAGTGTAAAAGCAGTCCGTGTCCTGAATCAAAACGAAACGATAAGGACATTTTTATTAATTTTTTTTTTTTTTACAAATTCAAAAGAATGACATTCCAACCCGACTGCCTGACAGTTGTCAGTCACCTCCATTTTTGTTATGTAAAATCTGTTACACTTTTTTCATGACTTCTTTAATCATCTTAATCTGCAAAAATCTTCCTTAAGTGAGTTATTTTAAATTAATTTCTACTTATAGTAGTATTACCTGTTGGTCAACACTGATTGAGAGATGGTAACTCCAGATTGTTTTGTCTGTGAACCTACATTTGTATTTGTATTCTAAGTTTGTTATACACTATCCTGTGCTTATATTTTATTTTACTCATTTCAGACTATCATTGCGCCGCGCGGAATGATCATAGACATTTTTGTTTCTGTTAAGAATAGTGTACTCATGTATCATGGATGTTCATTATCTTCTAACCATGCTTTTTATCTTTCTAAAAGTTGATTATTTTCCCACAGTTATAAGTTGATTTATTAAGTGCAGGAACACAACAGTCTTTTGGTGAAAGACTTTCTCAGTGCAGTGTCAGATAGACGTCTGTACTAACCGCTTAAAGAGTTTTTAGCTTTCTGTGTGTACCATAGCGGAGTTTAGGGATTATTATGGGATCTGCTTGTTTGATACAAGTTGATTTTAAGTAATATGTTTGGGGTGTTAGACCATCGTTATTTAATTACTATATTTAGACTACCTGGATCTCAAAGACTGCAGAAAGTTCCACGTCATATAGAAAAGGAGAAACATTTGTTCACTTTTGTTATTTCTCTGGAAGAAAATGCCACTGTTTTGTACTTAATTTCTTCCAAATAAACAAAACAAATATATCACTTTGTACACATTTTAATTCTTTTTACCCCTTAAAACTGCTGCTTATGTGCAGGTTTGGGGGAAAAACAGGTCTTCTGATTCAAAGGCACAAAAAAACCATCTTTTAGTCAACAGAGATATTAGTATTTCACAGGGTTCTGTCAGATTGGCCTCTGTGGTACATGCATTTGCAGATGGTAACTCTTAAAGACCCAAACAACCACTGGCAACCAAATTCATCTACTAATCTAAGATGTGTAATAGCTTCTGAACCACTACACCTATGAATACGCTGAAAAAATTCAGGTAAAATGCAGTTTGTCAGCTTTTCATGATCATCCGATATGATCCTCGCTGTTCAGAGGCTCCGTAGTGAATGTGGAAATGTCAACTTCTGCAACATTAATTCACCAATAAAACCCATGTAATTGGATAAATGACAGTGGTTGCAGACACTAGTATTTACATTTTGTTATTCATATCTTTGCTGAAAGTTACTTTTTCTTCAGTTTTCTCTGTTTTTGATATAACTCAACTTTAATCTGAACTTTTATGATCATCCCCATGATCAGTGAGTTAGAAATAAGAAAATACCTGATATTCTCTCAGAATACAGTAGATAATATTATAGTAAATGGCGATAAATCATTTAAGAAATGTTAAATGGAGAGAATTCATTCATTTGCCACAAAAGTAGCACTGGGTCTTTATGGGTTAAAACCCCTGGAGTAAATGTAGTTGTTTCTTAACTGAAGCCTGTTGCTTATCAGATACTTTTCTATTACACTACAGAGATGACTGCACCATCTCAGAATGCAGACTCTTCTGTCAATAATAATATAAAAGTAATAATAACAAATACTCTGATTATTGCACCACTTTTCACCATTGCTGATCTTCTGGTCACGTTGAACACTCATCGCCACAGCTGTAAATTAAAATATCATCCTCTTAGAAAATGCATTGGACTGATCTTTTATACAGAGTTTGAGTGTTGTGTTCACCTTCAAATATTGTGTGCACTGGCAGGAACACATTGTCTAGTATCTTCCTGAGTTGCACAGAACTTATTGGCATTCCAGCACAATGAGAAAAGTATTATGTTGATCTCTCCATCAGCTAAAAAAAACAATAAAACTAATGAATCAGGACATGTAAACATAGGAGTTTTTTTAATAGACATAAAGTAATGCTTATGCTCCTATCAGTCTAAGACATCTTTATCCGGTGACTTGGCTCATCTCTGTCCCATGTGCAGTTACTTGGATGTTCCTTTGGTAAACACATATTTTTCCGGTTAAAAATAAAAGCCTGTTGACATGGTGGTCCCCAAACAGCTGTATATTTAATATTTTTTTCCATTTCTGTTTAACAGCTGCCTAACAGATTTTACGGCTAAGTCGTCATGTTCTCGACAGGCAGCTGGCCTCTTCCCCCGGCCTGTTTGGTTGATTTGGTGTCATGGCAACCGAAGACCGGATAATTGTTGCTGGAAAAAATCCGTTACATTTAAAGTGGGAACAGGGGAAATCGCAAACGATGACTCAGTGTGAGTGGTCAGACTTAAGCACTGACCTCAAAGTGGAAGCATCTCAGTGTGTGCAGATACTGGAAATGGGATCATGGGAGTGATGGTGTTTAGGTGGTGGGAGGGGGAGGAGGATCAGGCTGGTTTGTGTTTGTCCACCAGATGGCGGTGTTATACCATGATACCAGCATCCCAAAATTCTTCAGTCCCTAGAGATCAGACAGAGACATAAGCGTCACCACTGTGGGAAGATTGATATGGATGCAGCTTTTCTACATTGTGTCTCTTTGTGATGTGAAACCGTACATGGCAGGTGACAGTGTATACCAGGCTGAGACCAGAATATGTATTAGATGTCACCCAACATAGCCCCAATTTTTTTTTTTTTTTTTTTTTATTTAAAGATGTATTTATGTATTGGAAACACTGTGTAGGATTAGCATATCCATAATTAAATCTTAAGATGAAATAAGAATCTAGAAGGACTGAATGAAAATGCTAATGCCAGTACCTCCACTTCAATTTCCCTAATTAGAATTCACTGAGCACCATTCATAAGGCAAATCTTCAAACTACAAAAAAAAAAGAGAAAAAAAAAGGAAAATATCTTTTTTTGTTGTTGTTGTTGCTCTCACCCCTCAGGCTCAAAACTGCTCAAAAGCCCCTCCAACAGACCACTGCCTCCACGAGATTAGACCCAACCATTCACCAACTACAATGCCCCAGCTTCGGCGACGCCATGCCTTCCAAGGAAGCCTACTCTCATGGGATTACGGAGAAGAGATCCACATTCTCCTGCTTGCGTAAAAACCAACCACAGATACATACGCAGGCACGAACATGCACGTAGATATCAAGACGCATCGGTGGCCGACGTGAAAATAGTGTCTAAATCAAGATGACACATCAGGGTCAGGCCAAATTTGGCTTGGCCCCTTCAGTGTGTGAAGGCCACAAGGAGCATGACATCTGTGCTCGCAATGGAGGACTGGTCTCTCAGTCGCTGCCTCCTGTTATTGCTGTAATAGGATGGTCTCTGCTGCTTTCAGACACGGTCAAGACACACATATGTTGAACATTGTCCTCTCCATTTTCCTCTCTCGGTTACGTAAATGGAGGGAACCAATGACAACCGCTAACACACTGCACTCTGGACACGGTATGGGGTTATAATTAATCCAATTGGATAAATGTATAATTTCTCTACAGGCTAAATGGGAAAAGTGGCCTTTGCAGCGTCACACATGTTGGCTCACATATTGCCTACATGTTAGCCTGTGCAAATGGCTGATAGAGATCTCATTCTTTCGTTTGCATAATTCCAAATTTGTTGTGCCTGAATGGAACGCGAGGCTGCACCCCTACTTCTACAGCATCCCCGAGTGCACAATGTCTGGGGAATTTGCATGATTGCCTGTAGATTATTTGAACATTATCTATTTCCCCCCCCCCCTCCTTTTTTTTTTTTTTTTCTTATTTCTGTGGCTCTCTTGTGAGGATGCACACACATCCTTGGGCAAAAGAATCTAAAATAGATCATACAAGCAACTGGAGTAGATGCGCAGGCACAGGAAGCAGCTCACGGGCAGACTTGAGTCATGCTGGCAAGATCATGCACCCTGAGCTGACAGCCCAACACACCCGATTACCAAGCATGTCATTTCTAAAATGCAGCCGCAGCCTCACTATAGGTCGCAAACAAGGGGGGGAAATATCGAGATCCAATGCTGATTTGCTCATAAATGACTGTTGAATGTTGTATGGATTCAGCGCGGGGCTGGGTGTACTTTAAGACTGACCTGATGAGCGTCTCTGGCTCAAGCAATTGTGGCTCATTCATTGTGTCATGTGGACTGCTGGCAATGGCATAACCTTTGTGGAGGGAAGGGAAGACAACACGGTCACTCTGGATCACAGTCTTCCAATGAACAGAAACAGACCCTGTCAGGCCGTCTCAACATCAGTTTCCAGCTGCACACCACCACCAACACACTCTACCAATCACTTTTTTTGTCTTTTCCTCATTTCCTCCCTCTATCAGTAAAGACAGAAGGATAAGGTCTTCTTGTGTGGCGTGCACGTTACATTGATTTGGCAGGGTCCTAATAATACATTTCTCTTTTACGTCCCAGTGGAGCTCGGTGCTGCTCATCCTGCCACGGCCGCGTCTTTGACCTCTTTTGTTGCGCACATTCAGCCGCCCGTTTTGGCCGTATGGTGTCTGACACAGTCAGCGATTTCCCACTGATACACTTGGCTTAAATTTCACATTGTTATATATTAATGATTGATTTGTAAATGATTGATTTAAAGGGCCATCTGCTGCACAGTTGCATGACCATGCCGCCGTCTTGTTTTTCCACCCAGATAATGAATAGCTTCCAATTAGGACATACAAATGAAAGACTAATAGTTCTTGTTAGCCAGAGATCATATTTTATGGACACGATCAGAACTCCATATAATTACAAGCAGGAAGGATTCATATTAAGACAAGGGGTTTTGGGCACTGAGCAGCAGATACATGTTTGAACCATTACTAAGGGGCATTCTCATGTCTCATTATAACGCTTGTTAGGGCCTATATTACAGCTGCTTGACTGAGCAGCCTTAATAAGGAAAGTGGCCCAACACCAATATGAGCAGCAATGTTTTTTCCTCCTATGTCCATCTACCACTGTCTTCCATGGCCCCATTCCCATTCTCCTTGTCTGTCTACCCCCCCCTCCGCCACACCACCCCTCCATCACCACCACAACCACCACCAACACCACTCCCCCTGTGTGTTTGGCAGTCACACAGTCGGCCATGTGTGTGCTGAAGACGTTACATAATGCCCTCCTTTCACTGCACTCCAGATCAAAGAGAACAATCCAGCACAGAAAAATTGCTCCTTGCTGATTTTCTTCCCTTCCACCATCACATTGTTTTATCAGGCTTCAGTATACAGTAGACTGCATGATTATCTGCTCCAGCATTCCCCTTCATGTTGAAAACCAAACAGAGCAAAAAGGGGAATGATCAGAGGTTCACTGTGACAAAAAAGCCAACCAGGTTAGACAAGACAGGCAAGACATGATAAAGAGGTTTCAGTTATGGAGATCTTACACTTCACTTAATGTCCTTTTACAGTCTTATTTATATTATAGGGAAAAAAAGAACATTAGGCAAGTGAAGGATTGAATTAAACTATAAATAAAAACAACAATTAATTGGAACTTTAATTATCTATGAGCATCTGCCTTCAAAAATAAAACCGTCGTAGAATATATGCAGTTATGATGAAATCATTATTATGGAACGGTTTCCACCAGGCATTTTACAGAATTCTCTTTTAACTTCAGTGTGTGAGCAAGCAGGGTAATTTTCACTATCACAAAGTTACCTAATGTGATTAAACATCAACCACACGTTATTTAGCTTTGATAGAAATTAGATTAATATAGAAGAGCCCAAAGGGAAATATATCCTCCTTTTTATTCAAAAACAAAGGTCTCCTTTAAGTAGAGGAAATAGTGATACAGAGAAAGAAAGAGCAAGAGAGCATCAAATGCTGTCAGAGAAGCTGCATCCGTCCTCAGCCTTGTGAGGATTGAAATAATGAGTGTGTGCTGGAGGAACATTTACCTCCAATGCAAAATGTAGCAGCACATTTTGGGACCAAGGGGCACAAATGTCAGAGTGAGCAACCGAAAAAGAAAAGACTATAAAGCCTTTACTGTGCAATTTTTAGAAAAGAGATCCTCTCAAACTGCAAAAACTTATTCAGTTTCTGTTATGCAGTGGAATAATAGCCTGGTAGGATGACAGAATTTATGATTGGTGCATGCAGGTAAAACATCCACCATTGTCTCTGACTATCTACCCATGCTGACAGTGAACCTCAGCAGATGTAGAAGTATTTGATTCCCTCCAAAGAGCTGGGATCAGCAGCAGTCCTTATCTCTATAAACCCCCCCAGTGATGGAGAGTGGTTGGCTGGTCTGTGGGAGCAGAGCAGTGGGGTTATCTCTGGTCCTCAGCCTGGGGGGAATGTGCAGGTGAACCAGTAATAAAAGTGTCTTTAGGACACTGCACATGCTTGCAGTGGTGCATAGCAGACTGTGAGCTGTGCGTCTGCAGCATCAAATGAATTGTGGGGGAATGGGAGAGGGCAAGGCTTCAGAGTGGGTTTGGTGCTCAAACTGTTATCACACCTGACAGTGTCTGGTTTGGAATCCAGTGGTGCACGCGGCATACGTAAGCGGCTGGTCATCTGTAAGGCAGAGTGATAGGGTGTGACGTGTCACACGCCACATTAGGCCCCGCCAGAGGATGTGTTTGACAGACCACAGGAACTTCACTCCTGTGCCTCCACTCATATTGTCAGACCTACTTGATAGTTCTAAGTCAACTTCAGGGTTCTTATTTATAGAATATCAATTTTAATTACATCTTTGATCAGAGGCGGTTTTTAAAGGGATATTAAGAAAAGAAAATAAGCCTCATTACACATGTTGAGTCATAGGATGGTGACTCAACTCTTTTTTTTCCCAGAGAGAACTTTATGGTTTAAAACTGTTTTTACTGTTTTTGTCATAAACAATAGTGAAGTGTTTTTAAGTAATATTAATTCCAAAGACCCAGGAAAGTAACAGTTTTGGCTTTTTTTTTTACATGAAATAATTGTCTTGATTGGAAACAGCATAATGCAACACTTTTTTCCAGATACATTTTCTCTCTTTTTTATTTCATGTCCTTTGCAGTGTTGTTTTTTATTAAGTGAGGCTGTGAAACTCTTGTCCCCTACAGAGGACAAAAATACTGGGTCTCAGGAGGTTAATACAAGCATTAACCATATTAGCATCAACATAAAGATTATACATATAGCCTACAGATACAGAATGATTTTTTTCATGTGACATCCTCTGTACTGAACATAACATGCCAAATGTGAACATAAAAAGCAAAAAAAGCCAAATGTTTGAGTGAATCCATGTTATCTAACTCAGGACAGACATCATTCAGCACACAGGTAATCTGGTGCATGTGTTTTATCACGTGCTTCTGAGTCACAGACTTAGAGGCAGTGTAAGAAAACTGTGAAGAACTTTGGCTTATTAACAGGTTGGCGATTGAACTGCCAACCCTGTAGCTTGTGGACAGCCCACTCCACTTCCTGAGCCACAGCCCACTCACCATACACAGAATGAAATCCCTGCAACATATGCACAGACAAAAATATGACATGAAGTATGTCTACAGTCTGATGCGTGTCTCAACACCAGTGACTGCACACTGTGTCTGGATGACCTCTCTGACCCTGTTGTGTCTTGAGTTCGTCCAGTCCGCAGGCTGTTCTTAGGGTGTCTTACCTGTCACTGTTTAGGTCAGAGGAGGGGAGAGAGCCCGGGGAGCAGGAAGGACAGATTGGGCAGACGCCGCTGTGGCCGTGCCTGGTCCGGCTCACTCATCAGTGAACACACTTCCCAAACCTCTCTGACAGATCAGAATAGAAAGCATGCACCACATCATAGCTATGATTCACTGCTGCCCCAAGTCCAAGCATGCCCCAAAGGTCATCGGTCCTCTTAATCATCGTGTGTGCATGTGTGTGTGTATGTAGTTTAAGGAAGAGAGTGAGACAGACATGGAATGAATGAGCTTGTTTGCATATGACAGTGCTCCTATAAAAGTTGCTTGTGTGTTTTCTGTGTGTCAGAAAGAGTAAAGTGCATCATAACAGGCTTTCAAAATGTCTCCCGCAGCACAGTGCTGTATGTGTCTTGTGTGTTTCTCTCAGTTTGCATTTGAGGGAGGTCGGCATTTACGCATTTGGGTTGGCTTTAATATTGGTGTCTTATTCTGCACAGTCATAATGTGCAGTCAAGGGCGTAACTACATGAGTGAAAATGTCATGCAACAGTATGATAATACATGCAACGCACGTGTGGAGGTCACTTGGTCGCATTTGCATATGACTATGTGCCACAAATAATCAAATCAACATCTGTTTGCACGCGAACACATAGAGAATCATTATCTGTGATGCTCATCTACAATGTAGAAGTCATTTGTCATGCGTCGTGCAATTGATAGCTGTGCATTTGCCTGGATTTTTGAGCGTTTGAGTTATAATAAAGCTATTGTAATAGTGTAAAAAATTGCGGCAGCAGTAATGGAAGGTCATGAACTTCTCTCCTCACCTGCTCCTCACCTTCCACCCTGCCGCCAGTTTCCAGCTGTAATAAACTGGAGAGACTCAGCCAACATCCTCAGGAGTGAACGGTTAAGTGTGCTGGCGTAATCTGACAGAACTTATTTAGGATGCAGGTCTTTACTAAAGCTGTGCCCGGAGCAGATGCCTAGTCCTGTCTTCACACTTAACAAGAGTAATTTTACACATTCACATCCACTAAATTCATGCGCACATATGCACATAAGAACAGACATGCATATATAAGCGGATGCATCTGTATATGCTGCCATAACGATTTAAATGTATACATTGTACATGCATATTGTTTGTTGCACATGCACACAGGTGCTTGAAGGTGCAACACTGCCAGTCAGTATGGGTTAAGTTCTGGAGGATTAGCTGCAGAATAATGAAATTCAGTGGAAAACCGTGTGTGTTTCTTTTGTTGTCATTTCTGTGTAGACCAGGAAAACAAATAACTCCGTTTGATGTAGGCACAGTTTTTCATTTGTCAGCTATTATGAAAGTCCCACAGCCTAAACTCTTTTATAAAAAGTGGCCCAGGGTAGAGCACAGGGCCCGCAACCCTTTGGGCTGGGAATCCACGAGGAGGAAGCCGTTAGAGGAGCTTCAGTGGAGAACTGGCCCGTCTTCCCACTGGCTTCACATCAGAACAAAAGATCATCCAGAGCAGCAACATTGTGTGATATCCAGGCAGAGGAGCATGTCTTGCTTAAGTGCTGAATTCCTCCTCTTGGCAGATGATCAGCATGAGCTATTCAATTCTGTCGATTAGACAGCTCTGGAGGTAGTTGTTTAATATTAGAATACGTAGATATTTTCAAATACTTCACATGCATTTACAAATTCATGCGTTTGCTATTTATGGAACAGGAGATATTGCTGTTTCTTTTCTAGGCATATCCTGCACCCAGATTCTTTTTTTTTTCACTGTTTCACTTCGCCTGTTCCTCAGCCTGATTTGCATTCAGTGTTTGACCCAGGCTGTAATCTACAATGACTCCCCCATAAGCCTCTGGCACATTGGGGAGATGTTATAAACTGTGACAAAAGACAAGAGGCACTAGAGCAAACTGAATGTAGCAGGGGACAGTCTGCTGATTAGCTAAAATGGTCCTCTTTATTGTGACTTTAAACTCACTCTCACTTACTAAGATTCATTTTAATCACATCTGCTTCTTAACAATATTCTTTGATTAGAAAAAGAATATGCTTTCCCCTGTTTGGATCACACAGGAACAACTGTGCAAGTATTGTACAGAAATAAAATTAGACATTCTAAGAATAAAAAACATTTTATTTCTGTATGATAATGTGGATTCATTGGATGAGAAATAAAACAGGATAAGAGGTCACTGCAATGTAAATTAAAGCCTTTTAAGAGGGTCTGTATAATTTTCCATAAGAAGGGGATTTGTTAATTCAAATATATTCTTACATCTAGTGGGATGTGAATTGTACCAATGTAAACTCCTGAGCAGAGGCTTCACAATCTGCTATTTGTGTCTGGACAGAAGTCATAGGTTGTGCCTGACTTTGAGCTTCGCTGCAGGCCTGAATTTGCTGTGTCACAAGAACACATAATCAAGAAGGAAAATCATTGGAAATCTAGTACCTCACATGCCCCAGTGTGCACCCATTAAAGAGAAATCTCACATAGCTGCACTGCATAAATCTGCTTGATATGTCGACAGCCATGCAAATTGTGTGCATACGAAATAAGGCAGTTTCAGTCTCCTAAAGGTGAACCAGAAAACAAGTTCATTTCAGCAAGGTTCATATTCACATTGGAAAATGGAGCCCGATTAGCATATATGCAGAGAGGCTTTGCATGCTTGACATCCTCTCAGCCCCTCTGCTGGAAATAGCCATGCACACAACATCCTCTGATTACATTGATATGTAGATTCATGCATCTGCAAAGATTAGTTATTCATTAATGTATTTGCTTTGAATTCTCGGGTGACTGTACCTCAGACAGAAGTCTGGGCCAAACCAAATGCATCAGAGGAAAAATGTCACAAATGATCACACAAAATCCACATTAAAAAAAAATATGCAGGTTCAGTGACCCACAGCAACACAGACCCAATAGGGCAATATGATTAAGAAAATCCTTTGGCACCGGGGTTAAAAACAGAGAACGTATAAACATAATTATCTGTCTTTTCATCTTCACACCAGAATTAGGTTTTCTTGCTCTATGTGGGCTATGAGGATTAATCATTGCAGCCTGTGTGAGTTTATAAGCTGTAGCGTTCTGTCATCCTTTCATAAAAGCATCATGGATCACCAGTTTGCCTCTTCAGTGTCCTCTCTTGCGGCCACACTGCGAGCACTTTTTAACTTTAAAAATAGGATTGCAAGAGGGAGTGCCAAGAAATGCTAAACACCAAACAATGTCCCCTTGCTCAGGCCTTGCCAAAAAAAATGGAGCTGATCAGACCAGAGACTGAGACTCTGTACTACTCTGTAATGAGCCTGAGCCTCCTCATCCGTCTACTGTAAATTGATGAGTTTGTCACTAATGTATGAGCATATAAATTGTATTTGTACATTTTATACACACTTATGTGACACTGTCAATGAGCAATGAGGTTTATAGTTTAAAATGATGGTCCAAAATGTTCAATATGGTGTCACTTTTTCCAATTAAGTAAAAAATTAAATATGTAATAAGTAAGGTTGACCAAATATTAACGGATAATTGACAGTTTTTACTTTATTAGAAAACCACAATTTATAGCCCATGCAAATACTATGACAGCAGATGTTTAGTAACATGATACCATATATGACTACGATAAGTGCATTTGGGGAGGATCAGAATTTGATTGGTCAAAAAAACTCAGTAACACTGGGATGTCGGCTAGTATCAGCCATCACGTGACTATTAAACTAATGTAAAGCCAAGACTATATTTGGGTGGCACAGCACTGTCACCTCACAGCAAGAAGGTCTTGAGTTCCATTCCAACACCAGGAACATTTCTGTGTGGAGTTTGTATGTTCTCCCCGTGTTTGCGTGCGTTCTCTCTGGGTACACCATCCAAAGACATGCACTAGTAGGTTAATTGGTTAATCTAAATTGCCCATAGGTGTGACTGTTCACCTCTATATGTCCAGGTCATTATTAAAAATAAGAATCAGTTCTTGAACTAACTTACCTGGTTAAATAAAGGCTAAAAAAAATATATACAAGATCTGAGATACGTGGATATATCATCACAGACTCCGAACATATGGCTGAAAGAAAATCAAACCTGTAATCACTAACTGGCCTCTTGATGTTATTTTTTTAAAGAAAAATTTTGCTGCTTTTTGTTAATGAATTTGTCACATGTCGATATGTTGCATGTTTGATGGTGCTGAGTGTTCAAGGTGTGTTTTTATGTGTCCAGTCCTGCCCAAGGACCACAAATGAAAATTAGATTATAGTGAACTCTGGCGCAACAGATGAGTTGTACATGGCCCCTGTTGAATACTAAACTAGCTAAACTAAACTAAACTAAACTAAACTAGAGCTTATTTAATGATGTAACTCATTGCTTTTCGCACCTGAGGATATTTCTGAATTGCTGGTTCTGTATCAGACAGATTCTTATGATCTTCTGTCCAAGGTTTTGCCAAGGTCTTGATTAAAAACCAAAGTTGATAAAACTTTGTCTGTGATGGTCCTTAAACTTTGGAACATCTTACCTTAAAAATCTTAGATCAGCTGATTCAGTTGTGCTTTTCTCTCATTTAAATTTTCACTTCCATATGTTTTTGTTTTATTTTATTGGTGTGTCCATGTATGCCGCCTTTGTGTATGTTCATATGCATATATTGTATATACCACCTACATACCAGGGGTGTCAAACATACAGCCCGTCAAAGGGTCCACTCCGGCCCGTGGGATGAATTTGTGACATTGACAATCAAGGCTGTCAAACTGATTTTAGTTCAGGGGCCACATACAGCCCAATTGATATCAAGTCGGGTCGAACCAGTAAAATAATAACATAACTTACAAATAATGACAAAAATGACAAGCTTTTCTCTTTTTTAAGTATAAGAGAAAAGTTAAATTACATTCAGATATTTCCATTTAGAACCTATCCTTTCACATGTACAACCTGAAATTTCTTAAGAAACATAAGTGCAATTTTAAAGATATTATGCCTGTTACTAAATGTTTAGTGCCTTCATAGATCCACTGTGATCTGTAGGTTGTCATGCACATGTGAAAATGATAAACTCATACATAATATTGTTAAAACTGGGCTTATTTGTCTCAAGATATTTCAGGTTGTTCACGGTTGTTCATGTTATTGACATGTTTAAAGGATAGTTTCATAATGTAATTGTACTTTTTTTTTACTCTAACACAAAGAAAATAGAGATGACATTATATAAAGATTATTATTTTATTATTTTATATTGGATTGTACTGTATGTGGCCCCTGAACTAAAATGAGTTTGACACCCATGCGTTATTTTAATACTTTAATGCTTATTTTACAATTTTATATGTTCCTTTGTGTGAGTGTGCTATACAAATAAATCTCTTACACTATTATATAACTGGAGACTGCAAAGAGTGAAAAGGTAGGTTCTTAAATGGGTCAACTATTTTGCACAAACAACCCAATATTTACAGCTAGTAATAAAAATAATAAAGTTCCAATCCATCATTGCTGAGGCTGCTGAAAATTGCCCTAACCTAAGACTAATTGTGTTCTGCTAGATTGCTCACAGCTAATCAAGAGCTTCCTCCTCCTGTCCTCCCCAACCGAAAATGATGATCTATTGCTCTTGCGGACATAAGACATCAGTTTGGGTCGTCTCGGTGGTGACTGGTTTTCATAGGTAATGATGCTAAATTGCACATCTGGGAATAAAGGGGACTAGTGCGTCATCCATCAGGGGCTAGTTTATATGAGCTGCCATTAGGGGCATTATTCAAAGCCCAGTCCACTATAACATACATCCAGCTTTCTGTCCCTAAACACACTCTTTCTCTCTCTGTCTCTCGCACACACACAGAGTTCGCCACAAGCTACTAGAGGGGACATCTCATTCTTTTATCCACGGCGAGTCATTGTGGTGGTGTCAGCTGGTGCCGTCTCTTTTATCACACTGGAAGCTAATGGAAGCAGCAACTGCATGAGGTGGGGGGAGAGGATGCAGGCACACACACACACACACACACACATATACACACAGAGCCATAAGAGGTTGGGGAGATGGGGCGGGTGGGCACACCAGGCCCCGGGGCAAGAACTGTTTTGTGGTGATGTTTTTCTTCCTTGCCGAGGCCTCTCTATCAGCTTGTGTTTCTGACACTCAATAAACCACAAGGAAGGACTTCAGACTGTTTTCTCTCATTCTCTTTTGATGTTTTCTGTATCCCTGTAGTGTCTAGTTCCCCCCCCTTTTTTTGTACCCCCACGGTAGAGCAAAGCTGGATGTCATCATATGCAAAAAATAAATAAATAAATAAAAAGAAAGGTTTTGTTTGACTTGACTTTGTCCCGCCTCGCCTCATTCTGACTTAAAATTAACCTAGCTCTTCAGCACTTTTTTTCCCCCTTAATCTCTGCTTGTTTCTTATATTTTCCTCGTGATAATCTATTGTCTACAAATGCTCTTTGGACAACAAGAGGATTTATTTACAAGAGGGGGAACAATAGCCAATTACTGCAGGAGGATTCAGTGCAGCATACATCTTTTGATAGGATAGTTGAGGTGACCTAATTTCCTGATAACAGTGTTGGAAAGGACAGGGCTGCTACTCTAAACACACATGCTGTAAGGGACATATGCCGAGCCTGTGGTGTATTTATATTTTCTATAATTCTTTATTTTTTCAGTCTTTTTCTGTTTGTATAACATAACAATCGTGCTTTATCATGTGACACCATTTAGATACATATCATGTTTATATCATGTTTTACATTAGGCAGTGAGACAGTTAAAAATATACAAAACAATATTGTTTTACTAGACATAGTTTCTATTTTTAATATAATCGTCAGCATCTTCATTGTCATCATCATTTCGTATATTTCTGTAAGATATGTGCTTTAGCTTCTGTGATCAAAATATTATTGCAGAAAACAGCAACTCCATTTTTTCAACATTTAGACAATAACTTCCAATGTATTACAGACATTCACAGTTACATGTTTTACACAGTACAGTTTTACAACAAAGTTCCAGAGAAAACTGTGGTAGAGTAACTTTATACAAAATTCACAGGACATGAACTGTAGCCATTTCACATTTTCGCTCAGTTGTTTTGCTTTTCAAAGTAAACATGTTCTGTTCAACCAGATGCCTTTCACAGTAGCTGCCATAGAAGCAAACTAACATTGTCCTAACACGCCATGGCAAAAGTCTGGGGAAATTAAAGCTTTGTGCTTTTCACTAGTAAAGCAAAGACAACATAAACAAAAATAGAAACAGACCACTTGCTTACTGGCCTGCACTTATACGTCTACATATGTATTGCTGAATACATATTGATCAAACTATGATTGATCATCACACATAAAGAAAAAAATAATGACTCTACTTGAACACAGAGTTGGTCCAGGTTTTGTGCTAGTATACAAAGTGGTATTTTGTAGTTCTGCCCAGTCATGTAAACAGACTATGGCTTAGATGAAATTGGTGTATTGGCTTAAGGCCTTCTCTGTTCTTCTTCTTCTTCTTTTTTTTTTTTTATTTGTCAGGAGACATTTCAGGTATTTTTCACTGATGTTCCTGAGGAAAGCATGCAAAACGTAAACAGGACTGACTGTCAGCATTAAGGGATAGTCGATGTTTGTAAATCACTTTTCTAACCCTGTGCTTTTTTTTTTTGTACTTCTTTGTACCCTGTGCTTTGCCAACCGAACACTAAATGGCATAGTTTTTGCTTTTGTCTGCCTATTGATTTTGGTCCTCCTTCACAACACATATAGTATAAAACATCCTAAAAATAATTCTAAAAATGTTTCGATCACATAAAAGTTTTCTCTTTTTTTCACTGAAAAAAAAGGAAGGAAAAAAATAACAGTCTCTCTCACACACAAATCTTTTGCAACACATACTGGATTACTCCAGAGCTCCTAAACATGAACTTCTTATTGGCATTGTGCTTACTCAGAGCTCCCCGTTTGCCTTGTGGCCTGTAGTTTACCTCACAGAGTGTGACGTTTGGAAAAGAGACAACTGTGTGAGGTTTGGTAAACATCCACAATAATCCCTAGCACTCTTCAATGATGTCAGTTTTGTTCACTACTTCATCTACTATATTCACACTGTATTTACTTGATTCATGAAGATATTCAACAAATCTCTAATCTATATCTCTATATTTTTTTTTCTTTTCTCACAGTATTACACAGTATGTTTACATTTTTTTTTTCAGAATTACGGTTGTATTTGTGAACACTAACAGTCTTTGATATTGTTTTCAGAATGCAAACCAACAATAAGACATCATTGGCTTGGTTTTACAAATGCAGAAAAATTAAACATGGTTCGAAAATCTGTTTTGATCACATATTGCCCCTGGAGGTAGGTGAATCAATTATAATCTTGGAAGTCCTTTGTATTGTTCTCTTTTGTCTACATGCTCCATGAGGGTTTCTTTGTTGTCTACACGTTGGCCTCTGCATTGGTCAGGTTAGAGGTTGGGCTTGTAGGGTTCGGGGGGTTGACAGGCTCCGACGGGCTCACTGGGTTTGGTGGTGGGCTGGTCGGGCTGGTTGTGGTGATCGTGGCGGTGTTGGCCACACTGCCAGTGGTGGTGGCGGTGGTGGCGATGGTGGCGGCAGGGCTGGTCGCCGGGTTCACCGGACTCGCAGCCGCCGGTGGAGGAGCTGGGTTAGCCGGAGTGACCGGGTTTGAGTTAACGGGAGCCGGATTGACTGGGCTTGCAGGGTTTGCAGGGGCCGGGTTGGCGGGACTGGCGGGGTTAGCTGGGCTGGAGAGGTTAGCTGTGTTGGTTTCCGCCTGCTGCTCAGGTCCGTTCTCCTGAGGCCGCTTGACTACTGCAGGAGGCTGGAGCATTATCCGAAGTCGCTGGAACAGAAAAACAGCAACTTAATTAGGTCAGAAACGGGCAAGTAAGGTAACAGACTCTGAACATCTGGCAGAAAAACATACAAACAAAAAAGCTGACAATGCTCACCCACTAAACATCACTAAGGATTAAATTCTCACCTCTTTGTAAGTACCCTTAAGACCAAGGTACATATATATCATGTATCCGGGTATGAGAACCATGGAGGACAGCGCCATGAGCCAGCCAACTCCCTGACCCCAGCCTGGGAACACATAATCTCCCATTGTGAGAGGAACCATTTGTACGGCGCTGAACAAGAACACCCCCTGTGGGAGACATGAGACGCTTTATGCATCCTGACACCTCTGACTACAGGCGGCACTGTCTCAGCCCGACATGGCTGCAGGCAGGTAATATTGACTTTATTTATTGTTTCATTTTTCATGTCATGACTTTAAATGTACTGTTGTATTAGTTCAGAAGACTCACCGCGACAATGAGAGGGGTGAACACGACCCAACACATCTTCCACCATATACAGGGCTTGTAGCCAATCATCTCCTCGATGTTGTCGTAGAACTTGTTCACACCTGTGAGACAAATTAACGTATGATCAAAAATATTCATATCCAATTTATTCCAATTTGCTGCTGGTCTGCCATGCATGATGATGAGGATGGTGAGGTGGAACACGTGACCTTGAGGCTGAACAGTGTTTGAAGCTGCGCAGATATATCTGCATAGGTGTGGCGCTTATTAACTCATGTTCACAAAGACTTTTCATATGTGTGATACTCCACTGACTTCATTATCTTTTTTTTTTTTTTTTTTTTTTACATGTATATCAGTGTACTAATTTGTTGGGATCTGTTGCAGTATTTGATGAAACACTGATGATACACACCGTAGCACCAGGATATGGAGATGCATTCAAAGAAGACCAAGAACAGCAGACACATTCCACTGGCAGAGTAGTAGTCAAACAGTTTGAACACATAGATCCCACCCTGGTCACAGAAAAATGAATAAATGTTGTAAAAGAGATATGAGATACAGTGTACTCTGATAATATACGTAATGCCACAAAGTGAACAAGTCAGGAAATCTAAAACTTCAGATTAGTCCTTTGCAAAAATGGTTTTCACTTTAATATTAGATTTCCATTTTTCCTTTTGTCACCACTGATTTTTAATGCTGCACCTATTTATGTTAGGTAGTAACTGGAAAGCTGCCCTGCTGTACCTGTGTGATGTTTGAAAGTCCAATCACATAGGACACCAGACAGACAACTGCGATGAAGATCTCTCGTCTACCCCTAAGAGCTCTGGGAAACTCATCCACCAGAGCGGTGATGAAGCCTTCAACCGTGCAGAACTGAAGGACAGAATGATAGATAGCATGAAAGGTTATTATGTTGAACGTTTGCACCACGCTGTTTTTCATAAAGTAGAAATCTATTAAATATGTAGACTGTGCTGTTTTGTTTTGTTTTTGTTTTTTTTCCTTCTTATTGGCTTTTGTTTATTTTTATTGTGTGGACATCTGTGAATATTTTGCAAAATATACTCTCCATTAAATTGGACTGGCCTTGACAGATACAAAGATTGCAGTGTGCACCAAACCATGGAACAAGAACACTAAAAATAATCCCCTGAATGAGCAAGCATCTATCTCTTGGAGGCCATTTTGGTATTAGCTCTGATATGTGGAAGCAATGCTGCGATGACATTTAAAATGGGGTTATAATTTATTTCTTTGTATTGGTGGATGTAATCAGTGTTTAGCTGCATGTATTCTTTTTCTAGTTTCTGTGGCCTTATTTGAACCCAAATATCATACACAAAATAAAGACACACAGAGAGTGAAATCTGCGGGCACATGGAGGTGATAAAGTTGCATTAAAAAGACTTGACAGCTCATGTCAAAGCTCAGCTATATCTGTCCACAAGAAGCAAATTGCATGCTTATCATGCAGAGAGCAGGGGTGAGCTGCATGATATGTACCTGCATTTAAATATTTAGGTCAGCCCATGAGCAGATCATCTCCAAGCCCCTTACCTGGCTGTCTATCCCCAGCATGAGCAGCATGGAGAAGAACAGAATGGCCCAGAGAGGAGACACAGGCAACTGGGTTACAGCCTCTGGGTAGGCCAGAAAAGCTAAGCCAGGACCTGGATAGAAAATAGGAAAATCATATTTCATCAGGCTTATTCTCCTAGTGCTCAGATAACTGCAGACACATGCAGGGCTGATTGAAGGGAAAAAAAAAAAAAAAGCAGCGTTTATGCATCAGCGTCGGTGACAGTGCATTTTTTTGTGTGGTTACAAAACCATTACAGAACAAGACGCATATGCAGTCTGTTACCTGAAGCTGCTACGTCGGCAATGTCTTTCTTTGTCACGTGTGCCATGAAGCCGACAATAGAGAAGATCACAAAGCCAGCAAACATGCTGGTACATGAGTTGATACAGCACACGATGACAGAGTCTCTGGGGAGAGGAAATAAATAAATAAATAAATAAAATAGGCTTGTTGTCAAAGATTTAAGTTGACTCATATTTTCTTCCGCATTGAGGTTCCCTGTAAGTAGACTACACGGGAGCGACGGATCTTAAAGAAAACCTGAGACCAACAAATCACTGCAATTAATTTGCTTTTGATCAGACGGTTCTTTGGCAAAAAAACATGTTTTTATTGCACATCACACTGAATTTAGAGGTCGTGCCTATTTTGTAATATTTCATATATTTTAATAGATACAGATTCATCATTGCGAAACAAGGACACAAAATAAAAGCAGCTATTTTTATGTAACTGAATGTTTATGTGACCCAGAACCAAGGGGCTACTGGAGAAAACACTCAAGCTTTGCAGCCATAGATGTTTTTTTCCCTACAGCACACAGAGCAATAGCAAGAAATAGCCTTCTACTTGGATTGCTATTATATTCGTGCCAGGAACTCACATTAATAAGGTCTGTTAAGGGCTCTTACTCCATACCCTTGAAAATGGGTCTAAAAGAGATGTGTAATGTCCTATAATGGGGGCAATTTAATTACTGACATCTTCAGCTACAAGGATTTGAACTGATATATTAAATTCAGCTGCATTCTCCATGTCTCTCTCTCTGTATTATCTTGTATTCTTACTTCATCACCAGTCTTACCTGTAAACATTGTTGTTGAAAGGATTGTAGCTACCAAGAGCTATAAGTGACCCCAATCCCAGTCCGTAGGAAAAAAAGATCTGGGTAGCTGCATCTAGCCATACCTGAAAAAGAAACACACACCATTTAGCTGCATGAGGCCGAGCACTGTTCACTCAGCCATGCAGTACATAGGTATGAATCATATAATAATATGTCATTACCTCAGATTGTTTGAGTTTTTCAAAGTCAGGGGTGATATAGAACATAATTCCATCGCTAGCTCCAGGAAGAGTCACCCCACGGATGAAGAGAATAAACAGCATGAAGTAGGGATATGTAGCAGAGAAGTAAACGACCTATAAGATGTGAAACCGTCATAAAGAGGGAAATCATGGATAACGCCGTTGCATCTTAAGGAGCTTTATAAATGATGCATACATAATAGCAATTTTAAAATTCAGTGACTATTAAGAGAACAAAAGGACATTTTTAATGTTTTTACATGTACTTTCCTCAGTCTCCTAGTGACAAATGCCAGAATGGATAGAACACTGCATGTGCAGCTTAGAAATCACCGCAGCTTCACTTTAAATCAGTTCCCTCTCACTGTTGCATTTATGACATTGTGCATGCAATTTGTGAGCAAAATGTGCAAGGGGGATGGGGTATTTTGTGACCAAAACAAATGTTATTTGCCATGGTCACATGATGCTCTAGACTTTCGAAATGTGGCATCACATGGGAATGAAACTGCTCCAAGTGAAGACAGAGGACAAAACCAGATTTTAGTATATGGCTGTTTGTTGCCCCTCCTATCGTGAATCCACACTCAGTGTAGACACTGTGTCAGGAGAATTGGAATTAGAGGAGCCACCATGAGGCGCAGCAGGATTAGTGAACACGAGTGTTTGATGTCTCTCTTCTTATTTTAAAATCTATCTGGACAATGCTGGCTGTAATCTAAATGATTGATGAGGTGATATTAGACTCATAAATATTGCATAAAGTGGCAAACACTGCTACTTGTTTGGAACGAGGATAGCAAAAGAGGTGTTGGACATCCAAATTCGCCAAAAGTCTTACCTTCCCTGTCCAGCTAACCCCTTTCCAGATACAGAAGTACACAAGGACCCAGGCAATAGCCAGTGTTATTGCCAGTGGCACTCGAATCTGCCCTGGTTTTTCCAGGCCCTCGGTCATTTCATGCACGTTGCGCCTATAAGTCAGAGCGAGCAACAATAAGACTATTATACACACAGGAAAATAAGCATGCAACAGAGGAGGCTGTCTTTTATGTATCTCAGGGTTGCATGCAGGATACTTTAAAGCTATGTTGCTTTGAAAGCAAAAGAAAGCAGTCAATATCTTACTCCCAAAACTCCAACACTGAGCTGGTGAGATTGGTGGTATCTGGAATGGTGTGGTTTGTATAACATTTCTCTGTGTTCCATGGATTATTACATGAGCTCCACGGAAGTTCCTGAAAAACAGAATTGCAGTGGGTTTTCCCCCCTTGTTTGTTGTATTTAAAGATTGGACATATTTTAAAGGTATCATAGCAACCTTGACCCTCTGCTCTTTTCATTTTTTTTTTTTTAATGAATAGTGTTCACACTGGAAAATACTTACAGTGGTGAAGGAGTTGTACAGGTAGTAAATGGCCCAAGCAATGATTACAATGTAGTAAATATTGAGCCAGAAGGACAGGACAGCTGCTGCAAGGCCCACACCTATCATACAGAAATACTATACATCAGGATTTTTTTATGCATCACAGTAAAACTATTATTGGTCATGTAGCCTTCATAAATCCTGGTAGTCTTCATCATTTCCATGAAAGCACAAAATAATTACATGATTTTTTTCTCATGGACACTGTGTCACATTTCAGATAGGCCTATGTGAAGCAAATATCCACAAATATATCAAAATATATACCTTTAAACATAGGAGCCAGTTTCCACACACCAAGCCCTCCAATTGAGGTGTATTGACCAAGTGAGCATTCCAGCAAAAACAAGGGGACCCCAGCAAATATGAGAGTCAAAAAATAGGGGATCAAGAAGGCTCCTGGATGGACAGAAGTAGAATAAGTTATGCATTAAAAATAAGCAATCTTAGTCTAAAACTGCACTGACGCATTATTTAAAACATCAGAGACATATGATCCTTATTTTAGGTTGTAAATATAGGTGATATTCTTTCTTTTCGTGCCATCGACACGGTTAATTAAACAGGCTCGGCTATGTGTATCATGGAGCTGAATGGGCCGTGCAGTTTGCTTAAATTAGGTGTGGGAAAAAAAAATGTTTACCTCCGCCGTTTTTTCCACAGAGATAGGGAAATCTCCATACGTTCCCCAGTCCAATTGCATAACCCACACACGACAGAAGAAAATCAAATTTCCCACCCCATGTTTCTCTATCAGGCATCTCCTTTTTCTGCTTTTCGGGTTTCACGTCCAGTGTCTTGGGTTTGTCATTATTAGTGGCCACTTCGTTTAGTTCTGTGACTTGTCCATCCGTTTTGGTGCCGTTCGTCGCCATGTCTCTGGATTTGGCAGAGGTCCTGGCAGTCGGACGGGAGGCTTCAGCACCAGTCCACGTAGACAGCAGCTTCGCGGTTTTTAGACCTAACCTTTGGACCAAATGTCTGGGGATGAAGCCTGAACGCACACGGCTCGTCAGTTGCCGTTAACCTGTAATCGTGAATAGAGTAATTGGTCGGTTTTTCAGGACGCGCTGAAAATGTCACTTATAAAGCAAATATTGACACATTTTGAGATTTGTTCTCCCCAGCGGCTGCAGTTAAACATGATTAAACAATAAAGACAAGCACGTTCTGTTTCACTTTAACATAAGCGTTTAAAACCGCATCTCGTGAACATTTGGCTCTCACACAAAATTTTCATTCATATCAGACTCAACAAACACCTAAAACCATCGATGGCAAAGTCATGCTGGACTTGCTCCCATAACTAAAACACAGACGACAGATTGCGCGTAATTAACAGCAGTGAAAACCAGATCAGCACACAAGATAGGCTAAACAAAATCTGCAATTAAATACGTCTGGCAAAGAAAATAGAAATAGATGTAACTGGAATCCACGACAAAAAAAGGGAGAAAACTTTAAGACACATTACAGGATCCAAAACACGCATCTCCAGCGCAAGACGCACCGTAGCAAAATGAAATAGCCTATGAGAATTAAGCATCATGAAGTGGAGTACACCAATTACCACCTGCAGATTCTTCTAACAGTTATCCACATACAGAATAACAAGCAGCAGGGATAAAGAGAGGTCTCAAACAAACTGGGACACAAAACGCACAGTGGAGACAAAGGGATGTCCAATGCGTAAAAGCTTTACGCATCAGGATGCACAAATAGCAACCCCATTCTGTCCGATTAATTGGGGACCAAACGCGTTATTAAACGCACGAGAATGCGTCTCCACATTTGCACCATCCACCAGACTGGAGAACAGTAATCAATTCTGCATTTAATTGGCTGTAGCATGTAGGTACGGAGCTCATCATGCAGTCATTACATTAATCTCACCCACATGCAATCCACTTTCATTGATTATTCGACCACAATCACTATCGGTGCAAAGACAGGAAAAAAAAAAAAACCGAATCATGCATTAACAATTCTCGTTTGTATCAGGGTTCAAGTACTCACACACGCACAGACAGACGCAAGAATTTAGCATCCAGTTTACTCACAATGAATCTGTGATTTGTGCCGCCGGAGATATGCTGCCTGCCACAAATCTCGAAACGAGGTATCCGTAGATTCCTCCTGTGGATGAAGTTGTAAACTCCCGATATTTCTTGGAACATAAATAGATTTTACTTCCATTAAAAGACTTAAAGGGACCATGCAGCGTCAGAGTGTCCAAGCAGGAGCTGTCCAGCGGGGAGCAGTGCTGAAGACCAGGAGGAGGAAGAGGAGGAGGAGGAGGAGGAGGCTGAATCAACACGGGCAGCAGCCGTTTCGCCTTGTGCGACTGTCTAACATCAACAACCAGAGACTCAACTACCATCTACACAGCCTCAATGTCATCTCAAAGTCGTCCCCCCCTCCTCCTTCTCCTCATTCTCATCTATAGGCTGCTCTGACATAGCACTTGCCGCGTGTTTGTTTTTTATATTTTTTCATATATCAAATTGTTTCCACTCCTTTCTTCACATTTTTAATAAACACAAACAATGAGGTATTCACACCATTTCTATGACATCCCACTATCACGCATGCAAGTTTTTACAGCACTTAAAATAAAGTCAATATGTGCTGCAAAGTGGTAAACATTTGTCAGGTTTTAGACTTTCTTTTTTTTTTTTTTCTACGACCACTTCAAGGATTCAGCTGCTTTGAATTGGCATTGTCTCACAAACTGTGACACCCCCACCCACCCACAC
>JAPQRQ010000026.1:12372585-12397867 GCA_037367365.1 Apogon talboti | reverse complement strand
ACCCCCCACCCACCCTAAAAAAGAGCACCCAAACCTCCCCTCTGGTAATCTAATCTATTGTCGAGGTGCAAAATGGAGACATATGGAAGGTAATATAAGCAGCATGATTATGTCCAAACGCGTATATTTGGAAGGTGAAGCCAGTCAGCGTCTGTCTGCAAATCTGGCAAATTGTGATAAAGAGAGCCCGTCAATAAAGGGAGGGAACATTGGCCGGTTGTCTAAGTCTGCCTGTAATCGTCCAAAGCCCGACGTCTTCACAAATGAGGGGATGATATGAGAAGGATAAAACCGTGGATTAAACTCATTCGCAGTTTTTTTTCTTTTTTTTAAAAGGGGGAAAAACGTATCAAGATATGAAAAGAAGAAGAAAAGAGGAAACACACACACACACAAAAAAAAACGGAGTCGCGGAGTTTTATTCTCTTCCAGCCTGGGAAAGTAAAGTAAATGGTTCTTCAATTGCAAGTGCAGCGGTAAGTCAGCTTGTATACATAGGCCCACTTGTTTGATTTACTTGAATATTTGAGCACAAGTTTTTCCTCCAGATCAGCTGTTTTCCTTGTGTGATCTGTGATGTCATGTTGGCTTTTTAACTCTCTTCCCTCACACGTTTGCGTCTCTTCTCGATAACTTGTCAACATTTGCAGCCTGTGTATGTACTGTATGTGTGTGTATGCTTGTGTGTGTGTGTGTGTGTGTGTGTGTGTGTGTGTGTTTTTTTTCCTCTCTCTCTCTCCATGCTTGTAGTTTTTAGTGTCCAAACTCCACATGTGCAGGCTGTGGTGTCACTTTGTATCCCGCTAAAAGATCCGAACACGTGTTACGCGCATTCCCTATAATGGCACTGATGTGAGGTGGATGAAGTGCGCGCAGACTGTGGTGTAAACTGCTGGAACTGCTTAGAGATCAGAAGCGTTTTGACTCCAGTGTGAATGTTCCTATCATAGGCTGAGAGGGCACCAGATGGCAAACCAATGAGGGGTGAACTAACCTATTAAATGATACCACATGAAATGCAGCATTTAAAATCCCATCTGGGTTGCCATCCCTGCAGACACAGAGTGTGAAACATGACACATATTTATACACCTGCTGATGTACACACAGGCATGTCCAATAGGCTGGTGACATGTATGCTCGGCCAGCTGACCTCCTAACCCCGCAGCTTTGGTTGGATTCAGCTCACTGCCCTTCCACCAGCAGCCCTCACACTTTGAGTGGGAAGTGTACATTTGACTCCAATGCGAATGCTGTATGTGCTCCATTACGCCGGGATTACTTGTCCTTTCTTGTAATGGCTTTTAGATTATGTGACTGAGATTGAGGCTTGGGCTGGCCCTCTTTACTGGCCCACTGGGTGTAAAATCATCTTAATGTGGGGAAGGTATTTGCAGAGGAATCTAAATGAGCTGCGTTTCAGGGAATACTATATCAGATGCAATGTGGGTGTCTTGGCTTTCATGGACAAAAAATATATTACTGTTTTTAATAATGTGAAGGAAAAAAACTTAAGTGATTAGAGCGCAGCTATGCATTATACATTATCATAAAAACTGTAATTTTAGCAGTAACATAAGAGATTACATTATATCATTTATCTATAAAACTATAAAAACACAATTATAAACATAACAGCTTTAAATAAAAAAATTAAGACGACTAAAAGGTTGTACATGCACATACATAATTTAGTATAAAAACATATTGCATGAAGCTCCATTAGTGTTCAATAATTTTTCTTAATCCTATTTCTGTCGTCCACTGATGTGCACTTTCTAAATAAACTACCTTGAAATGATTGTTTTTGCCTCATAGTGTCTGTGCAATCAGAATATTTTTCAGTTTTCAGATGTATTTTCACAGACTCACATTTCTCCACACCAGGCTGCAATTTGAGGCCACAAATGCAGTGATTAGCATGATGATTAGTCATTAGTATGCTAATCATAAGCAATTCACATATTTTATTCATATTGTCGCAGAGTTGTTTTTCTCCTTCTGCTGAAATTGTGTACACATTCCATTTTATTTTTATTGTAAACATGTAAGTCGACTTGGTGACAATTTCCACTGAGGATGATGATTGAACATATATTCCCTCCATACCGGTGCAGACAAAATGAATTCACCTGAAATGAAGAGAATAATCACACACAAACTTCCTTTGTTGCTCTTTTTGACACGCATTACATTCACCTTTCTGATCGCTCCAATGCTGACTAATGTACTGGGGGGAAAAAAAATATACAGCTCTAAACACTGCTATAATGAAAGCAAAAGCTGAAAAATACAACTCAAATCCCTCCAAAATCAGCACAAAATATTTCCCAAATGCTTGTTTTGACACTAAAGCTGTTTCCAACAGGGTGTTTAAAATACAAATATGTCTTATTAGATAATCCCACAAAGAGTTGTACTGTCAGAAGCCTGAATGTGAAGCCTCTTTTCTGTTGCTGTCTGCTCTTTGTTTTCATCAGCCTGTTACCGTGATTGCTGGCGCGCGTTTTTCCCGACTTGTAGGGATTGTAGGTGTGTAGAGCACGGCACCAGTGGTTTGCCACATGTGCCTTGATAACAACGGACCTGGATACATTTAACTCTAACAGAACATAACCGAATGCTTACTCATTTAATATTCCCATAGCCTGCATAAATAAAATTTGGTCTGTCATCCAACTATGATGGATCATATTGACCTGGACGTGCCTGGTGGAGACACCTGCACCTATGCAGCCTCTGTTATTCCCGGAACACCTGCACCGTTGTGATCCCCACCATGTGCACCCTCCACAGGAGCTGAAATCACTTCAAGGGTAGATGGTATTTGTCTGTGCTTCTGTAGTATAGCATTTGTTTAGCATGACCTAAATTGCTATGAAGTGAGTGCCTCAGCAGCTCTGTCTCGCCTCTCTCTTTCTCCCTCCCTACGTCCCTCTCTTCTTCTCTTTGTATGCATCCTTTTCTGTTTCACTCACTCCCTCTTATATTCACATCATTTACAAACAGGCAAAACAAGCTGAGAGGACAGTTTCTGATAACCAGCTTTTTCTGATATTATTTGCGCAGTGAAGTATTGTGGGATGTAGGACTCATCAGCGAAGGTGGGCTGGCCTATGGTATTCCTCTGATTTTGAATGAATCATCTACAGAAAATTGAGGCACAAGCTCTGTTTCTCTTCTTCTTCTTCTTCCTCTTCTTTCTCTATTTTCTTTCCACTCAGATTTTTACCTTTCTGAAGGGATCAACTACAGTATGCAAAGAAGTTAAATCCCACCGCCGCCAAAGACGAGCCGTTTCCTCTGTTGGTATTCTGATGTAGCATTTGCCACTCATTCAAAAGAAATACCGTTCTCACAAATCCATGGAATTAGACAGTCATGATTTAGAAGACATTCAGCCTAGTTGCAGGTTTTACATGTTTGGCATCAACACGTCGATGTGCAACGACTGGGACAGGTACTTGTGTTGATGTGTTGACAGTCCTGTGTGACACCAAGCACACAGTGTGGATTTAGTAAACATATGACCTCCATGATAACCAGTATGGGGGCACTAAATCGCTTCAAATTTTGTACATGTGTTGCTAGGCAACAGCATAATCGGTCTCCGTCTCTCCCTCCTTATATGGCTCTCTACTGGGACTGCTGTGCTGCTATCATTGAAAATGGTTAATTAACTTCTACAAAAAGTCCATTAATGGTGCAGATTAGGCTTCTGAGGGTTAAAACACACATCTATGCTACGCAGGAATATATAGTAACGTATAAATGCATGTCAAAGACTAAAAGGGCCTATGAATTAAATTATCCTACACCGTGCATCTGGTTGTACTGTGGCAATAACAGAAGACAGTCATAAACAATACAATCAATGTAAAAAAGGTTATGCGGTAAAGCAGACATAGAGGTTCATTTGCAGAGAAAATTCATTCTGATTGATTCCTTAAATGAGCAAACAATCCATTACAGTTGTAAGTGATGACAGAATAAATCCAGCAGTAGTATATATTGATATGTAATTTACAACTGGAAACACAACAACACACTGCGCTATAATCAAATATACATTAAAGATGAAATATTTCACTGGTTTCATTTTCTTGTGATCCACCGAATTTGACAGGATTCCCTTCCTGATCTCAATAATGTAAAAATGAGGCATAAAAATTTGGACATAAGGAAAAAAACAACAATCTTATATTTTCTCCGATTTTATTTTATTTTTTTTAAAGTACAGAATAGTTGGCTTTTTAACCTCACATTTTATACTTGACACTGTTTTGATCTAAATTACATTAGTGATTGTTTGTTTGCGTATCATTTGGTTTTCATTTCATCTACAATTCTCACATAGACTGTTTTCAATGTGCTGAATGTATTAGATCATATTCTACACATTCTCTGACCTCATACATCTGTTACTTTGAGACAACACAGCCTGTTTTCCATATGCGTCTGGTCCTTTGCTAATGTGGATGGTTTTTGTGATATATTTCTAAAAGTACACATTGGCCCCTAGTTTATTTACTATTATCTAACTCCATTATTGCAGTAGAAGCCATTTGCATTTCATTGTGAATCATTTATATCAGTAATATGGATTTACTGCTTCAAAACTGTTGTGAGTAAAATGTAAAAAGTGCCCTCTGAGTCATAAAATTAACTTAGTATTAATGATATCAATAATTTATGAGTTAAAACACTTAAAATTAACATGCACAAACTAAATGCATAGCCTTTTATACATCTCATGTCAGTGTGTATAGTATTACAAACATTCTAAACATAATCTAATGTTTTAGTCGTGAAAACAGCCGTTGACTGTTTCACTTCCACTTGTAGTTAATTAATGGGCATTTTCTATTTTGGTGGGTTTTCCAGCCACCCAGGGTTTGCATTGTGGTTCTACAGTGTCATATCTGCTACGTTCAACTGACTAATCAAACGTTTTACACCTGAGAATGCAGCAGAGTCCGATCCCATAAAACACGTCTGCATCGGGGTTGGGGGGGTGGGGGTGGGGTTTGTGAGGAGCGAAGGTAGACGACAGGTCCTTCATCAGCATCACCAAAAAAAAAGAGAGAGCCACAACATGGAGCTCTTTAAATTCATGCTTTGACAGAAGCCTGCAATCCTTTCTCACCACATTGCCCCTGCTAATCCCCTCCATTCAACCACATCACTATGGAAACTGACTGGATGTTTCACCCTTGCTGCCTAACTTGTGCCATGCAGCCATGTCGGCCACTGACATGGAGGTTGTGCAGCAAAATGCTTCCTGAACACTGCTCTACGTAGCGCACGTGTCCACGCCGTAGCCCTGTTGACTATTATTGGCTGCCATATTGATACCGAACCATTAGGTAGCAGGATAATGTGGTTTAAAACGTGCAAGATAGCTTTGGAAGAGACAATCCCATAAGCTCAAAGCTGTGCAAGAGTAAGCAGCCTGGAAAAGAAAAAAGTTGGCTGCATGGTGGAGAGTTTGAGGTTGATGGAGCGGCAAATTTTCATATTTCTGTGCCTGCTACCTATTTCATTTCTTTGCCTTTCCTCTGGCAAAATTGCAGGAGAATATTTGTCATGGTTTTAAAAGGTTTATCAGCTTCAAAGCTGAGGGAGCTGGTCGTCCAACCCATCAGTGAGACCACGCAATCCTTCCAGCACTGACAAGAATGGGTTAGAGCATGTGGACAAAATTCCCCAGCTAAGCTCCCAATTCAGAGCTTTTACATAAAGCTGGGAGAAGCACATTTGCATTTGCCTTTGACGTCAGCTTTAATCCATCCCAAACCACTTCTTCTACCCCCTCAACATCTTGAAGAAGAGCTTCGGTAATTGCTAATTACAAAAAAAAAAAAAAAAAAGCTTATTATCAGTTGCGCCATCAGCCTGGTCAGCGCTAACACTGATAGGCTGAGATAATCTAGATGCAGCTGGACCTGGAAGACAAAGAGCTGAACCCACAGGTAAATGCAACCTAAGCATAAGCGAGCACAAATGAAGCCGCATCCATCATGAGGTCACTCTAGCTTACTTATGGTTTTTGCAGTGGAAGCCAGAAATCAGCATAATCAACATGTGTTTGCTGTGCTTTGTACTGTCATCTAACATCCTTTCACAAAAACGCTAAAAGCAAACCCATGACTTGAATTACCTGCCTGGGTGAGTTTCTGTCCCGGAGCTGACCCTAATGGCACTGCTCAGAATCGCACCGTGTTCAATTAGGCATTCCTCTACACTTAGGTGGATGCATTTAGTTCATTTATCAAAGTGGGCTACTACTGATTATCTTTATAGTTGATTTATACCACTCATTTGTTTTATTTTAATATAATTGGCTGCTTGTAGTGGTGAAAGAGGAGTATTAAAACCCTCTTTTATCTTTTCACGTAGAAAAACTGAAGCTCACAATAAGTTCTGCTTCAAGGTGGGTGCATTATGTCAGTGCCCCTTCTTTACTGTTCTGTATGCCTGTTGTTCTTTGTTGTTGTTGCACAATAATTTAATTTAAAATTCAATTTAGCAACACAAACACACAGTAAATACATGCAGCAGGTATACAAATAGGTACATCAGTGTAAAATGAAAATAAATATTTGCGTTAATGTCATATTTTGTTTGTTTACACATCACTTTCCAAGAATTAATTGTCATTTGTGTAGCATCTCAGCAAATAGTGAACTATGAAATGAATAAATTAAGGTCTAGATAAATTATTCATAAGTCATTTGTTCATACAAATCCACATCTAGCAGTGCAACAATCAACACTATTTTAACATTTATGAGGGTGTGTGAGGACCAACTCATTTGTTGTTCAGGCAGATGTTGTGGTTTGTGTCTCAGAGGAGAAAAGAGGGGGGAAAAAAACAAACTCGTGTATATGAGGACAATCTTTTACTGGACAGAAAAACAGTGTAATCTTCCTTGTGTAAAAATGTAAGGTGCAAAAACGTTCTCCAAAACCAAAACACCTTTAATTAGAATTGTCACATAGGGACTATCAACTGTTGCTCCTGGAAAGTGTTGCCTTATTTCTACTCAAAACAAATGATTAGTCATGAAATTAACATAATCATATGGTAAAAAAAAAACAAAACAAACAGGTCATGGGGAATACTAATGCACTGTTATTTTTAAAAAGCACAAAAACAGCAACAGAAAAGAACTAAAAACTTCAGTCTGTGAAGAGACTGTATGTGATTGCTGGAAACTGAAATCTTTGCTCAAACACAACTGTTGAACTGTGGCTGAATTTAGCTGAAATACCTGAAATTAGAAACTAACATCAAAGTGAAAAGAAGCTGAAATCATTTAAATTAAAAAAAAACTGCGTGTGAAGTTAAGTTTAATCTAGTTAATTAAACTTAAACACATTAATACAGCAAACACTGTAAAAGAATAAGAGTATGAAAAGTCTAAATAGTTTGAAGATAGGATTAAATAACATGTAAAACACCACTGTGACTTTAGATTTGAGCAAATGCATTACAGAACAATTAAGGCAGGAATGATATTAGGAATTAAGGAAAAATTTAGGAAAAAAGAATTACTGAAATAATTTATATCTGTGTATTCATATGGGCAATTGTGTTTAGAAATGAACCGCTGGATCACTCTAAATATAGGCGCATAGGTGTGCAAGTTATTAGGACCAACAGTAATAAACAGTAATGAAAAATAACCCTAACCCTAACCCTGAGTGGTATCTGTGAGTGTCCTAATTGGTAAGATTATAGTTATAAAATTGTATTTAATAGAGAATTAGGTTTAATGAATGACCAACTATGAGAAATATAAGAATATATAAGGATAAAACAGGGGGTGTAATAAATTATGTGAATTCAAGGTGGGGTTTGGAGGTGTTTGTTCTTTTTTTTTGCTAGTGTAGGATAGATCGCTCCACCTCTGACTCACTGTCTTGAATCGTCTCCCAGCAGAGACGTCCACTTGTCTTATTTGTCAATTTGACATAATGGACCGCTGTGAGCTCTGACCACAAATCCCAAACTTCTTAGATGTACACCATAACCCTACAAGCACTGCTAATTCGAGGCTTTTAACTTATTT
The DNA here is from genome assembly GCA_037367365.1 of Apogon talboti. Lineage (NCBI taxonomy): Eukaryota > Metazoa > Chordata > Actinopteri > Kurtiformes > Apogonidae > Apogon > Apogon talboti. The sequence goes on along the minus strand of JAPQRQ010000026.1, from coordinate 12,389,792 downwards.
CCTCAATGTTATCTCATGTCTCCCTATGGCACAGTAAACAGCACCAAGGAAACTACAATTTATTTTGGGAGCACTGAATTTTCCATGGGCGCAGATCAGTGGTGGACTGGAAAATGGATTTAAAGTTGCCCAATTAATCAGCGAGATGAGTGTTTCAGCACTTGGGCAGTTTTTGCATTAGGGACTTTTTCTCATGGGGTTTTTATAATGTTCACGTTGAAACAATAACCCAGGGGTGTCAAACTCATTTTATTTCAGGGGCCACACACAGGCCTAATATGATATAAAGTGGGCCGGACCAGTAAAATAATATAAATAATAGGATAAGAACTTATAAATAATGTCGACTCCAAAGTTTTCACTATGTTTTGGAGTGAAAAAAGTAAAATTGTGTAATGAAAATGTTTACATCTACAAATTGTACTTGAACATAACATGAACAAATATGAACAACCTGAGAATTCTTAAGAAAATAAGTGCAATTTTAACAATATTACGCCTTAGGTTATCATTTACACTTACAGATCACAGTGGATCTACAAATACACAAAACATTTAGTAACAGGCAGAATATTGGTAACATTCCACATACTTCTTTGAAGACATTTCAGGTTATTCACATTTTTTGTTAAAGGCTAGTCTGTAACATTTTTGTGTAATTTTCCTTTTTTTACACTAAAACAAAGAGGAAAATTTGTGGTTTTCATTAATTATAGGTTATTAAGTTAGTATTTTACTGGTCTGACCCATTTTAGATTGAATTGATCTAGAATGATTTTAACATCCTTGATTGTTAATAACTTCAGTGTATTTTCTGCATTTCACACATTCATCTCACGGGCCGGATTAGACCCTTTGGCGGGCCGGTTTTGGCCCCCGGGCCGCATGTTTGACACCTGTGCAATAACCCTATCATATCTTTGCTTTTCTCTCTCCAGTAAACAATAACCTTAATCATTACAATATAAAAGTTTTATACTTTTCTGCACATGTGCACCATTGTCATTTTATAGAACTATATTTTATCTATATTAGTTGAAAGTCATTGGTGGGTAAATGCATGACCCCAGAGCCATTTTAGGATTATGAACACATATACTCAGACGTTGCATTAGAGCTGAAGCTGCACCGAAAGCTGCTGCCTTTTTTTTTTTTTACATCAAGTAGATTTTCTGTCATGTATGCAGCTTGTGACTGAGCTAAATGATGCTATTTAACCTTTTGCTCCACGTTAGGATACAGAACATAGATCACAGTTAGCTTTATGAGGGGAAAACTGAGGAGACGTGTAAATACACTGCTGTCACTGTCAGACATGAAATGCATGAAGACAAACCCAGAGGTTGTGCGTCTGACGCCATGTGCGTGTGGATGCGTGCAGATGCGGATCTTGTGTAATAAACCCCAAAGTAAGTGTGTGTGTGTGTGTGTACGTATGCATATATTTGTGATGTGAGTGATTAGCGCAGTTCATATGCACAATGATGCAGCACCTCCAATGTATCCATCTCCTAAATTGGGACAGAAACATGAGCAAGATATGAAGTCACTTAATTTAGTTGTTGGCAATGGCATCAGGAAACATTGACCTTTCGTTGGTTCCTTGAGGCCATGAAGTGAGTCACATGACAGCCGGATATTTACAGTGCCTCTCGTCATTGGCCTTGTCAAATCACAGCACACTTCACTGAAGCCCAGTAGGCCCTAGGCTGGACTTCAGCTACGCAGACAGATGCAAAGGTGTTTTTTTTCCCCCCCCATCTCTTTTAGCCTGAGCTCGCTGCAACCCTGAATAACACGAAAGAACATGAACACGCATTAAGGGGCGTGCGTGTACGTTAGTGTTTGTTTGTGGCGGCTTGTGTGTACGGGCACATAAAAGGGGAGAGAGAGTGAGACATACAAAGGGAGACACAGACTGTCTGCAGGACCAATGAATTTCAGGCCAATTTATCTTATGAATGAGCCTCTGGAGGGCATTCATCCCCAGACAGTTCCATGCATTGTATAACAAATACAACTGTACTACAAGACACACATCTCACAGAGGGCAACGCTGGAATCTTCCAAAAACAGTCTGTTTTGTGTAGCTGCTTGTTTTTTCAGATTGTACTGAGATGAGTAATGTACGTGACGGAGGCGAACACATTAAATCTTGAATCAACTATAGGAAAACATACTATACAACATATTAATTCGCATTTTATTTTCCTTCTCTAATAAAGATTGTTAGATAATAATATTGTTATTAATAGGATGTGTATTGTTGTACTATAACACCAAACACATTAATATATGTACATTAACATTCGTGTACATTTTTAAGGAATATTTTGAGATTTTACAGAATGGAGGCCACAGTTTTTATCCTTGTCATAGAATTGTGTAAAACATTGTCAAAAACCCCGAGGGCCCTCAGTTTTGATTTCAGAGAACTATTCAAGGGGAAGAGGAGGAGGAGGAGGAGACAAATCCAGAATATCTGTGTGTGCACAGGGGGATTTTACAAAAGACTGCTAACTATTTCCACTGATTATTCATATGCAGAAATTACACTTGTGTCGTTCTTGCCTGGTCTGACACTTTTATTTCTGATGCAAGTTGGTTTCAAATGTTTAATTTTTATGTCAATCTCAGCTCTGAAATACAGTAGATGTGTTGTAACTGTGTTGACAGTTAGGGTTGCTGGTTCAACTCCTCTCTCTATATCCCTGTATGTGACAGAATATTTACTGTACTGTGTGTCAAATGTTTGTTAGATAGTATAAAACAATCCGGGGATATATTTCAAGTGAATAATTACCATTATCTCACACTTTCACATGACAAACGCATTGTGAAGATGGATGAAAAAGATAGAACGTTGCTCCTTTTGTTGCCACATATGAAGCATATTTCCTGTCTTGCTTGAAGGGAGCTACATCTGCCATATATCTAAGAGGAAATCTTTCCTGGGTGTCTCATGCACTATTATAGAGGTTGGGGGAGTTGTGTCGAAGGGGGTGGCGGTTTGGTAGAAACGGTGCTAGGCGACTTGGTGGTCCAGTGGACTGGAAAACGTTGCCTCGTGGCAGGGCAGGGCTCTATCAGTGTTGGAGCTAATGTGGCCACTGGCTCATTAGAGCTCTGATGTAAGGAACACTGCGTAATGCCAAGTGCTTCAGCGTAAAGAGTTTCAGAAAGGACCCCGTGAATGCAGTGAAGCAAAGCAAAGACTGCTCTCTCTGCTGCTCTGCTCCAAAGACAAATCCCTCAATTTGGGTTCAGTGTTGTCACCGCTGAGAGATTGGACTTCTCTGCTAAAGCACTTACTGTGCAGACAGAGATGTTTTCATAGTGAAAAACATTGTGTATCAGTCACATGCAGAGCATTCACAGTCTGCCACAACAGGAGCTGCTGACAGGTTGGTCATCAATGGAAAGAGGCAGGAAGAGGAAGAGAAATAGATGGAGAGAGGAAGAATGGAGAGACAGAAAGAGAGGCTGACAGGCTCCGTTCCCCTCCTCCCCTCAGCAATCAAGGAGGTAAGGACACAGGGGGGAGGAGGAAAGAGATATTTAGACCTATGTTTCAAGCTCAGCTGCACGTCAACCCAGTGTCTATACGACAGAAGTATTTACATTGACATGATGAATGCTGTATATGGTAGTAGATCTTCACAAATGCAGTCCAACTGATACAGTGCTGCCTACATGAGATGTTACGCCTTGAGCATTGTGATATATTGCACACTTTGAACCTGTGATCATTTTCTGCAGGAAGTCAGTTGATGGTGGAAATTCACTTGAAATTCTAATTCCGATAATAATTATTATGTAAAGCAGCATCTGTGTGTGTTCATGTGGACCTATATAAGAATGAACCTAAGACATGAAATGTAATCATTTATAGACTTGAGTGCATGAGTGTTGCATAAGTAACCACTGTTAACCCTAATTGTGACCCCCCATATGAGCACGCCGTTTTCATGTGTAAAGACATGCATAAAAGAGGCAAAGAATAGAAAATATTACAGTCACTCTGAGGACAAAATGTGGTGGCAGGGAGGCAGAGAGGGAGGTGGAGGGGGAAATAGCCCCGCTCATCTCCTCTCATTTTCTGCCCGCTACTACCCAGCAGAGTTTCTATGGCAACCCCTCAAAAAGCGGTGTGCGGTGAATTGTGGATTTGAGATGCGCTGTCTGATTGCGCTGTGTGGAGGAGATGGCTGGCTCTTTCGTCAGCCTTCCTCTGTAAGAGGAAATTGGTGGAGAGCTCCAATGAAACAGCACTCCATATGCTTTCTTTGATGTGTGTGCCAGTCTTTAGCACTACAGCATGTGTGTGTATGCGCATGTGTGTGTGCGTGTGTGAACATAATTGTGTGCACGCTCAACAAAGCTTTACATTAGAATCTAGTGCCCCCTGCAGAGCTGCTCATCACTCTTGGCACCCACCAGCCTGCACTCAGCTCTCCAACTGAATCTGTCTGGCTGACCATTGTAGACTCATCAGTATGCTTTGGGTTTCATCTGATAGAGTCGGTGCCACTGATGACGATTCATTTCTTTTCTGAATTCGAGCAGTCATATACAATCTATTTCCATGTGTTTTGAGTCTGGAATTTTGACAAAATGCACAAGGAGAACCAGCACAAAATCCTTTTTTTGCCTCATGCATCCCCTTCCAAACCCACCTCACCCCACCACCTGTGTGTTCCCATTGAAGCCCAACCTGTGCATTTGACTGATGTGCAGGGATTTCAGGTTTTTGTCAGCGGATCTGTTTCTGTAAATGTGTAAGATTAGGACATGTATGTTCTACAGTGTGAGCTCTCTCTCTCTCTCTCTCTGAGTGGCTGTATGATGCTTGTAAGCTGTGCCAGTCCCCATTAGCATCCCATTATAAACCAGCATGATCACTCGTCACTTAGAATGCCTGCCACAGCATGCTCTGTGTGTGTGTGCATGTACATGTGTGTTTGTGCAAGCTTTTGGTGAGAATGTGTGTGTGTGAATCACACAGTCAAGTGATTGAGATGGCCTTGTTTCAAAAGTGCATAAAAAATGCAGCAAATTCTTGTGCTGTGTACAATTCAATTTAAATGTGTCTGCAAGTGTTTGGTTTGTTTGACCCAGATTTCTCACCTACCCCACTGTTGATAAATTGGATATCTGGAGGCAGCCTTGCGCAACAATTAAATTTAGTCGATATGTAGTGAACAGCACCCTCTGCTGACTGAATATATGTTGCACAAGGATCAAAATCCCATGAGAATTGAAAAGGTTGCGTTTATTCCAAGTCAAATGATGCAAAGCAGTGTTTAGCATGAATGTATTAAAGGTTCAGTCCACCCACATTAGAATGAAATACTATATTAAGATTCATATCCTTTTAGATATAAGCATCATTTAGTCAGGGTAATCCACTGCCCTCACTGTCTGCTGAATTTGTGTTGTGAGTGGATATTTCATTGTTTTGTAAAAATCAGAAATAATAACAGTCACAAAATACCACTAGAAAAATAACTTTTGGTCAAACAACTTTAAACCTTTAATTATTTTATATATGTTTCAATAGACAGGAAAAAAATAGAATACAAATAAAATAAAGGAATAAAGAAAAATAAAGGAAAAATAGACTTCACCTATGAAACTTAGCTCTATGGCTAACTCAACCTTTACATTTATTGGAATATCCTGTGATTAACCTACAAGATAAAAACATGAAATACCCAACCTCTCCAAAAAAGTTTGTTATTATAGAAAAGTAAAATATAACTGATTGAATGAATGCTGGTTTCTGTTGGTTAGATGTTGAGAGAAAGAAGCAAATAGCAAAAAACACCTTCAAACACTTTGGGAGGTAAATTCAGTGAAAATATGACTATATGATTATGCAATGAAAACATTTCTGATCACATGAACCCATGCATATATTACTATCCCTCTTTGGTCCATGAGTTCTTCCTTTGTCCTATTCTGACCTCCTCCTATTATTAACTTATCAGGGAGCAACTGAATATTTTATTTAGTATGTAATCACTGATTTAAAGAACTGGCAACCAAATATTGTTACATTCATATGTTTTCAGAAATAGATTACTAGAAGAAATTTGCTTTTCAAGTCTATATTATTCACTCTAAAAGGTAAAAGGCTTCACAACGTTCCCATAAAAGACTCTGCACCATGCTGTACATGCAGGAGGGAGTCATAATCAAGTCACACGCTCAATTTAACAGAATAGTTACTGTTATTTATACACTGTTGCCCATAAAGTTGGAATGAAATATTTTTATCTCTTCATATAAATAATTGTGACAATGTGATGCCATGTTTCGCTCCAGCACGAACAGGCATGTATTTCATGAATGGTATTTCTAGGGGGAAGTTGAGTTGCAATTTCTTGTCAATGTTTAAGTTTTTAATGGAAGAAAATATTTAGGAAATACTTGTGCACTGTTGCCCATTAAGTTGGAATGAAATATTTGTACCTCTATTTATAAATGATTGCGGTAATGTGATTCATTCTTGATAGATGAAGTGTCACTGGGACTCAGTATGTAATCATTGGACCAGGTTAAAGATCATTACTGATGTGTATAAATAGGAATAAAAAGAGGAACGTATCTGTAAACAAAATTATTCTACCATTATGGGTAATAGTGTATTATACTGTACCTTTTTTATTTTTATTTTTAACTCATTTCAGATTGTACCTTTTCTGTTGCCATTTTTTCAGTGAAAACCAAGTGCTCAACTACAGTATGAGAACCCAAAGTCACACTTTTATTTTTTAATCAGTTTTATTTGATGCTGCGTTCAGTGAAAGGTCAGAGTAATTTGGCTCTTCGTCCATTTTGCCACACAGTACATCATACACTGATTTCATGTTCCCATGCACTTGTAGTTTGCATTAATACACATTCAGTGTTACTCTGGGGTTCAGGTGGCTTTAGGTAGCAGTATTATGTGAATGCTGTTCGTACATGCAATATTGGTACAAGACAAAGTATTCTAAGTACTTTGATCAACCAGCTACATTTAAGGGCATGCATTGTGTAATCTGTACTGAAATACTCTTTCAAAGTAACCCTTCCATCACTGCACACACACACCCTCCTGAGCCTCCTGCGTCTCAGGCCCAGGTCTAGAGGAATGTTGAGTGTCTCTACAGCCCCTCTCCCTGGAGATTAGAACTCCACCATGCATGCCCCTCTCACTCCATTCCATTCCAAAGCATGCCCCCTAAGAGCTGCCGCATTTTTATCTGAGCCCAGTGATTGTGACAGATTGGCCAAATGACACACATACACAGACACACATTTGCGGACACATGCTGAGGCACAAACAGAGGGGAGGCTGGTCAGCCCGGGGAGGGACCAGACAGCGCCAGACTCCAGCTATAAAAGCCTCCCAGGTTGAGGCCAGTGTCCTGCCCTGAGCTGGACCGTACCTCCTTCCTCTGTGCCAGGACGCCGTCAGGACACACAGAAGACGAGCCTCCAACATGAACGACATCTACAAGGCAGCGGTATGTCATTTCACGACTCATACAGCAAAAAGAACGCAACCGGTTTGCTGTGATGAGGTGATTTTTGGTTTATTGGATGCTGACCAAAAATCTGTGTGATCTAAATCTGGCATGAGAGGGCAATAAACCATGACCTTTGTTATTACTTTGTCACATATGATCCCTTTTAATTTAAGTTGTCTATGTTTTTTTTTTTTTTATTCTTTTTTATGGACTTTGAAGTGGATGTTCTGGCACCAGCGTGTAATTTATTAGTCCCCCATCAGTTTGTTCCACTGACATCTAACATTACTTGAATGGTTGACAAATCCCTGTTGAGGCAGCTTGCACAGCACATTGGCTCCATCAACAGCTAATGTCAAACAAGCCTTGACGCCATATACGTCTCTAGATGTTCTCCTACTTCAGCCCTATCAGAGCTGATAGGACCCACTCAGGAGGTCACTGACAGGACAGGTCCCTGGTCCGTGCTTTCATTCATGGCTTCAAATGGAACAGTCCCACTTCACATGGCTAATTTTGGTCAGTTGCTCAGACGCTTCTGCGTTCATGTTTCTCTGGTGCCAGAGGAGGGCTTCAGGTTTAGATAAACCCCCCACGGCTGAATTCCAGCATTATCTGTGAGCCCCCGGAGCTGCGCGGCTGTCTGTCCACCTCTGCCCGGACGGTCAGCCGGCTGTCCACTCCACTCACATCCCAAGTGAGCAGCACGGCTAGGAGACAGTAAAAACACACAGGAATGCGCATTACATGTGTTTGTTTAGATGGATCTTTTCATATATCATCACCAGAGGAGAGTGTAACCTATATGTGTGTCTGTGCATGTGTGTGTGTTTAATTTATAGTGGACGACAGACAATAACTCTTACATAAGCAGCTGTCTCTCTCTCTCATTCGTGGTAGCTTTTCCAGGATTACTGTTCCATTGTTGAGCCAGATCCACAGCTATGCTAATTTAAAGCACTGTGTATTGTGTCCTTTATCTGTGGTTCCTGATCCTCCTGTCTGTTTATTTTTAACTCCTCCTCTTACTGGCTCTCAAATATGATATATAGGTTCTGTGTTTTGTCAGTAACAGCTAAGTGTGACAACAAATATTACTTTTGTTGACTCAAACCTTATAAAAACAGAGACATTCCCAAGATATTCTTTATACACTCGCTCGGTAAATGTTCAGTATTTAATGTTTAATCTCCGATACCTTAACAAATAAAACCTTAACTTGTTGCTTTTTACAGGTTGAGCAGCTGACAGATGAACAGAAAAATGGTGTGTAAATATGCATTCCATTGTCAGAGCCACGATACCTTACATTTCCTCATGTTCAAATATACAAGGCGGCTGTCTGTTCCTGATATAGAGTTGTTCGCCTCTGTGTTGATGTTCTGTTGCAGAGTTCAAGGCTGCCTTTGACATCTTCGTTCAAGATGCAGAGGACGGCTGCATCAGCACCAAAGAGCTGGGGAAGGTGATGAGGATGCTGGGCCAGAACCCGACACCAGAGGAGCTGCAGGAGATGATTGATGAGGTGGATGAAGATGGTAAATCAAAAGACACATAAGACAAAAAAAAAAAAATACACGTCTCGTAGGTGCATGAGTGATGTCGTGTGCAGACGAGCATTGTTCAACACACCTGAACTTGATGTAAAATCAAACTGATGGATCTTAAAATGCAAAATGTGTCAGGTTGAATTAAATGGAAGCGTGTATCAGGTGATGAACACGCCATCTTGGATTTCCCATGTGTTATCATGGTGGAATGTCAGAGAAACCCATCTGGGATTTTAATAATTCTCTGTATTAGGCTTCACATACCAGTCTCTTGGTTTTAATTCTATATTTCGATCACAGGTTTAACCTTTAATGACACCTTTAAGTATGCGATACACATGTAAGGTTGTGATAAAGTGTGTGCGTGTGTGCAGGGAGCGGCACGGTGGACTTTGACGAGTTCCTGGTCATGATGGTGAGGTGCATGAAGGATGACAGCAAAGGGAAGTCGGAGGAAGAACTGGCAGAGCTGTTTCGCATGTTTGACAAGTGAGTTTAATGTTCAAACCCTGTTGCTAAATTGTATTTTCTATGCCTACAAGAAATTATTCCTTGAGAGCAACTGCCTGGTAAAAATGTTATGATGAAAAGTATTCTGGACACATAGCAAAGATGGGATAAAATATATATATATAGATATATAAAGAGAGGATGCGACCATTGAAATATCAGCATGGACTAATAACCACTTTGCTCTTGCTAGTGTGGTTTTTATCAAATATGCTCCCTATGTACAATTACGTGAGCTGACAAAATGCCAAATGGCTCCACAGAGTACAGCATGTAGTTTTCTCCATAATCCTTTTTGACAGCACAGAATATTTCAAACACCCACTCCATGTAAGCCAGACACCTCGTCTGAGCATCAAAGAAAAAACTCGCTATACTTTTTTTTTTCACAGTGATGGTTCCAAAACACTTAAATACAGGATGGGATCAGTCACAAGATACAGAAACACACATACAATCACACACCACCTCCTCCACTGCCATCTGTAAAGTTGAACTTTTTTTTTTCTTTCTCTCTCTCTCTCTCTCCCTCTCTTACGTGCATTAATGCATTTTTCTGCTTTGATTGTTCAGAAACGCAGATGGTTACATTGACCTGGACGAGCTCAAAATGATGCTGGAATCAACAGGAGAAGCAATTACCGAGGATGACATCGAGGAGCTGATGAAAGACGGCGACAAGAACAACGATGGCAAAATTGACTACGATGGTGAGGAGTTTGAGCCGTGTCCGAAATGAACAGACGGACACTGGCTGCACCACTCATTTACTTCAATTTACCACTGCATTAAGATCAAATTGTTGAATTCCTTAGAAACACACACTAAAGGGAACATTCAACTGTTGTAGGAATCTTCCAGTTTGACTTTTTTTTAATCAGACATCGCCCCTTGGTTTTTCAGAGTTCTTGGAGTTCATGAAAGGAGTGGAGTAATCAGAAGAAGAGGCGACTCAGAGTGTTATTTTTGTATTTCTCTGTAACTCCATGGTCATCTGTGGAAAAGCAGAAACTGACTTGGATGCCGTCGACAGAACCTCAGAACGACTTTGCAAGACTAAGTGAACACTATATCTGGATGTTTCTGTATTTTTCTACCATCTCTTGCATTGTTGTAAATACAGTTTGTATCTAATTTTGGTGTCCATGTATCCTGAATTTGTGTAAATGTATCCAAATGATTCATTTCTATATAAAGACTACATAATATACCATTTGGGCTGCTTTGAATATTAATTTTATTTTTTGTTTCAAAACTAAATCTTATCTCTAAAGAGCCATCAGCAGTTTACAAATCTTCTTACCAAATCACTGCTATTGTTAAGGTTTGCAGAAAAGGAATGTACTGGATTCAGTTTGCATTTATTGTAAACGTTTCTGTATGTTTGAGACACCCCCCCTGGACTGTTTATTTCCCTCTCAGATCCCTGGTATGCCTGTTTATTTCTACATAAAACGAAAAATGTAATAAATTCAGTGCATTTGTCAGAGGAGTTGGGTTTTTTCGTTTCATTTTTATAAAATACTTAGTCAACCTCATATTTCATAAGAAACAGTACGCTAACAAAGCACCACAGTGTTGGATATTGCCACTATATCAGCAGATTTTACAATTAGGAAACAGAGGTTTATTTTATTGGATCATCCCAGATCATTCCTGCTGGTCTTCAGTTTTTGCATGATGATCACATGCTTTGCCTCTCTGATCTAACAATACAATAATCCACCCAGAGGCCCATAATACCCCCACTGTCATGTCAAAACAAGATACTTCAAAGGAAAATGGAGTTATCAGACCTCAACTTTAACGTACCTTTGATTTGTATGTGTGATTTTTATTTCATAGTGCTCTGTGGCATGTGAACTATTCACATGGTTGCAGTGTAAGTGTCTAGTTACACAGTCTATTGAGACAGGAGCTATTTATGTCTAATCATGTTAGTGCCCATGTTAGGGGATCTGGATTGACCGACACCAGTTGACAATCAGATGCCTTTGTCTAAATAAAGTGTGCAGCTTCACTACAAAGAGATTACAGTTCTATTGTTATTACAGCTTTGATTCTGAGCTCTGTGGTTGTGGATGTTAAAAAAAAAAAAAAAACAACACGTAGAAACAAACATGTAATTGCTGAAGAAAGTCTGTGTTGTGGTTTTAGTTTAAAGTCACTTAAACTTCTCAATGAAAAATGAGAAAAACCTCAGCAGTCTGACTATTCTTTCTAAAACATCTCCCTTGACTTGGACAGCTGCAGCTTTGGCAGCAGGTTTTTACACAGCGACGAGGTGTGCAGTTAGCTGTCTGGCCACTGGATGTCAGCAGGAAAACATCGTCTTACAGTATATGTTTGTTTGACTCACTTTCAGCAACTAGAAAACTGAGATTTAAATGAGTGAATGACAAACACTTGGAGATGAATATTCATTTCTTCTTCTTCTGGGATAAATCACATGTGGGTCTTACATAACACTCTCTGGTAACGATCCAGAGAATAAAATGTTGAAGGGAGTGAAGTAACAATTCAATACAACAACTAGGTCATTCTGAATAGTTGAGTAAACACCTCATTTGGATGTTTCTATATCATACAGTCATATGTATATGTGCCATTTATTTTTGACGATTTGTGCCTTGGTGCTGTAAGGTGGAATAGGACTTTTTTTTGTGAGCATGTGACGTCAGTGGCCTGACTGATGACACATACCCAATCCCCCCACCCCTCACCCACTGCCCCTTTCATTCCCCCTGCTTCCCTGGGGGTCTTGTTAGCTCCATTCCATCCTCATGGTCAGTGCTGCTTATGGGATTTTAAAGCCCAATCAGGGATGAAGCCCAGCTGATCTGCCATAACAATGAAACTGCAAAACTACATGGCCTCTCTCCAATACAGAAGTACTAATAATAGCTGAAAAAGTGATGTGAAAATTTCAACGTGCTGCTTCTTTATGGCACAGATTGGACTGCTCTTCCTGCCCAAAGTTGTTCATGAGCACTAATCCGCCATCTGCAGCGTGGAACAGGATGAGTAGTGCTTTCCCCAGCATCAATGGGAGGTTGGGCAGCAGCAGAGCAGTGTGTGAATGAATCTGGGGTGTGGCACACTAGCAGCAAATTGGGTGGAGAAGTGACGCAGTTACGTAAGACAAGACTGATGACTCATGCCTGCTGTTATTAACACACACTGCAGTTCTGTAATGGTTCTTCATTGCCGTGTACCTGTAACACTGCCCTTTATAGGTTAAGACAGAGAGGATTTGCATAGGTACCAGGAAGCTGTCGGTGTTACATAACTAATTTCATTCAGATTTATTCAGCGTCTGTGCATGCGCATCCTGTTTATATTCTATTTTGCAACTGAGTCAGATGTTTAGCCGCACACCAACACATCCTTCCTCTCCATCACTTGTGGCGACATCGCATACTTTCATTTCCTGGAGACTTATCCTAACCCCATCAGACCTAATCTTAACCCCAGTACTCACCCTCAAAATAAATGATTTACTTTATATGGTGTTGCTTTTAGGTCCCCAGGAAGCTGTCAAATTCTACACTGTTGGGAAGCAACAAATATAGAAAAACATGCCCACACACACACACACACACACACACGCACACACATACGGCTCAACTGTTTTATTGCTTTATAAATCATCCATTCATACGATTAGATCACATAAGAGTCATGATCCACCATGAAATTGTCCTGAAACTGTGCTGCAAAGCTATGCCAACAGTGTGAGGTTTTTCTAATCTTTAGCCAGCTCAGTGTGATTTATAGGTGTATGAAAGATTCTCAAAATCCCCGGAAGAGTGAGGAATACCCCGGACAGGGTTTGGAGTTTGGAAGGCGTTAACTACTCATACCATCTTTCCGCCGCCCACACATGTACTGTAGACCTTGTTTAAAGCCAGCAGGCTTTTGGGTTTAGAGGATTCCTGTTTTTCTTGCTTCTCCACATCACATGGTGTTGGAGGTTGTCCAATGCCGGATATCAAAGCTCATTTCTGGAAATCTCTCAATCACCAAGCTTGAAATATATGAATATCAGGTTGCAGGCTATCAAGATCCTTTGTCAGCTATTATTCTGATTCAGGTCATGTGATAGTGGTTTCTTATTTTTGATGTTTAAAAAGACTAAAAGAGTGATTTACTGTTGCCTCTCTAATTACTATAGGACTAACAAGTGACTAGTTGTAAATAAATGGTCTTAGATGAATTTCTGGAGAGTAGTAGGCTGTTTTTGTTGCCATAAATACACTATGAGGAAGTTGAACGCTTAGACAAAGAGAGAGTGGAAGGACTGCAAATCAAACTTGAACAGACCGAATATTGTATCATGATGCTCCATCCCACTTCTAGCGTCGAGAACACTGAAGTACTGTTTCTGAGCTGCTCGGTCATAATGGCCTACAGAACAGCAGGACTAAAAGACAGAATTCTCAAATTCCACAATAACTATTCACTGAATCAAATGAATGACCGCGATTGTTTTGTTTTAATGCACCACTGAAGGGTTTATCTATTTTTGCCACTTTCATACAGGGAAACTACCATGTGTGTAAAAGACTCAGAGGAATATTTAAGTCATTAATTCATGTAACAGTAGAGACACCACAATTTGTAAATAAGTTATATGCCACTTGAACAGATACAAATATAACAGACACAGACAATTAACAGCATTAAAATGTTGAAATTCTGAGTCATAGTGTCATGTAGATACTGTGTAAAACATTTTATTCCTTTATTTTTTTTATGTCTTGAGCCCATAGTCATAACTATACATTACCTTAGAGTCAAAACGTGTTGGTGATTTGACTCTGTCACTTTAAAAGGAAATGAAGACGGGAAAAAACATGGGTCGATCAAGTCTAAAGTGTTAACTTTCAGTCTGTATTTGGAGATTCCTGCCGTCTCAGCCGTGACATTGTTCTTGTGTGAACTAATGTTGTCGAATACCACATAACAAGACGTAGACATTCTTTTTGACTCGCTCAGCGGTTCTGTAGTATAAGCAACATATGGCCTTGTGTGAATGGCATACCAGACAGCAAGACAGCACCCAGCATGGCCTCCCTGTGTACTCCCAGAGCAAGAACACATGACAGACAGATGACCTTTACTTTGTGTTGGGTCTATTAAACCAAGAGAAATGTTCCTTTTCATTCACTATGCCACAGATTAAACTACAAACAAACATGACTTTGTTCCTCTGCTTGGTAAGCGCGGGCTACTGTACATCACCGGATGGTGAAATTGGCCACAGAATGAGAGACTTCTGGTATTAACAGATGGCTGCCTCACTCTGCCACTAGTATTCCATGTGGCTCTACTTTACACATGACCTAGTATTCTCTTTGCCAAAACTCACACTTCTCCTCCTCCTTAGAGGACATACATGTCCCTCGGAAAAGATTTATGTTTCATAAGAGTTTGCTGTGAGAATCATGAGGGCTGTTTTGAAAAGATAGTGTATCTGTAGTAGGTTCCTGTTGAGATAAGATACTTCCTGTTCACTGGCCAGAAAGTCAAACATGACTCAATGGATGTCGCAATCATAATTTTATGTTGTGATGCCTTTGTATGTAGCACACGAGCATGAAACATTAAATAATCCATGATAAAACTTTGTAGACATGGTGATAAACCCCATGTACAGTTAAGCCTTTCTAGATATAGAATAAGTCCTTTCTCTGTATGAATAAAAGAGCCTATTTCTAACACTGTATCTACACTAATGCCATTTTAAAAGTATGCGGAAGAAGGAAATACTACAATTGGCTCTGATGTGATTCAAGAGTTCTGAGAATCGAGTGGTAATCCCCAACAACAGTGGTTAACACGACTGGCACGATAATACATACCATTACAATATGGTTAAACATAGCTCCGTAGTCTAAAGGGTATTCCGTGTTTAATACAAGACTATAACGTGACACCGGTTAAAGGAGGTGAACTGAAGATGAAACCGTTTGGAAAAAACAGTCAATGATCCCTTTCTGTCTAAATGCTGAAGAGAGGAAAAAAGTCTCAGTGGGCAGCACAACATCCATGATATCATCCCCTCTTCAGTGGCATGATGTCAGGGACAACATTTGGCCAAATACTGAGATTAGGATTACTCTCCACGGCCCTGAACCACTGCTGAGGACAGACTGAGACCATGACAGTCACAAATTCCTACATTAAAGATGATTTTTTACATACAACTTGCAAAACTCCAGTTTCTTTAACCCTTTAATTACACTGATCTTGAAGTAAAATGCTTCCAGAATAAAAGTAGTGAAATTTTACCACGTGTGAGTCACTGACAAAGAAAAATGCTTGTTGGCTGAAGCTTCCAAGCTACAGTCTTCTGTCAAAATGTGAAATTCGAGAATTATGGAGAGAATGGGTTTTACTCCAAAGGAATATTTGTCTCAGAGCTACCAGATCTACTGCACATTACAATATATTCACTTTATAGGTTCTATCAGTGGAAGATTTATAAATCTATTGTATAAATGTACATAAACCAATATATATATGTGTGTAATAACACCCTGAAAATATCAGCAAACCAGCACTTTTGTCATTTGTTTTCCGAGTAATCTTATTAAAATACATAACATTTAGCACATTTAATCTCTGAAGCAGATCATTTCTCAAAAGTTGTAGACCAGTGTAAATGACTACAGTTACAACTATTATCATTCGTTGTCATATAAATTCTAATTAGTTCTGTTGAGTCTATGGGGTAAATCTGTCGTCGTCTAAAATGAAAGTGAGTCTCCGTGTTCGACTGGGGAGAGCTGGATAAATGAACTATTCTGGTTATTGTGCATTAGAGGCAGAAGCAGCTGTGAAATTAGCGTCAGTCATGCAGTATGCTAAGTATGTTCTTAACCACAGCAGGTGTGAACCAGCTCTGACTGGCTTCTGCTTAGCTCTTCTCTACTTCAACATCACACACACACAAGTACACAATAAGCATGCTTGAAAACAGACACATGCCCCCCCACCCCCCCACCTCTGCTCCCAGCTAAAATCCTGTCAGTCTCCTGCACATCTGCTTCCCCAGCAATGACTGCTGAGTAAGCACCACATTAGCCTCTGCTTCCCCTCATGGGTGATCAAAACAGGACAAAAATACTCTATTTATCCGTCACACAGATACTGTGGCGGCCAAAACATGCCACAGGATCTCAAAAGCAGAAACCCCTTGTTTTCTATATGTGTAAATCACAGTCATTTCTTGTCTTTTTACTGAAATAATTCCTCACAAGTCGCATTAAGCTCTGTAATTTGTGTTTATACCAGTAACTGTGAGTTCCCCTGCTTGTTTTCTCTTACAGCTTAGCACTGGGGAAAAACAGGAGCCGCTAAGACCCCACACCTCGACTTTGAAGCAGGTAGAGGCATATGAAATTATTGATAATTACAGAATGCAAAAGGCTATGCTTAACTCTCAAGTGACACATGAGGACTGGTATAGACGATGCCTAAAAGTACTGAGGAACAGCTGTGAGGAAATCCCACACAAGAACCAAGTGTGTGATGTTCTGTTCTATTTAACTCCACCTTATAACCGCACAATTATAATTACACACAACGTTTTAGCACACTTATTTTGTATATTTCTTTAATTATT
>JAPQRQ010000026.1:12360435-12372485 GCA_037367365.1 Apogon talboti | reverse complement strand
ACTCCACCTTATAACCGCACAATTATAATTACACACAACGTTTTAGCACACTTATTTTGTATATTTCTTTAATTATTATATTGATAATATATTGTCTAGTACATATTGTACAAATTGCTGTCCTAAATGTGTCTTAATAGAGTGTTTTAATATGTATATGTCTATTTAGTATATATTCATAGCTATATATATTTGTATATTTTTCTTTTCTGTTGTATTGATAATTGTTTCCTGCTACTTTTTATTATACTTAAATGGACCGACTGTAACACCCAATAATTCCCCCCTGGGATTAATAAAACATTCTGATTCTAATATGTAACGGCAACAATAAGTGGTAGCAGAGCTGTGCTGTTCGTCATATATACGCTCTATATTCAGGATGTACAGGACTACAGACACCTTTCTGACGAATGGTTCTCACTCCCATCATCCCCAGGCACCGCGCTCCTATCTGCCACGCATCACCTCTGCCTTATCGTGGGTGTCTTTTCAGAGCTAATCACAGGTTTGCCCTGTAGGTATGTGGACAGCCAGGTTCAGTCATGCTGGAGAATCCATCATTCAACAGCTTTTATTATCACAACTGCGAGGTGTTGCTAGGCAAGTCTTTTCATGTACCGTACAGCTGCTGTGAAAGTTGAAGATTTTAGGTTGAACCCACTAAAATATTCTCAGTCCTCTCAGCCTCCACGCTGGGACTAAAACTGATTCAGTGCAGTGTTTGAGTCATTAAATCCCACAAAGTGACAGCTATTGGGCCAAGAACTGCTTCACAGATCAAGTAGAGCATTTCCCCATCTATTTTCTTCCTGACTTTCTGAGTTTGGCTTCAGTTCATAACATAATTTATTCAGGGAAGGGAATCTACTGCATCATCTTTCTGTCATCTAGTGAAAAACATGTGAATAAATCTCCCAGACAAGGTGGAAACAATACAAAACAAATCAGGCGTTAAAGGAGCTGGATCGAAACGTAAACTGCACGAAGACTGAAATGGAGACCACATTTTGCACAGAAGCTTCACAAAACAAATCTATTCTCATACTTTATGTTATTGAATTGTCATTAAAGCAGGCACAACTTATTTAGCGATAAATATCTGATCGCTTTATCTAAAAATGTTTTTTAACAGCAATGTTGTCAATGGGCAGGATTACTCAATAACCACTTTCATGAAACTTGGTAAACAGGACATGAACTTAAAATTTGGAGCCAATCCATAAAAAGCTGTGGAGGCTTGAGCTGTTTTTCTTTGAAGAGCCTCAAGCTAACTCAGGACATAAAAAACAAAAATATAATTGTCTAATAATATGTGGTGCAACTAGAGATCTAGATCTGTTTTCCTTGTTTGTGTCCTAGTTTATAGAAGCTGCCCAGTTAAAAACAATGTCCAAATTGTCAGTAGTGTCACAAAATGTACAACTGGCAAACAATGTGAACATCAAAGCATAGAACAGCAACAGCAGCATGAATGTGAATGAGGAACTTTCATTTCCTCTTTTTTTTTTTTTTAACACAAGTTACTTTTATGTCTTTATAGGATATTGCCTGTAAAGCAATAAAAGCAGGATGTGAGCAATTATAAAAGATGTAAGCAGAGGATAATACAGTTAAATGATTATTGTACAACACTGTTATTAAATGTTATTACTGCCCAGTTTTGTTGGGCGGCCTGAGACAGAACTTGTATCTGTGGTGGAGCACATGCTGTGTCATCTTCCTCTTCCTCTAAGCGCTGTCTGAGTGATGTAGTGGGTGTGTCGACTCTGTGGTATTGACAGATCTGGCCCTGTCACTTGTCTTTGTGTCAAAAAGCCTGTGGGAGACAGGAAGCCAAGCATCAGAGTTGACACAAAACAGACATCTGACCACACCTAGAGCCTCGGGGCCGGACCGAACAGAGCCACTACTCAGAGGGCCTGACTCAGCCGCTGAACCACCTCCGCTTTGTTTGGTGAAAGTGTGCGATCAAATTTCAGTGAATGACTCCAAACTCCAAGGTTTTCAAGTAAAAATATACAATATATTTGTTGTATAAACTTGTACAGAATGTCTTGGACATTTAGTTTTACATACACTTTACATAAGGGTCAAATAGGGTCGTTTTCACATCCTTCATGGTTTTTAGAAAATGTCCCCCAAAACAACCACATATTTATGTACATCTTTACAAACGTACCAAACAAAACAGCTCTTGGATGCACTTTAAGAGGCCGTGACGAGATACAGATGTCTTGTATAAAAATCCCTGAAAATGTCTCTCAGTGAGGTAAGAACACATTAGCCGAGCTCATTTCCTGTCATTCCCTCTCATACATTAAACTCACTCATTTGTTCTGAGACGAGACTGGCAATAGAGAACAGCTAATTATACATTGTTTCCCTTAACATTATTGTGCCACAGAATGAGTAGCTGCAGAACGAAGACCGCCACAGTAAGAAATATGGTGAACATCCGTTTCTTTATACACTGGTTACTTACATGTATTTGTTTCATGGTCAAAGCCTGTCCTATAGACTGAGCCTCAACCTGGAAATTAACTCATTGTTCAGTTTTATGTTAAGGTAGGTTCAAGGCCCCAGTAGTGGCACGCAATGTGACCCAAAGGTTAACAGAGAAAACGACACCCTGGTCAGAATGTAATGACATACTAATAATGCAGTTACAAACAACTGAATGTAAAGAAGCATGACTGAAAATTAAGTTTCACTTTTAACATAATGCAAGAGGTGGTGATTTGATCCTATATTTAAATAATAAGTGCTTAACGCAAAGGAGTTTACCCACATTACAAAGTGTACTGTGTAAAAGTAAAAGTAGTAATGCTTTGTGTGGTGGCCTCTTTCATTTGTACATAAGCTGCAAACAGTCCTCAGAAGAAAAAATGGACAATAGTTAATGGCCGGATCACTGTAGTAGCTTATTTCCCTCAGCTAGAGTACCATCAAAATACCTCTGATTGATCCCAGGGCTCGACACTTAGCTTTTCTCTAAGTGTGCGCTGTGCTATCATGCTGTAAAATTTGGTAGCACACAACATTTTTTAGTAGCACAATGGAAATTCAGCAATTTTCGTAAAGGGGACATTTTCATGCGGACCGGCACCCCGGTCTGCTCTAACCCTAAGGCTGGGTGAGGCGTAAACAAGCCAGCCATGGCTTCATTTCACAGGCGTTTACCGTAGCACAGTGACAGGTGGGAACTGCTGATGTTTGTTAGCCTTTTGGCTCTTAAGCTCTGCAGCTAACATTAGCACCTCGGTGCTAGCGGCTGCAGGCGTAGCCTCAGACCGCCGGTCCTCAGGCTGCCAGTCCACACCTGGACCTGTGGACAGGATGCCAGAGTACTACAGACATCCCTAGTACTAATGCTTCTGTCAGACTCGCACTGGTGCTACGGAATGTAAATTTTTATTGGCACTGGAAATTATCAAGTCGCAAATGCAAGCAAAACAGTCGCACTGTCGAGCCCTGGGTTCCCAGAAAACATTCGGATTAACCAGAGACAATCAAGGCATATAATCATAACTGGTTGAAAAAAAATACATAAACATCCACTTAGACAGCTGGTGAATAACAAATAACAGTCAAACGTCCGTGATTTAAGTTCTGAAATGTCCTGTACATGGCTGTTCATTCACGTTGTGTATGGTGGAGAGTGTGTTAGGCATTAAGGCATTTGAGACTCTGATGAAGCATCTTCACTGCATACAGGCACCGTTACATGAACAGATCAGTGTAGTTCCTTTTGGTGCAGAAATACTGTAGCTGACTTACTGCCACTGTCAGCTAGTTAGGCATTTGACAGGCTCCGGATGCCCCAAAGACACCACAGGAAACAATGCAAAGCTGTCAAATCGATCCTCATGTCGACTCCAGCGTGTCCAGCTGGAAGACATTGTGGTTGGTTGGTGTGGTGAAGAATAGCTGCTCCTTGCTGGTGGAATGGTTGTCGCAGGGACTGTGCAACCCCAGTGTCCTTTCGAAGTCCAGGAGCTGACCCATGAAGTTAAAGTTCGGAGAAATGTTGGACTTCTTCCTCTTGACAAAGTCATAAGCATCATTTAGAGAGAGGTTGAGTCTCTGCATAAGGTAGGCCACGGTGACTGTGACTGAGCGACTGATGCCGGCCAGACAGTGGACCAGGATGCCGCACCGCTTCGACCGAGCCTCATCTGGTGAAACAAGGGACATTTATGGTCAGATTATTAAGTTCCCCAGAGAACAAAGAAAGCTTTAAGATTATTCAGAATATTTGTATCATTGTTATGTGTATAGGTGTAAAACGTGATAGTAACCCTGCTGATGCCATCTCTTGCTTACTAAAAAACTCAGTTTTTATGGTTTTAACACTTTACCATTTAAAAAGCATATGCTGCATATCCTTTTTGAAAAAGACGTTAGCAAAAAAACTGTAAACCAAATAACACCTTATCCCAGGCTTGTTTTTGTATCATAACATGCATATACAAGTCGAGCGCAACTTCTGAGAGCGGAAACAACATTTCCTCCTTCTACCACCAAGCCCTTTGGAAACTAGTTCATGACAAACACCAAACAAACAAGACAGAAGATATAGCTTAAAGTGCAGCTGTGGTAAGAAACAGCTGGTAAAAAACGAAATCGAAACATAGTGGTTTAGTGCCATCAAAAAACAAACATGCTGACTTTCAAGATATTAAGACAGCAGTCTGTACACGTGACTATTGAGTAATCTGTATCTGTATATTTCAGTATATCTGGTCTCACAAAGCAGCTGTGTGTACTAGTTTAGTATGTATTCCCCAGACATTACATTTACAATTATTTAATCCTGTTGTTAAAGAGTCCTGTACAAACAGTTACCCCATTTGACCTGCATGTGTTGGAAGATCAGATCAGATATTAACCTACTTACCTATAAATGATATTGCCTCTGGGAAGAACTGGGACAGATTTTCGCTCCAGTGGTCTGAAATGGGGATCTGTTTGTACCTGAAGTGGCCATCATGCTCAAACATGTTGGGGAGGTTGGGCGTGACGTTCAGGATGTACTTGATGTTGTACTGGCCCAGCACATCTAGGTTAGTGGAGTCTTTGGCGCAGCCGAGGTAAAGGTAAGGTAGGATCTTAACGGGGAAGGCGGGCTGATTGCTGGGTATGGGACTCTCCTCAGACTCCGTGGCACTGTTCGGCTCTCGATCTGACTCTCCATCTGAGCAGTCCGAGCTGATGCGAAGGTTTCCAAAACCCAGTACTGACAATGGAGGAGAGGAGCTGGGACAGGAGCTGTCCAAGAGGGTCTCACAGTGATCTGGGTACTCTGTGTGGAACTTTACAAATCCACCTGATTGGGACATAGAGCACGACGTTACAATATGACAGCAGACCTTTAACATAAAATAGAAATACATACACAATAACTTGTTTTACACTGTCTGCTGCCCATAAAGTTGGAATCATTTTGCTTTCAGACACATTCCTCTTAATGAGAAACACTAATATACTTTAATTCGCAGCAGCAAAGTGAAATTTAAAGCATATGAGTAGACAGTGGAGTTCCCCCTCTAAAAGGAAAACTAAGGGCCTTACCATATTTGTTTCGCTGTATAAATAAGAATAATCTTTATTAACAAGTAGTTACACTAGTTAGGTCATTCTGTATAATATTCCTAATGTCTGCTACATATTAAAAATTGTGTTATTCCTAATGCTGTAGCCCATAAAGTCGGAATAACTTTATTTTCAGACACATTCCTCGTTTTATTCCTATTCATACACATCAGTTATTACTTCTGACCAGGTTCAATGAATACATACTGAGTCCCGGTTACACTTTATCTATCAAGAATAAATTTTGATAAATAACTTCATGAGAACAGGTAAAAAAAGGATTCCAGCTTTATGGGCAACAGTATACAGCTATTTTCTACATATTTTTTCAATTATAAATTTAATTTTGACAAAAAAAAAAATTTACTCAAGTTCCCCGTAGATATACCATTCATGAAATGCACGCCTGTTCGTACTGGAGCAAAACATGGCGCGGCCATTTTGGAATTTTAATTGAGAATCTCAGTGACACAAACTTTTGAACAGGCAACAAACCACAACACGCACCATACAACACAGAGCCCACGTTAGCACCGAGGTGTCCAAACACAGCAAAAAAAACCCCATTTAATTAACAAAAACACCAGTTGAAAAACCTACTCAGAATCTAAAACGTTAAACTTCGTGTTCACATCTACGCATATAGCAGGTCTCTATTAACACACTAGCATTAACTTTTACAATGCTAACGCTAAACTGTCGCTAAAATTAGCTTGTTTTAGCATCATTTTCGTCCAATTAAAGACACAGTAAATTAGCGACAGTCTTGTAACGCTGCTACCGCCTCAATACAACTGTATACGTTAAGAATAAGAGCAATTTTATCCCAGCCGGGGTTGAATATAAGTAACCCGAAGTAGTTACCTTCCAGGTAATAGGCTTTACAACCGTCTTCCCATAGTTTCTGGAGGAGCAGACTCAAAACAGACGGGGGTCCGCTGTCCTGCCAGTCCGCCGTGCACTCGTCGTACAGGACCACCGTGTCCGTTTTACACCGCCGGATGAACTTCTCTTTATCCTCGTTGTTGGAGATGATAGTCCGGATAGGTATGTTGCCCTTCTTGAACCTGCGGAGCATCAGTCCCGGTATGGCCAGGTTTATGGCGGTCTCTATGTGGGATGATTCATAGAGCTCATGTGAACGGCAGTCCAGCAGGAGCAGAGAAGTGCCCCCGGACTCTAACTGGAGTTGCAGCCATTCCACGCTTTTACTCGGCGTCACATTAGACATATCGGACTCAATATCACACTACATGCGAGCGCAAACACTTACTACATTGTCCACGGAAGGACGACAGAACTACATGTTGTTGAGCGTTAACATGTTGCACCGAAGTGATTTCACCTCTTTTCCTCTTCTCCGTTTCCATCAGTCACCGACTCGGACCCTTCCCCATGACTAATGGAGCTGTTTACACTCGGATTTACCGCATGCGACTTGACAATTCAATGTTTTACAGCCGGCAATCTCTTTAACAACTTCAGCCACTCCACATCGTACCAAGGTCCTCCATGCACATTCTCCTTTTACCATTCCGATGCATAGGAGGCTTTTTTTTTATTTGACAGTCGAGCAACTCAAGAGGGAGGAGTTTATTCCTGACTTAAAGTCGCAGCAGAAATATCTTAAAGTTCAGTAGCTTTTGTCAGTCACCCACTTTATATTAATATACCAATTATAACAAGTAATTATCACTTGTTTATTCTGAAAATCAAGTTTATAGAGACATCATTATTTTAGGGGAATGTGAGTGCCTCCATATCCACCTCACCATTGGTGCAAGAAATATATTTATATTGATCTTGATTGTATGTATTTTATTTTATATAATATATATTTTATTTATCTTCTATAGTTCTGTAGTTATTCATGAGGTCTCAGTGTGTGCATTTTTGCCATCTAATAAACATTTTTAAGCGTGAATTTTTACATGATCAATGACAAATGGGATTAAGTGTCTATAAAACCAACTAAAATGTTGCATAAGATCAAATAAGATAACATTTATTTGTTATATGCACAGTTTTATATAAAATAATGCACAGTGAAATGTATTTTTGTACCTGCAGCCAATAGTAAAATAGAGAAAGGGTATACATGCCGCACACAAGATAAAAAGAAAACGTGAATATAAATGTAAATCCAAAAATTGTAAATTTAAAGGCTATAGTGTATGTAACCAATTTTCTATATGGCAGGGTTTTTTTTTAAATTTTTTTATTGTGTAATAATAGTGGGGAAAAATACATATGTGTAGGCCTAACCCATATTTAATGTTACCAGACACCAGGTACACTCTGTGGGATGGCATACTTTGTGTAATTACTTGTTAATATAGAGGGTTCTTATTTATAGGGCAAAACAAATATGATGAGGCCATTAGTTTTCCTTTTGAAGGGGAACTCCACTGTCCGCATGCAGTGGTACTTTAAATAGCATTTTATTGTTGTGAATTTAAGTATATTTGTATCTCATTTTCTTTAAAAATGCTAGTGTAAAGCATATCGAAGACATTTACAGCCTCCCCTGAGTGTGTTTTCTCAGATCACAACCACAATATTCCAATGGTTCACTATTGTTGTGTAAAATAATTTAAGAAATGCTGAATGAGATGGGATGAGAGCAAGAGAGGGGGATAGAGATGTGTGCAGTGGGAATCCAGCCATACAGCTCATCTGTCTGCACACGTGAGTGGGGGAGACACAGATGTGCAGAGCACTGGGATTAACACAGAATGAGGAATAGAGCTAAACCTGCACACATATTTACACACACAAATGCCTTCAACCATCCGCGGATCACAGGCACACAATATGAGGTACCATAATATTCACGTATGACACTACACCACCATTCCCACACCTGCTTCTTCAGTGCATATTGATAAGAGTCGTCAGCTGACACACACATGGACACACTGTCACTGCCTGTTGGTACCTTACACCCACATGAATACTTTTCAAGTTGAATTCCTTCGTGAAGTGGAGCTGCGTTGGACAATCCCTCAGCATTTTTTCAACACAGATCTAAGCATTTAAAGTAGATAAAGACTGATGAGGGAAATGATGTATGACAGTGACTTAGTTTAGGTGCAGGTGGGGTTGGGTGACCTCGTTTATTAAGCCAATTCAATGACATACAGCTGTGTGTAAAAGTACACACAAGCAGATCTAGTCAACCAGATGATTTACCACAAGTCTCATATATTAGATTTACTTTGAGCTTGAACTTGCATGATAGTGGTAGTCACCTGACTGCTCCACTTCTACCAACACTCTGGTTACATAATGTGCTTCAAACGTGAGCTCATTCTAACTCTCAGAGGAAAAGAGAGGAAATGTCTTTGGTGCAGAGAATCCCAGGTTTTACATGTCAATGGCTGCTCTGAGCGCTTTTACACTTGCCCGGCGGGCACACAAACACACTCCTGTCATGTGCAGATGTACAGTGAGGAACACGCAGAGATGAGACGGATGGGAGGAGAGCTTCCTCTTCATTGATGTTTCTCTGCATGTGGGAGCAAAGGCTTTCTTTTTTTTTTTATCGGGATCATTTCATGTAAATATAATGATCAAAGACCATGGGATGAAACAATATGTAGAACCAATAAAAGCAATATATGTTAAAAGACAGACTTCATTATCCACATACCCATGAATCAGACATAAAATGCTCAATAATCTCCAATTCTTACATGTGTACTGCACTAATATACACTGTGAGATAGAAGTGCATTTACTACACATTATTACAATCTCATCTGACTGGAAAGATAATATCCTTTTCTCTATCACTACCATCTAGTGGTTCATCACGGAAGCTGTTGCACCACCTATGACTCATCCACAAAGAGGGGAGGTGCCTTGTCACAGCCACACAGCTGCAAACAGGAGACCTCGTATGCCTCCATGTGGTGGAAATAAATTCCAACGGACTTTATGAATGAATGACCACATGAATGCAGCTCTGGCCTGAATCGGATAGTAAGATCAGTGGGACTTTATTTATTTATTTAACAATTCACTACTGTATAATTTAGGTTTGGATGAATAAATGACTTTCGGGTTATTTAAAGTCAAATAAAACAGCTTTTATGTATTTATTGTAATTGTAAAACTGTGAAAAAATGTAAAAAAAACCAAACAGACTCTTTTTCCGTCACATTTTAACTTACAAAATGTTAAGTGCGGTTGCGGTTATGGTGTTATAACTGACCTTGAAAGGACTGATTTACATAAGGAAGCAACGTCATATTGCAGCATGTGTTATAACAGACATTTATGATTCTGTTTAAGGCGGTAAACATGATGAAAAAGCCCGCTCAAACGTGTATGTACACCTAAAACATAGTTATGTGAGGGTTTTGTTGGTGCAGGCTGAGGATAAACACCGGGTGTTTGTGAGATATGGTTGCACCTCATTGCTGACTTGAGATATTGTGATGATATATCTGTAACGGAGTGAGTTAGAGAGTGTTATGTATCGTCCCATCTGTTATCTCATACACTTCAGATGAAAAACATTCCAGCATTAAATGTTTAGATGGATTATTTAAATTACATCTGATGTTACCTAACAAATATGTGCATTAAGATAGCTTAGTTCGTGATGTACAACTTAAATGGAAACATGCCAGTTGAGTTCAGATGCTCAGTGTCTAATGAGTGATTTTTTTTTTTTTGCACCAAGGAATTATATGACAACGGAAAATGCAACAGAGCACAACATGATGCTTTCCTAGCTGCTGGCTGCTACAAGCACATTCCCCTTCTTGCAGAACTGTCACAACCAATAGTAGGTAGAAAATATTCATTTGACCTTTAGATGATTTTAGACGCTCTGAATCATGGCGTAAAATGGATTTGGTCTTTTCTATGTTTTGCTTTTAACACAGTTGTCTCCATGATTGTCAGCTGACGCTGATTTTAATCATCATCATCTGCTGATTGATCATTTCTGATCTCCATTTCCACAATGCTTTATAATATTTATTACTGGTAAAATCTGACATCCATCTCTTAATGTAAGTTATCAAAGATGTAAAGTTGAGATGAAAGAAGATGCAAAGGCACATTGGAGTATATCAAATTTCCACCCATGTTTATTAGAGGCATGTGATATTTTATATGCAGAGATATGATAAATACAATAAATAGCTTGTTTGCGACTGGAGTTCAGTGTTGCATGGACGTCAGGACGCTGCTGAAATCATGTGGCTGAGACCTGTGAAGTACGATTTCTCCCTCTCGCTCATCACCTCGAAGTGAAGAGGCTGCTGGCAGAAGTTACACTCTACTGACGAGTGTGGCCTCAAGTCCAAACCCACCTGTTTCCATGTTTCCACCAGCCGGTCTGCGGAGACGAAACAGAGGAAAAAACAGGTGGTGACAAACAGGTCTTTGGCAGATCTTAGGCAGTTACAAAACAGGGTAAACAACGTCCAATTAACTTTTGGATGGCTCTGATTTATGTGACAGAGAAATGAACTCAACCCTGTGCCCATACCAACGAAGTATTCCATCATCTGTGGGGTGTGGTGTGGAGTGGGGGCGATGCGCAGCAGCTCCTCTCCTTTAGCTACAGTGGGGTAGTTGATGGCCTGGACGTAGATGTTGTAACGGGACATCATTATATCACAGATTTCTGTGTTCTTCTCAGCGTCTGCCACCTGCCAACACGAAACATTACGTTTAAGGTCAGAGGGATTTCAATGTTCCAGTGACAGTCTGTTAGAGAGACCTTTGAGAAAAGGTTGTCGTGTGACCGGGTCAGTCCCTGATACCTATAACTGAGTTCTTATGATTGTGCCTGGGTACAATTTTATTATAAGCACTATTTATTTATTTTTTTACAATATGTATGACAAATATTATACAATGTACTTTCAGTTCTGTTCAACACCAGCTGATCCTATTTGTATGTTTAATTCATAGCAATGTACATAAAGGTTTTTAATAGTTTTTACATGCAGATTACTTTATTCTTCTGCATCTATAGTTGTTATATAGATGTGATTTTTAAGTAGATTACACCAAATATGCATTTCAACTTTCTAGAAATTCACCTGTATTTATAGCTGTCCATTTTATATTTGTATATAATATAATATATATTATATATTATATAGCATTAGCTCATCCAATCTTTGCAGATCCCCTACTGATCAACCACTATGTAGATGTATAGCATTGTCTCCTTGCAGACTTTTATTTCATTGTTTTCACATTTTATATCCCATATAAAGGCAAAAGGTTATGTATTTCCTGACCCTGATAAAGGCCACAAGCTGAAATGCATTGGCCTAAGTTTAGAGTTAAATAAAATTGTGCAGCTGGAGTCCTTGACCCACTTTAGGTCGATCCCACATACAGTTAAGCAGAAAAACTACAAGGATACTCTGTTGGTGTAAATGTTTTTGAAATGTTGGGGGGGGGGGGGGGGGGGAAACCAATTT
>JAPQRQ010000026.1:12348171-12359930 GCA_037367365.1 Apogon talboti | reverse complement strand
GGGGGGAATCCAAGTTTCTGCCCTTTCTCTGGATCTGCTCCTAAACTTAATGGGATCTTGCTTTGCTCATATCCCTCATATCCCTCCTGTCCACCAAGAGGTAATTATTCATTGGTACATACTCTGACAGGGATGATGTGGCTTGGGCAGTGGACCACCGGGAGGCCTGAATTCATCAGCATCTGGCGAAGCAACTTGACGCTCCTCTGATGTTTCCTCCTGAGCACCTGGCCCTCCTCTCTTTTCAGGATCTTAATGGACTCTTTCGCTCCTGCCAACAGCATGGGTGGCAGTGAAGTGGTAAAGATAAAACCTGCAGCGTAAGAGCGCACTGTGTCCACCAGGCCGCTGGTGCTTGCGATGTAACCACCCACGCAGCCAAATGCTTTGCCTGCAAACGATCACCACAACAAGTCAGACGGAGACATATGGGACTGAAAGGCACATTGTGAGAGATTTTCCTGTTCGTGAGCGCTCTTACCAAGAGTACCAGAGATGATGTCCATCTTGTGCATGACTCTGTCTCTGTCCCCAATCCCTCCTCCTCTGGGTCCATATAAACCCACAGCATGCACCTCATCCACAAAAGTAATAGCGCCATATTTGTGTGCAACATCACACATCTCCTCTAGAGGGCAAACAGCTCCTGCAGAAAATATAGGAGATCACTTATCAACCTAACACAAAAAAAACCACACAAATTGGTTCATAGTAGGGAATAGTAATAGTAATAGTAGTGAATCGGTAATGTTAAATGAATAAAATGCTGTTAAATAATACTGATTCATTGGTGGTGGCTGTGAATTACCATCCATTGAGTGCACTGTCTCAAAGGCAACAATTTTTGGAGTGGAGGGGTCAGATTTCTCAAGCAGCTCTTGTAAGTGTTTGACATCATTGTGACGAAAGACGAACTTCTTGACGCCACTGTTTCTGATTCCCTGGATCATTGAGGCATGGTTGCCAGCATCAGAGTAGATTTCGCAACCTAAAAGAAAAAGAAATGTTCTTGTCTGAGATGTGAGTAAGTAGACATCAGTCAGCAGAAACAGAGAATCATTTTGTTTGATGTTTTTACCTGGTAGCATTTTTGCCAGGGTAAACAATGTAGAGTCATTGGCCACAAAGCAGGATGTGAACAGGAGTGCAGCGTCCTTGCCGTGCAGGTCAGCCAGTTCATACTCCAGTTCCACATGAAATTTACTTGTTCCTGAAATGTTCCTTGTGCCTCCTGCGCCAGAACCGTGCTTTTTTAAAGTCTCTCTTTAAAAAAAAAACAAAAGAAAAAAAAAAAAAACCTTATCATTATTATATTTATGTTACCATTACTACTTCTGTTCCATCCATAGTTCCTATTGGATGCCATTCAAAGGCTTCTGTGTGTGTGTGATCCCAGAGTCTACTCACATGATAGCCTGGGTGACTTTTGGGTGACGGCTCATGCCTAGGTAGTCGTTGCTGCACCAGACGGACACCTCTCTTTTCAGATGTAAGGACTCTGAGTAGTCATCTGCCATCGGGAAGGAGGAAGCACGCCTGTTTACTGTCTTAAAAATCCTGTATGTGTAATCTCTCTTCTTGCTTTCGATCTTCTTTTCAAAAAACTTGTCATAGTCGAAGGTGACGCCTGGAGAGGGAAAATGAGCTTTAATGAACTCGTCTATTGCATGACATCTTTGAGAATTATTGCGGGGTTTTTACCTTCCGAAAACTGATCCTTGAGTAGGTGAGACGCTTTGGCAGATCTGTCCTGATCTGTGTGTGTCCTAGTCTTGTCAGCTTTGAAAGGACCCCCCACTGATGAATTTACATCAGTTTTACCTGTTAGGAATCAATCAATGCACAATGTTGGTTTGCCGTGCCATCAGTAAATGCCTAAAACAACAGTTCACATAACTGATGTAACTGTGTGGATCCAATTACAGATGTAGTTGTGCTTACCTGTGTGGAAAAAGTGCATGTCTTGCACATCCTCCTGTAGCTCCCTGCTGGCCTCCTTAATTACCTTGTTACTTTTCTGCACCATCTCAGCAGCCAGGAAAGGACATTTGGAGCCCATATCCTGGTCATTAGAGTCCAATTTGGATTTATGCTTTGAATCTACAGAACAAAATAGTACAGTTAAATATAAGGAAAACGGTTTATTCCTTACTTTTTATGAATCGTAGAAATGTTCACCCAAAAACGGACCGTCATTTGTTCCTCTGGACACAGATCCTGAGAAGGACAGAGCTCTGGTCAGTGGTCTGGAGGCCAGGTCCATCATCACTGGGCATTTAAGGGCGTAGCTCGCAAGCGATGACTTCCCCGCCATCTGTAGGAAAACACTTGGCATAACGGTGAGGAAAGGGCATCTTCGGATCACCACATCCATATGAGCTACTATTGACCTACACAAGAAATAAGAAAAAAATGATGTTGAGCATTGCAACATGTCCTGTAAATAAATTTCCATGGAAAGCTGACCAGACATATTTTTCTGAGTATGCAGCATATTTATAGGTGAGATAAGGCATCACACCCACACCAGGAATCATTTGGATGATATGCCAAAGATGGACAGCAAATACACCATAATAATTCTTCAAAAAGCTAAAGTTAACAGCTTTTCATTTACCTGAATATATCCCAGTCCACTTTGATGGAACAGAAGAAAAATGTATTTCGAAACATGACTGAGTCCAAGCTAAGCTCTGATCAGTGAGACGGCAGAGGATGTTAATGTTAAAAGCCTGAGAGACTACTATGATTCACTCTGTTGTATAGTCAGCTGTCCTTGACAAGTGGAAAAAGGCAGGCCTCTCAAGGATGTGTCTACCTACTACAACTGCACGGCCTTACTCAAGAGAAGAGCCATCTGTCTGCTCTTTTGGAGACAGAGCTTGAACCCACGCATGTCATCTTACAAAAACAAGACACCTGAATGTTCTCTTCACAAACACACCTCTGAACCGTAACTACACTCTATGTCACTGTTGTGTCTCAGTTGGCTTTAAGGTAACTTGACCCATACATCTCTGAGACTACCATCGTGAAACAGGTCACAGGTAGATGTAGTCGATGAGCCACTAATTTATCAGTGTGAACTCAACTGACAATTTCAGTGTAGAGACAAATCATTCCTACAATGACCACATAGCATCAGACACTGTGCAGTAAAACTGACTCACAAATATAAAGCAAAGGGAAAAAACATTATCACCATATATTAGTTCATTATTTTCAGGCAAAGATCCAGTAACTCACTACCATTTATATTTCATACAACATGAGAATGAAACATGTGACATACCCTCAATGACAGTCTTATATTGTATTACTCTGCTATAGCTTTATATCCATACTTTGCACTATATGGTATCATACCTCCTATTATATGTAAAACTCACCTTGATTCTCCTTTTTAAACTCAGCTGGGGCTCAGCGTCCCGTTCTTCAGTGTCTTCAGTCCTCTTATATGATCTCTGTACATGTTAAGTAAAACTCCAGACACGCTGATGACGTATAATGTAATATGTTGCACAATCACGGAGCCACGCCCATCGAGTCTTCGCTCACCGGAAGTAGCAAAACTACACAGAACTGACCACTCGTACAATTTTATTTACTGAATATTTACTTACTGATTAATTCTTAGCATTTTTTAAAAAAAATGTTGGAATTTAAGACGTTCTAAAATTAATATTTAGGTAAAAATAATAACTGATGTCTCTGATACTGATAAATCCTGTAGTAAACACAGATCTTATCTCCAACAACAGGCTTAACTTGTTCTATTTTCCCACATGTGCATTTTATCACCGCCTATGTTTATTTGATCTCTTTTATCTGCTTTGGGTTGTTCTTTTGCCCCACACTGCACCAGACATGTCTTTGTATTTAATGAACACTGTCCCCACCTGATGGTCGATACGTGAAATAGCATTTATGAATGGATTTTGGCTTGGGTGCTTTGAAAAACACTGCATTTTAGTGTTATAATGGTAGGGAAAACACATCTGGCTCTCATTTTAGACAATACTGAGGCATGTACAGAATAGGTGACTCAGTTTATATTTATCCACATAGTTTGACTATTGAGAGCAATTCTTTGCAAATAAAAGCTATAGTAATGAGAATTAAGACCAACAAGAATGTAAAGATTTACGATGCCATGTGAGAACTTTAATAACGTCAAGACATTTAAAGCATGAATAACACACATATAAACTAAGCACATAGAAACTCAATCAGTCACTTTGCGTAGGTCACTTGTCTTGAATTTTGCAGTATTTTTTTCCACTTCACTTTTCACTCCACTAGATGGCGTCATTGTGCTCCTATCCAGCCTCCATAACGCAGCTTGTTGGGCAGGTAGATGCTGGTGAGGAAATCAGGAGCAATGGCTGCCAGCGATTGTATTTCAGCCTTGACCTTATTCTGCTGCATCAGTTCCATCTACAACCAGAGCAGAGACGGAGTTTTAAGGAACAGGAAGCTGTGCAAACAAACATAAATCATCAGACGTTCATCCCTGACAAGCACTCGACCTACTCATTCTGCATATCCTTTGTATGCTTAATGCAAGAGGGCTGAGAGTCCTCTTGGAAACATTCCTCTGTCGTGTGTCACATGAGCAAAATGTTAACACTGTATAAACCTCTAAAGAACAGCTCTCCTTTTGAAAAAAAAACCACAGGGAAAATCAGATCAACATGTAACCAAACAGGGCTTTAGAGGCTGGATGCGGAGAGTTTGATAGTAACAACATCAACCATCACAGCCGTATCCTCTCACTGACATATCGTAAATACTTAAAGATTTAGAATCGGGCCACTGAAACTTACTGTTAACTGATATGAGAAGTACTTAAAAGAGAATCCACAGAAGAACTTGAATTAAAAACCAGCTGCAGCCTTTGATGCCAGGGCCAAACTTGATGTGAAGTTAAAATAACAGCTGTAAAAAACATTCGGTGCAACCCAAATACTGTATGTCCTGTTAAAAACAAACAAAAACCTGTTTATATAACTTTATATAACTTTTCATACCTTTTGTGTGTTTGGATTTGTGTGAAGAAAAGGTATTAAAACAACACCAAACATAGTGAATTAACGTAACCAGTATTACGGGTCCCACCCCTGTGATCTCCAACAGTTCAAACAGAATTAAAAGAATCTCATTGTTTTCTTCCTGCAGTACCTGCTAGTGTCCAAATGAGGTATTATTGGACAACCATGAAGAGGTCCTGAATCCATAAAATGAGCCTATTAGTTCACTACCTGTTTCACTGCATCAAAAAATAAATTAATTAATAAAAAAAGTAAAAACCAGATGTGATATGGTCTTCTACAGCAAATCTGGTGAAAACTAGACACTATTCTTGGCCTATAAAAAGCTTGTAAACCTTTCAGCAATAATACTAATAAATCCTGCTAAATGGATAAAGAATTTTCAAGCCAACTAACTTAAGTGATTTAAGTTCATCACACAAAACATGACATCCTCCATGTTCTCGCCATGTCCCATCTTTGTTCTCACCTCTTTTTGCCAGTCTGGTTGGTCGGTTAAGAACGGCCTTTTCAGGAGACTATTGAGTTTGCTTTGATCCCTCTTGCTGAGCGGAATCAGGACATCCTCGGGAATCCGCAACCTGAGGAACAGAGTTGAAGTTAGTGCGAACCGCCTGCAGGCAGCTCTGATTATGAATGAAGCCCCTGCTCTGTTTTTCCCTGCTATTTTCATATGTGCAACTTTGCAAATTTAGGGGAAAACATGCAGCAGACTGCCTTTTAATGTATATGAAAAAGCTCTGTTTAGCCTAAATTTCTTCAGCCAGACGTATATTTAAAATGCTCTCAGATGCAAGATGCCTTTAAGGGAGAAAACTTAGGGAAACAGCAACAG
Organism: Apogon talboti; assembly: GCA_037367365.1. Lineage (NCBI taxonomy): Eukaryota > Metazoa > Chordata > Actinopteri > Kurtiformes > Apogonidae > Apogon > Apogon talboti. The sequence continues at coordinate 12,354,044 of JAPQRQ010000026.1, read as the reverse complement.
AAACCAAAACAAACAACCTAAATATCCCCAGAATATAATCCCAATTAGAGGCGGGAGGAGGAAGTAGGAAGTAGCGAATGGTGAGTCCAAACCTCTGGAGGTCAGAGGGGAGGAGGCCTAGCCACATAACGCTGGGGACGGTCAGGCTGTGAGCCTCAAATGACATGGCCTGTGGAAAAACCCACGCACATGCAAACACACACACACACACAGATGCAAAACATACTTATATGCAGTGTATAACTAAAATAAACACGCAGCGCTGTACATTACATTATGTGGTTTTTACCGAACACATGTTCACAATAAAGAGAGTAAACATGAAGATGATTACAAACAAAGACCCTGCCAGCCAGTCACTCATCATTTTCAATCCATTCCACGTCAGTTCAAATAGTCCGCGTTGCACGACTGGTCCACTCTTTTACTGTAAATTACACATTACTAACAGAGAAACACTGAACAGGCCACATTGGAGAATAAGTGGCATGAGCGGGACTCACCAATGACCCGTACTTGTAGATACACATGATCTCAATGCCTGGGAAAGTCAGAGAGACAGAGACACGCTGCAATCACTGACATACCAGAGCAATTATCCTCTGAGATGTGTAACAGGGGTTAGAACAAAGTAAAGCATTACATATGTGTCTCGCCATGCAGTGGGAAAAAGAGAGGTATGGAGACGGATGGAAACTGAGCCATCGCGCCTGGACAAGATCACGCCAGGGGAAATAAATAGCCAGACTGAGCGCTGTGTCGTCTCGGACAGGTGCAAACATCTGCTGGCTCCGTGACACATGCAACCCTACTGTGTGTGTGTGCCGAGATGAAAAGAAAGTCAAGTGCTATTAAACGCGCGTAAATATGCGAGGTATGTGTGAGAGGCATAACAGGTTTGGACTCGGACGTGTTACCGTAAGGGTCGGCATCCACCAGAGCGAAGATGGGGATGTGCAGCGTGTCCCAGAGCTTTCTCACCATCAGCCTGCTGTTCACATCTGGCACGCCTTTACCCTGACTCCCACAAACACACCTGTTATTTACATGCAACGCCCGCCATCATGCCCTTTACGGTCGCTTCACAAACTCCTAAATACGCTTGTCAACAAAAGAAAAACGCACAGTGATAATGATGCACGGAGAGAGTTTTGTGCAGAAGTCGTCATCCAGCAGTCGTTGGAATGTGGCGTCCTTCTCAACTATCATGATAAATCTGGCAGAGGATACAATATCTGTACACAGTCAAGGAAAACACAAACCTCACATGACACCGGCATAAAGAACTTATTATTTTCTCATGTCATTATTGAATTTTTGATACTATCCTTGCTTTGGCAGCACTGTTCACCATGACATTCATGCCAATAAAACACACAGAACTGATCTGACTAGATCTCAGAAAAACACACTCTGAAAGGCATGACAAAGGATACTCCTAATCCCGCCAATGTTTGATGAAACTGCAACAGCCTAAAAGCAAAACCAAACCACAGAAAATGACTCATTGTATTTTCCGAAATGAAAAATTCTAAAATTATACTATACTAGAAAAAGATTCAATCACCATTGTGTTCTTTTTAAATGTTAGCTTTGTAGTACAAGTTTTGGCAGGAAGTACTGTAAGGTATCCTGCCGGGTTAAGGAACTAGTGGTGGTGAAGAGCAATGTTTGCATGCTGTTTGTTGCCCGTTCTACATCATTTACCGCACAGAGTGGCAACGTGACATAAAAAGAGAAAAAGACCACAAAGCCACAACAATGTAGCTTTTAGAGTTTTATACAAAAAAAACCCTTCCAAAATATTTTCTGAAATATTCAACATGTTTTTTTTTGGGCCTTAAGGCCACAAACAACTTAACTGTGGTAAAAATGAGATGTAAATAAAACTTCAGTTCATAGTAATAAAGTATTTTTTTGTGTGTAGCAGTTCAGTTTAATTGGACTTACAGCAGAGCTGGAGTGGCAGTCAATGTGTGTTCCATCTTCCTCCATGTAGCGCAGATCACCAGAGATTAATCCCTTGGATGTGGCCAACTGATGGTAAAATGATGTAGTTGTGTAATACACGAATGAGTAAATGCGGGTTCATAAAATAAACTATAAACACTTCTTAGTTTAATTGAACCATAATAGTGTCCCACAGGTGTTTCCTCAAATATAAACCAGAGCAGAATTCTAAAAATGTTTGGCTGGAAGATGATATCTGTGTGAGGTCTAAACTAAGGAAAAAAACACATTGTGATTCAAAGTTTCAGTGTCTGCATTTCTGCTACACAAGCATCACATTCTCCTACCACATGGAGAGATCTGCGAGGAACTTTAAGCATACAGGAAATATCATCCACTATGCTATCGACGGTTGCCTGTGAACCAAACAGCCGTGTATTGTTGTAATAGATGTCTCTGCGGACAGAAAATTAACAGAGAATCCATGTTCACAAAACGAAAAAAACACACAATGTACAACATGTAGAATTAAACTGAAAAATATTAAAGTGATGAGTTAAGAACCTTTTTGTTGCATATGAGTTGCTCTGCACAAGTCTGTAGATGACTGAGAGGATCTTGAGAATTTGTGCTTTAAAAAGAAAAAAAAAACATAACTTTTTACTTTGAATAATTATCCTCGAAATACTAAACACTGCACTCACTATGATACAACAGATTGGAGTACAAAAATACTCTGTTCCTAATTAGGGTATCCATGTGGTAAACCGAGCTCTAAAACCCTCTTTCAACATGTTCTGTCTCTGCCAATTTGTCACCTAAAACTCAAAGTCTGACTTTTACGGCCATTTCTGCAGTTTATGCAGATGTTTACCATGAATATAAATGAAAGCCACATGAAAAGCAGAATAAAGGAAAGACGGCTTTCAAGGCATTAAAGGCACATATGAAGAACATTTAAAACAATAAAAACAGGTGTGCGCGTGTTCTAACCAAATTTAGTGACAGATGAAGGACAGTCACTCCTAACGGTGGTGACAGAAGATCCTGAACTCATCTGGAGCCCAATGGTGCTGTCGAATCTGGAAAGAAATCAAGGAGAAAAAAAAAAAATCAAAGAAATCTAAACAAGTCATGCACTGCAGTTTCACAGCTTTGAAAATCAGATCCTCTGCCTGTAAATCACCTAAAAATCCCCAGGGCCTGAGGGCTACCTGTCACAGAGCCTCCCTTGTAAAACATCATCTTGATTCTTCTGTCCGTGGTGGTGCTCATAGTTAAAAACGCTGAGCCAGAATGTGTTTTAATCTGCAAGGAGGTTTGATCCAAACAAGACCAGACAGTGTGTTTGCTCTTAGCATAAGGTCTGTGTGTGTGTGTGTGTGTGTGTGTGCTTTTCAAGTCCTTATCAGAATGTCATCTTCTAAGAAGCAGGAAGTTATTTCAACTTCAATCTTCTTCAACTAATGTTAAAAGTTAAAAGTAGTATTTTTACCACCTGGTTGCCCTGTTGGCTTTAAACACCCTTTACACAGATTCAGACATAGATGAAGTGTGTATTTCCTTTTTAAAGACATTACAGGCCAGTATGATCATCTTGTGTGGCCTGACCTCCAAATAAAAAAGTTAGTAAATGTTTATTTATTTCTTTACACAACATGTCAGCTTGAGTTTATCTTTTGAAGGTCAGGCGGATTACTTGGATCCCATACAGTTGGTGAGTAAAATGACTGCAGTGTTCATGGTGGGCAGAAAAACTTTATGCTTCAGTGTGTTTACATCATTTTACCTGACGTTGGCCCAGCTGGATCTGTTGGGCAGAGTCAGGACAGGGGCCTCATCTTTCGACAGACTAGTCACTATTCCTAGGATTATGTTTTCAATGAGGGTCAGAATTTCCCTGCTGGAAGTAATAAAGTTAAAATGTGAACGACAATATAACAAAAACCAGATTAACTTTATAAACAGGATGGCATCTACCACAGTACATGCACTTTAATATTTTAACATCAATATATAAATTTGAGTAAAATACTTTCTGGGAAATCAGTTGTTATTACAGTTAAAGGTTTAAATTCACAGAGAGGACTTCTGGTGTTTGAGTAATCCAGAGATTAAAATAACCTGACTAATCACAGCACTTCATCATCACATTCAAACATCTACACTGGGGCTGGGCAATTTAGATCATAATGTTATCACAACAAAACATGTTCATATCAAACTCTGGTATCATGATAAATGCCAAATTATCTTTTTTAAATATTTTAACAGTTGACTTAGACTAAATAAAAGATGATGACCAAAAGGTCAATTTTTATGGTCAGACCCCGACAAACATGTTTAGGAAATATAGAGGTACAATATTAAATTCATTATACTGATAAGATATTAGTTCAACATCAAAACATGTATTGGTAGATTTAAGTAAAATATACAGACACTGAAAAATTTAATTTGATGGTGTAAACAAAATAAACTCTGAAGACAGAAACTGATCTTATCACAACGCAAAATAATTATACTCACAATATATGTAATCTTGTATAATCATGGCAAATGATCTCTACAGTTATAATAATAAAATTCTAAATAATATACTGTAAAAAATGTCAAGCTATATCACATTAATTTGCATTTTCTTAGCCCAAGTTAAATCATGTTAAAAAACGATATGAATTAAAACTGGTAAATTATATATCACTGCTCATTGTGAATACCGATTACTCCACAACAAATCTACAGTTCTTGAACAAAAGCCCTCATTAATATGCATCAGGAGAGCTGTCTTGGCTGACTAAAGATAAGAAACCAAATTAGTTAAAAATGATGCTAGTTCTACACCTGGACTCTGGGGTGGAATATGAACACCAGACCTAGATAGCTAGTAGGTGTACAAACCTACTGACTTCCTCTTCACTGTGCTGATCCCCCGTCATAACATCCAGACTGTTCAGTAGTTGAGCACGAAGCTTGTCTATTTCAGAAAAAAAATCAGACAGACGAGTTGCCATTATGTATTTTCACACCTTCCGTGTATAATTTATGACTATTTATTTGAGAAGACGAAGTTCCCGCGCAAGGTGAGTTGAAATATCGCGTAATCTGCGCGGCTGCTGGTTATTGGCTGAATTCCCAACAGGAAGCGTGACTTTGTTTTTACGGTGGATATTAAGATAAACGCCACAAGTTATGCTAATACAGAGTATATTTCTTTAATATAGTAGCTTGAATGGGGATCATTAACTCTATCCTCATATTGATCATTGAGGTGAGTAACATACTATTCTGAATGATAAATTGTCAACCATTGTGCTATGTACCCTAACAAAATGCTATAAACTGTGCAGTATATTGCAAATATGTACACTCGTAGCCTTATTTTCGATATGATATACAAAAAACAAACAAACAAAACAAAAAAAGAAAACTGGTTGCACTGTACTGCTTGTTTTTTGCAAAGACAATAAACCATATTCTATGCTATTGTATTCTTATTTTGAACAAAATTTGTAATTCAAGACACTTGGTCAAAAATATTTTTAGAATTTTTACATTGGGGTAATGCAGCTTTTCATGAAAACTCAAGATGTCCAACCTGTATTTATGATATGCTTTCACAGATCAAAACAGAAAATAAATTCTGCTGTTATTTATTCTTTTATATTTTTGCCCTCAGTGTGTGTTATCAGGACGTCACATCCGGTGATACATAAACACCAAACTGAATAGTATCCTGTCTGATGCATAATTGCCTGGAAAATTACTGCAGGAAACTTGTAGTCTTCCTCTTCAAGTTAAGGTCAGTGTACATTTACAATCTACATTCATTAATAATAAGATGAATAAATGTGTGTGTTGTGTGTGTGTGTGTGTGGGGGGGGGGGGCAGTATGCATTGTTTTCTTGTAGGTCGACTCGGGA
>JAPQRQ010000026.1:12316912-12340314 GCA_037367365.1 Apogon talboti | reverse complement strand
ACCACAGAGACTCAAAGTCAAGGGCCTCTGTCTTGAAGAAGGGCTCTTTTGAAAGAAAGAAAGAAAGAAAGAAAGAACTGGGATGGTTGGGTCTATTTCTTTTGCCCTGATGATGCTTTAAACAGACAGAAAATCTAAACAAGGAAGGGTTGGAGAATTAGAACAGTTTTATTTAATATATTAAAGAATCACAGAAAGTGAGTCACACTCCCTTCATGAGGTCTTTTACCTAATGTAATTCTGTTGGCATTTGCCGAGGTCGAGTCTTCCACGCAGTATGCGATCAGTGCTCCCATATGTGTCACTCATTTGGATATAAAGTGGGCGTTTGCCGCTGCATTGTCGGCGCTATCTGCCACGTGTTGCATCTGTCAGTATGGTTCATTGTTAGGTTTGTCCCTGAGTCTCATGTGATACCATCTAATATGCGCCCAGGCGCCTTGATTCAAACCAGTAGATAATATGCTGGTTCATTACCCTTCACATGAGAGACACACATACAGACACACATACAGACACACAGACAGAGAAGTGATGGCTATCAAATGGATTGACTATTTCCTCTCCAAATTCCTTCCTCTCCACATTTGCTCTTTGTGGGTTTGTTTTTTTTTTTTTTTAATTTAGGTTGTCTGAGAGCAAAATAAGTGTGGCTGTTATTTAAAACTCTGCACTTCCCTATAACTACCCTGCCAAGGTATATTAGTCAGACTTTGTACACTCCATACTGGCCTATTTGCATGCACTGCTCTGTATTTGTATTTACAGCAGACTCCTCACACCAGTGTAAAAAGGCATGTTTCTGTGCATTCTCCCACTTATTTATTTTTAACAACACATTAATCTAAAAAATATATAACATCTACATCGTCCTCTGTGACTGCCCACAAAGGGAGCTGATGCACTTTGTTGTCTACTTGTGTGCTGCACTGTAGCCAGCAAGGGCGGGTGTGGGCTCTGGGACAGACCCCAGGCCAGGGACGTCCCCTCACTGAGTCACTTCACTTTAAAAGACCCAGCTGTGTAAATGGCTTACAGCATACATTCAGAATGTACACAGCTAAATGTAACACAGGTCACCCTGACACTGGGTGTGTGCAGGACATGCCACAATAATATGCCAACAAGTTAACACAATACATATATCCTCTCAAGGTGGCATTTTCTCTTGAGAAGAACAGGGGAAAAGAAGGTTTAAAACATGAAAAGGGTTTGTTTTAGTTTATTGAAACATTTAAGACGTTAATCTGTCTATGTGTGTATCTCTCTGTACACACATTCTAACATATTCTTACATAAACACATCCTTTTTGTAATAATCTTTTAATGCAGTCCCAGTGGTCTCTGGCAGCATTAACCCTCAGCCACTGTGAATTAAGGCATTTCCTCCTTAAAAACCACAGCTTCCAGGGCTTTTGGCCACTATGTTGGCCAGTGCTGAGCTGGCGCACTGCAGTTCAGTTCAGTTCAGTTCAGTTCAGTTCATGTTAAACTCTCACAGAGGCCAGTCACACTGAGCCATCCAGACACACGCACAAACACTCATAATGCCTAACCTTTAACTGCCCGTTTGTACATCTCAAACCACAGGAAAGGGTTGTGACTTGGACGTCTGCTATTTGCATCCTGGATGACTGAAACAGTAGCAGCATCATTACCTGTGTTTGTGTGGGCAGGGGGTTTATGGCCTTTTACTGTAAAATGTAATCGTGAGATGTATTAGTCACAGCCTCTTTATTTAACTTGTTGTCACGCAAACTAGTATGTAATAGTGTGGCCTAAGGTGAGTCTTAGGTGATGATTAACCGTGATTGATCATCCCGTCCAATCATTCAACTAATCCAACACATTACCATAGAATTTGGTTTCTGAACATTTGCCAGAACATATTAATGTTTTGGATTTAGCTTGCGCTGTTTGTGTTCAAGTTACAACAGGTGAAACATTCCGTACACAGATGTAATATACAGTTACACTGAATGTGTCAAATACGTGTACATATAAAGTAGCAAATATGAAGCATATAAATCTATAAATTATATATAAAACCTATTTTTATGGTACAGACTTAGATGTTCTTATAGCTAATGGATAATTAATTACTAATATATCACCATATCAGTAACATACACAGCAACAACAATATTATTATAGAAGATTATATTTACATATGGAATGGCTTTTTCAGTGGAGTAACAGTGGATGATTGTTCCTTATGTATATAACAGTGACGCTCTTAGGTGAGTCTTGACGTCTGTAGATGTAGAGGAGGTGCCGTTGTAAAGAAAAAGCATCTTGAATGTGATTTAATATCAAGTCATTGAGAAACAAACTACCAGGTTTCCTGTAATTGCCAGCGGTTCTGCTGCTGTTAATCAGCAGCAGATGTGATACATTTAACTAAATGGAACTGAAAAGGGAAAAACAAACATAGCTCCTCTGCTTTCTTTATCTCATTGTTGCAATATGTACGAATTGGACAGCCGTCATCTCAGGTTTAAACCGAGCGCTGATGTTGCACATGGACAGTTTTTAGGCGTTATGTTAAAGCGCGGCCTGTATGTATTCATTGAGGCTCTGATCAGATGGTATCAGACTTGGCGTGCTGAGTGAGTCACTGCACTAGTAGGTAATTATCCTCTGCGTTACCTTGGTGACCTGACAGGGCACCACCTGGCCACCTCTACTATTCACGCCCCCTTGTCCACTCCCATCGGAGCTGCCACACAATTGTCTGCCAGCTCTTTATGCTTTACTGAACGTTTTAATAGGAAGGTAATGGAGAGCAGAGAGGAATAAATGTCTAACTGCTAAATTAGTTTGATTTACTAGAGGTTTTTAGGCAGTACACTCACGGCCGCATGCTCGGAAGCAGTCGCGTCATACTGCAGTCACACCAGAGGCACGCGTTTAAATGTGCTCTCGTTTTACAGTGAAGAGGCCGAGCGGCTCGCACTTGAAATTTTAAGCCAACAGCTCCAATATGACTCTTTTTTTTTGTTTTAAACATGCTCATATCTCACAGCCCGGATTATTCTCTCCCCACCCTTCGTTCTGTTGCCTCTTACATTCCTCTCCACCGTGGTGCTGAGGTTAATACAGATGTTTCCCTGAAGGCTAAAGCAGCTGTGCAGAGAAACTTTATCTTTTCAGAGTCCAACAAGTCCCCTCATCTCGACCTCTACCATCACCTTTAATCTGTTCCCGCTCCTTGTCTGGCCCTGTCTCCAGTACGTCGCACACACAGGACCATCCGACACCGGAGTTCCCTCCTTACCTTCCTGGACTAACAGTATTGATTATCAGCACTGACCTCCCAGCTTTAATTAGTTAGTTATAATACAGTCCCTGTGGTGTTGTGTGGTGTTTAGTCTCCAGCCTCCTGCTCTGGCCCTCACCTCTAGAGATTTCAACCTCCCGTGCTCCCAGACATAAAACATTTCAACACTTTCTCAAGTTCTTTTGTGTGTTTTTCCACACCCCACCTCTCACTCTCTCATACACACACACACAGATGCACGCACACACTTTTGCCGAGCCCATTGAATGTACTAAATTTTTTGCCCCTTTCACAAACACATCCATCCACTTCATTATCTCACCTGAGTTGTCATCTAACAAACCCGCCTCCTCACGACACCTTCACACACCTTCACACCAGAAGCTGCTTACCCAAACGTGTTTGAGGAGGCTTTTCTCACGAGGATCTGAAAATTAAAACGCAAGAATGTGTCGAACACTGTATATCCAGCCTGTCCTTGACACTGTTAGGGCGCTTTTCTCCCTTCTGTAGATTTATGTAATCGCTTCTGTACACCTACCCAGTGGACCATGCATGCGTACATGCATGCATGGACATGGAGGAAAAGACGCATGCACTTTTTTGGCCAAAAGGAATGTTTCTGGAGCTAATTAGTGTTATTGAGTGCATGTTTTATGGCCTTCTGTTGGACAGGGAGTGAGCAGCAGCAGAGGAATGTAACAGTTGGTACAGATAGCCCTGCCTTTTTGTCAGGTAATTTCTTTAATGCATTCAACAGTTTGATGTATTACACGGCAGACCGGTGTGTAAATAAATACCACAAACGGAGACAAAGACTCTCTCATGTAGTTAGCTCCCGGCAGCTTTACAAAGCACCCAGTTGGCTAGATTCAGGATAAATTGTGGTATTTTTCTCATTTATTATCTCCGAGATTCACCTGTTGAACCCAGGAGTCCAGAATGACATCTGGACGCACATAGCAGAGCCTTTGCACTCTTGGCCAGGCTTAGGCACTTGCTGGGAGAAATGATGAAACACTCTGCGGGTGGGACTTGACAATGTGGCGAGTGGTCAAAAGGCCCAGATGTACGGAGCAGCGGGCGTTCTAGCTTCCCTCTATGATGGACGGAGCTTGTTCACTGCCAGGAATGTTGGACTCATATTAACTTTTCTAATAATTTCACTCTCCTGCTCTGGTTCTTCTTTTTTTTTTTTCTTTCTGTAGTTATAATCTTTTTTCCAAATTTGTGGTAGACTGACATCACTTTCACTTCCAATATCAAGACTACAAAATGAATATGGAAAAAAAGGCAAAAGAAAAGTAAGCGATATATATTATTTTAGACTCTAAAAGACAGAGGATAAAAAGAGCGGATGATAAATCTATCCATTCAGCCACCGCTCTTTCATCTGGATTACTTTGGCCTTGCCTTATCAGTGGCCGGCAGCACATTAGACTCCCCTGCACTTCTACGATGGTGGGTACCAAGCAGTGAAGCCGAGAGAGCAGATGTGGGCCAGAGCACAGCCAGAGATCCTGGGACCAACAGCTCCACTGCTGCAAAAACAAATATAACACTCTTTGCTTGGTACTAGGACACAGATGGGGAGGAGGGAAGAAGAGGAGAAGGCAAATGGAAGAAAGTAGAGGAGAGAGAAAAAGATATGAGAAGAAAAGAGATATGAGGAATAGGTGAAGAGTGTAAGTGCATCACAAGTGGATGCCACACATTTCTTTAAAATGAGACCATTCCTTTGACTATTCCTTTTACTTCAGGGAACATCTTGTGCTTTGTGTGAAAGCAGTTATGTGTGTGTTTAGGCGCAGTAAAAACACCATTTTAGAGCCACCTACCCTGCTCGGTCACCAGCTGCACTGCGTGATGTAGTTGTCGTAGCGGAAGATTGCGTTAGCGGAAGCCGGTAATACTGACCAGATTCCTCAGCAGGCTCCAACACCCAAATCAACCCTTGTAAAAGCTCAGCAATAACTGTAAGCAAGTGTTTGATAAGTGATGAAATATCGTGTCTGTGCAGCATGGAATATGAATTGCGTGTGGCAGGTTTCTATTTATTTAGGCAAGCGTGCAGCTGTGTTTCCCTTGTGTTTATTTTAAAAAGGAACAGGCTGTAATTAAGCAAAAGAAACAACAAGCTGTTAAATTCAGGGTGCCAGCGTGCCCCTCATATGTGCATAAGGTTCTGCTCTGGGATGCAGGAGGAAATCATAAAAGGTTTTATGTAGTCACCGGGAAATCTGTCTCTTTGTGCCACTGTGTGTATTGTATGTGGATTTTCCTGAGGTCTATAATAAGGGGTGGCTTGGCTGGTGGAGGAGGGTGTGGCTCATGTGGCCACAAAATTAAAGAACATATAACAAGGGGATGAGGGGAAGAGTGAGTGGGGGAAACTGAAAGGCTGTGGCTGTGGCTCTCTGAGTTGTTCTATCCAGCGGTGGAGAGGAAGTGCGTTTGGGATTAACAGAAAAAGATGCTTCACTGCTTGGCACCGACCTCTCCACACTCCTTTATCCCAGCGTGTCAACACATTATATCACACTACAGAACAATGAGCACTGTAGGTTAAGGATGTGGTTTCCATGTTGCCTTTTCAGTAAGCTGCAATCTTGACAGACCTCATAAAGAATGGTGATGTCTCTGTAACGACTACCAAAATGACTCAATTCGTCCCGGAGGACCTTAAGTCCCTGAAGCCTCAGCTCTCCTTACGCAAAAAGATGTTGCAGCTGAGGCCACACAGCAAAGCACACAAATCTGTTCACTTCGATTGTTTTAGGATAGAATAAAAAAAAAAAAAATCGCAGAAATAAGAACAAAACAAATCCTTTATGGGTAGATATCAGCAGAAAATATTCATGTTTTCACAAAAGTAAGACTTTAGAGTCAGGTAAACTGTGTTCCTGAGAGTTCCAGGCTGTTACATATCCAGTGTACATCTCTGGTCCATGATGCCCAGTCAAGCATGAGCTGGAGTTACAGTTTATGGGTGCAGAGGGCAAGCATGTTTGATGGCTGCAATGAGAGAGTTAGAGAGAGAGAGAGAGAGGTCAAAAAAGCTGCATTTAGTTTACCTCCCAATGGCCTACAGGCTGGAGAATTCACAAAAGTTTGGTTTGACCGCAAGTCTTAAATGTAAAGAGTCTTCTTCCTGTGGTTGCTGGTTCTAGTTGCACACAGGCATGAAAGCAGGCTCAAGGGCATGTGTATGTGATTGTGCACAGATACACACACATGCACACACACACACTGCGGTGAGTTAATGATCGTTAAGTGTGAGTAAGTTATAGCATGAAACTCTGTTGACCCTTTCCCAGGGAGCCGGCGCTGTCAGGCCCTACAGCAGTATAAATACATCACACAAACATGATGTCATCAGGAGTCGCCAGTGGGCAGGATGTTTCCAAACGTGGTAATCGCCCTACTGTGGGTAGTCACCCAGTACCCAGGAGATCAAACCCTCTTTACTCTTTATAGTACAAACATCTCCCCCCTTACTTATGCTCCATTTTTCTTCCCCTCTCTCCTTTTAGCTTACGGAAACTATGACCACTTGTTCCCAATACTGTGCTTTAAAACATCACTGGAATGGGAGCAATAGAAAGAAAGGGAGATCATTACGGAGCATCGGTCAAATCTGCATTCTCCTTGCCCTGGGAATAATTTGTAATGTTAGATTTAATAGTAGTAGATGCACCAATATTTTCAGGGGAAGTTGGTTTTGACTTACTGCTGAAGATGGTTCTTTAACCTTCACTATTGTTTTTCATCCATGAAGATTCCTTTATGTCTCTGGCAGAAAATGAGAATAATAACAACAACAAAATAATAATATAAAATAATAAAAGGCCATCAGGCGTGTTGACTGCCATATTGACAAATAAATTGGTCCATTCCTGTTATAAATGGTCTAAAGGGATGTAGAGCAAGGTGGAGATGGTGATGACATAATTATAGCACAAAAAATAAAAGGTGCAATTGCAGGGGGCAAAGCTTAAGCCAAGCAGTTGAGAGAAGTGCCAGGGGTGAGATCCCAGCACCCTGCTGTGCAGCGGAAGTGTGCAGGTCGGGACTGAGGGGTGTGAAGGTGCCCAACAGACACTTGAACTAATGCGAGCCGTCAGATCTGTCTGCTGCTGCTCCGGAGCCTGAGGTGTTGGAGAAGTGTCTTAGGTCTGAAGGCCTGGAAGGAGAAGGGGAGTGGGGGGGGGGAGAAATCCTGTAAAAAAAATAGAAGGAGAAGGAAAAAGACATGAAAAAGCTCTGAGATTTTGTCTTTTTGCAGGTACATATGAAAAGTTTCCATAGTGTGGAGCATGATAAGGAAGTTGTATGCCCTGCAGTGAAGCATAAATCTTAAGATGCTAGCAGTGTTTTAATGGTAGTAAGCCTCTGCTTGCCAGGTGTGCTTTAAGTTTGGAGGATGGAGAAGTCATCATCATCCTCTTGTGTTTGATGTGTGCTGCTGCGCACGTGTGTGGCCTACACAAATCAAATGATGTGGGATTACGTTAGATCATCAGCAGTTTGTATAAAAAGCAAATTAGATGTCAGACCAAATGATAAAAGTAGCTCAGTGTGTATGTGTATATGCTGGTGTGTTTGTGCTTTGTGTGTTTGTGTGTTGATGCATCTCTAATTATGGATTACAGAAACCCATAATGGTTGTGTTACCGTGCTGTGACGCACAAGACTGTTCACTTCACAGGCGATCGTAGCTCGTGTGTGTGTTTGAGTGAGTGTGTGTCCATCCGAGTGAGGAGCAGTGGCCGATCTGGGCACCGGCAAAGCAGAACGAAGCGCTCATCTGGCATGTGAGGTTGTGTTTGTGGTGTGTGTATGTTTGTGACACAGGTGGGGTGATGGCTACTCACTTCCTCCCAGAGGAAGTCATAAATGCACCCACTTGCCTTTAACTGTGCTTCTTCCCCTCATCTAATGACTGCCATACTGCTGTAATGGCCTGTAAGAGAAAGAAACCGACAGACAAAGACAGAATCGTGGTAAAAGCTAAAGCTCCGCTCTGTTGGCTGCTTGAGTTTCCTCTTAAAACAGATGAAATGCATGCTACGAGGGGTGGAAATGGAAAGAGAAGTGAGAGAAATAGTTAGTGTGGGTGTTTCACAGCAGCAGCCAGCTGTTCTCACAAGCAAAGATAAAGAGCTTTTACAGTAAAGGGGCGGGCGGCTGCTCTGGAGGCTAAAGAACAGGTCTGGTTTTCTCCCCAGAGGGAGTGCACCTGCACTGGGCTGTTGGAGAAGGGAGAGGTCACTGGTGTGGTAAAGCACTAAGCAGGCCCTGGAGCACACAGCTATGCAGGAGAAACCAATATGCATGAGAGGGTACCAAAAACATGGAGTAGCTGTTGGGTTTTGATAAAATATATAGAAGTTGCATTCCTTTTGGAACCAGTCTCGGAGAATATCTTATCTGTGTGTTTAAAGCCTCAGTTTATGAAAGTTTTTTGGCATCATAGGGCAAAAATGCCAGAGTTACCTTTCAGTGTGTTGTAATAAGACTTGTGCATGACCACTTGACTCTGTTTACAGGCTGTAGAGAAGCTGACCTCTGATGTGAGGGGTTTCAGAGAGGCAGGGTTGGGATGCACTGATATGTTCATATTTGTAAGATGGCATAAAGCCCTTTTTGATATACAAAAGGGCTTTTTTCTATATAAAATTGTCTGTTTGAGTCTGTGTTCATTCAAAGATAATGTGATACAAGGCTGAAACACTTTATTCAGTGTGAAGACAACAGAAAATTACAATAAAAAACAAAGTAACATAAAGATTGGCTGTCAAAATGTAATTTTAACTATTAGTATTGGTGCAATCATTGCATCCAGGATAAGGCAGTTAAATATGGAATTGACATCTTTAATTAACGATGTTCAGAGCTGTATCACTCTACATTTTGTTCACACCTTTCTACAGTGGCATTAGATATCATCATCATGTAGCCTCTGATTGCTGTTGTGTCTGTGTTGCCACGGTAACACTTCTAGGAATATACACATGCTATATGTTTACGTAACGAGAAAAACATCAACTAAAAGCTCAATGAAATCCATTTTTGGCAAACAGAACATAACCCATACAACAAGCACTTACATGGGCAAATGTCTAAAACAAGCCAACAGTCTGAGACCAGCATGTCATGAATAATTCCATAAAAACAACAGACCGATGCGACAAATTTTGCACTGTTTAGCTAATATTAAGTAGATCTAACAGTATAAGTATTATTGCTCAGCCAAAGCAGTGACAAAATGTCTTACCGTTGCTGTTTTCTGATCATAACTTGGTTTTATATGAATGAAGCTGCTGCCATCAGATAAATCCATTGTTTTGTGTTACATTGAAATGATTCCAACTGGTTTAACAGGTTAACCTTTTCATTTGGACAGAGAGGAAAACGCTGCTGTAGAATGGTGTGCATTTTCCAATTCTGGTACTTTTATCCCCGATTTCTGGTTCCTGCTGCTTTAAAGTAAGTCTGTAAAATAATGTACAATTATGTCACATTCCTATTAAGAACCTTTATATTAAATCTGTAATGATCGCACGTATGCTAAGTTCAGTTCACCAAAGTTATGGACTTTATGTTTCAACAGCGTAAACATGACTTCCAATCTATGAAATTTGTTTTTTGTATGGATTGAAACAAGATGAAGTGCGTGGCAGAGCTTTAAAGACACCTGTAGCAGATTTGTTTCACATTTGGAGAGGCAAGCTGTGTGTACTATCCTAAATTTACCACATCCTGGTTGCCATCCCTTTCATCTGTGACACTACTACTTTAAATATAATCTAGAACATTGTATGACTGGAATCAATCAGATATTTGGCCTAAATGATTGAGTGAAATAGAATGATGGGCTTATGCTAATGCTATAAGGTCTAACTGAGGCTATAGGGGATTACTCAAGTGGGAACTGCACACAGTAGAGTAATGAGTGTGAGGTGAGTGTTACCATGCTGGTGACTGCCAGCAGCTCACGGCATTAACGCAGTAAAATGTACGCATTGTCAACACATTCAGCGTAACGTTGTAAAAAGCGACTGAGAGCTTGATAAAAAGCCTGATAGATGACGAGTGTGGACAGAAAAAGGGGGCTGCAATAAAAAGGGAGGTCAGTAAAAGGGATGTTACTGAGTTGATAATGACTTACAGGTCTACTGTGAACAACAACTTGCCTTGAACTTTATTGTTTTCTGCCAGAGTCCGTCTGTTTTAAACCACGTACGCGCCTGTAGCAGAGGAAGGACAATAGCAGCCTAAAGCCAGGCCTGTCTAATGACCAACAGAGAGCAGAGCGGTCCCTCGCTGAAGAGTAATTAGATCCTTTCTTTACTCCTGCTCTGGCCAATCATCTCACAGTGCTGCCTTTGTATAATGTCCTTCAGCAACTGGGTTTAATAGAGACATAAACAAAAAGGGATGTAGATAAGAGAGTCTGTAGGGGGACAGAGGGGAAACGGTGCTCAGGAAGACAAAGTGGCAGGTGTGTGGGGAAGGAAATGACGCCATACGAGCTGTGTAGGGAAACATTCATTTTCACATTTACATCATTTTACCTACTTTGGTCAAGACTCAAGTATGCAGTCATGGTACTTTCTATGACATATAGTATCTGTGTGTGTGTGTGTGTGTGAGTGTGTGTGAGTGTGTGTGTGCGCGTGTGTGTACTTTTGTCTTTCTTTGCCTGTTTGTCAGTATTATAAAGATTTGGCAAAGATCAGGAGCCTTTATTTTCCCTGCCAAACTGAGTTCAGAGGCATTTAACTTGGATAAATATGTGTTTGGTTGTAATCGACAGTGTCTGATTTGCTGTTTTTGGCAACAGCAGAGAGATGTTAGCTGGAGAGAATCCCCTCCTGTCAGCCTTGTACAACAATGGGTGATGAAACAGGGTGCATGATAGCATGTTTTTGTGTTTCTATACCCTCTTTCTCAGTTTTTCTGCTAAAACACTCCATCTAATTCACTGATTAATGTCTAACACTAAACTGTAATTCAATAGTGCTGTGTGTGTATTAGCATGGGTTAAACAGAGGCTGGATTCACCTATGGGGACAATAAAGCAAGTTAACCTTTTTCCTGAATAAAAGACATGTTTCTGTAGTTGTAATTTGTGATTGCACATGTATCTGTAGGTATATATTTGTGTGGATGCATGTGTGTATTTGTGGGGGGTCTGTCTGGAAGTTGATGTAGAGGGAAGTGTGGGAAGAGATGGTCGCTGATGAGAGACAAGGTTCTGACCCCTGGGATGTCCTGCTGAGACATGAGAGGTACAGGGTCAGGGGGGCCATGTCTTGGGGATCTGGACGGGGGTGGGGCGGGGTGGGGTGGGTAGTTAGTGAGGCTGGGACTTGGGGATGAGAGAGAGGAGGGGATAGAGATGGGGTACACCGATCATGGAGCCCCCAGCTCATGAGAACCAGATGAAGGGCAGACTGGATGACTCTCTGGGGCTATGAGAGGAAGAGAGGGAGAAGAAAGGGGCTCATAAAGCTGTCAGAATCCGCCTGCATCTCTCTATCATGCCTCCGTGTGCACCAGATGCATTTCTCCCAGTCACCATGAACATTTCCATCATAGGCCAACATGTGTATATCATATATATCATATACATAGATGTTTAATCTGGGAGTTTTGTCAGCTTCTTGCTAACAAGTGATGATAATGGAGTGTGGCGTAACTATAACTTATATACTTTATATTATTACCGCAAACATATGTTTTGTTTCTTTATAATGTGCTTCCCAATACACACATAAACCTTTATGTGAACTGTGTGGCTCTGTATTCCTGCCAGGAGGTTAAACACCGAAGCCGATGTAACTCATTCCCTGCAGCTGATCTGTCTGATGACATTTTTTTTGTACAATAATAATTTCAATGTTTGTGTTTTGCAGTGGAACACGACAGGGAATTTCTACCAGTGCGGCGGCATCATCGAGAGTTTAGATTTGACCTATCGCGGATCCCGGAGGGTGAAGCGGTCACTGCGGCAGAGTTTCGGATTTATAAAGACTTCATCCATGAACGATATGATAATGAGACCTTCCGCATCAGTGTCTACCAGGTACTGGAGGAACACTCTGACAGGTGGGTGTAGATGTCATCATAGATTTGTACTGTGTTAGATTATGTTTTCATATTGTTTTTGGTTAGTTTTTTGTTAACCTAGAAAGCAGCCAGTTACTGATTTAGTTATTTAGCCAGTCACAGGGAATTAAACCAACAACTAAGACTGAACTGTTAACCGATATATTGTTATAAAACCAAGTGCTTTATCCAAATGGCCTGAGCTGCACTTTGATGAAAATGGTAAAATATGTGTTGACGTACAAATCATATTCTCCAGATGCAATCATGTGTTTTGATGCGTATTCAAACAAAAAAACCCAAAAAAAATCACATCACCGTCGTCATTTTTATATTTTTTTCATACGGAATTGAAATTGTAAAATCATGACTCATTCATATTATCTGCACTACTGCCAACTGTGTTTTTCATTAATGAATTAGATCATTGTGATTATTGTTATTAGATTGTTTATGGAAAAGAAGATTTCACTGACTAAATATATGACCAGTTGTTAAAAGTCATACCAGAATAGAGGTGATCTGGCAGCTTCTCTAATCAGGACAGGACTTTGCTCCACCTTCTCTGTGTGGCTAATCTGGGCCATCCAGAAGGTGTATATAACTCTGAAACAGCCCATGTCCTGCTCCCCCCCGAACTCTCCTAAAGGTTTCTGTTGTCCAAAGGGAACAACAAAGTCATTTATTCCTTTGCCAGAGACAGGCCTGGGTACATGAATGAACCAGGGCTCTCTGACACACTATCTGCCCAGTTAGAAAATAGGTCGGGATACATGAATGGCCACATGAAGAACAAGGGATTTTAGTCTCTAATGGTGAAAGAGCAGAAAATCCAGAGTTCATGTCTGGACAATAGGACAGTCTTGGATACGTTCTATTTCACGTGCTACTTTTCACACAGTTTGTTCCTGTTTTGCAGCTGTGTTTTTTTTCTCCCGCTTGATTTTTTTTTCTGATTTTCTGGCTCTCCCACAAAATTCCAGCCCGTGATGGACTGTGTGTAGTGTATGAAAGGACCGGTCGTTTATAAAGCCATTATTGTCAATTAAGAAAATGAAGTGTTCCCCTGGGCCTCACCATCTGGAGCCCTCCTCCCTCCCCACCCCTCTCTCTCTCTCTCTCTCTCTCTCTCTCTCTCTCTTGCTTTATCTCCCTCTCGCTGTGTTTCACTCCGTCACACTCCTCTGACTCCCTCTCTCCACTCCCACACTCCCCTTGGCGCTTCGGTCCTTTAGCTTTACACCGGTGGCACCAGGGTTCGGCCCCTTTTTTCTAACTGTGCATTTAATTCCTGATGATTTATGTTATGTCACATCTGTTTACAAGTGCATTTGTTGGTGTTTGTGTGATGTCCAGGGAATCCGATCTTTTCCTGCTGGACTCGCGTGTGATCTGGGCAGCAGAAGAGGGCTGGTTAGTGTTTGATGTAACAGCCACCAGTAACCACTGGGTCCTGAACCCTGGCAGGAATCTGGGTCTACAGCTGGCCCTGGAGAGCACAAATGGTGAGTGTTCCTTAGATGGGTGCACATCACTGCATTTTAGGAAACACAGGTGTTTTCAGGTGCCAGTTAGGGTTAGAAAGACGGCCAAAGATGAAGACATTACAACTTTAGACAAGAGAAGAACAGACTAGAGTAAAACACTGAAAACAAAATGATGGGAAGTCTTGTGAAAGTGGGCATGAAACTAAACTAAATTTACCTTTTAAAAAATTGTGTTTTTAAGTGTCTAGTTTACTAAAAAAAGATGTGTAGCAGCACATCTAGTAACATTAAATCAGTAAAAACGTAATTACCGTTGTATAAACCAGGCCAAACTCCTTTTGGATGTAGTCAAACAAAGAGGTGAGTTGTAACACGTCATCCATCCGCCCTGATCGTGGATGTTAAAGGCTAAAGAATCAGGTTCCTTTGTGTAAACACAGCAAAGATAAATCAAACCGTGCCTCTGATAATTCATCATCCGTCATTTATCACCATCATCATCATCCATCATACCCACAGCCTCATTAGCAGACGAGCAGAACATACACGATGTTATCCCAAGGATAAAATCTCAGCTGGAGGTTCGGATGTTCGTCACAGGTAAACTTAATCAGCTGAGTCTGCAGAGAACAAGATAGTGTTTGAGAATATTATCTCTCGCTGAATGGCAGGATGTTCCATGATGAAGAAAACAGACAGTGTATTACTTTCATGCAGAGGAGGTTGTGTGTGGGTTTGTGTATGCGTGTTGGATTGAGTGTGAAGGGTTACAGTCGAACATGTATAGACAGGCGCATGGGACGTCCCGTTGCCAGAGGCAACCAGAAGCCTTGATTTATCACCAAACGCCGATCACACACACACACACACACACACACACACACACACACACACACACACATTCTTCTATGGATAGCCATGCACATCCACTGTGGACTGCAGCTTGTGCAAACACACCTACGCAAACAAGTACAAGAACTTTGATGTTCAGCACTACTTTGTTCTTGGCATTATAGACTTTGAAAAAGGATGAGAAAAAGGGAAAGGAATTCACAGAGGAACACTCAATTTGTAGAAGAGGGAAAGGATCACATGTGTGCAAATTAAACTCTAAACAAGTGCGTACCATAAAGAGATATCTGTAATGTTTTTTCGCTATTAATGAATAAAATGAACACGCCAACACCTGTGTGACTGCGCTCTCTGTCTCCCTCTGAAGGTGAAAGTATCAATCCTCGTGTGGCGGGGCTGATTGGCCGCAGCGGGCCTCAGAATAAACAGCCCTTCATGGTGGCCTTCTTCAAAGCCACTGAGGTGCACCTGCGCAGCATTCGCTCAGCACCCGGGGGGACCAAACAGCGTAACCCCAACCGCTCCAAAGGGGCAAAGAGCCAAGAAGCACTGAGAGTGGCCAACGTTGCAGGTAAAGACCGAAAGTGTGTGTGTGTGTTGCGTATAAAGTCAGCGCTGATTTTTCCTGTTGTGCTGAGCCGACTTCTGGTTTAATTCGGCTTTTGTTGGCTCAATGAGGAATCCGTGGAATGGGACACAGATGATTTTTACTTCTGAATCTGTATGAGAAACCTCTCCATTTCCATAAAACAGGAAGATGCATCCAGTATGTGTCGACATGGACACACACACACACACACACACACCACTCACGCACCCAGACACGCATACTGCCTTCAAACCATGCAGGACAAACAATAAATTGACATTGGAATTTATGTGATTCTCAAACAATAAAACACGCGATGCATATCAGTGTCTTTGTTTTGGAGGTGTGAGAGGGTTGTGTTTATGTGAAGTGCTGAAACACTAGACTGTAATGCTTGAGCTTCAAATATCCCTCCGCTGTCTTTGTTTATTTACACTAGCATTACAGAGCAGTCGGGGCCAAGTTCCCTGCATGGAGGTAAAGCAGCACAGGCTTTTATGGCAGAACACATCTGCGGTGTGCTGTGGGGCAAGCAGGGCCACAACACATGGGCCAAATGGGCCTGTTTGGAACTTTGGATACCAGTGGTCTTTAACTGGATGATGAGAACCAGTCGCTCATGATCCTTTCCAATGTGAACCACTTTCAAGCACTAATGTACCACAGAGCCCCAGAGGTCAGCAGAAGAAGAGAAAGAGATACCATTAGATCCAAAACAGTCTCCTTTAAAACATAAAGAGGCGGAAAAGAAATAGAAAGATGAGTGAAAGCAGAGGAGGGAGACTTTTTAGTTCTGAAAAATGTGGTGAGTGTGCTGTGTGTGTGCACACATCTGTTTCAGTCAGTGGAAACTCAAAGCCCAGCAGAGTGACCTCTAAGCAGGGTGGCCCGCTCATTTGAAACAATTACCCAACTACTGCTGTATCTGGAGGTGATTTCCTTCAGCCGTTGTTTACATGTTAATGTTTTGTGTGAGGATCCTATAGTTAGGCCCTGTTTAGGTCTGCTCCTTATCATCTCTGCCTAATTGGGGTCTGACTGAAGTAAATAGTTACTGTTGTTGCTGACTGGGATAATAGCGCATGTAATACATAATCACTCTGTCTGTCTTTCTCCATCGCTCTCTCAGAAAACAGCAGTACTGATCAGAAGCAGGCCTGTAAGAAGCATGAGCTCTACGTCAGTTTTAGAGACCTGGGTTGGCAGGTACGGAAATGCATCTTCGCTGCACTTTCACAAGGCTTGATTCACTTGATATGATTTAGCTCAAAATATATCTAGGCCCTGATATCAGTTAGTTTGTGTTTGACCTTTTCTGTGATATATGAGGAACACATTTAATGCTGTGTTGTAATAGTGTTTGATTTTACTTAGTTTTTCAGTCCGGATTTGGGTGGCAGTTTACATTTTAGTTTAGTTTTACAAGCACGCAAGTCAGTCAAAAATCCGTTTTGTTGTTAGTTTTAGACTTTCAATGAGGAGGAACACCTTCATTTATAGACGGTGAAAAAGTTATGACTACATGACATTAAATATGATTTATAAAGCAAGTGTTATATATTCTGTAAAGCCATTTTTATTATACACCATATTTTGCAGCTGCAAATTTGAATTAACAAAAGTTGAAGTTTAAATAGTCCAAAAGAGAAAAATGTTGATTTATCCTGCAGTTGTATTTAACTTGGAATTATGTTGCGTTGTTTTTTTTTAATTTAATTTCTATTGAATGTTTTTCATTTTGTTTTTATCTCTGAAAAAAGCCTTGACAATAAAGGAATTCTGTTTTTTAGTTTATGCCCATTACAATAATAATAAAACCCCTGGTTGTATGGTATTAAAACTGACCACATGTGCAGTTTTAATACTGTCCTTAAAAGATATAAAACTAAAAGACAGTGTTCTTTCTGCTTGTACAAGTCAAAACAGTTTTACACCTTACTCTTCTTTTAATAGCTAAAAAAGTCTCCATCAACAAGACTAAGATTAAATAATTTGTAATACATTTTATTAGCAATGTTAATGTTTTAAAATGTGTATTCAATCATTTTATTATTATATTTGTAATGGAATGCAGTGAAGACCAACTCTGGCCTTGTTTTGTTGTTGCTAAATGGACTGATAATCAGCCCAATCGTCTTTAAACTGGAGGCTTTCTCTCTGTTTTTCTGTCAGGACTGGATCATTGCTCCGGAAGGATACGCAGCGTACTATTGTGAGGGAGAGTGTGCCTTCCCATTGAACTCCTACATGAACGCCACAAACCATGCTATTGTCCAAACCCTTGTGAGTAACCATCAAAGTAGGGAAGACAAACCCAGCAGCCATGTTAAGAGTCTAATCATCCCATCAACTGTCAAGACAATACAGCCACTGTTCAAACTACTGTCTTTAGTGATCGCAAACAGCTGCAGCCCGTACTGTAGAATCAACCGATTTGTCGCTAATGATTTGTTTAATATGAACTATAATGCTGTTGTTTTTCCTCTTCTCCGTGCAGGTTCATTTCATTAACCCAGACACGGTTCCTAAACCTTGCTGCGCCCCCACGCAGCTCCACGCCATCTCCGTGCTCTACTTTGACGACAGCTCCAATGTCATCCTCAAGAAATACCGCAACATGGTGGTCAGAGCCTGTGGCTGCCACTAGACTGTCAGCGTCATCACAATGGAGACAACACGACCTAGGAGAGAGCGCTAATCCGAGCTGTCAGGCACCACTTTGGGCTTGGCGTCGGAAACGTAGAGAGAGAGATTTACAGAAAATAGAACATACACAAGCATTGAAGAGTGAAGCTCTCATTGTGTCGCAAGATTTGTCCACAACGCATCTTTAAATGGTAAAGATTGAACAGGAATTTCAATCAGTTTTAGATTCCTCTCCAACGTACACGCACAAACAAACACAAACCTGCACACACACACTCACGTTTGTGCTTTCTACTGTGTATACCAGACATTTAAAGCAGTGATTGTACTGTATATTCACTCACAATCGACAATCTTTTGTTTATTTCAGTAATTGTAATTGTAGTTCATCCTTTTACTGTAGATTATATTATATTATATATATATAAATATATATTTTTATGACTGACAGACCAGGATGGAAGTTCTGAATTTATGAACTCTTCTATGTACAATACTGTGTAAATAATTTTTCAAACAAAACAAGATGTGTATTTATTTCCTGGAAAGTCACTCGTGGTTTTTCTTATATGTAATGCTGCCTGTTTTCTTTCATATAATAGTACACACAAAACTCTGAGGAGGCGAAAAGTAGGAAAGTACTGTCGACATGAGCATTGAGTTTACAGTCAGTGCTCCTCTTCGTCTCGTGTGTTCATGTATCCCGTGCGCTGGCAGTGGGAAGCAATTTATGACAAGTCGGACCTGTGGAAACGTCTACATATTTCATTAGTCGAAGCTGTTACATAAACCTGGGGCACATTTTCATGACATCAATAAAATGAACTGTCAGAGTCAGAGAGAAAGCCTTTGTACCTAGTATCTTGTTCTGTGTACTAGACATTTTCAGGTTTATATTCCTCCTGCTGTAAAACCATCTGTCATATTTAAAAAGATTTATTTATTGAGAGCTGGCTGAGCTGTTCTACGGCGTACCCGATGTCTCAACCGGGTTTTACTGCTGAACTGGTACAACAATAAACTGGGAGACAAGCAACAACAACCACCTTGAAATGTTTTGTTTAATCTGGAGAAGGAGCGGAATTAAATTGTCAAGTTGAAGGAGGGTGTACGCAGAAGCACTATCTTACACATTCCTGTATAAATATTTGCTTGGACTCGAGCTACATCCTTTAACCCATGACCTGAGATTTGTACATCTGTGCTCGGCTTCAAAAAGAAAACACACAACTTTTATGCTTCATGCCTGTAAAATGGATGTGGGTATTTTTAATGCTGTTGGTGTGTGAGAACAGATGCATTTGGAGACAAATCACCAGTCAGATGAGTTATATGAACGATTTGCTAATGTGCTGACTGCAGTTACATACCTAAACCATACACTGCTCATGGTGGTGGGCTGAGGATAACATGAGAAACGTGTGGGTGGTGCTGTATTTATTATATTATGGATAATAATTTTTTTTTGCAATTTTCTGAAAACATTTTAACACTTTTCAACCAAAAAACAACACAACAGGCTTATCCTAAATGCATCCATCTTTATTTTTCATTGCTTTTGTGAGAACTCAGTCAAATCTATAGTTATTTTAGAGGATGCAGGTTTTGGTGTTACTTAAAATAATATAATAATAAAAAACAAGCACATTAAAAGGATATTTAGCTCACATCACTGAACAAAAAATACACAGACAGTATTTAGTTGGCACTCTGCACTGAACAATTAGAATCTACAACAAAATTTCACCAATTTTATCTCTTAAATTCTAACTGTTAAGCACTGGTTTTGGATTTTTTTTTTAACTGTCTTGTAGTCATACAATGAAGTTTAAAGAATACTGGTTTCTAATACCTCAACTTTTACTGAAAATCTGCAGGGGGTTCTGTCAGTGAAAAGCTGCCATATGTGTGTGTTTTTTTTTTTTTTTCCATCACTAGTCCTGCTTAAACCCCTTTATAATGCTCACACTGCCCTCTGCTGGTGAAATACTAAACTGTTTTGTCCGTAATTTCGTACTTTGGCCTTTTTTATTACGCTATTTCTTTTATATCTTTATGTTCATCCTCTCTGTTATCCGTATCTTTATATCTTGTGCAAAGCCTGTATAAAAACTGCTCAGATCATAAATAAAGGAGGAGGAGGAGGAGGAGGAGCATTTTGGGGGAAAAAAAACTCTATTACACCCACGTGCTTTCATTTTCACATGAACTTTTCGATATGATTCAACCATGTAATGTATGTGCATGTTGTCCGTTATATGTGATAAATGCTGTTCCTTTCCTTCCCTCCGCATGCGCACAAACCTGTGTGGAAAAAATTACGCAACTTTATAGTTATTTCGCATTTAGTCCTTTTAAAACAACTTTGATGAACCATGAAGGTTGTGTGCACTTATTATTGTTCAGTGTTTTTTATGTGTTATTTACCTTATTTTAGCCTTCATTTATTTATTTATTTTCTAAAAGGATAAAGTAGGGATAAATGTTTAAGGGTCTTACATTACCAAAGTTATGGCTTATGACAATTAAAAGGCTTCTTTGTTTCCTGGACCAATATTTGAGCGTAAATGGATGACATAGCAAATATTTAACCCATTTTTAACTCATTGCCCTGTTTGTTCTCGACCTGTCTCATACAATCCTTTTTTGTAAATCTGTAAATACTTTCAGCAGCTCAGCAATCATGAGGAAACCGAAAGTATAAGATAAGGCGCAAACTTTCG
The DNA here is from genome assembly GCA_037367365.1 of Apogon talboti. NCBI lineage: Eukaryota > Metazoa > Chordata > Actinopteri > Kurtiformes > Apogonidae > Apogon > Apogon talboti. The sequence continues at coordinate 12,319,623 of JAPQRQ010000026.1, read as the reverse complement.
CTTTCGCTTCCAAGAGCGCACTACATTTTAGTTGCGACTTCTGCATTTAAGTGTAAGAGGTGAGATCTAGTTGTCTTGAAAACTTGTGTAAAGCTTTTCCAAGGCTGTATTTCGCTTAAAATAACAGTGGATCCTGAAAAGAAACAGAATTAAAACACAGCCTTGTTTTCCGTTTGCCAGGTGGGAGCGCGGTTAAAGTCACTTTTACGCATGATTCCCTCATGTGTGTAAGTAAACGGTTGTTCCTGCGAGAAACAGTATGTGCTGAAGATGGAAGAAGGGGCGAAAATGCACTTGAAAGAGTGGCTGATAGCTCAAGTAGAAAGTGGACAATATGAGGGGCTTTGCTGGGAGGATGAGGACAAAACTATGTTCAGGATTCCCTGGAAGCACGCAGCCAAAAAGGACTACAAACAGACGGAGGATGCAGCTCTCTTCAAGGTTAATGCTTTTAATTTGCATTTAATAGCTTTTTATTATGCATATAAAGGTCAACATCATATAAAATAATAAATGATAGGGATAGTTTTTGTTGAAATGAAAAGAAAACCGACGTTATATTTGTAATAACTCTGATGACTGATTTCACCGCTTTTTAATCTATCAAAAATAATCATTTAATTATAATGCTCTTAAAATTACAATTATAGAAGCTATAGTTCATTTACAGAACATGCATTGTGTTTTTTACGCAGTCCAGATTGATAATAAACATACTTTCCACAAGTTTCTAAGTGCAGGGTATTGTCCAGTCATGTAGTTTTTTATTCTGTGGCAGAAATTTGATGGACATTAAATCAGTGTAAGTTCTACATGTTAATAATAACCAGTGAATGTTTAACACTTCTCAACTGTGAGGATAGAAAAGAAAAAAAACCAACTTAAATAGGGTCCACAGATCACATTTCCCTCTGGTATTTAAGACACACTTACTTTTTTTTCCCATTAATAATAGTGTTATTGTAAGATATGGGGCTATATAACAGACAAGTTCTAATATTGTATCCAGTTCTATTTCCATTGTCACATTTTTTATTCAAACTCCAACCATAGTCAAACACATAATAGCTGTGATGCAGGCAGGCCTAAATATGAAGCTTCATTATTCCGAGATATTACAAGATAATATATTAAAATCAGTTAAATTTACTAGATTCAGTTAAGCTCTTTGAATTCACAGGCAATAATTTAAGGTGTTAGTGAGCAAAACAGCAAACAAAACAGATTAGTCTTGTATTATTTATTTTAAAGAAGAAATAAGAAAAGAAAAGGGAGACTCAAGTGTCACAGCACCATTTACAGTAAAGTTATCATGCAGAACAGGAAAGATAGTAATAACATATGAGGAATATAAAGTTAAAAATATATTTAAAAATATTAATATAAAATAGTGATAATCAAATCTATATATGTGCAGTTATGTAAATAAGTAATTTAGTGGATATAGTATGTTTATTCACATTTTGCATAGGTTTCTGATATGTCAGTCTTTATGCTCAGGCATGGGCTGTTTACAAGGGCAAGTTCAGAGAGGGGAGGGATAAAGCTGATCCAACTATGTGGAAAACCCGTCTCCGCTGTGCACTCAACAAAAGCACAGATTTCCAGGAGGTCCCTGAACGCAACCAACTGGACATCACTGAGCCATATAAGGTTTATCGTATCCAGCAAGCCAATGGTCAGTGCATAACAACAGGTAAAAACAAACATAAGGTTTATTTTTATATTGTCTTCATTTTCACTTATATGATGTGAGAAAAATTGTTTGAATAAGCAACAAACTGAAAAAAAAGAACTGAAGCAACCTTTGAGCTTAGTGTTATTCATTCTCCTCAGATTCCCTGCAGACAAAGGATCAAGTGATCATCCTGAACAAGATGTCTCCAAAGACCCCCAGTTCACTGGACACAACGGTTAGATTTTAGTACTTCTTAAGTTATATAAAAGGAAACATTGAAACGTTTCCTCATCGTCTAACCCACTGAGAGGTGAAAGTCTATATGACAGTGTTAAATGGTGATCCTGCTGAACTCAGTCGAGACAAGTGAATGTGAAAGTGACCTTTACGTAACTGTATATGCACAGTTCCAGTTTATATCTAAGGCTTTTTAATTCAATTTTATATTTCTATAATATTTTTATTAGATTAATATGTGATCTCTTTTTAATCTGTGAAAATAAAACAAGAAATTCAACATAACCAACCCAACGTTACCTTTAAATCATTTCAACACATGTTCTCAAGAATAGAAGGACTGACAGTATTTTGGATGGAGAATAAATTGCTGAAAAATTCCAGTGAATTTTGTCTATATTAACATGATTTTGTACTTTGCTTTTATAGACTCAGAAGGAATCAATTAAAACAATTGATGATGATGATGATGATGATGACGGTGTAGATGATGATGATGGTGAAGATGAACATGAAGAAAAACCATTGACTAGTAAGGGTTAAACAAAATATATATGTATATGCTCTATGTAATTTATTGCATTTATTCTGAACCCTGACACTTCATCCCACTGTGGGTACAAGTTTAACAGGTTTAATGTGTCTTCCTTTGTCCTGCTTTAGATGATCTGATGAGGGAACACATGTATTGTGAGTTCACCGGAAAGAAACATCAAAATAAGGTTGTGAGTCCTTTAATCTTCTTCAGCCCAGCACTTCCAATATCAGGTAAACATCATAAGTTTTGTTTAAACCA
>JAPQRQ010000026.1:12236619-12252851 GCA_037367365.1 Apogon talboti | reverse complement strand
ATACACACAGTATATGTACGCTCATTCACACAGATATGCTATATCTGACATACAGTTCCTTATTTATTTCAGACTGCTAAGGCGTATACCATTCTGGTGGAAGCTAAAGATCATGGAACACCAGCTCTTTCCTCCTCTGCTACCATTGTTCTTGGCATTGAAGACACAAATACCCATCCACCGGTCTTCAAGCAAAATACGGCAAGGATCTTTAACCCTTTAACAACGGCAGTTTCTCTGGCGCTGCATTTTGCACTTGCACTTGCATTCACATTACTATAACTCCTGAACCATTTGCGCCATCAACAAAATTCAAACGGCATCAGAAAGCTGAGATCTTGAGCTTTTTGACACTTTATAACACTTTACAGCAGCAATGTGAGACTCTATTACAAGTAGAACTGTTTTAGAGACTTCCACACAGGCAAAAAAAACGCATGGAAATAACAAAAAATATGACGCCATAATATGGATACTGAATGTTTAAGACCAAAAAGCATGTTTGATGAGATGTAAAGTAGTTAAAAGTTTATTTCTGTGTCAGAAAGTTTCATTATGGATATTTATAGTTGTTTATGATAATAAATATGCTAAAATCTTCAAGTTTTTTTTTTTATTTACTAAAACACACTGTTTTGGGCATTTATTATTTATAATAATGATAATTAATGGACAGATATTAAACGTTCAGTTCTTTCTGAAAACAAAGGTGCAAAAGAATTGGCAAAAAAATATTTTGTTGACACTTTTATTGCAAAGGAAACATCTTTAAAGGGTTAAAGAATGTATTATAAAAATGGTGATTAGAAAAATGATGTCCTGAACTCAAATGGTCTGTCTTTACAGTATAGTGGCGAGGTGTTAGAAATGGCCACTAACGAAGAAGTTTTGAGAGTTTCAGTCGAGGACAAAGATAAGCCAAATACCCCTGGATGGCGAGCCAAATACTACTTTGTCAAAGGGAATGAGGATGGAAACTACAAAATCGAAACTGACCCCAAAACAAATGATGGCATCCTCAGTGTTATCAAGGTACTCCTACACTTTTCATTATCCAAGAGGTGTTTATGCTTTATTTTTTTTATCACTTATATCCAAAAATGAACTACATCATATATAACTTGTAATATTTTTCCTTCAGGGGAAGGATTTCGAGCGGACAACTTTCACCAATCTGCAGATCGGAGTAGAAAATGAGGAAAAATTATTTATCTGTCCTGGAAAAGGTCCGGCCGTACCTCCACCTCCAAGTACAGTCAACATCTCAATTAAAGTGATCGACGTCAACGATCCGCCTCATTTCGATAAAGAAACAACTGATGTTTACCAGAAGGAGGAGGAGTTACCAGGGAAGGTGCTGTTTACTCCAAAAGTTCATGATGTCGATTCTGACGTGGAACACATCAGGTTGGTGACTACAGCCCGTATATACCTGCTGGCCTTATGCTTCATTAGTTTAACCATTTTACAACCATCGTTTTTTTTATTTTTTATTTTTTTTTACCAATTTAGAGCAATTTAGAGTTGCAGAACATAGCCAAGCAGAATAATGCATTAGAAGTGCATGCATTTAACTGCGTAATAAAGAGCCAGTGTGATTAAATAAATAAATAAGTAAAGAACCAAGTACTTAATGATTAAAATGTTAACAAAAAACTGCAAAAAACTTGGGGGGTTTCCAATTTTTATCTTCTCAAAACTGCACTAGTAAAAACAAACAACAGTGTCCACAAACTCTTCAATTATTGAATCAAACAATCAATGAAGGTGTTAAAAGGTGTTTTATTCATCTATTCTTCTCCTATTGTATTTAGTTACAGAGCAGAATTTTTACTTACCTACTTTTTACTTTTATGTGTAATATTTATTTATTTTTTTATGATTTTAGTACTTTTACTTTTTAAGAGCTTCAGTTTTGTTTTGTTTGAACACTGGTCTTGCTCCTGTTTTGCATCAAGGACACTTTTGATACGGGGCATTATTTATTAATAATTATCTTTATGCTCTTTGTTGTATCATGGATCCATTTATGTACTGTATGGATAGGGACTCCTACACAGACGTCTTGCCCCCCTCTGCCAGCCCATGTAAAACCCTCTAGATAAAGCATTACCCCTTTTTTTGTAGGAAAACCTGCAACCTGATGCATGCATCATCAAACTACTATAATATATATAAAGATGTTGTGAATGAACATATTATTAATATTAGTTCAAATTTTAGATTAAAGTCCATTTTTCTATTTTACTGCAATCAACAGTACTTGCTAAATGCTTTCTTCTCTCTCACCGATCTCTTCTACTGTAATCAGGTTTGAGCTGATAGATGATCCGGCTGACTGGGTGACTATTGATCCAAAAACAGGAAAAATTACATCGACAAAGAAGATGGACAGAGAGTCACCCTTTGTTGATGACAACAACATCTACAAAGTGCTCCTGGCTGCCATAGATGATGGTATAAGACAGCTCTACAGTCTATAATCCAACTCAAGCATTGTAATGTGGTGAAATAAAAAAAAAACGCACATATTTAACAGGTTTTTTGGTTTTTTTTTTTGCTTTTGCTTTCATTACTAAGGTGAGCCTCCAGCTACAGGTACATGCACTATCCAGATCCACCTGGGGGATATCAATGACCACATACCGAAGCTGGCCAACGGCACTCTGATTATGTGTGGAAACAAGAATGACAAAGTCACAGTGGCTGTCAATGATCTAGATGCACATCCTTTCAGTGGACCCTTTGCCTTCTCCTTGGGGGGTAAGGACAAAACCCTGAAGCAGCGATGGAAACTGGATCCTGCCTTCGGTCGGTATACGTCCTCTTTAGTAAAACGCTTACTCTGTTTGAGGAGCTGTTAACACATCTGTCTTTATACCTTTCACATCAGGTGAGGAAGGCGTACTTGTTAGCCGGAAGACACTTGCTTATGGTAATTACTCGGTGCCACTGGTTATTCAAGACCAACAGAACATGATTGGACAGGAGACTCTTTTTGTGGTGGTGTGCAACTGTGGGAAAGGGGAGGAGTGCCTGAAAAAAGATCCACTAACGACTAGCCTTGGGGGAGCTGCCATCGGACTCATCCTTGGAGGACTCCTTTTGTTCTTGCGTGAGTTTATCAGTCAAAAACAGTTGGATCTCGCTCAATAAACACAAGCTGAGACGAGTCACAGTATGAACTTCTTCTAAATTCAGGTGTTACCACAATACGTATATGTATACCACAATATTTCAATATTGTAATATACATAGAAGACACCCTTTTATGTTATTTTAATATAAATTTAAGAATCTCATAAAAGTTATTGAGGAAAACAGTTGAGTATCAATTAGTAAATAGATATTCTCTTAACTGAATATTGAATGAGGACACTAGTGTATTGAAATATAATTGTTGTTTTCCTGCAGTACTGCTTCTCCTCTTCATGTGCCAGTGTGGAAAGAAATTCCAGGCTATCACCCTGATGCAGGATGAGGGCAACCAGACCCTCATCAAGTACAACCAAGAAGGAGGAAGCTCCGAGTGCAAGGTGTGGTGTGAATTTACGATAAAACTTTCAAAGTCAATGCACATTAAAACTTCAGTTGGCAAGTTTTGTCTTTTTGAACCCGTCACCATATAGTGACTGAACTACGACTCTAGCCGGTGATGGACTCACTGGTCAGTCATAGGTCTTTTCAGTGAGGGAGGATATAAAGCATGTGATTGACAGCTGTAAAGGCCACTGGCTGTGAAAGATCTGTCAGACGCATGTCTATTGTACAAATACATCACAGATGCAACATGTCATGATGATATATGGCACTGCGTCAACTTTATATACAGTTGTGGGACCAAAAAAAAAAAAAGCTTTCGGACACCCCATGCATTTGTGATATATTGCATTAAGAATCACTCTGAAGTCAATTAACTCTGCCAAGTATTGCGTCATTCTTGAAACCCACATGCTCCCTTCTGGGTGTGCGCTGTTCTGTTGAGGTCAAAACTGAATGTTTCAGTAAGATAATGATCCCCCTTCTCACCAAGCTCAAACTGACAAAGTATGCTAAGAAACTGACAGAAATCCTGTTGACAATCGCTAAGAAATGTATTGCAAGAAAGTGGAAATCGGATAACCCCCCTTCCAATTAAGATGTGGCTAAGTGAAGTAAATAGTTGTGTGCCCCTGGAGAAAATAACTAACTGGATGTAAAAAAAGAAGTAGGATGTCCTATAAGACATGGTAACCATTTTTAAGCTACATGGAAAATCTACCAGCACATCAGATTGGTTAAGCTTTTAGTACTCCAGCAGGGCTTGTAAGACCTAGGAGGTGTGAGGTCACCATATGTCTCTCTCTGCCTTTTTTTTTGTCTTTTGTCCTGTCTTTGTCGGCGTATCTGTCTGGTTTTTTTTTTGTTTTTTTTTTAACTTCTTGTGTGTGTGTGTGTGTGTGTATGTCTGGGTGTCTGTTGTTGGCTGTCTCTGGCCTTGTTGTTGCGTGTCGGTGAGGTTGTCTTGTCTTGTAAGTATGTAACTATCGTTGTCCTATGAAAAATCAAAAATTAAAAAAAAAAAGAAAAAGATAATGATCCCTGAAACACTTCCAGGGCATGATGCGAAAACTGTCAGGAATTTCATTTTATTTAGTCTTTTTTTTCTTAACAATAAACAACAACAACAAAAAAATTGCATTTGTTTGTGTCTGTCTGATGCAGCCACATCTTTTTTTTTTAAAAAAAAAGTTTTTTCCTCAAATATTTTATGATAATATTTCAGATTTGAAGGATCTCTAAAAACTTTTTTACTCTACTGTATACAGTATATAAGAGGTTGTGTATTCTCAAAGGCTGTCTTCTTTCTCCCTTATTTCTACCTACTGAGAGTTAAAACTGAACATATAATATGCAGAAAATGTAATGAAATGAAAATACTTACTACTTGCCTATCCTAACTAGAATTATTCAGCTCAGTCCACCAAGGTGTCAACTGTTTTATCTTAGCTATCATTTGTATGATTTTCCTCTGTTCGTTGTTCTGTGCCCAGGCAGAGCCGTCGTTGCTGCTGAGCCCAACAACCAGTATGACTGTTACCGACGGTATAAAACATACCAACATCCAGGTACTACTGCTGTTCCCCTTCAGCATCTAAGTCATGATTCATGCCTCTGACTTTTAAGGTATATAGAAATGCCTAAGGCCTAAGGTGTTTCTGTATCTACTCAATAACAGGGCGTGTTAATTGAGCAAAACTATTCATTACAGAAACCAAGGTGCTGCTTGGAGACAATGCACTGTGTCAGTAAATGTACAGCTCTTAATCCTGCTAAGAAAAACAGTGACAGTAAAAATCCAGTAACTTGGCTATAAGACTTGTCTATTCACACTAGATAATGGAAGATGGACAGGTATGTAGTGTGAGACTGCTAGTATGTCTACCTGAACAGACTTGCGACATTAATTACAGGGTATTGAACATGCTATGTGGCTTACAGTGACCTAGGGTGAACCATTTATAGTGGTAAGACATTCTAAGGAATCTTGAATTGCTCTGAGGGATTGCTATGCAGACACTTCAGGGGTCATAGGTCACTTTAAATATTACAGTGACAGTGAGGCATTCAAAGAATACATTCTATTAAAGTAGATTTACTATTTATGATTTATGAGCCTCATAGGCCTCAACATTATTTAATATTGCAGGTTTTTAGTCAACTTGACCTAACTTCATATGTTAAACTACATTACCAGTTTTTCCTTCCTATATAGAAATAAATATACAAGGCTGCATTATTATTATTTTTTATTATTATTTTTTTTCTGCCCAACTAGCATGTTATGGCTCCACCAGTAATGATGGAGGAAATCGACGTCTACAGCAACACAATGTATTCGGTAAGCTCCAGGTCTTTAAATAACTGACACAGGATCAATGTGAACCATATTTTCCAGCATTGTGGACCTGTTAAAATTAGGACTTTCAACAATACAACAAGTGTTCTGTTCTCTGCAAGGCTTTATGGTTCTGATTTGATTTTACTGCATATTCTTTACAGAGGAACAATGAGCATTACATGAACGGTTTGGGGATGCAGAATCAGAGGGAGAGTATGAGGAACGGTGGATGGAACAGGGTGAGTGACCACAGCTGTGATAATAACAATTAATTGCTTTTAATTGCTCTGTTTTTCCCCCAAATTAGTGTGTTGTTTTTTTTTTTTTACCACCTGTGAGCTACATATTACACTTACGAGTATGATATAAAGAAACAAAACCTAAAACTACACACCGGTTTTTTTAATCCACAAGAGGGAGCCATATCTTATTTTAAAGTTACAGTAACACTTTTTTTTTCTGTCTAGTAACTGGAGTGACATTTTTTTCCATCTCAGTTGTTTAGTTTGTCTGTAACATGTTTCCATTGTTTTTAACTTGTTTGAATCAAATACCATGTTGCCCAGAAAGCTGAATGAAATATTTTTACGTCCTCTCGTGAAATTGTTGTGACAATGTGTTTTATGTTTGATACACAATGTGTAACTGGGACTCAGTATGTAATCATTCAACCTGGTCAAAGGTGTATGAATAGGAATAAAAGACGAATGTGTATGAAAATTAAAAAAATCCAACTTTATGGGCAACAGTGTAATTCTAAAGGAAAATATCTGGCAATTGTATTGGTGATTGTTTATTCTTACATATATTATTTAAAAATACAAAGGCATTAGATACTTTTCAGGAGTAGTTTGTGATGCTGTTGAATATATTTATAATATCCTCCTGAGACCCAGGAAAGTAAAGGTTATGGCTTTTTTTACAGCAAATAATTGCCTGGAATAGAAACAGCATAATGCTACTTTTTTTTCAGATACTTTTTTTATGGAATGCCCTTTGCAGTGGACTGTTGTTTTTTTGTTTTGTTTTTTTAAAGTAATGCTATGAAACTCTTGTCCCCTTACACAGGACAAAAATAATGGATAAACAAAATCAAATATTTTTTCTGAACAAGTCAAACTAAAAATGGATAAATACATAAATTCAATTTCAATGAGCATGTACTGGTTCCAATCAGAGAATTTCCACCAATGCAGAGAGTGACAATAAACAGAAAGTCAGACTAGGTGTACGTCTCCAAACATGTAAAAACAGACAGACTAAACATGTATGTATGTCTTCTTCACTTTCAGTACTCTTCATATCATACAAACAGGAGCACCATGCGGGTAAGTAGAGCAGGTTACTGGTTTTATACAGATTTAAAGGTTCAGTGTGTAAGTCTACAACGATCTACAAAGGTACAAAACATTTAGTAACAGGCATTGGTATTGTTACTGATATTGGTATTGTTACAATTTTGGAGTTTGGAGCTAAAATGAGTTCGACACTTTTGACTATTAATATATTTAGTGTAATTTTTGCCTGATTGGAACCTTTGGTGGGCCAGTTTTGGCTCGTGAACCGTATGTTTGACAACCTCTGACCCAAACATTTATTTAGTTGCAATCTGCAGCTTCACCACTAGATGACACTAAAGATCAGACACTGAATCTTTAAATAAGAAGAATCCATGGCGTAATCCACTGTAAACTCATCTTGCTCACAAACACTGTTTAAACTGTGATGAAACTATGTCGGTTTGTCTGTACAGGGTGCATCATGCTACGGCCGCTCCTTCAGTACGCAGGCAAATCAGCAAATTGAAGATCACCTCTACAGGGTAAGAGAGGGCCTCATACCACACACACCCTGATACCTGCACTGACCGCAAAGAATCCTATTGAAGTAGATTTAATTACAGTTCATTTATGCTGTATACGTGGATAAAATCAGATTCCTCCTCATTTTGCAGTTGTTTTACACAATGAAAGGCAAAATGATAAAAAAAAAAATGCCTGTCTTTGACAAAATCAGTTCATCTATTTTTCCCTCATTTTGACAGAAAATCCAAATGATTGCTATGAACAATGCGGACGACCCATTGTACAGCCCCCATGAGTACGCCTACGAGGGACAGGGCAGCAGATGCCAGTCACTGGATAAGCTGTCACTCAGCAACTGGGGAGATGATTTGCAGTTTCTGAATGACTTGGGGCCCAAGTTCAAGACGTTAGGAGGAATCTGTCAACAGACAGTTCAAGAAAAAAACATAGAGCTCTAAAGCGCCTCGCTGAACTGAGATTTTAAATCAGGTGTGTGGACTGATTTAATGGGATCTTTGGAGGAATCTACCATTCGACAATGTTTGGATTGCATAAGTGTGCTTTTGGCATTTAACATCTTATAAGTTAGAGCCAGATATTGTACACTGGCATTGATCCACAAAAAGCAGGATTATGGAGTTTAGGGTGTATGTTGTTTTCATTAAGATGGAATTAATGCACTGTACAAACTGCTATGCTCCAGTGATTCTGAGATGTCGTGCTTTGACAGTGAGTGGGTGTGTTTGGTTGTTGTTTTTTATTTTCCTTTTTACAAGTGATTACTGCCATATCTCAGTGCTTTTATCAGCATATCATTCAGTTCTAGCTTTGCAGGTTTTTATCAGGACAGTATTATTTTCATGTTTTCAACTGTAACCGATGTAGTTTACGCAATGGAAAATGGGATATTTTATTTCTGACAGTACATGTTGAGTCTCTTTTGTAGTAAATTCAACGAACACCAGCAAAAAGTCTGACTGGTTGACGTCTTTCTTGTGCAAAAATTTCCCCTCCTCAAATGACGCACTGGAAATACAAATAACAACTTGATCGAAAGTGACTTAAAGGGTGAAAGCAGCTAAAGACTGGTTTGTGTGACTATCAGTCAATAGTTTGCATTATTGAAATGTACATGATGGTACATTACATAAGCTTCAGGACTGTTTATTATATTTGTAATAAGTGTAGATACTAAAGCAGATCATACAGACAGGGAGAATTATCTGTCATGCTCAAACATAAATATCTTTATGTATATTTTGGCCTTTTGACATCATGGTGTTGCATTGGTTTACATTTGAATTTGATTAACTGTGCAAATACTATAATAAGTCTGTGTCCATTATTGTACACTATTAAGCTTTAATTTGATAAAGATCGAATTTGATACTTAACGGCCTGGCCAAAAAAAACCCAAACTGTCACAGTAACTATATTTCTTTAGGTTGCATGTAGCTTTAATTACAGGATGTATTCACTATGACATCATTTGTGCCACGTAAAGCTTATGCAATTTTACAGTAAATGTCACAATACTTATTTTCCTTGTAACTCCATAGAAAGGTCCACACCTTTTCTTTCCATGTTCTTCTGGTTGTCTGTGTGTGCTCTTGCTGGGTAACCTGGCTTCCTTCCAACATGCACAGTAATAGGTCCAGCGCCCCCCCCCCCCATGATCCTCCCAAGGACTATGTTCCAAAAATGAATGAATGAACATTTATTTCCATCCAAAATGGTGTTAATTTTTCACTAAGATCTTGTATCGATGATGGGAGACTCAGACCGCTGACATCTCATGAACCTGAACCACTCTTGATGTTCACACCTGTTCATTGAGTTTATTCAGAAAGTCAGCTGACGTCATGTTTTCCACACATAACCTCGCTGAACCTAGACCTGACTGACTGAACCAACCCCAGATCATAACACTGCTTGTACTGTAAGCACTAGGCATGATGGGTAATCGCTACATCTGCCTCTTTTCTCACTCTGATGGAACAGAGTCAAACTGGACTCATCAGACAACATGACCTATTTCCAGTGAAACACAGTCCAATCTTTATGCTTTTTACAAACTGATGGTTGTTTAAGATATGAGAAGCTACTTCCTGCATCGGTTAGGGATGATGAACTTAATGCCTGTTGAAAAATATGAATATCTGCGGTAATTATCCAATGAAAGGACTTTAGTTATGTGCTTCGTTAAATACAGGTGGATTATACTTTGTATTATACTGTAGTACATATGTCAGTCAGTCAGTCATCTTCTGAACCGCTTTATCCTCAAGAGGGTTGCGGGGGTGCTGGATCCTATCCCAGCTACCTATGGGCGAAGGCGGGGTACGCTGGACGTGTCGCCAGTTCATCTGGGGGCCGACAACCGATCACTCTCACATTCACATCTATGGGCTAATTTTAGCTTGACCAGTGAACCTATCAGTGCATGTCTTTGGATGGTGGGAGGAAGCCGGAGAGAACCCAAACAAGGGGAGAACATGCAAACTTAGTATATATGTAAAATTAGCAAATCACTTAGACTGCAGTTTATGCTTTTTGCTACATTAATTGCTTGCAGAAGAAGACAAGAGGTTTTGAACAGGAGAGTTCCAACCACAGATATGCCAAACAGCTTGTCAGTCAAGTTGAAATGAGGTGAAATGTTCTCGACCCTTTTACTTCGCAGACTTAAGCACCTGTCAACATTGTAGATATAGACATTCGACTCTATAAACGAGGGCTGTTTCATTTCCAGTTGGAGTATACACTGCAGGTGTGGTGTTAACTGAATCTGTAAGCGAGCCTGTCATTCAGTATGGGAACAGGCCAGATAAGGCTAAGGCAATGCAAATATGGAGCTTCAACTAGTTTGACCTCATAATAATAATAATACTAAAAAAAAAAAAAAATCTTAACATCTTAACTGTTTCAACAGTTTAAGAGTAACACTCCTGTGTCACTGAAACAACATTCAGATTTGACGTCGTTTCAATCACCCACACTGGGTGTTGTCTAGATTCTTGAGTCATGATTTTATCTGTGTTCCTAACGAAGTCTTACCGCCAACATGGTTCAACATGAAACATCCCAGCCTGTTTAGTATGGGACATCTTGTAAACAGATTTAAATACATTTGTCGCAGAGAGTTTCCCTAATGATTGGTTTGTTATACTATGAATTCAATCCGCCCAGTGAGCAGTGTGGAATGCAGAAGTGAAATGTCATGGTGGTGTCTGGTAAAAACTGGGCACATCCAAAAACAACACTGATTTATTGTGTTTCAGATAAAGTATGTGGAGCTGATAGAATGAAGACCAGTGTGGGTTTTCTTTTAGCTGTCAGTCATTTTATGTGATAACAATAAGCCCAGAAAAAATACATAGATATTCAACAACACTGAGCCGTTGAACTGAATATAAGAAATACATGGAAAAAGTTTATTATGGACTATTTACAGAGGCAACAAAGTTTGAACTTTTCTGACAGATTGAAGAATTTTTGTTTTATTGCAAAGGTTATACTTTCATTTATCGAAGAAAAAGTAGTAGTTGGTGCTTCAGTGGATCAAAAACACTAAATGTAGATGGATATACAGGAATCATGTGTTCATGAAGAATAGGGGCACAGTGCACACAAAGAATTAATAATTAATGGTCAAAAAGTAAGTACTGCATGAAACAAAAATAAAAGTCCTTTATTACTCTTGACATTTTTCTTTTTTTTATGCCATTTGTTCCATAATACTTGACAATTATTATCACATGATGAGCATCCCATTATGCACCATAATGCACTGGATTAAACCCTGATGAAGAAAACTGTCAGCAATGGTATCACTGTAGGTCATAGGGAACTTTTATTTTTGCATGAAAGTGCCTGTGACTTGTGTATAACTGTTTTATTTAGGACCACATATTTTCTGAATATTCATCATTGATTCTTCTTTTGTTTTTCACATTCCTTTATTTAGCTGGCCTTTGATCAGCTCTTAGGGATATTCTGTTTAATTCTCCACCTGACTATTGTACTAATGAAAATCACATAAAATAACCATAATAACATTAAAAATGATAAGAAGAAGAAGAAGAATGGAACATTATTTCATCTTCTACTTCTCACTTTTGTACTGTATTTCCAAGTCTGTCCACCAGTGAACATTATTATATTAGAAAAACTGTCATACCTGCATATTCATGCCTATATGATTCATGTTAACTGTTCTCACACAGTGTGGTCTTCTTTGTAAATGCCCGGTGGTGTTTCTGAGTTTCCCAACACTGTGAATGAACCTGTAAGGTACATGTGACAGTATTTGCTGATCTCTGGCCCTCCCACTCAGGTATCCTGTAGCTAAAACCTGCTGCGGCATGCAGTTTCACTTCACACACGTATATTAAAGGAATGGTCCTCTTTCTAAGTGATAAGCCTCTGGAAAAGCATATCATCTGGATGAAATATGGAAATAATGCACCTTGGTCTTTTTGTTTTGATGGTAAGAACATTTATAAGCTGCCAGTGTTGCCGAACAGATTTGTATACTTCATAGATTGGAATAAGAACTGTGTTTTAAGTAACTACACAGGTATGTAAATAAGTATTATCTCAACCAAGAGCTGGATTTTGGCAAAAAATTTTATCTTTATTTTTTTATTTTATTTTTTTTTATTATTAAGCATGATTTATAATTGTATTAGGTTGTTTTCTGGCTACTGGGTTAGGGTTAGGGTTAGGGTTTCTGGCTACTTTTCTGAATTTTTTGATATAGGTGTTGTTCGCTTTTTTCAGAAAATAAAACCTTGATGAGTTGATTTAATTTGATATTTTGCAGAGACGTATTTTAACCCAATTAATGACATTTTCTGTCTTCACTGACAAGGAACTAAGCAGAGAGAGTGTACAGATAATATGCTTCTAGCTTTAAATAAATAAATAATAATAATCGTAATAATAATAATGGATTCTGTTCAACTAATTATCAGTTTAGGAAGATTTTGTCTCACATTTTCTTTATTTTAAAAATATTATGTAAACAACAGTATTCATCATAACCTGATAAATTCATAAACAGTAATGATGATGTTAATGTCTTTTTCAGAGTGTGGGCGTCCATGCCTCATCTTTGGATATTTTGCATCGACAGAAGAGAAACTGGATCATAGAGTCTTTTGAGATTGATGAAGGTTATACAGGACCTTTTCCACATTCACTGGGCCCAGTGAGTATCTATGGAAAATCTATGAATATGTTTATAACACTATCACAAACAACAACAACAACAACAAAAATGCTGTGGCTGTATGTTGATTCCTTTCAGATTAAAGTTGAAAAGAACATCACGATTTTTGAACTACACGGTCAGGGTATTGACGAGGAGCCCAAGGGTGTGTTACAGATAAATGAGAGGACAGGAGAGCTCACTGTGCACCGCCCAGTAGACTACGAGCAATACCAAAAATTCACAGTAAGACAGAGTTTCATATTTGTGTGAAAGAGGCATGAAAAGGCTGAACCGTGATGTGATGTTTGATTTCTTTTGGATTGCAGGTGACATTTCAAGCATTTAGAGAAGACAGGGTCATTGACACACAACTAGGCATTGAGATAACAATTAAGGATTCCAACGACAACCCTCCACTGTTTAACCCTGAAAAGTATGAGATCAGCATCGCAGAGTCAAAAGCACAAGGTAACATGCTAAAAAATATCAATATAAGAAAGCCTATAATAGATGATGTGTTGATATTTTTTAGAAATTTGTCCTTTTCTGCTGTGGCACTCTGAGATTCTCTGAATGAAAAGTGTGTTACAAATAAAATCTATTATGATTATTATTATTATTATTATTATTATTATTATTATTATTATTATTAATTAATTAATTAATTAATTAATTAATTAATTAATTTATTTTTAAATTATTATTATGCTTTTTAATATTATCTTGATCTTTACTGTGCATAAAGTACATAAAAAACAATTAATAGAAATGTGTCTTTTTCTCAACAGGAACTGAAGTGACCACTGTGATGGCAGTAGACAGAGACACTACAGAGAGATTTAGGACATTTGATCTACGAATAGTATCCGTCACTCCTAAACCGACTGACCTCGAGTTCTACTTGACCCAGAACGCTGATACTGGATTCATCTCATTCAGAGGTTGTCTGGACCATGAGGTGAGGGGAACTGTTGGTTGAAACAAGGGTTATCAAACTAAAGGTTTTGCTGGTGCCTTAACCTGCTGAGACCCAGGAAGTAAAGGTTTTGGCTTCTTTACTTGCCTTGATTTGAAACAGCATGATGCAGCAGTTTTTCCAGATACCTTTTTTTTTTGTTTTTTTTGGAATGTCCTTCACAATGAACAACATTTTCCTTTTTCTTTTTCTTTTTTTTAACCCATAAAGACCCAGTGGCACTTAATCTGGCAGTTCCAAAATAGTTTTTTTTGACTATGTTGCCGTTTCTTAAGTGATTTATCACCATTTATTATACCATTATCGTCTGTATTTTGTGTTTTTTTTTTCAGTGAAAATCAGGTATTTTCCTATATTTAATTTACTGATCATGTAGTTGTTCATACAAACTCAGAATAAGAAGTGAAGGTTATTATATCAGAAACAGAGAAAACTGAAGATAAAGGGAATTTTTCAGCTAAGATATCATTACCTGAACATAAACCAAGTGACTCATCCACTGTCATTGATCCAACTACGTGGGTTTTACAGGTGAATCAATGCTGTAGAAGATGACGGTGTTTCCACGGTAACTAAGGAGCCTCTGAACTTCCAAATGGGTCATATCTGATGACCATGAGAAGATGACAAACTACATTTTACACGAAATAATTAACCTGTATTGATAGGTTTAGTGGATCAACAGGTATTAAAGAGTTTAGATCAGTAGATGCCTTTGGTCACCGGTGGCTGTTTGGGTCTTTATGGGTTAAGTAAAGCTGTGAAACTCAAAAATGCTTTGCTGGATCTCAGGAGGTTAAAGTTTTTGACATAAATATAACATAAACATCTAAATTCTTTTAATCCTTCTGTATACACAACAGAAAGCAGAAAAATACACCATTATAGTAGAGGCCAAAGATCACGGAGAAATACCACTTTCCAGCTCCTGCTCTGTCGTAATAAATATAGAAGATGGAAATAACCACCTTCCTGTGATCACAGGGCAAACAGTAAGCATTTCCTTCCTCCAATTACCTCAGCTGTGTCTGTCGCATAAAAGACTCGTGTTTTTTTTGTTTTCCATCTAAGAGCTTAATTCATTTTCTATTCCAGGGTTCAAAACGGGTGAAAGAAGGAGAAAAAAACGTCCTTGTCTCACGTCTGCAAGTCTCAGATGAGGACACCAAAGGTTCATCGGCCTGGAAAGCGAAATATACAATCCAAGGAGACTCCAACAGGAACTTTGAAATCAGGACTGATCCTGAGACGAATGAAGGACTTCTGTATGTAGTGGAGGTATTGATTTTCCATGATTAAACATATGCATATTTGTCTTGTCAAACTTCTGATGATGAGACTCAAAATGAATGAATGAATGAATATTTTTATTTTGGTTACATTAAAAAAAACACACACACTTAAAAAAAAAAAAAATCAGTTTGTTCCATTTTTAACCAAAAAAAGGAAGGAGCTGAAAATCAGATCCTAAAGGTGTTTTGATCATTTTCTACCCATATCTGGTTCAAAAACAATAATGAGAAAGAAATATTTGACCAAGAAAAAACTGTTTAGAATGGTCATGCAAATATTTCAGCTTTTTTTTTCTTCTTCATAAAGAAAAGGCTGAAATATTGAAAGATAAATACCACTAAGAATGAAATGTATAAAATTAACCGTTCCTGTGTGGAATGATTTATGACTGGACTTCATTAGAGTTAAACACATTCATACAAATTTGGACTGAAGGCTCAACAAACATCATCCTCTCATCCTTGCAACTCACCTAAAATTTTCCAATTTACTATAAAACAAGGACTGCTTTTGAAGACAGTTATTTAGCTCCATTGACAGAATTAGGTTCAAGCAGTGCTGGCAATTTCAGCATCAAGAGTCAGACTCATGGATATTTTCATAAGTCCCCACAATGTTTCTTTATCCCACCTTTAACTTTGGTTACAGGACACATGCCCTGTGGTGTTGTAATGTTTATGCAATGACAAAAAGGCTACATTTATTTCCGTCCAGACTTACTAGGACTTGATGGGAGAGTCGGCCTATTATGCACAGTCTTACATCCCAAATAAGATCAAATGGGTTAAAAGTTTGGACTCACACGTGGATTGGGCAATTTATGTTAAAACAAATATGTCTCATGCTTCTTGGACTACACCTCCACAAGCTTTATAACCTTGTGCAATCGTTACGCTCCAATAAATGAGAAGCTCATCACGGTATCAGCCAGGGTTAAGAAACATGTTAACCCTTTCATGCACAAGTTATGAAACCCTTAGTCAAAATTTTTTTCATGAGTGTTTTTATTCCTCTTTAGGCAAGAAAAAAACAATGCAATTGAATTTTTTTTAATGAACCTAT
>JAPQRQ010000026.1:12198532-12217011 GCA_037367365.1 Apogon talboti | reverse complement strand
GATAGATAGATAGATAGATAGATAGATAGATAGATAGATAGATAGATAGATAGATAGATAGATAGATAGATTAAATGAATATTGAAAATAAAACAAGTGTCCCTGTCAAGCATATAATTCATGTTCTACACTTGTCTTATTTCTAACACTATTCCTCCCTCTAATACAGAAGATGATAATATAGTTTTCACTGAAAAAGAATCCTGAAGTTTTAAGTTGTGACAATTGACTTCAAATAAATCATATAAATACAGAAGAATTTCCCTAAATGGCATGACATTTGAAACCTGCAACAAAAGACAAGTTCATCCTAAACTATGCCAGGTTTGTATGTGAATAAACAAAAAATGAATACGTAATTTAAATAAAAAATACTGCGAGGACCGCCCTCATACATGGAGTGTATTGCACTTGTTGAAGTAGAGATGCAGGACACATTACTGTTCTGTTCCTGTGTTACTTTGGCTTTTTGAGATCGTTTCTTAAAAACAACTTGAGTCACATTACGATACAAAATATAAGACAATACATACACTGTCACTGGAAAATAAAGTGCAGACAAAGTGGCAATGTGTTTCAATGCAAAATAATTACTGAATGGCATCCAGAGGAGTGTAATATCTATAAACTCTGCACAAAAAAAGGTATGTTTGTACAGAGTAACGCCACTGTAAATACGACCACGAAGTATGATAAACACTTTTAAGTCTGGATACTTCCACTGTCCATTGTGTCTATTACCTCAGTAAGACATACAGTATGTAGAGTGAAAACACATAATGTAAGACTACACAGTGACACATCACAGTTTGACTAAAACTCCCTGATCAAGTCAGGTTTGAGGACCAATGTTTTCACGTTCATAAAATGTATTTCCCTTTGTTTGAGATATAATAGTGTCTCTAGGAGTTGAAGCAGGAGCCGAACCTACTCTATTAAATAAAGATCAAATAACATTTTCCTTTAAAGCTAATTAGCTTTTTATAGGGAAAGGCAAGCTTCCACATCTGAATAATTTTTACCGCTCTTTAAGGCAGTACCATATTTTTAACATATGTTCAGTGAGCACCCTAGCTTTTGGCAGGATGGCCCATAGTCCTGCACATCTATGAGCAATATCCCCATAGTGAGAGAAACAGATGAGGAAAGTTTCAAATTTGACTAGATTATTTATTCTTAGCTGTAATTTATAATTGATTGGAGGAGGATAAGTCTGATGCATCCAGATGTAATCCACAGTGAAGCCTCAAACTTCAATATCTTCTTTTTTCAGTTTCATCCATCTTTAAAACGATGTGGTGCTTTATTGCTGATAGTTTCCATATTGACCCTGAAATGTGAAAAATGACAGGGAACACATTGCATTCCGTACTTAATATTTATGCATACATTTACATTCCTTTAAGTTTCAATATGTAACTTGTGTGTGACGAAAATTATATGTATTAAAGCTGTAGTGCCAAAAATTCCACTATTACCCTCTAGCAAATAGCAAGTCTACCCTGTGATTGATTAGACTTGGCTGATCAAATGTGATCACTGCTCAGATTTAGTCAAACAGTACTGTTTACACAGTGGCTTGAAATGTCATTAATTGACCTATATTTGTGCTTAATTTGGACCAAGAGGAGAAAGGTACAGAATAAAGGTGGATATTTTAAGATTTCAGCCTCTGCAGCTTTAAAGGGTTGTATGTTAGTATTGCAACTATACATTAATTTAAGAAGATCTATGAAGCTATCCCAAACATGCCAATGTATTGGATTATAGAGATATGAAGTGAATTTATTAATACCCATAGTCTGTTGGATTTATGTGACCACTAGAGGGAGTAGTGAGTCATTCTGTCAGCCTTCCATGATGAGGAAAACAAAGCCTTTGACCAAAGCATCAGAAAGTAATGAGATGGGACGAAAACCAATAAGAAACAGACGTAGACTCAAAGAAAGTGACTAAAGTGATTAAAGCTAGAAGCATTATTGTTGTTTTCACCCCTAGACAAAGCACTAAATTAAAAGTTTAGAGTTTGATTCTGAAATCAAAGCATTTCTTCTACATGGTTGACTTGATTGTGAGGTTTATGATGGTACAAAGTTAATATGTGATTATCTTTGCTAAGCTTGCTGTAAACTATCAGCTGATACCGTATTTGAAGATTATAAGGCATAGTGTTATTTTGACATTTTGACTTTCAATATTATCGGCGATGAGTTTTTGTTTGAAGAAGAGAACTTGATGATACCATAATACAGACGAGTGTAAACAATGATCTGTATACTTTATTCATTGAGTGATACAGTCTGTGGATACACAGTGTTGATCCATTGGTGGTTTTGGTAATCTTAAGTGTGTTCCCTCTGTTGTTGAGACTCTGGAATATCAATACTACATATAACCCCTCTAATCATATTTTTATTTCCACGAGTGTTTTGTGACATACTTTACAGAATAAACACATTCTCTGTCTCGACTGTCCACGTCCATAAAAACTGATTTTTTCGGCAGAGAAATAGTGTTTTCTGCTAAAATCCTTGTGCTCACTACTAAGTTCTTTAGTGCCTCTGTTCTGCTCCATTCAAATCTAGCTACTTTTAGTTCAGAAATGGAACTATGTCTGAAGTGTATGTGAGTGGTCTGGAACCAAGAGACAATACGTTAGATCACATGACGGGGATTGATTGTGTAAGTCGATAGGCTTTACCTGTTCATAGGTGTAGGGTCTCTGTGTTTGTGCTCCAGGGCCTCCTTGGGACGGGCGGTAGGAACCATACTGTTGGCTCTGACCCTGCTGATACTGAGAATACTGAGAGGATCCACCCTGGCCAGGCCCTGAAATGGAAGGGTTACACTTAGTGGTTTTGTTCATTTGTTTTGAGCGCACTTTGAACCTGTATGAGTTGGTCTAACCGTAGCCTTGTGCTGGTCCGCTGTAGCTTTGTTGGGAGGAATACTGCTGTTGGGTGAAGGGCTGCTGCTGCCCAGAGCCCTGCTGATATTGGGCCTGCTGCTGACTGTACTGAGAGTTACCTGAGTGTATACATTCACAGGTACATAAGTCGGCTACATCTGGAATGTAATGATCTTACAGTGTCATCGAAATACAAAACGAGCAACAGGGAGATTCACTGAGAGAGAACTTTTACCTCCTTCATAATAATGCTGTGAAGATTCATCAAAGGATCTTTCGTAGCTTTGCTCCCCATATGAAGACTGTTGATATGAGTACTCCCCATGACCTGCAGTGAACACAATTTAACACAACTACTGCAGAAGAAAAATAAACTCTCCATAACAGAATTGTTAAGTACCTTAACAAACTTGCAAACACAAACAACATGTTCAAGGCTTCTCGCTTCAAGAGAATACACAAACCACAGACGAATACCCAGGAGGAAGAAGGCACTCTAATCTCAATACACTGCTACAGAGCTCTCTGAAATCTGAAATTTCGGCACACCAAAGGGGACAGTATGGACACAGACACACTGGGAGGAAACAGAATTGAGTCTAAGGTCGGCCTTTTGTAATTTTTCATCTCCCACGGTAAGGGAAAGAGGAGGATGACTGAGAGGATGAGCTGATGCATCAGCACCGTAGTAAATCTTGTTTAGTCTTGTGGGATAGTCCTAAGAGGAAATGACATGATCTATAATGGGGAGGTTGTGTGTTTGAGAGCTGTGTGTATGAAGTTTATGGCTGTGCATGATTACCATCAGGGTAATACTGCTGGTTTATGGGCTCGCTGGAGCTCTGAGTGTGTCCATACTGCTCTCCGTAGAACTCGTCTTGTCCCATGTACTGCTGTGCAGATCCTGCAAGACAGGCGACACCACGATTGGTTAAACAGCTGGTTGGACCAATTGGCTGCTGAGTTGGAGGCTAAGAGGGTGTGACAGAGTACTGGGGCAATTTAGGTAGTCAGAAAAGTAATGTGTTTGCATATGTGTGCGTGAAAAAATAGCAAGAAGTGTGTAACAGCTTGCATTTTAGACAATTTTCTTGACGTTAATCAGGAAAAAGAAGACGAAATGATGAAAAAATGAATCTGCAAAAGTTATGATTTAGCCACGTAAAATTTTATTGATGATGGCTTGTATGTACTGAAATAATATGCACATAAGAGACAATTTCAGGCCAATCCAAATCTTATAGCAATTCCACTAAGTCTGAGTTGCCATTTTAGGAGAAAAGTAAGATTAGTCAGTTATCAAGAAGAATCTGATCTCTGCTTTGTGGTGGTGTGCAGAAACTCCAGATTCCACTCCTTCCCTTCCCCTTCAAAATCTATCTAGTGAACTAAGGAAACAAGCAAAAGCCAACAAAAACTTTCAAGAAAGAGCCATGCACAGAGTGTTCATCAAACAGCAGTATCCAAATACAAAATCCGTACCATATCTTTTAGATTTACAAAAATAGCAAGTGGATAGTTACATATAGAGAGCAACATAGAGTCTCTGATATGATGCCCAGATATGATATAGGAACCATAGTTGATAAAGTAGCCCTAGCAACAGCCTGACGACCAATCAGGGAACAGCTTATGAGCAAGTCAGCCAGCTTAACTATGAACAGAGCAATTTAATAACAGACGTCTTTCTTTAAGTACTTCACCTAGTCATGCAGAGATAATGGTGTACCAGGGTGAATGAGGACTTAAAAGTATAGTGTGTTGTCCTGGAAACAGTTTCGTGTCCTTTTTATACATCTATCTTGTCTACATCCTTCAAAAGACATAAGTGGATAGGGTGAAGCTATTATTAGGTACATGCTGACACAGCAAAGTAAAGTGATCTACAGAGACAGGCACCTAATGTGACAAGAATGATACATTTCCAGGCTGCGTCTTAAAGTTCCAGTCACTCTTAATCTATGATCTTTGAGGTCAAGTACAAGTGGCACCATGAAATTACCCAACAACAGCGTCCGCAGTGTGCTTAGCGTGCCCATGAAAGTTCAAAAGACTGGCATTTACATCATTTAATGGAAAACTGCTAACCAATTCAATGTAACTGTTCCAAATCCACACGGCATCTATGAACAAATCCATTGTCAAACTGAAGAAAAATACAAATGTCTTCCCACCTACCTTGCTGTGAGGAGCGGTAGGATCCCATGGGTCTCTGAGCCATCATACTGTTTCCTTGACTACCCTGACCCATCATGCCCATGGCCTGCTGTCCCTGATAGTGTTGCCCCCCAGCCTGGGCTGAGGAGTAATGTGGAGTGGCAGACTGTTGGTGCATCATGGAGACTGGGAAGGAGGCGGGATTATGTGGAAAGACATCTCATACATTAAAATATACACAGACTATCTTCATCTACAGCACATTATATATGAGCATCAGTGTTGACCAGCATACTGAACATTCTCAGATTGGCAAAAATGTGAAAAATTAAAACTGATAAAAAGGAAACATAAGTAGAAAGAAGTCCACGGCAATCAGGGCACGGAAAAAGCCAGAAGGGGTTAACGGCACTGAGACGTCACTTAAAAAAAATCTCTTTGAAGAGATGCTTTCAAGATGCTGCTCTGAAGAAGAGGTGCAAACAAAACCAGTGCATAAACAGAGGTTCAGTAAATACACATGAGCATCCAGGGGCAGGTAGGCTGCATCTCAGGGTCAAGGGTTAGAATTAGGAGAGGTAAAGCCTAAAGCAGGGAGGAAGGAGAAAAAAATCCAGAGGGAAGAAGGCAAAACACCTCTGATGAACTGAATGTGTTTTTTTCCAATTGATGGGTATGAAAGTATGCAGATATTCTGCAAGATTTATGGGATATAAACACATTCGATTGTCTGTCAGAAATTATCCAACCATCGCTATTGTTTCCATTTCCTTAACAATTAAAAAGCTTTTCTTTCATCATCCCTTTTTTGGTATTTAACTACCAAACTGTGCATCATTCCTAAAAGAAAAGGAGGTATGTTGCAGATTTAGGATATGTCATATGAGTTAGTTTTACCGTCCGAGTAACAACTCTTCCCCGTAAAATGGCAAATTTCTAATAATTGGGGTCCTCTATACCTGGCTCACCTTGGTTGGACTGCATGTTGAGGTTGCTGCGGGAGGAGGAGGAAGAGGAGGATGAGGATGTGGAGGAAGAAGAGGAAGAAGAGCCATATCCAGGCCCAGGGCCCTGGATCATGCTGCCCTGGGAGGAAGGCCCAGCGTGGCTGTAGCCGGAGGCTGAGGCCGAGCTGCCATAGCCGCTGGCTGGCAGGCTCAGGGATGTGGAGGGGATAGCCGACTGCACCTGACCAGGCTGCTGCTGCTGCATGGGGGCATGGCTGGGCCCTGACGACACACACGCACAGTCAGAGCAGCCAGGACACAATCCCATGTGGAACTATGTTAAGTTAATAACGGACCCACATTCAGTTCATCTTTACAGGAAGCTTTTTTTTTTTTGGTTGTACAGGCAGGGAGATAATAATGACAGCAAATGATATGTTTAAAGATGTACTGAGAACAGAAATAAGTTTCTATAATAACTGCCAAAAGAAAGAAAAAAAAATAAAAATCACTCTTGTCAGACCATTAGCTGGATTTAAGACTAAACGCCTCCAGGCAACAAAACAACAAAGAAGAGAAGCACTGTGATTGACTACCTTGTTCAGTATGTGCAGACAGACATGCAGCGAAGGCAGTGTAAACAAACACTCCAGACAGGTGACAGACAACAAGGTCGAGCTGTATATGCTGCACAGTTTGGGTTTGTATGGAATATACAGTTGTTTTTGTGAATCATAGTCGATAAATTGCACCTTTTTGCAACTTAGTCTCACCATTGCTCATCTGGCTCTGCATCATTGATGTGGGGGGCAGTCCTGGTGCCATGGTGTCATTAAGATTACCAGGAGTGTGTCCCCCACTCTGACCCATTCCTCCAGGTCCCATTGACATGTTGTGGGTGGGGGGCTAAAAGTTGGAAATATAAAGTAACTAAGTTAAACACTTTTGCACAAAATAAAACGGATAGCAAGCATAACTGATGTGTTTTAATGATCGTAAGTAAGGTGACTGAATAATAATTATCATTATAATTATTGTTGTGCATTTGATGAGGCAACAAATTATATAAAAAGTGGAAGGGGAATGTTTAATTTTAATGCCATAGGTTATCAACTGTCTTTACCCCCCCTCAAGAATATAATGTAGAAATGTTCAAGTGGAATCATGTTGCTAAAAGTAACTAAAATAGGACTGGACAGGTGAAGGTTGTCAAAAGTATAATAATGAAAAATGTGTCACCAAAATCTCATGCCAAACTCACAGCAGGTAGTAGGGACTGCATGTTCTGATTAGAATCTGCTATTGTAGCCAGGTAGACAAGATTTCTGTGCAGGATTTGCTGATACCTGTCAAAAAAGGTAAAAAATGATTCATATAAGCACTTCTGCCTTAATATGACAACCATCTGTCAGGAAAATAAGAGTCAACTTACTGTGTGCATTCAGCCGTCTTGCCTTTGCTTTGGTAATCCATTATACACTGTATTAAATGATGATTTTCATCCAGCATCTTTGGGAAACAACAGAAGAGCAAAGTATCAGTTATTGAAAGATGTGCTCTCTAAGACCGCAGTCACGTCGTCCTGGATTCTCATAACTTCTACCTGCCCGTGAACATTTTTATTTCTGGGTCATTTATTTTCTGTCTGAGAAGCGAAATGAACCTCAGGCTTTTGAGTTAAAGCAGCAGCAGCTTCTTTCGTTCTTAATATAGAGCATAATTGGAAAGTCCTTGTATTGAGGACGGGAGCGTTTAACCAGAAATATCCTACATGGTTCAATCAAGGATAAGCAGCGGCAACAGTCTCAGCACGACATAGGATGGGATGTATTGTCGTTACTTGCCTTCCATTCGACTATCCTGCTTGTTAGGCTGCATTGGATCCTCACAATTATTGTTATTTATTATTATTTTGTACTCAAGTGGTGCGCGCATCATGAACATGATCGCACCATGGGACGCGTAAGACAATTTAATTACATTCTAAAAGCCCGAGAAAAAAAAATTTAGTGTGAGGCTGTGTAAAATAAAGTATAACCTTGATTATTTATATTTACCAGATATTCACAATTTAACAGGAAAAATAAGCGTGAACAGCCCCCGTTTAACGCAAATAGATGCCCACATAATTTTGCGCACGTAAAGCGCGTCTCCCACATCACCGTCATGGCTTTGTTTGATTCACACCTTCAAGTGTCTGCAAACGTTACACTACCAGTTTCCATTTCTTCTGATATTCACCACAGGCTACTTTCTCTGCACTGGCAGCGGACCGCACACTCCCATCCAGACAAGAATAGGCGATTTAATGAAAAAACGTGGCAACGCGTCAAGATTTTTACCTTTTGAATGGTTTGCTGTGTCACCTCCCCTTTACTCCTGGGGCGCGCCGATGAAAATGCCACCGACATTTTTGTCATATGGGAAAAAAGCGCTTCTTTTATTCTAATATTTATTATCTTGAGCGCAGCCTTCTATTTGGTTACACAGTTTCTCCATTACAAGGCAATGGGGGGTGTCGACAGTGTCAGGTCTCTGTCTCCAAGGATCTGAAATGGAAAAACACCGCATTTTACTGGACGTAATTAATTATATCAATCTGATAAGAACGCGCTTTATTAATTATATGCATATAACGAGTCAATAATTAATTTCTCAGATGATTGGGGACAATCCCTCTCCCTTAGATTTTGGTATGGTCCAGACAGTGAGTAGCCTACCACTTTTCCTCACAGAAGACGGGGTATCCTTTGATTCATGAGAGTCATCAGTCTATATTGTACAGACTATCCAGTGTGCAAAAGCAGCACGGATCCATTGCAAGCAGTGATTGATTGCAAAAGTCCCCCCACCCAGGAGGGAAAAAAAAAAAAATCATGTGGTCAATAGAGTCCCCTCTCAATACTTGCAAAGACAAACACCTGCAGCTTCTTTGGGTTTTCATAGCAAGTACCCCTATCTGAAGATTTTCATTGCCATATAAATATTACACATAACACATAACGTGAACCATCAGATTATAAGTTATATATTTCCAGGAGTTCAGACCTTTGTTTGGGTCCATCATTTATCAACTTAATGGATCAGACCTCTATCCATTGCCAGACATTGTCTTTGGTTCGGCTTTAAAGAGACAATACCACTATTTATAGTGTAATACTTGTTTTCAGTGACTAGGCAAAAAAAAAAAAAAGTGAAACAAGAGCATGAGGCAAGCACATCAGCAGTATCTAGTTTATTTAATTCATTTGCACTTGGGAATTCAGTGACAAAAATAAAGCAATGCAATATTCTTAGATTAAAGTCTACAGTTCAATATGCTAAACACTGATAAATGTACAAATAGTTAACTTGTAGGTGTACCCTCTGAGTGATTTGAACAAAAGGAAAAATACTATTCACTCACTACATACAACAAAAAAATATTACACACTTCAAAATACTGTAAGGAATAGTAAAAAAAAAAGTTGCATGTTGTACTGTGGCTCTTTCCTCAGCATGTATTTAAATTAATGGAAAAAAAAACTAGATGAGACAGGTGACTTTAGAGGGACATAAAAGTGATCTCAGCACATTGCCAACAGATCTACTTCAGCTAGTTTCATCATGGCGATATTTACACAGTGAATTCATTAACATTAGTCTGAAGGCCAACCTTCACAGCTGTCCACTCCTGCTTCTGTGGGTATGAACGGTGCTCCAAGCTCTTCGTCCAGTATGTCCACCTCTAAAACTCTGACTTCTCAGAAACCATCCAGGAACCCCAAAAGTCTCTAGATTGCGCTTCCGCTCCTCTGCCCATGAAAGTCTGTTTGTTACAAAGCCACGTAAGTCACTTTACGTACAGAAATAAAGTTTGTCACAGAGGACACTTGATTTACCTGAAGTTATTATCAGAGGAAATGTTATCAAAGAAAGATTTTGCTTTGTCGTAGTAGCATTTTGGTCCAGAAGGACGATCCTCAAAATTTCCGCAAGATTCACCTCGTTCTTTCTCCTCTGCCTCATGATTTCCATCTGAAAAGAGAAAACATTTCCGGTAAGCGTGGTAAGGATAATGTGAACATTGGTTATTGCCCGAAATGTTTACCAAATTAAACTTGTACATTTTGTCAATTTCCAGGAAATTGCACATCTGTAAGAGAGAGTGTACCAAGAAAAAGTAAAGGGCAAAGTCAAGAGATAGTGATTCATTTGTGTCATTTTGATGTGTTGAACCAACCTTTAATAGACATCCTGTTCTTTACTTCCCCCTCTAGCTCATCTTTAATGAACTGTGCATTAGAAGAATCAAAATCAAAGTCTGTGTCAAACTTCAGGATGGCAGAGGGAAGGTTTGCCACCTTTAGCTGGCCCCTACTGCGATTCCTGTGTCTTCGCATTCCTACAATCAAACATTAGAGAAGTTGTTATTCCATTTGAGACTCTTTGTGTAATACTTGTTAAATTTAATAAGTCACCTTGTCGTCTTCTTCTGGGTGGGGGTCTGTTTTCATTGTTTCCAACATGCTGCTGCAGAGTTTCTTCTTGAACAGTGGACAAACCTGGGCCTGCCCTCACTTTAAAGAGATATTTGGACCGTTTTTAAAGATTCGTAATAACTCTACAAATAAAGACACTTGCACATTCCCATAACACATGCACCGGATTGCAAATATGTTTTAAGTCTCTTGAATGTACGCTTACTGGTCAGTCCTGGGCCTCTTCTGGGCTGAGATGTCTCTCCTCTGACCTTTTGGGATTCTCTCCTCTCATACCGCTGCTCCTGGGATGCAGCCATAGTTCTCCTCTGTCTAGTCCTTTCTACACCCACTGTTTGAACACCCTTTTCAACCCGTCTAACACACACAGGTGCTGCATGAAGAATGAAACAATCTAAATATGCTACATACCATGAGGCTGACATTATTGATCAGCGTACCAATGACAACTTACCTAGGCCAAACGCTGCAGCAAGCTGTTGATTTAGAAGGGAGCTGGCAGTGAGCTGATTGTAGGCAGACATCTGTAGGGGACTGTCGGAGTAACTGCCTGGCATGCCTGCACTAGTTAACTTCAAAAAAAGATGTAAACAGCTTTGGTTTCATCTACCACCATCATCAAGTTCTATGTTTTTTTTTTTTTTTTTTAACTCTGAAACTGTACCTGCACAATTGCTGGATCCTGTGGAAGCCCATGTGATCTTGGAGCTTCACACAATGTAAGGCTCTTAATGTCACTGCCCCGGAAAGTGATGTACTCATAGACATCATCTTTAGGTGGTGCTGGTCTATCAGTTGGTCTTCCCTCTGATCCATGACACTTGACTAGATAATAGAGATTGTTTGAAACCTTTTTAATCAAGAGAACACATTTTAACATGTGATTCACCATCTAAATAAAATAACCCCTAGTTTTTTGTTTTGTTTTTTTTTTATATGCTACTTAACTCACCTTTTGCCAGCACTACAGTAGAGTTCAGTTTATCAATAGTGTACAATATTCCCTCATAACGATTTTGGGCTTTTGAAATCAATGAAATTTTACATCCAAGGTATAAACTTGCTGAACTCATCCCTGCTGAGACTTTAGAGTATACTATTTAGAATAACTGCTTACTAGTCACATCAAACACCAGCTTATAACACCAAGAAGCAACTGAAGGGAATTTATATGCCTCCACAGGTGGCACAAACCAAGTGATTCTGGAAGCGCACCTGATCACAATCAGTCCCCCTTCAATAACAACTGAAACCAAAATCAATAAAAACACAATAAAATAACAGCTTTTTTGTATCTGTCAAGTCTATTTTTACGTCGGGTTATTTTCCATGAATGCAGAAGTTCTGTCAGAAATGCCAGGGAGCCGGGGCAATATAACAGCTGTGGAAATTGGTAATAGCTAATCTGTCTCAACAATCAGTCATCAGTCACCCGGTGTATGTCATTGCTGTGACAGAGGCAACAGCTGTCGTGAGTCTACTGCAAAAAAAAAAAAAATAGCAACGTTAACACGCAGCCATTTTGAGCGTGCTAGGTTAAACTACGGTGGCTAAATGCTTCGATACTCTGCAAAAATCCACAAAGATTTATTTGTTGAAAGGAGAAACTTTCTCTGTTTGACTGCTTAACGTGATTAAGTCCCACCAGGAGCTGCTCAGTGAGCGGTACTGTTGTTTACCTCTGGAACTGTCTCACTCGGTTGGCACAGTGCACTGCAACTCGCGACCATTTGTTCCAAGCTTTATTTTCTTGAAGGAGCCAATCACAGCGCACGGCGGTGACGCGTCACGGAATGTGCATCCAATCGGCGCATGCGTCTCACGAAGGAGCGTAGCTGGGCAAAGATGGCGGCGGGCTCCGATTTGCTGGATGATGTTTTCTTCAACACAGAGGTGGACGAAAAAGTAGTTAGTGACATAGTCGGATCTCTGGAGTCTGAACTAACTGGGGCAGGTCACGTCAACACAGCGGTCAGGGTCCAGTCTGCAGCGAGTCACTTTGTCAATTCAGCTGCCGATAGTAATTCCAATGTTCAGGGCAGCAAAATGGGACTTTCTCAACAAGAGCTTGCTAAAGCAGGTAAGATAGCTGCCCACTCCGTTTAGCTAACATTAGCTTATTTTGGTCACGTTGTTCTGGAGATAGTAGCTAATTTGGAATCACTTTTTGCCCGAAACTAATGTGAATCGGAGAGTTGTTCGACACCTCTTGATTCATGTGTTTCCGCTCCTGTAGGGACAGGAGTCCACGGGGGTGTCATTAACAGTACAGGGTCCCACGGTTCAAGCATGGATGGAGCAGAAGGGACCAATTCAGCGGCGGGACCGAGCGTGACAGCCGCACAGAGTCAGACCAAGCCGGCGACAGCTAGCGGAGTTGTTACGGTAGTAACCGACGCAACGTCTGGTGTTGGGAAACCTGGGACGACGGGTGTTCAAACTTTGAATGGAAGTACCGTGGTGGTGAACTGTCACGCACCCGGAGGCGCATCTGTTGACAGCAGCAGTAAAAACTCGCAGTCCGCTGTTACGGCTGTGAACAACGGACCTGGCTCTGTGAGCAAAGGAAACACAGCGGTTTTGCCTGACGCACCGAGTACTATTATACGAACTTCTTCGACAAGAGTACAAAATGCTGTGACTGCGCCTGTGATTTCGTCTCAGCCATCTGTGAACAATGTACCCACAGTCACGCTTGCAAGGCCACCTATGCAAACTCCCATCAATACCTCGCAAAGCGGCGGCAACCCCACCACTGTTTTAACATCACCAGCCGTCACTGTTACCAGCACCACTGCTGCTGTCACCAACAACCCGGACTCTTCTAAACCTGTGTTGCAGACAGGCGCCGCCGTTGTGGCTTCAGGTGTTGTGTCGGTGCCAACTGCGACCATAAAGAGCCCGACTGTTGTGCAAAACTTAAGGACTTCTGTACCGTCGACGATAGCCGCAGCTCCTGTCGGTGGAATACGAGCTATTGCTCCACAGGTGTTGGCCCCTCGACTCACCCAGCCACAGCAAAACGCCCCAAACATCCAAAACATTCAGCTCCCACCAGGTAACTGTCATAAAATGTTCACAGTAAAAGAGCATGCGCAGATGAGGGGAAATTCACCAATGTGGAATTTATTTCATTTTAGATGTGGAATAATAATAATTGCAGTAAATATAAAGTGAGTATTATTTGATGAAAAGCAAGTGATGATTTGATACATATTTTATTAATCTCAGAGGGCATGTAGCCGTTTAGAGATGGACGAGGTTCTAACTACAAACCAAATGATTATCCTTATATCAAAGTAGTTTGGTGTTGCTGTCTGTTGGTTTTCTGTTGATTGATTGATTCTCTTGTCAAAGAGAAGACTTAACAATTCCCATATCAGTTGTCATAATTTATTAATCACTATCTTTCAATTGCATGTTTGCTTTCCAAGAGCGGTTTGTTTCTGACTTCAGCCTTTACTCCAAGATTTAGCTTTGACAGATTCTAATTTTGCCCTCCAGCTATTTAATTAATTCATCAGATTTTCTTTAAAAGTTGGAGTTTTTCCAAAACTCTTAAAAATTACTGCATGGACTCTAGCTTTGGCAGTGGGCTTGTAGTTTTGACGAGTTATTTTTACTCATCTTAATTGACTGGTGTTGTTTTGATTAAGTAAAAAGCTGTAAGCAGAGGTCTCTGTCAAGAATATGACAGCCTTCTCAGTTCATGAAAAAACTAAAAATCAGAAAAAGAAAATCTTCTTATCGAGACCTGCAAAAGTAATGAAAATTAGTGAAATCATTAAAGTCCTGTGATTTAATTTCATATCTACTGAAATTCACTAAACAAGGTGAGATTTAGAAAACAACATTAAGAAAAATTTGGAAAAGTATGAACACGTATGAAAAGTTATGTCACAATGTGGAGCAAGAAGTGTTTTTGTTAAAGTCATTTTAGGTTGTTTTGTGTATTAGTCATTTCAGTTTTTTGCACAAAAGCCTGTAGTTGTTGCTGTTCCTGTTTAATTTCCATGCAATAATTAGCCAAAGCACACCTTTGTACATATGCTTGAAACTAAGGAGTCTTAAAAGTAAGGAGGAGTAAGGATCTTTTTCAGTCCTTGAAAAGTCATGGAAAAGTTTAGAAATTCAGTTTGTAAAAATATATGGGATGCCTGTATAATCAGTACCTCTGTAAATATAAAAATGAGTAATTCATGCCCCTCATCAGAAAATCCTGGACATACAATTCACACTTAGATCATGAAAAACTATCCATGAACTAAAACAAAGTACGTTTTTTATGTTGGCCCTTTGCAGGCATGGTCTTGGTTCGCAGTGAGAGTGGGCAGCTGCTGATGATCCACCAGCAGATGTTGGCTCAGATGCAGGCTCAATCACAGTCCCAAAGTGCCATGACACCCCGACCTGCAGTCCCAACCAGCACTCCACCTGTCCAGATCACTTCTATACAGGTATGAGGGCTACTGCACACAGGTGCACAGATACATATACAAACTGTGGCTCGTCCATGCCAGGTAGTGATGCACAGATCTGAAAATAGAATAATAACCACAGCTTCTAATAAACAGTACAGTTCCATCTTCCACTTTTTCTGAATGAAATTGCAAGGTAAGAAAATAATTCTCAGATTAAAAAGAATATTAAAAGTAACTGTTCCCAGGCTAGACTGGTGCAAATTATACAAAGTTGCTTTTCACTTTGGTTATTTAACAATAACCACTCAATTACATGCTTTTGAAGGATACTGATTCCCAAAATTCAGGGTCAGTAGAAAAAAAGTGGACTAGTGCTTCCATAGTAACGGATATTTAAGGCCTCTGAGCCTTGTGTTTAATCAGGTCTATCTGGGGGAATATTTCACTGCCTGATAGGAAATGAAAACTAAATAGGGTACTGTGTTAATTTTCCTGTCATCTGCTTTTTCTGTGTAGGCCCCAGGTGCATCGCTGCTGGCTCGCCAGGTTAACCCCACCACCATTATCAAACAAGGTACTACAGTCCAGACCACTGTGACAGCCACCACCACACTGCAGCGGCCTCCTGTTTTGCAGGTAAAACCACTAGTCTGGTATTTAATCCCACTTTTAAGACCCAAATGCTGCTATGGTCAGGCCACACTGTTCCTCAGTTCCTTTCAGTTTTGGATCTTCGCTCTTTCTCCTTTTAATTTTTTTGCAAATTTTTGACACCAAGCAATGAAGCAGTTCATTTAAAAGAACCATTTGGTCTGTAATATATTTATTAGAGTGCTGAAATTTAGATAGACAGGAAAAGTGTGGGAAGAGAATCCTTCCGTTGTGATAAGTCTGATCTGATAGTATGTTAGGTCAGTAGAACGCTACATCTGCAGAGTCTGTTAAATGATTTTCTCCTCGGTGGACTGATGTAAGTTTCTACCTGCTACGCTGAACTTTTAACTGCAATCTCCAAAACTAATCCTGCAGTTCCTGTTAGGGGTCGCCCGATTATCGGCCTGTCTGATCATCGGCTTTGATTATCGTTATCGGCTTTTTAAAGTCCGACGGCCGATATGATGGATCAAACTTAAAACGGGGTTATTTTGGCTCTGATGCAGCTCCAGTCTGCCCTCACTTCTCTGTGCCGTGAGCTTTGTCCCTACCACAGCACCATCTGATTGGTTACACAGCAAATGCCAATCAACAGTGGAAGCTCTGCAATGCACTGCACGCGTGTGTGTGTATATGTGTCAAAACTGGATAGACACATGGAGGAGAAGCCGGTCCGAGCCAGGTGTACAGGCCGACACGAAGGTAAGTTCAGGCAGATTTTGCCAAAGTTGTAATAACATCACAATCCTGTACAACCCATAGCTCTAAATAATGTTACTGAAAGTGCCACTATATAAACGCAATGAGTGAAAGCACTGTGAAGAGAGGGCTTAGTGACCAGCTTTTACCATGTAACTTAGCTTCGACTACCCCCACCTCTTCTGTCTGTACCACTTTTAGACTGTACGGTAATCATAATGATAGGGAAACAGTCCGTGCTAGTTGTAAGGTGTGTGTGAGAGAATAAAAACCTACAATAATTTCAGGTTGGTTAGTGGAGGGCTGTTAAGTTTAGCCTTTCTCCTCCTCTCTGTCTCAATACAACGAGACGGTCGTTGGATTATAGCATTGATGAACATGCACAGTGCTCATTAACGGACATTTATAAACATGCCAGTGTTAGCCAAGCCGGCTAACTTTCAACTGCAGTCTACTGGCATGGTGTTGTCAATGCTGGGCTAGTGAAGTGTGTGTGAAATTAGAAGCTGTAGATTAGTGGAGTGAGAAAAAACGGTTGGGAAATGTTTAACAACAACTCTCATGATCCCAGGATATTTTACTTTACTTTTTTTCTGTTTTGAGAGATCCCAAGTGTTAGAAAATGACATTGTTAGATGAAGTGTGTCTGAAGCTCTCTTTGCTAGTGTCTTATAAGAGGAGGAGAGGAACATGATGTTTAAGACTTTAGACATAAAGTAAGCGCATCTAAGGCCTACATAGACTGCATGGTGGACAGTGTTCAAAGATCAATGAGCTCTCTTATTGCGACTGTAGTTTTTATGTTTAGGTATAATAAGTCAGTAACAGTAATTAGCAGCTGAGTAGCCTAGTTTTGAATGACAGGGCCCCTGCTATCACATGCAGTTAAAACATAATTAACAGAATCCAACTACAGGATTTCCAAATGCTGTAATAAATGAAGCATAGAGTGTAATGCATATATCTGCATGTGACCCATGTTTAACTCCCTCTCTCTTTTTCAAACCTTTATTGCAGATGGATGGACTTAGGTGTACGAGTGCCATATGGGAATATTTCAATCAATGATATGCTGCTGAGCCTGGGAGTTCCTGGATTTATTTTTGTTAAATGAAAAATAAACATGCTGAACAGCATTTAAACAAAGTCAAGTGTTGGTGTGTGTGTGATTCACATTTTTGACACCAAGTTTTTCATTTTTACACCAAAGGAATATCGTCTCCAAATATCGGTTATCTGCCCTCATGATCACTAATAATCGGTATCGGCCCTGAAAAAAAACATATCGTTCGACCTTTAGTTCCTTACAAAGACCAATGACATGAGTGGCATCAACATCATAACGGTCTATTTCCACTTGCTACATCAATCTGACCAGAGCACGATTTTAATGTTCTCATCAAACCCATATTTATTGTTAAGAGCAAAACCAATCATTTTTTCCATCTCTCTTTCCTTTCATTATGCACTTTTTTGGTTTCCTCAATGTTTTCTGGCAATTCTCCAAAGGCATTTTGGCAGATTTTTCAGCAATTGTGTATTAAAAGATTCCTGACATGGACAAAATCAATTATGAGAAATATTACTCTAGTGCATTTGAAGGAGGAATGCACATGTTCTTACTACCAGTACCCACCTACTGCTCCTCATAGGACTGAAGCTCTCACATTTGTAGAAAAAGCATTCATTTCTCAGGATGAGAAAAGTGGTTTATGGTTTCCTCCTTTATGCCTAAAAGCAAAGCTTATCATGTGTACTTTGACTTTTTGAGCAGTTTGGACTGATTTCCTACACTGAAAATCACCTGTGGGCTCTTGATCATAAGAGCGTACACTGGTGTGCGGTCATCTTTTTTTTATCATGCCTAATGATCACGCAATGAAAGAATAGATTTTTGCTTCAAGGCCATTATATTTGTTTTCATTTGTGCCATTTCCAGGAGCTCCATTGTATTAAGCTATATTGTGAATTCTTCAGGTTGGTGTGCAATTCCCTTTAGAGGTTATTAAATTTTATTATCCTCATTAGCAGCCTTACAGTGTGTTTTGTAGGGCAAGGTTGTGCTTCTATCCCTATTGTAACTTAGGGGTAGAAAAACAAAAAATGTGAACATTTCAGAGATGGGAATTATAAGTAAAAGGTGAAATAATGCATTTGATACATAAACTACAAAGTCTGTGGTTATATTTTTAAGTGCCTAGAGCAGTGGTTT
>JAPQRQ010000026.1:12180368-12197108 GCA_037367365.1 Apogon talboti | reverse complement strand
GAAATACAACTGTATCGTAACTGGTATGTTATATACCTAATAAATCAAGAAAATACCTGGAAAGACGGAAAGAAAAATTATTAATTTGGAAATTATGAGCAATTTAAAAAAGTTGGGGTGTCGAAACACCCCGGGTGACTAACGTAGGGTTAAAGTTTCAGCAGACTGGTAGCATATAGAGAATAATACATAGAAAACTGGAATATGCTCAAGAGCAAAACCCAGAATTACCGCTTAAAATAAATGTAATCAAGTTACAACCAAACCCTCCACAAGGAAACCTGTCCCAAAAGGAGTCATTGTAACCGTAATGTCAGATCATATATCGTCCTTTGTGTCTTCTGTCTTCAGAGAAGTCTCCCAGCGCTGCGTCAGATGACCCCAGACTCAGAAGCCTTTATCCAGCAGAGCCTACTTCCTCAGCCCAGCACTCAGCCTACTGCTGCAGCCTCCACAGCCCTCACCGCTGTGGTGCTGCGGCCCCCCCTCTCCAGCGCTGCCACTGTAGTGACCAGCACCCCCGTGACCAAAACCACAGTCATCAGCCTCACTCAGACGCCTCACAGTAAACCCAGCCTGGTAATTCTACTGCTCCTGCAAATCATTTATCGCCACATAAATTTGGAAATACGCAATGCATATGGAAGTGCTAAATTTTTTTCATCCTTTTTTTTTTTTTTTTTTTTTTTTGCCAGATTGTGCCCCAGCAACAGGGAACGATGGTGAGGCCTCAGGTGACCTTAGCTAAGTCTCCCATAGTAACACTCAGAGGACAGACTCACAGCCGCATCATTGTTGGCCAGCCACAGGTGGTCAAACAACTGCAGACAGGTGTGTGCTTGTGTGTACTCAACAGTCAAAATTTATGCAACAAAGTTATGCAACACTATTGTCCAATGCCTATGTTTAGTTTGGAAGTGCTGCCCCCTTGTGGACATTATTCAGCACATATTTGATATCAATTTTAAGCATATAGTTGCCAAATTCGATGCATTTTTCCCATTCTTCATGTTAACAATTTCACCTCTAACTACAACTCATTTTGCTTCTGTGTGTATTTTGTGTCTATATTAGTACCAACAGTGAAGCCGGCATTGGCTCCAGTCGTCAAAGGAGTACAAGTAGTCAGTCAGGCAGCTCTCACTGCTGCTCAGAAGAACAAGTTGAAGGAAGCAGGAGGAGGAACATTCAGGTCTGTGGCATATTCAGGGAACAAACATATGTCAGTGTTGCGCACATTGGAGAATAAAACCTCTGGAGGCTGTGGTTTACTGTGACTTTAGAACAGCAAAGGAGTTTTTAAAACAACATCATAATATAATGAATGCGGCATATAAAGTAATAACATTTAATAAAATCCACATTATGCACATTACTACAGTTATTAAGACCCTTTCAGTGCAGGACCAACTTGAACAATTCCTTTAATAACCAACACATACTAAAAACAGAGGCAGGTCAGGTGTTATTTGCCTCCCACCTTCATAGTGTACACTGTATATTTATGTAAACACTAATTCTCAAGTCTGTTGTAAGGCAGCTATGAACTCAGCCCACTGAAAACAGCACGGGAGGAAATTAGATTTTGTAGGATCTGGCTGCTAAAAATTTAATGTTGCAGA
Source organism: Apogon talboti (assembly GCA_037367365.1). Taxonomy (NCBI): domain Eukaryota; kingdom Metazoa; phylum Chordata; class Actinopteri; order Kurtiformes; family Apogonidae; genus Apogon; species Apogon talboti. The sequence continues at coordinate 12,195,486 of JAPQRQ010000026.1, read as the reverse complement.
AAATTGGTGAAAAAAAACCCACTGGTTAAACGTTATGTATAAGGAAAATACGTGGAGCTACTGTGCGATCGCCTGCACAGATTCAGAACAACTGAGTCTCTGTAGGCTTTGTTTAGGCTTACATTATTAAGTTTATTTCTGTAGAAACGTACACAAACATAGAAGTGCTCTCACCCGGTGCTGTGGTTTTAGTTAAGCTGTATTGATTTTGAGCGTTAAAAATGGATGACTTTTTATTTCGTCCAGGGACGACGATGATATCAATGACGTGGCCTCAATGGCAGGAGTCAACTTGTCCGAGGAGAATGCTCGTATCCTAGCAACCAACTCTGAGCTTGTTGGCACGGTTACTCGCTCCTGTAAGGATGAGACCTTCCTTTCCACCTCTTGTCTTACCCGCAGAGCTCTTGAGATTGGTGAGGCACATGCGCGCAAAGTCAAGAAAAACCGGTCAAGGAACTTTGAAAGGTTAGCAGAGTTTCACAGTATTAAATTCTTCATTCACTGTGGCGACAGGAAGGAAGTTCGGTATCAGCGACTTGGGGACAGATGTCATCAACTTCATTTCCCATGCTACTCAGCAACGGCTACAAAACCTGTTGGAAAAAGTGTCCCAAGTGGCGCAGCAGAAGAACATAACATTTAAGGTGATAATTAAGTTCAGTAAAAGCAGTTAACAGTTGCAGTTTTTTGTTTTTTTTCCTCTAATTGCGTCTTTCTGACCTTTTTTTCGACGTCTCTCTTGTTTCGTCCTTCAGGAAGACGAGCGGTACGAGCAGGTCAGCGACGTGCGAGCTCAGTTGAAATTCTTCGAGCAGCTGGATCAGATGGAAAAGCAAAGAAAGGAGGAGCAGGAGCGAGAGATCCTCTTAAAGGCTGCTAAGGTAACAATACACACCAGAAGGGCTCACATCGTCCTTCACTACTGGAATTTGTAAAGATGGTGGGCGAGTGATCCCGGGTCAGTTACATTAGTACGCAGTTCATCTGCTGCTAATAGTCACTGGAGGGCAGAGCGCGTAAGTGAATGAATAAAAAGACTGATTGAATAAATTGAACATATTCGTGCTAAAATATTAAAGTATCTTTTACTTTGCCGCAGTCTCGGTCAAGGCAAGAGGACCCCGAGCAGCTCCGACTTAAACAGAAGGCCAAAGAGGTGAATGCATGCTTCTATAATCGACTATGAGATTGCTTGATTAAGCTTTGTGTCGAGCCGGTCAATGAGACTGTATTTCTGCCGGCTTTGTAGATGCAGCAGCAGGAGCTAGCTCAGATCAGGCAAAGAGAGGCCAACCTAACAGCGCTGGCAGCCATCGGCCCCAGGAAAAAACGGAAAATGGACTCTCCTGTTAGAGGGGCCAGCGCAGAGGTGAGAAAAATTTGACTGTCGATTTGCCTCGATGAATTTTGCTCATTCTGAATTATTCCGAGTAGGAAGAAAAAGTCAGTTATAAGACTCCATTTTTTTTTTTTTTTGTCTGCTCCATTTCCCCGTCCAGAGCTCAGGGTCCGGCCCCTCCCAACCCGGAGGCTCCAGTGCATCGGGCTCCAGACAGTTCATGCGACAGCGCGTCACCAGAGTCAACCTCAGGGACCTGCTCTTCTGCCTGGAGAACGAAAGAGGGACCAGTCACTCACACCTGCTCTATAAAGGCTTCCTCAAATAGCCTTTGTATTAAAATGACTGGTCTCACTCAGTAGCACTAAGGAAGCAGAGTTGACTGCCAGCTCAGACCCCCCCCCCCCAGTACTTTGTTTGATCATTCTCTACTGGATGATGAGACGTCTGTCAGCGGGAGCGGAATTATCTGGAACACAGAGGAGACGTCGGCCTTTAAAAGTGTCTTTAATCACGGGCCTTTTGTGTTTTCACCACGGAGGCGGAGCAGATATTCCAACTCGGCCACGATTTCAGCGCGCGTCTCCCCGCTCAGTTGGCTCTGCAGAGAGGAGTTGTACTCGAATACGCTTCACTCACGCACAGCTGCACACGAGGAACATGTCATTATCTGAACGCTTCACTTTGAAAAACATCGCCAATGTCACTGCACTGACGTCAGTGTTGTAGCAGCACGTCTATGTGAAGTGGTGCTTTAGAAAAAAAAAAAAAAAAACTAAACATGTGCAACATTCAGGCGTAACGGTCTGATTTTACAAGACCTCTGTTTTCAACGTAAGCACTCTGAGAAGAACGCAAAGACAACCGCGTCTATTTAAGTTCTTAATAGACATTTTAATTTATCCCACATTTATACTCTATTTTTTTAGCAGTTTTAATACCTGTGGATTGTTTTACAGAGACTAATAGTCCTCTCATCTGCTGAGTTGCCTTCTCACCAAATTAAGCCATATGAATTAGAATGTGATGAACAGTGACTACGACAGAATCCATCATTTTATCCATGACTTCTCTTCACATGCATAGGATGTGTGTGCTTTGTTTTTGTCTTTGCTTGGGAAAAAAAAAAAAGATTATTAATATGTTGTATATTATGTAACTGTGTCGGTGACTCTCACCACTAAAGCGTTTTTCCTGAGGGTTTTGCTACACAGCGGTTGAGAGAAAAATACCTGTTTTTCAGATTCTAGCACATGTACTACACAGGCACGCTTTACATTCCCATTGATCATTCAACACTGCTCCACTATCAGCGGTTTCCATTCATTTCTTCACCGATAGTGTGAGACCCGACCTGCTATGACGGTGAACATCCATCCCCAGATAATTTTCGTTTGCTGCTTTGATATGACAGACACCTGGAAACCTGCAGGTCTGCTGGGTTCTGCATTGATTGCATTAAGTAGTGGTCATTTCTTTCATACATGTCTTAAAGGACTACAATCTTGTCTATGGAGTATGCAATGTTCAAGACTATGTATGAATGTGTGTGAAGGTTTGGTGGTGGTCGGAGGGGCCGTTTGGCGCAAATTGGCAGCCAAGCTTAAATATCAGCCTGTGAGAGTGAATGTGTGAGTGAATGAATAATGGATCTATTGTACGCGCTTTGAGTATGCATTCAGAGAAAAGCACTATATAAATCTAATCCATTATTATTGTTATTATTATTATTATTATTATTATTAATAATGGTGATAATAATAATAATAATAATAATAATAATAATAAACTATCATTGGATAAGGTGTTGATCATAATTTCCCATCTCCATTATAGCACATCGGAATCTGTGAGAATATCTTTTAGTACCATAGTGAAAGGACTGTAAACATGGCTGCCTGAGGTAAAACTTTCACCTTACGATGGTGTAACTTGGACATGACATGCATTTTTACATAACCAATCATGACTGTAGGTCGGGAGCTGAAATCTGACTAATAATGGAATTTGGAGAAATGATTTCCCACTTACCTGTATATTCTGGATTTCAGTCACGTAAAGGTGGACAGACACATTTTTCCAAGTCGGACGCTATTTTTTGTATTTATGAATGAGGGAGGCCATGTAGGACAAACATGGGCATGAAACGCAGATCAAAAACTGCACTTTGACAGATCAATTTTCTAAAACAAGTTGGTCAGATGAACATACACTTTATAACATTTTATATTTTTAGTGCACATAACTAATTTTGGTCTTTATACCTTTGTCGTTTTATGAAAGAATGTTTATTGACAGATTTTATTACTGTATATATATATATATATATATCTAGGTTGATTTTTTTGTAGATTCATCAGGTCACATTTTGTCATTGGGTGTTTCTTATTTGTCACATAATAGGACAAATAAGAAACATGCGTATGTGATGTGAAACAATAATATCTTGCCAATATCTTGTAAATTTAGCACAGCTACTTGTTTATCTGTAAATATCTGGATTTGAAAAGTTTTTAATTACTATTTTATAACTGATCAAGAGAGAAATATGTTCATTAAAATTGAAAAAAAAAAAGTACTAACCTGTTGTGGCAAGTCTTTTGTTGAACTATAATGCTTTGAGTGGAGACAGTACTGAGAACTGATCGCAGTCAACAGTCGACTGACTTCTTAGTGGGAGCCAGCAGCTACCAACAGCCGGTAATGGATAGAAACATGACGACAGGATTCATATTTATCAGTCAGATTGGACGCCAGTTGGTTTTTACAATGAGTCTAGTGTTAAGACATAGACGGTGAACCTACATTTTCACACTTTGGTGGCGATTCTAATATTCTTGGTACAGAGGTTCACAGAGTCGCTAAGAGAATTATATTTTCCACTGAGACAACAGCTTGTCACAGAAATGATTTTACTTAATAATGTAAATAAAACTGATGGTAGAGACAAGCATCTGCTCCTAATGCCCATAGCTAAAAGTTTTTAAATGAAAAAGTTTGTTAACTCATCCCATCTTTTACTCTTGAGTTCAGATTACTGCATCATACCATGGTGATGTATGTTCTTACTCTGATCTGCACTGAATCAGTGATACGACTTTTTAAAGCCGCATTATATTGAATGGATACATCAGAGAGTGAGATTTAGCTTTACTCCTTTTAGGATTTTTACCCTAAAATATTCTATATTTTCCAATTATTGTTTCCAAACAAATCAACATATAACCTGATTGTATTTACATTTGTGTACATATTTAGACCTCTCATTTGTGGTCTGTGGTAAAACAGTTTCTTTCAATATAGGAATAAACTTAAACTGCACATTTATAAGGGTTTCCCTTAACTCCTCAGGGTAAAATTAGTTTTTGACTTATTAAAACTCAGCTCTCCATTCAATATAATGTGACTTTTTAAAGCTGCATTATATTGAATGGATACATCAGAGACAGATTTAGCTTTACTCCTTTTAGGATTTTTACCCTAAAATAATCTATATTTTCCAGACAGTTATTGTTTCCAAACGGATCAACATATAATCTGGTTGTATTTACATTTGTGTACATATTTAGACCTCTCATTTGTGCTCTGTGGTAAAACAGTTTCTTTGAATATAGGAAATAAACTTAAACTGCACATTTATAAGGCTTTCCCTTAACTCCTCAGAGTAAATTTAGTTTTTGACTTATTAAAACTCACCTCTCCTGTAACGCCTTTGTTCTTGATCCAAGTGTCAGGAGAAGCGATGAATTGTCCACTGTCAGTGCACAATTACACCACAATTAAGCCAAAACAAAAGACTCCACCTGGATTTAATTCTTCCACTGAATAATAACTGCAGTAATTAACATGTTTCGTCTTCCACAACTTTACTCTAACTGATGCAGTGAGTATCTTCTCAACCATCATGTTACTAGGGAGCATTAACACTGGCCAATCAGGTTCATGCAGACATTATTTCTACATATAGATCAACCACCACAGAGTCCAGACCTGAACCCAATTTATAAGCTTTAGAATGTAGTGAAGACCTGACAACCCTCCCAACATCAATACAGGAAATTAAATCAACTACCAGAGGTGGATCGATGACATTTTACATGTTATGGCAAATACAAGTACATATAGGTTCATTCTACTGCCAGTGTCCCTGACCACAGTTCTGATGAAGATCTGGAGATGATCCCACAGCGCCTTCAATGGCAGCTCAGATGTGTGCTATGTGCTAATGCTAATGCTACATAATGTGTGTGTGTATTAGGAAGGGTAAAATACAGAGACCGAAATTCCCATAACAATGCGAGTTAATCTTCAACCTTTAAACCCTTTACAAACAGGGGGTGAGATGTCTTCACAAGGCAGCGTGGGAGGACAGTAAGTGAGAATCCCCATAGAGAGTGTATGTAAATGGATTCATCACCATTGTTATTTATTTCAGCTCTTAAACGTATTCCACAATGCAAAAACGGAGGAGAACAGACTTTTTGAATCCCTTTAGTCCATCTGTTATTTGTTTCAACTCTTTGAGAAGCCTGTGGACATAGTGGTACTTTGTTTTTGCAGTTTTAACAACACAAAGGTAGGGGGCAGCTGGGGGTTAAGATACATTAGTGGTATATCTACCTTTGCCCCCTGTAGATCTGCTGCTGGTAAATGTGGACGTTAAAAATATTGTGACATTTATTGTGACTCTGCATAAGCGTTGTGTGACATAACTTTGGATCTGTCAATATCACCTACTGCACACTCATTACTTTATTTACTATTATAATTGCTATTTATGTCATTTAGAAACAAACAATTTTTTATATTTCTTTATGTTCTCTTTATTTTTCTATTATATTTGATGCATCTTATCTTATCTTATCTTATCAAGGACGCCACAGTAAAACCTAAAGGCGGTTCGATGTCATATTGCAGATGTCACACGCACCCTTACGTCTTATGTAACTCTAATAATAATCTTTCCTGCTTCTCAAAAATCATCATATTCAATATTCTGTGCTGACAGTGTATACACTCTCACTGCAGTGTGGGGAATTATACAGAGATGGTGTCAATATTAAACTACCTCTTAATGCTGAACAAGACGGCGCTGTAAGACTTCATTTAACCTTGAAATGTCATCTTTGTACTTCTGAACCATTTCTAGGTATGGGTCTATGTGTTGCCTGGCTGAGTGTTGTATTAAGATGTCACTGTCATCCATTATGTTCCTCAGTCATTACAGGTGATTGGTTAGGGGCAGAGAATTGAGGACACTATGCTTCATGCTTCATTAGTTCTAAATCATGATTTGGCGACACTGCATTCCCTTAGATTTCATTCCTTGTCTTTATATTGCATCGCCAACAAAGGCCCAAACCTTTAAATTCTTGCATTATGTTCATTGGAATTTCCCCTTGTGAGACTAATAAAGGAATATCTTATCTTATCTTATCTTAAAATGACTAAGCTGTAAAAGTCACTTATGTGTAGGCTCTTGGAAGTAAGTAGATGAAACTTTTCTATAAAGAACATACAAAAAAAAAAAAGAAAAATTACTGTCGTGGAAAAAAGTTATTGTGAAGGTTTTTGCGTTTACTTGTTGCCAACTGTATGGAATTGATTGGGGGAAATTGAATTCCCTGTGATCTACATGACACACAGGATGAAGCAATGTGGTCAATATTGACAACACAGCAAATTTATTCACAGATTTTTCCTGCTGTTTTTCTGTAATGGCCTTTAAAGCTGAAGGCGCAATTCCATTTCCTATTGTCTCTCCCCTACTGTGTGAGGTAAACATCTATGGATCATTATTATACTTGGCAGCGGAGAAAGTGGAGTGCATGAAATTCATGAGCTGCAGAGCAGACGTTCTCCACAGGAGGACACTGTTGCATCACCTCAGAAGTAAACATGCTCACATCTGACAGTCAAAGCTCCCTGGCAGATGCATTCACTGTCAGTGAGGCGTGTATGACCAAATACCACAGGGTGCACACCAAGTCAAACATGTTAGAAACAGGAACACCATTGAATTACCAATTAAACCGGCCTTTTAAAATATAGTGATACATTAACATGGGTTCCTTTATTCTCCCAGGATCATGTAAAACCTATAGTTTAATGCCAGTGGTGACATTGACGCCTGCACTCGCAAAACTCACACATACACACACACACACACACACACACACACACAGATGGACATATCCAGTATGGATCAAAGTAAAGCGCTTGCTGGTATTCCCTCAGCTTTGGTGGATTTGAGCCTTACAAACTTGTTTGTTCTGTTCCCTCTGCAGACAAGGTATCTCATGCCTGTAGCCGCCCAAACCATTGTCTTGATATCAAGGCATAAGCAGACTTCTAAATCTTCCGCAATATGAGTTGTCAGGCTATATTTGCTTACGTTACACTGGGACACCAAACTCAATTCCACTGTCTTGTTTGATTTTGCATAATGAGAAGCTGCTGGCTGTTCACAGGATAATGTCTTTGAGTGACAGCTATGAAGATGAGTGAATAAATTTCACATACTTCATATATTCTAGAGAAGCACTATGGACTTTAAAAGAAGTGGTGAATAGAATGAAACTGAACTACCATTGCTGTTGCGTATTGTCCGCGTGGTTTAAATATAGAATACACCTGCACCATGTGATTATAAATGACTTTCATAAATTTTTAAGAAATATGCACTTTAAAACATTAGCTATTGTTTTGTGGACAGGAACAGAGTGAACATTATTCTTCTGCAAAGAAATGATTACGAGGCAGGAAGATGAATTAGACCTGTTTATCACATTAAAACGTTCACTAATGGTTTAATACTGACAACACAAATTAGCAGTAATACATCGATGTCAGGAGGAGAAAAAAAAAAAGTTTTCCATTAGGGCTGAGTCTGTTACACATAGTATGGTGTATTACACTTATGCAAAACCATCTGTAACCAATCCATTCATCATTTAGAAACCACTGAAAAAATATTAACAGTGCTCAATCAGTTACATAATGTTGATCTACATAATTAGATTATATTGCATGTATTTATCATTAAAATCACTGATAATAATAATTAAAAAAAGTAATTATGTTAGATCAGGTGTGTACATTGAGATCAGCTAGATGAGTATAACAACCTTTTTTAGACGCTTTTAACCCAGGGGTGTCAAACTCATGGCCTGCGGTCCCAAAACTGGCCCACTAAAGGGTCCAGTCTAGCCTGGGGGATGAATGTGTGAAATGCAAAAATTACACTGAAGATATTAACAGTCAAGGGTGTCAAAATCATTTTGGTTCAGGGACCACATACAGACCATTTTGTGGGCCAGACCAGGTCAATTGTATCATAATGGCCTAGAAATAATGACAACACTTTGTTTTAGTGTAAAAAAAGTACAATTACATACAAACATTTACATTTTCAAATTATAATTCCACAGGAAATGTGAATAACCTGAAAAATATAAGTGCAATTTTAACAATATTATGCCTGTTACTAAATGTTTTGTGTTTTTATAGATGCACTGTGATCTGTAAGTTGTAATGCACATGAAAATAATCACTTACTTACTTATAAAATTTCAGGTTGGTCACGTTATCCACATTTTTAAAGGATAATTTGTAGATGTAAACATTTTCATAATATAATTTGGCTTTTTTCACTACAAAACATAGAGAAAAGTTTGGAGTTGCCATTATTTACAGGTTATTATGTTATTATTTTACTGATCCAGCCCCATTGAGATCATATTGGGCTGTATGTTACCTCTGAACTAAAATGAGTTTGACATCCGTATTTTAACCCATTACTAGCTGAACATGCAGGAGCACACTGCACAACCAGGAGCAGTGGGTTGCTGCGTCAGGTGCCTGTAGAGCAAATAGGGTGATTAATGTCTTGCTCAAGGGCATATCAGCCAATAGGGAATAGGGAATTGAACCGGCAACCCTTTGGTCACAAGCGATTCTCCAACCTTCTAATTAATAACTGTAATAATGCAGAAATCTATCAGGTTAAATAAGCATTATTGTTCTTACTATTGAAAATGAATATTATACTCAGTCTACAACTATGGTGTGCTAAATACACACACATGCACACACAGTGTTGGAGAAGCTACTTTGCAAGCATAGCTTGTAAAACTACAAGTAGTTCATCATGGCAATAGGTCAAACAAACTTCTACCCCTGGAGAAAAGTAGTTTGTAAAACTATGGCTAGAAAAAGTAGTTTTAATAACTACTTTTTATTTTCAGCGTTAAATTAAGAATGTACATGTGGTGTATGCGAAACAAAATATAAGAGCCTACAAAAAAGGCACATGCCAGCAGAAACAGGCCTCAAATGAGGTTTTGGTTTTTTGCATTTTTTTTAAAGAAATGAAAATGAAATAAAAAAAGTGACATTTAATGTAATGAAAATCTGTACATATGACCACTGAAGGAAGACTTCACACTGTAGTATTCATGACATTCTTGGCACTGATACTGTATCTCTTTCCTTTAAGAAACCTCTTGTGAGTACAGACCACCCAAAACACAAAACTGACACATTCCTGTGTGGTTTATCAAATAAGACCATATTCAACGGATATGATTTCTCTCCTGTAATCCCAGGCAGAATCACTGGTTGACACGACACACGAGCCAAGCAGTCTTTCAAAGTTTTTATCAGAATGGTGTTGTTTTTTTTTTCTTTTTGTGTGTGTGTGTGTGTCTGTTGTCTGTTGTCTCTGGCCCTGTTGTTGTGGGTCGGTGAAGTCGTCTTGTTTTGCAAGTATGTAACTGTACTGTTGTTCTATGAAAAATCAAAAATGAAATATTTTTAAAAAAAGAATGGCGGTTCTGTTTGGCACTAAATGCATCCTTGCCCATGCTGAAAAGCCATTCACATGCACAGAAAAAGGGACTGTGTTGTGTTCAATGGTGAAATACAATTTATATATTTATAAAAAATTATATATAATTATATATTTATAAAAAATTAATCTAAAAAACCCCCTTAATGTTATGTTGTTGCCCAAAAGTCTAGTTTGTAAATTGAGTAGTTAAACTGCAAAAAATTACCCAAAAAGTACTTGAACTACTTGACATGGCACAAAATATAATGTAGTTTAACTACCAGCAAGTTACAGCTAAATGTAGTTTAACCACGTAGTTCAACTACTGTAGCACCGCATTATGTAATAATGGTGCAATATGTAATAATGTCATAATTTTTCACCTCATTATGTAATAAAATTCTTGAATGCATTTTGTAATAACTTATTACATATTGCAACAATTATTACAAAATGCGGGTGTAGCACTTTTTTTTTTTAAAGAAATTTAATAATTTGGTGCATTTTGTACTAAACTATCAAAAAACCATTGAAACTGAAGCCTTAGTTGGAAACCATCATACCAGCATTAACACACAAATGGAGCTGCAATAAATATTTTTATCTTATGCTTTGTATCATGTATAATATTTGCATGACATAATCCACAGCGTATGTGTGTATGTCTTCCAAAATTTCATTGCACCCTTAATTAGTGCAGCTTTTGTCTCTAGCTTACAAACACATTTTCCATTATAATGACTACAGTTACATTTGATTTAGGTTTGACCAATGAACCATCCTACTAGTTTTTTTAAAATGAATTAAAATTTTTTGGTTTTCTGTTTTTCCAATTAAGGCTTCGATTTCAGTGGTTTTTACAAAATGCACCAAATGATTACATTTTCTTTAAAAAAAAAGTGCCACACCCGCATTATGTAATAACTGTTGCAATATGTAATAACTTATTACAAAATGCGTTCAAGAATTTTATTACAAAACGTGACGTTGTTACATAATGACGTGAAAAATTATGACATTATTACATATTGCACCATTATTACATAATGCGGCGCTACAACTACACGTAGTTTAAGTCTCCCCAACTCTGCACACACACACACACACACACACACACATACTGTATATCTGTTTCTGACCACATCTCCTTCATGAATAACTGACAAGTGAAAATGCTTTTTTTCATCATCTATTGTGTGTTCATGGAAATACAAAATCATGCATTCACTCCTGGACTGCTTTCTGCTTTTCATACTAAGGTGCTGTTGTAATACTGTTGTTGTCAACTTTACTCTCAGTGCAAATTGTTGTATTTTTATGAATAAGTGGCCCTATAGGGACTGTGATGAAAAACAAAGTGCTTACCTGTTAAGTAGAAACCTGGCATGAGTGAAAGAAAAAAAAAATCCTTCAGGTCTGATGCCAGTGTTTGTTTTTGTTTTTGACATTTCTCTGTTGGAGGATTGCAGGAGGCATACTGGAGGTTTTGGCCTTACAACTGTCAGCTTCTCAATATTTTGAACTCTGCTCCTGTCACCGGGAGAGAGATTGTGCTATTTGAGCCTTGATGGTTAGAAAGCGCAGAAGGAGCTGCAAGTTTAAGAACCGTGTTTATGACCTGAAAATAACAGGCTAGACCGCATTTAAAGCCCACACTAACAGTCATCTAAAATTAGCTGCATCAGCCCTGGTACTGTAACTTATGAGAAGAGTGTGATGTTTGCGGTCTTTGTACTCCATGTACTGCAGCTCGGTAGAAATTCAATAAAAGATGACCTTCTGATGATCTGTTTTTGGAAAAGTAATTCTTTGTTCATTTCTTTTCAATACCAGATGCTCTTAAATTACATGCTAATCTTACTGAGAAAATTGTATTTGTGTCTTCATTAATTCAAAAGGCTTATTTCTTTATTAAATTTCTACAGCAAACATTGTGTTAGTTTTTATAGGAGGACTTTTTTTTGGGAAATCCTCATAACTTTACAACTCACATTAATAACACTTTCGACTTTGCACTAGTTTGTCGCATTGATCTAATAGTGACTAACAAAGCGGTATAAAGTTCAGTCTTTCAATATGAATTAGACTGGTATTCAAGTAGAATGAGTGTCTTTTTATCGAGTGTAAAACCAGGCAGAAAATACAATAAGAACAAAAAGTGCAAAGTACAAGGGTAAAAAAATGAGCTGTGTATGCAGAGTAAAAAAAACAACAACTGCCAAACAGAAAGAGGGAAAAAGTCAGAAATCTGAAATTGAATTTGGACATGGAAGCAATGAAAATGAACAGATAGACGCCAAGATTACAGTGCATGTTATCTCACTGAATCCGAAATGCCAGTTTGGTTTCCAAGTTAATAATTCAGAGAGAGAAAGAGAGAAAAATCCAGCCTGTCTTGACATTCTGTAGCTGTCAGATCGCAAAGGTTTGGTTTCAGATTATAATGAGAAACATTCAAGCTTTTTAAATACTTGCATTGTTTGCTACTTTTCACCCAGTAGTGCTCGCTCTGTGTGTGTGTGTGTGTGTGTGTGTATAGAAGACACAGTAAGAGATGACAGTCTGCCTGTAAGAAGGGAATTTATTTCAAAGTTGCTCTACGATCTCAAAGTAATCTTGAAAACAGGGAGAAAGCCACCGAGTAAAAGTGAAATTAGCAACTGTAATTTATAGCCTTTAAATAAAACTGCCGAATTCACTGGAAGTAAGTGCAATTAAAACGAAGGGGGAAAATATGACCGGTATGATTTACTGTGGAATTTGAGGAACATTAATAATAACTGTTTTGCATCTTTAAGGTCACACAGTTTCCTGATGGAAACAACAATACGGGTATTTTCACTGATGATTGACTGGTCGAAGTGGTTTTACTGGCTTATAATTGCTGAACTGACAATTGTGCAGTGACTTGGCAGCCGTGCAGGAGGCTGGTTCCCAAATCAAATTTTCTCTAAAAGGTCAGCGTAGGCTCATGCTATAGAGGAAATTTCATGGCACTAAATCAATCCTAACAATAACATTACAATTCTGACTGATCACCCCCCTCACTCTCTCCATTTTTCTTGTTTATTGGGCGACATTACTCCACTCAGCGAGCCAGACGCTGTTATGCAGCGGTCTGTTAAACATGTCACAGGTTGAACATATGACGCTGATACGGTCATGGATTAACATTTATACAAAACATGTCAAATGAGACAGCATTTCCACTCTGCTATGTTGAATAAAAATAGCCTCGACATCAGTCCAAATTATGATTTTGGTCATTAACAAAGAATTCTCCACTGAAGCGTCCTGTGCCATCCCATACTCACATCTTCCTGCTGGTGTTTACTGTAGTTTAACCATTCTTTATATAATGGATATGGATTTCCATTATTCAGACGATCCTGGAAGCAGAGGCAGAGGAGAGAGGAGGTCCCTCAGGGCTGAGAAACAACCTCCGCCTGCATCCTCTGCGCATAATTGAACAAATTAGCTATGAACAGCTGTTACCTGTTAAAATGACCTGCTTTCATTTTATCGCCGTGGACAAGAGGTCTGATAGCATCTGCATGCTACAGCTGTCAGCCATTCTGATTAGCTTGCCGATTCCTGCTTTCACTATATCATGACAAACATAATTACCTCAACATCTCTTTTTATGGATTCTACAAATCGCCAGGCACAGAGAGCATGCCAAGTGTCCATCAATTACAGCCACAGTCTGCTGGTATTCTGTCCACTCGGTGCCATTGCCTTTGTTGAACTACTTTGCTTTAAGAAATAGTAAGTCTCTAGCGCTACTGTAAATGACATGCCTTTCTTTTTTTCCACAGTTCTAAAAGAGGAGTGTTGCACATGCAGTATGAGCATTGTGGCTTAGACTACCTGCCTTCCAGCTGGGTCTCAATCATTATTCGACCTCCTGCGACTACATGATGGAGAACTCTTGCTGTCACACTTGCTTTTCTAATCAAGATCATTGAGCTCAAGAATGGAGACCTCGGCAATTACTGCCCATTTGTAAAGTTTTGGCATTCATTAGTTGTGAAGTGGCTATAAAAGATTACTTAGACTCTGAAACTATGTGCTTTAACTTAAGGTGACTGTATTGAACAGAACTCCTCAGGGATTTAAAGATCGGATAAAAGAGGATAAAAATGCCCCTAACCCTAACCGTGCACCAAATTGATACTATAGATGCATCTTGGCATGGAGCAGAAGCCTATAGAAAATGGGTGAAATTGACCAACATTTACAAGGTCAAATAGCGACATGTCTTTTCAGCAATAACATCAGCATTATCTGAAGAATGCACTGAGATATCTGCACCACATTTATACTGTGGATGTATCTTTACATGGAAAAGAAGCCTATTGAAAATATTCAAGTATGTATTTGAACATATGTGAATATATGAATGAATATATGAATATGAATGTAACATAGGGCTATAACAAGGGCCAATACCCTGGAAGTGGGTTACCTAGCAACAGATAAACAATAGGACCACATTGCCATGGTGGCAAATGTCATGTGCAGAAACAGACATGCCAGCTGAGAGGTTATTCAACTGAAAAAGCCTGTGGAATTTACCAAGAAAGTAAAGGAATGAACTAGGAACTCAGAAGTAAGTTTATTACACCAATATTTATACCGCATCATTCCCCACGGCTCAACACGCTGGTGTCCGTTAACCTGCATGTGGGTTACCCAGCCCTAGTTAACACATACAGTTAACCAGGGCGAACAGGGGTGAAAATAGCTCCATTCTGGCCGACGGGGTCTTAGTGCGCAGCACATTATGTTTTCATGATGGGAACAGCAGGCCAGAGCAGTGTGTATGTGTGAGAGTGAGAATATATGTGTGTGAGAGGAGAATATATATATGTGAGAGTGAGAATATATGTATGTGAGAGGAGAATATATGTATGTGAGAGTGAGAATATATGTATGTGAGAGTG